>CM017762.1:68694610-69317922 GCA_008009225.1 Acer yangbiense
TTAAAATATTATAAATTTAAACTCCAATGGAAACTTTTTAACCATATAAAGAATAAAATATAAAAACTCCACTCATTCTAAGTTTGAGAATTACAATACTAAACTCTCATTTATATATAGCTAATGGTAGAACCTTGCACTCTTGTCTCAACTAAGAAACACACTTGTATTTGTAATTCTCCATGATATATTATAAATAAAGGGGAGTTTTGTATTGTATAAATAAATAAAATTAAATATTAAATATTTATAAATTAATATATTTTACGGGTTAGTGGGTGTGACTCGCGAACCCATGAACCCGTATAAAACCCGCGGGTGAAACCCGAACCCGAACCCGTTTATTTTCGCAGGTTTGCGGGTGGGCGTGGGTGATGAAAAATTTCACGGGTGCAGGTTTGGATTTTGCAAAACCAGCCCGAACTCGACCCGTTGCCATCCTTAGTCGTGTAATGGACTAGCCGTCTGTATTTGAGAATGACTGTCGGGAATTATAATATTTTTGCAGGGAATTGTCATTTTTGCATCAATAATGACAACTCTAGGATTGCAAATATTGTTCGAATCGGGTCGAGAACTTGTCATACAGGTATTTGATGCATATCAGAAAGGAACTCACACTCATTCAAACACACAAGGTTTTCTTTGATCTATAATTCCATAAAAAAAAAACAAAAAACAAAAAAAAAAAAAACAAAAAAAAAAAAAAGGGAAAACATTGAGAAAACTCAATAAGTTTTTTTTTTTTTAATTCATTGAAGTCTGTCCTCCAAAACCTAATACAAGCTACTTAAATAGTAAAACTAAACCGAATCCATAGTGATTCCTGTTTCTCCTAGAATTCTAAACAAGAAAGAAATCTAAATAAAAAATCATAATCAAACGGGAAAGAATCCCAAATGAAAAACATATCAAATCACCTAAAAAAATCAAAACAATTCTAAAAAATTAAAATCTATCTAATAAAGGAAATTGGATTTGATTTAATAAAATCAAATCATAAAATAATTAATAACCTAATTACATATAAAATAAAAGGAACTAAAATATTCGTATCGAATCATGACGATAATTGGAAACAATAAAAAAAGAAACAGTTGTCTTGGTGCGCACAAAACTTAAGGCTAAATTCGACATGCTGGTGCCCTTTATTGAAGATGAAGTCTTCATAACATTTGTAGGGCTCATCTTGGGCTTTCTGGAAACATATTATAGCCTATGGAATGAAGAATTCGAATCAGTATCAGTTCCCAATTGGCAAGAACAGAATGCAACCTATCATAAGCCTCGTTTCATCTTCCAAACATATATTCAAATAAGCTAGCTAGGCATGTCTTTTCGTACGCAGTTGATTGATATACACGGAAAGACAGTCGTGTAGTGGACTAGCTGTCTGTATTTGAGAATGACTATCACGAATTATAATATTTTTGCAGGGAATTGTCGTTTTTTCATCGGTAATGGCAACTCTAGGATTGCAAATATTTTTCGAATCGGGTCAAGAACTTGTCATATAGGTATGTCAACTGTTAATTAATATATGATCATGTACAATCTTTTAGTGCCACTGCAAAACTATGTGCAGGCATAACCAAATAAGATCCTGAGAAAGAAAAATGGATGATTAGGATTATGGTCTCAGTCACAGCAGTAAAATTTGTGCTTATGATGTATTGTAGGAGATTCGAAAATGATATAGTTAGAGCATATGCTTAAGATCATTTTTTCGATGTCATTACTAACTCAATCAATCTAGCAACTGTGGTTTTAGCCATTTGATCCATCATTGTAAGTAAAACCCTGATTGTTATAAGTATAGAACCCACATTCTCCACATTGGTATGATATTGTCTGTTTAGGTCTAAGCCCGCATGGATTTGCCCTTGGGTCTCTACCCAAAAAGCCTTATACCAATTGAGATAGTGTCTATACCTATATGCCCATAATCATCCCCATGTCTAGCCAATGTGGGACTTTGGTCGCACACCCAACACTAATCATGATGATAATTAATCTGAACTTTTACCTAAACACGTTACAATGCAGATTGCTCTATATACAATGGGAAATTGGGTGAATACAGTGATGGAGAATGTGTGGCCGTTGATCGGGAGGACGGAACCAATAGAGTACTTGGCAAAGCTGACCTATTTGATATGGAATCATCATGAAGAGATCAAGCATATTGAGAGAGTGAGGGCATACAATTTTGGGTGTCAATATTTTATGGAGGTTGATATAGTTTTACCTGGAGAGATGTCACTAAGTGTGGCACACAACATTGGGGAGACTCTACAAGAGAAGCCTTGAACAACTTTTTGAAGTGGAGAGAGCTTTTGTTCATGTGGATTTCAATGCATCATATTGAACACAAGCCTAAGAAAACTTGATTGATTGATTTTGGGGGGATCATATATAATGATTAGCCAACTAGATATTGGGTTTTTAATCTTCATATAATGTGTTGGATATGGCTCAAATTTCTAATGGTTACCAAATGGGATTTATCAATGCGGAGACTTCCTAGAGACATGGGATACGATTGGAAGTATGAGATTATGTTTGAGGGAGGCTTAAAGACCTGAAGAACAGGAGAAACGAAGAACAGTGAAAACTGATGTGGGTAACGTTGTGGGTTTGACAACGGTTCCCACAGCAGTGATCAACGTTGTGCAATTTACACATCGATTTTCTTTCCAATGGTTTATGTTGTGGATTACGTTGTGGCTTTGACAATGGTAGGGACAGCGATTTTCCACGTCTTGGTGACGTGGCGCATGGATCGCGATTTTCTGAGCTATCAATTTCAACACGGTTTAGGAAACGGATGGCTAACTGCAACTTGAATCGTAGTCAAACACAAGTATACGTTGAATCAGGAAATATTAACGGAAAGGGAAATAGTTTTTTTTTTCTGGAAGTTCTTATGCTTGAAGGAAAATGATTTCTCTTTACAAGAAGACTTGTCATAAATAAGAAATATTATTTATGTGAAACAAGGAAATCTTGTACATATAGGAGATGGATTTCCTGTAGGTTTAAACTCCCTGTAATTCATATAAATAGACCATAATAGCTAGGTTATTATGTGTAGAGCAAAATAGCAAATACTAGAAAGATCTCAAAGAGTGAGCATTGGGTGTAATCGGGTTTGGGGTATTTTAGAGAGAGAATCCTGAGTGTATGGTTGTAATAATTTGCTACATAGTGGAATTTTCTTTTGTCATCCTGACGGCCGTGGTTTTTTCCTTGTTCTTAGGTTTCCACGTAAAATTCTTCTGTTATGTGTGATTGGATTTGATTACTTTCTTCCATCTTATTTTTTCTTTTGCTTATTGTTTGTTTGTGTATTATCTAGCAATGCTTCCGCGTAGTGATTTGTTCGCTAACATGATGATCATCAAAGATTTAAGTACTTTAATTTTATTATTGGTGTGATTTAATTTACTTCACTAAAGAAAAAAAAAAATCCCACTTAGGAATTAGGACCTAAGTTTTGTTTGCATGTGTTTTGTTTATGTATGTATTTCAGGGTGTGATACGGATCAATTTTTGTTCACTGAAGTTGTGATCGTTTTAAGGCACTCATTTAGTCTTGTAATGTTTTAGGTTCGAATGCATATCGTATATATAAAAAATGAAAATAAAAATAAAAAGTTGTGATTGTTGTAAAATCTAATAAGACATTCCCATTTATTTTGACCTTTACATTTACTGCATATTTTTGAGAAAGAAAAAATAAATTTTATCTTTCCCTAAAGAATGTGTTAAATATAATTAGTAGCTATCTAGAAGAGATATCTAAAAATATGTTCTTAAATTTAAGAACTTTTTCTAATAAAAACAAGGTTAAATTGCACTAAAACTAATAAAAATCATATAATTAATTACACACATATATAATCTCTCTAACCCGTTGATTAACGGTTGAGCACAGTTTATCATTAACAGTTAAATGGCAATTTAATCTTTTATCGTGTGTATTGTCTCTCTGTCTCGCCTAATCATTTATGCTTGCAAAGTTGCAAGTACATATTTATAGATAGCGCTAGCTAACTTTTAGAGTAAGGAAGAGGAAGAATAGTACAAACTACTCAAGGTTCAAAATGAAAATAATATTATATGTTAAAAAGTGAAACAGAAAAGTGCACCATAAAAAAAAAAATTCATTATATAAAATTTCATTATCAAACAACAGTACTTTTTCAACAGCTGTTAAGAGTAACCGCAATGGTAAAACCCAAAAATAAGACCCATTTGTTACCACATCATCAAAAATGGATATTGTCATTTGGATCCACTTAATTTGGATCTCTTTTCCCCACAATGAGGGTAAATTGAAAAAGTAAATGTGGATCCACTTTTTTAACTTTTTTCCAAACAATCATTACTCTAAAATAAAATTTTATAATTGAAATTAAAATTATTTATATTTTTTTCATTATATATATAATTATTGAAATTAATAATAATATATTTAAATAATAATTTATATATATATATATATATATTAAATTTATTTATATTTTTTCATTATATACATAATTATTGAAATTAATAATTATATATTTAAATTTAAATAATTGAAATATATATATATATATATTAAATTTATTTATATTTTTTCATTATATATATAATTATTGAAATTAATAATTATATAATTTAATTTAAATTATATATATATATATAAGATTTTCTATTATCAGTTCGAACTGACAATAAATATATCAGGACGAAGAATGTTGACCATTAGATTTACATACTTTGACTCAAAGTGTATGCACTTGTCAAAACTTCTCCATAATCTATGATCCACATTTTTCGTCCTGATATATTTATTGTCAGTTCGAACTAATAATAGAAAGACTATATATATATATATAAACCCAACTCAATAATTGTGAGGTATTAGGAACCCAACTCCAATCATTGGACAAGTCCCAAATAGAGTTCCAAATTTGGAACCCAATTTAGGTCTAGTGAGGTGGAGTACATATTTAGGTCTTTTTTTTTTTACCATTATGGCACCATAAAATCTAAATAAAAATATGTCTACTAAAAATAGGTCTCTTTTATCCACCATTGTGGATGCTCTAACAGTGATTAAACAACAGCAAATATACCAGATCTAGGAAAAGATTGCCAGCTCATTCTTCTACATTCTACATTGCCAGCTCATTCTTCTACATTAATCTAGAAGTCCTAGTCAGCAATTCTGATTTATGCTAACACATTGTATACAGATTATGTAATTCAAGCTTTTCTTTTTTTAATAATATTCTCTAGAAAATTCAGTCGATTACTTTCTAAATTTTCTCTTGATTTTCTCTGTAACTTTCCTGAGAAAGTTCAAAATTAAATAGCACTATTACCTACTTATCTTTTAGAAAGTACTTTATGAGGGAGTACATATCCATCTTTCCTTGCACTAAATAATAACATATTGTGGTTCTTTATCATTTGGGATCTCCTCTTTAAATAAGCGGCATTTCCTTTCTACATCAATGATGGGGATTTGAATCTCATAACACTCATTTTATAAGTGTGGAAGAAATTTAATTTTTATCTGGTCTTGTAAAAGTAGATATCTCAATTTATTAGAATATATATCTAAATCACACATATAGTCCTGATTGATCTCGATAGATATCTCTCGGTTATAAGAGTAAATATATGTATCGTACAAATAGTGTTTGATCTCAGTAGATTCCCATACGTCCTAAAAGTGTTAGATTTCAAAAACAAAAGAAAATAAAAAAACATATCTTTGTACAAGGTCATACCGACTAAATGGGATTTCCATACTCACTTTTTTTAATATATATATATATATAAATTCTATTATCAGTTCGAATTGACAAAAGTTATATCAGTTCTTTGTATGTGGGCCACTGGATTTAAATACTTTGACTTTGCTGTATGCACTTGTCAGTCAAAGTATTTAAATCCAGTGGCCCACATACAAGGAACTGATATAACTTTTGTCAGTTCGAACTGAGGTATATATATATATATATATATATATATATATATACCTCAGTTCGAACTGACAAAAGTTATATCAGTTCCTTGTATGTGGGCCACTGGATTTAAATACTTTGACTGACAAGTGCATACAGCAAAGTCAAAGTATTTAAATCCAGTGGCCCACATATAAGGAACTGATATAACTATTATCAGTTCGAACTGACAATAAATATATCAGGACGAAGAATGTAGACCACTGGATTTACATACTTTGACTCAAAGTGTATGCACTTGTCAAAACTTCTCCATAATCTGTGGTCTACATTCTTCGTCCTGATATATTTATTGTCAGTTCGAACTGATAATAGAAAGACTGTATATATATATATATAAAAAAAAGATAAGGTTGAAGTTGACAGTTGAGTGTTGACACTACAATATTATTATTATTATTTTCTCGAAGTGGGAGACATTGATCTTTATCTTAGATTATAAACATCGGCCTTAAAACATGACCTATTGATCAAATAATGGGGAAAATTAAAAATTAAAAATAATTTTTTTTAAAACCCCATAAGTTAGTGTAAAAATAAAACAAGAAAAGAAAACTGAATTCATTTATTTTTAGTCCAATATTTCTTTGATGATTCTGCTACCATGAGTGCTCTCCTACACATAATATATATATAAGGATAATTAATTAATTAATTAAAATATGAAATTTGAACGTTAAATTTGTATAATTTAATATTGCAAATGTGTGATTACGAGACTTATAAAATATTTAAGAAATATCCTCTTTAATATGTATGATAATAAGAAAAGAGAGTGATCAGTTAATAATAAATAAATAACTCAAGTTGTATGTTATAATAAAAGATCTATGCATGTACTTGAAAATTGAAATATACCTGAGAAAAATAATCAATTATGTAAAAGTTAATTAATAAAAGTTAAAACAAATAAATTTATTTTTTTCATATCAAAGAATTTTTTTGAAATTTACAAAAAAGATTGGGCATCTTCTTTGCTTTTTTGAAACTTAAAGGGTCTCCGATTGCACCTTCACCAAGAAATAGAGAGAATAATAATAATAATATTCCAATTACCAAGATCTCATCCCTAGATTGGACCATTGTTACGAATAGGGATGGCAATTAAACCCGAACCCGTGAGACTTGTCCGAACCCAACCCGTTTAAAGAGGGTTTGGGTTGGGATAAGTGTACCCATGAGCGGGTTCGGGTTTGAAAATTGTACCCGTCACGGGTTCTGGTATGGATTTGGAAAAAAATTCATACCCGAACCCATATACCCGCGAACAATAAAAATTATATAATATTTTATTATTTAAAATATTATAAATTTAAATTCCAATAAAAACTTTTTAATTATATAGACAATAAAATGTAAACATTTCAATCTATTAAGTGTTTTTATTCTTTAAAATTATAATATTTCATATATTTAAATAATATAGAAATAATTTTCAAAAAAAAAAAAATTGACGGGTTCGCGGGTTCATGGGCGGGTTTGGGTGTCCCCCAAACCAGCGGGTAAAACCCGAACCCGAACCTGTTTATTTTCGTGGGTTCGCGGGCGGGTTTGGTAGACACAAAATTTCGCGGGTTTAGGTTTGCATTTTGCCAAACCTGCCCCATTGCCATTCCTAATTACGAAGAGCGCACACAAAATTGGCCAAATTAAGAGTCTTAGGTTGTGTCCCGTAAGAGTTTTTCATTTGTTGTTTTCTAAAAATAAAAATAAAAATAAAAACAGTGTTTTTTGTTTCAATTTTGAAATCTAAAAACGCTTATAGTAGCATATGCAGAAAACAGTATTCTGAATATAAAAACACTAAAAACACATCTGGTAAAATTAATTGAAAATATAAAAATAATGTAATATATATTAACAAATAATAAAGTGAAATTTATAATAAATAATAGAATATAATATAATAAAGTGCAATGACATCATATATGGATTGCAACAAATCAACAAATTCTCAACGGTTCCTTCAAATCCCAAACATCTATTATGCACGCAATCTATTCGACCAAATTCTCCATCCAAAATTCCAAATATCTTACTTTGAGTAAAAGTAGGAGTAGAAGAATGAGAAGAAAAAGTTACAAAAAAAAATTGAAGAAGAGTAAATAAAAATATGTGTTTTTGTTTATAATTTAAAGAAGAAAGAAGAAAGAATGAAGAAAGGAAGAAGAAGATGAAAGAAGACTGAGGAAAAAAAAAGATTTTATTAAAATAAAATATATGTTAATGTTATGTGGTCCACTTATTTAATAATATGGGTTTTTACAATTTGGTCCCAAGTTAATTGGGAAACATCATTTTTTTACTCCTTAATTCAAATTTCATCAATTTAGTCTTTATATAATTGAAAATCAATCAAATTAGTTATACTGTTAGTCAAAACCGTCACTTTGACTAACGGCAGGACTAATTTGATTGATTTTCAATTATATAAGGATCAAATTGATGAAATTTGAATTAAGGAGTAAAAAAGTGATGTTTCCCAATTAACTTGGGACCAAATTGTAAAAACCCCTTATTATTATATATGCCTATATTAAATGATACTATATTTTTAATATATATATATTTTTTTCATATAACATAAAATAGTTACTTTTATTGTGGCCGCGACACATGGTATACAATAAATTATACTATTCTTAAGAATTTTTTTCCATATTCTAATATATTTAATTATACAACATAACATATATATAATAATCTGAACTTCTGGAGTTCACAAAGTCATCAACACACGTATTAAATGATACTAATAATAATAATCATAAATATAATAACAATCATATATATATATATTTAAATTTCCCATATTATAATACATAATTATAATTATAATGGATGGTGGAGATTCAATCTGAAAATTTGGAAATATAATTTTAAATTTTATTGTTTTTTTTTTTTTATTTCCATATTTAAAGAAATTGGTTATTAATATATGTTATGAACCTCCGTCATATGTGTTACGTTATAAACTATAACCCCAAAACACACGTATTGACTAATGTGATGGAATTGGAATAGTTGTGACTAAATAACCATGACTTTCAAATATTTATTATTATTATTATTATTACTAAATAACCATGACTTTCAAATATTTATTATTATTATTATTATTGTTGTTGTTACTAAATAAATGATATATTTTTTTTCATATAACATATAATAATAAGGGGTTTTTACAATTTGGTCCCAAGTTAATTGGGAAACATCATTTTTTTACTCCTTAATTCAAATTTCATCAATTTGGTTCTTATATAATTGAAAATCAATCAAATTAGTCCTACTGTTAGTCAAAGTGATGGTTTTGACTAACGGTAGGACTAATTTGATTGATTTTCAATTATATAAGAACCAAATTGATGAAATTTGAATTAATGAGTAAAAAAGTGATATTTTCCAATTAACTTGAGACCCAATTGTAAATACCCCTTAATAATATGAGATTCACTTTATATGAAAAACAAAATATCTTTTAGTTTTTAAAATATCTCGTTTTCTACACATGTCATGGAGTCAAGATAGCAGACATTAGTGGTACACAGTGATGCCACGTGTAAGCATATCAAGTAAAGCCACGGATAAATAAAATATAAGCACACACATCAGATTATAATTAACCTAGCTCTCCCATCTTTTCCAGAAGAGACGGATATTAATTATCACACACGGTTTTCTTTCAAAAAAACATATCATACACGGTTTTGTCGTGTTCTATAGAAACACAAACTCTTCGAGACAACCCAAAAATATTTTCCAAAAACAAATCCATTTTCTGTTTTTGATTTTGTTTTTGTTGTATCGGTTTCGAGTTTCAACTTCGAGAAAGGAGAAAAACAAAAATGGAGAGTAGCGGGAGTGGCGTTTTCAAGGAGACTTGTTGCAGCCAAGAGATTCTCTCGCCGCCGCCGCCGCCGCCGCTGCCGGGACCCGACCCTGAATCGTTGTCATCAGCATGGCGGCTCAGCCTCAATAACTTCCGCCTGCAACCGAGCTCCGATGCCGATGACCATCATCGTCAGCGTCGTAATGGTTTTTGTGGCCGGTTTTGCACTCCAAGTATGTGTTTTTACTTTTTAGAAAATGAAACCATCAAATTTTTATTTTATTTTTTCGTTTTTATGCACAACCGAACACTCCAATGGATTTTTTTTTTTTTTGAGATATCACATGGCGACTTGGGTTGAATACCATTGAACCATAGTAAGCAGTGCTACAATATGAATTATTATTATTATTTTTGTGTTAATAAAGTTTGTTGGGACGAACCTGGAAGCAAGATTCTAATACTAAGAAGGAAAACCTTTTCTATTGATTCAGTGGGTTGCTGGGGCCTGGGTGCATTTACATTATTACTTGAAAGTGAAGTAATCTTGTAGTATAAAGTATTGATGAACTTTTACGGGATTGTCAATTGCTACCGGTATTTATTTGATCACTACCGGTAATAATTCAATAACTATCGGTAGGGGAAATCATGTACTTGAAAATTTTCGTGTTGGTTCTGGCTCTCTTTGATTGGGCGTTTTCTGCTTCAGGGTGGTGGGTTTGGCTGGCGTTTTTTATTGCCTTCTGTGTTTGGGTTTCTGTTGTGGGGTTGCTTTGTTTGTTCTTGTTTTCTGTTTGGGCCAGTCAAGGTTGCTGTTTGGTTTGTGGTCTGTTGCTGTTTTGGTCGTTTGCATCGTTTGGGGGCCTTAGCTTTTGCTTTTTGTCTTTCCATTAGCTTGTAGTGTGTTTGGTGGGCTTTGGTTGTGTTTTTGGTTGCTTGTCAAGATGTTGGGCATTTTGGTGAATTGTTGGCTTGCTCTTGGGCTTCTGGGCCTTTTGAATAAGTCTTTGTTTTTCAAAATAAATAAATAAATAAATAAATATATATATATATATATATATATATATATATATATATATATATATAGATTCTCTATTATCAGTTCGTCATGACAATAAATATATCAGGATGAAAAATGTGGACTACTAGATTTACATACTTTGACTTAAAGTGCATTTGTCAAAACTTTTCCATAATCTGTGGTCCACATTCGTCCTGATATATTTATTGTCAGGAGGAACTGACAATAGAATGACGGTATATATATATATATATATATATATATATATTATGAGTAATGTTAAACGTCCCAATTTTTTTTTTTCCAAATTTTATCCCAAATGATGTGGCACATGAGGTGTCAACATCATATCAGTTACTATATAATCTTATGGTTTATAATATGTTGACACCTCACGTGCCACATCATTTGGGACAGAATTTGGGACATCTAGCATTACTTATATATTATAGTTACGATCCTTAACATAGAAATGTTTCTTTAACGTTTAGATGCATTCAATAGTTGAGATTTGATATTTAGATAGACAAAATAGTATAAAGAGATGACATTGATTTTTCTATGATTACAATATTAATTGAACAAAATTAGACTTATAACTTAAATGTAATTATTTGTTTCCTTGATTTTTGATGTTTTAGCAAAACAGAGAAAGGTTTCAGAATATTACAAGAAACAGGAAAGGCTCCTTGAAGGATTCAACGAGATAGATACCATGACCGAAACTGGTTGTTGGCCTGGAAGTCTAACCAAGGTTAATTCGTAGCTCTACTATTACGACATTCTAACTAGTAACTACTTTTGTAACTATACAGATTTTTGTATAAACAATCCTGTTAATAGGGGAATTTGATTTCCGTAATTTTATTTTTTCTTGATGATCAGGATGAATTGAAGAATCTTGCAAAGAGTGAGAGGATAGCAATTCATGTATCAAACATAGCTAACTTGGTACTTTTCATTGCAAAAGTTTATGCTTCAATTGAGAGCAAATCCTTGGCGGTTATCGCCTCAACTCTGGATTCCCTCCTGGATCTCCTCTCCGGTTTCATTTTGTGGTTCACTGCCCACAAAATGAAGAATTCGAACCAATACTCCTATCCGATTGGAAAGAAGAGAATGCAACCTGTAGTAAGTTAATTTCTAATTCGATCTTCGATTTCCCCCTTCTTTGCACGTGCGTATGTATATATGTATATGACAAATTAATCTGATCAATATATTACTGCAGGGTATCATTGTTTTTGCATCAGTGATGTCATCTCTTGGATTACAAATTCTGCTCGAGTCTATCCGTGCACTCGTTACTAATGTACATACATTAACGTTTAATATGATTAATTAGCGCTCTTGATCATCATGCTTGATTTTTATCTTATGTTGAAGTTGTTTCTATTTCTGTTTAATTGGGCATAGTCGCCGAATGAAATGGATAGCGAAAAGGAGAAATGGATGATTGGAATCATGACTAGTGTCACAGCGATTAAGTTTTTTCTAATGATATATTGTCGTAGATACAAGAACAATATCGTTAGAGCCTATGCTCAAGATCATTTCTTTGATGTCGTTACCAATTCAGTTGGTTTAGTAACTGCTGTCCTAGCCGTCAGATTCAAATGGTGGATCGATCCTACCGGAGCTATCGTAGTGAGTTCATTTCTCCTTCCTGATTAGTAAACACACACTTGATGTTAATCGAATTTCAACTAAACATATTTTTACGATGATATATATAGATATATATGGAATAACCCAATTGTTAATGCAGATAGCATTGTATACAATGAGTACATGGGCAAGGACAGTGTTGGAGAATGTATTTTCACTCATCGGAAGAACAGCCCCACCGGATTTTCTAGCGAAGGTGACGTACCTGATATGGAATCACCACGAAGAGATCAAGCACATTGACACAGTGAGAGCCTACACATTTGGTGCTCACTACTTTGTGGAAGTTGACATTGTTTTGTCAGAAGACATGCTGCTTCCCAAAGCACACAACATTGGTGAAACCCTACAAGTGAAGCTTGAACAGTTGCCTGAAGTTGAGAGAGCTTTTGTGCATATTGATTTTGAGTTCACTCACAGACCTGAACATTATCAAACCAAAGAATGATTAATTGGTTGTTTGATTACCAATTCTGTATATTGTAGTGCCCAATTAAAACACACTAAATAATGTGTAGATTTTTTTAATGTTGTTTTTATGTTAAATCTTCTGATCATTTGTCATCAATTTTGTTAATTGGGGGTACTCCTGGATGACACAATTTTTCCAGATTAATTTTAAGGTTCATTATATGAATTTGAGAAAAAAAAAAAAATTCCATTGCTTCTAATAGGTATTCTAAAATGAAGATCATTTAAATGATTACATTGGGTTTAGATTTTTTTTTAATTTTTTTTTTGAAAAGCAACTTTATTCAAGAGAGCCAAGAAGTCCAAAAGACAACAACCTAGGAAGTTGCTTACAACCACGCAGCACCAACGAACAAAACAAAACAGAACCATCCAGGAAAAGGGTTTAGATTATTTTAACATGAAAATTTAATTAAAAAACTAGAAGGAATGAAGTAAATATTAGTTTTCTTCCCATGTTGTAGGAATAGTTATCTCCCGTTTTGGAGGTAGATATCCAATTATTTTAACTTGAAAATTTAATTAAAAAACTAGAAGGAATGAAGTAAATGATAGTTTTCTTCCCGGGTTGTGGGAGTAGTTATCTCCCGTTCTTGAGGTAGATATCCGAAATGCACACGTATTGTTTGATATCGATAAAAAAAAAAAAAAAAAAAAAAAGTGTAACATCGAATATTTTACCTTTACTAATATTTTACTTTGTGAGTAGTCACTATATAAACAGCCTTAGAGAAACGAAACTCACCTCATCTTCGTCGCTCACAAGCCATCAATCAATCAATTGCCGTCTCTCTTAAGTAAGATCTCTTTCTCTCGCTCTTTCGTTTGGTTTTTCGATTGAATCAATCAATGGCCGTTGATGCATACAAAATTGTCGTACCATCTGATATACTGAAAGTTATCAGTTGCAATCAATCCTCCTGAGGCCTCTCCAATTCTCTTCGATAAAAAAATCGTTTCTTTTTTATTTATTTTTTTAAAAAACCCTTCTGATCTATTCGTTTCCAAAAACACTGGTTTTGATTTTTAGATGAAAGCTCTTTATGGAAGAGCTTGTTGATATCAACATTTTATTAATCGTTTGTTTTTGTTTTTGTTGTATCGGTTTTTGAGTTTCAACTTCGAGAAAGGAGAAAACAAAAATGGAGAGTAGTGAGAGTGGCGTTTTCAAGGAGACTCGTTGCAGCCAAGAGCCTCTCTCGCCGCTACCGGGACCCGACCCTGAATCGTTGTCATCTGCATGGCGGCTCAGCCTCGACAACTTCCACCTGCAACCGAGCTCCGATCCCGATGACCATCACCGTCAGCGTCGGAATGGTTTGTTCGGCCAGTTTTGCACTCCAAGTATGTGTTTTTAAGAAATGAAACCATCAAAGCTTTTTTTTTTTTCGTTTTTATGCATAACCAAACACTCCAGTGAATTTTTTATTTTTGTGAGATATCACATGGCTACTGATTTTTATTTTTTATTTATTATTATTATTATTTGTGTTTATAAAGTTTATTGCGACCAACCTAATAGTAAGATTCTAATACTAAGAAGGAAATCCATTTTTTATTGATACAGTGGGTGGCTGGGTGCATTTACATTATTACTTGAAAGTGAAGCAATCTTATTGTAGTATAAAGTATCGATGAACTTTTAGTGTTTATATATATAGGGTGAATCCAGGATTTTCTATTCGGCGGGACTGAATTAAATATAAGTTATAAATTTTTTTGAACAACCTTAATAAGAAGATGCATTTCATTAGTAAAAAATAATTACATAACGAGTCATGAGATATAATAAATCTAATCCCTCAAAATATAAATTCCAACAAAATAAAATGAAGTAAAAAAAAAATAATTTTAATCACCAAATAGTAAAAAAAAAATGTTCCAACAAACTAACGCACAAATAATGGTATCTATATGCCCTATAACTCTAGTAACAAACAAATCTCAAACAAATTTGATTAAATCAAGCTAATACTAAATCAATTTTAATGTAATAAGAAAACCTTAACAAAATAAAAAAATAATAAGTAAATATAAGTAAATAAAAAAGAATAAACATTTTTAGTTTTTTACGTTGTAGGGAGAGAGTTCTTGTAAATGTGATTTTAATACTATTAAAAAAAAATATTCAGAGTAGAGTAAAGAGAGATTAAATAATGCATAAAATAATAATAGAACAAAGAAAAATATGAGAGAGAAGTTGAAGAAAAAAAAACGAAGCCTAGTGGTAGTGGAGCCGTGGGATTTGGGAATAAAGCCGTAAAGGGCACGCAACTGAAGGTGGGTTATAGGTGAGTGGGTGATAATATGATAATTTTAAATTAATATAAGAGGTAGACCATTGAACATATTGGTCATCTATACTATATAAATATATATATAGTAACTTTTCGGTGCGGGATCTCCTATAAGAGATCGTCAATTTCTACCAATAGTTACTGGATTGCTACCGGTATTTATTTGATTACCACTGGTAGCAATTCAATAACTACCGGTAGCAATAGGGAAATCCTGCACTTAAAAATTTTCGTATATATATTAGAGTTATAATCTTGAATATAGAAATGTTTCTTTAATGTTTAGATGCATTCAATAGTTGAGATTTGATATTTAGATCGACAAAATAGTATAAAGAGATAAAATTGATTTTTCTATGATTACAATATTAATTGAACAAATCTAGACTTATAACTTAAAAGTAATTATTTGTTTCTTTGATTTTTGATGTTTTAGCAAAACAGAGAAAGGTTTCAGAATATTACAAGAAACAGGAAATGCTCCTTGAAGGATTCAATGAGATGGAGACCATGACCGAAACTGGTTGTTGGCCTGGAAGTCTAACCGAGGTTAATTTGTAGCTCTACTATTACGACATTCTGACCAGTAACTATACAAATTTCTGTATAATAGTATCCCCTGAAAAACACGGTTAATTAAACAATCCTGTTAATTGGGGAATTTGATTTCTGTAATTTTTTTTTCCTTATGATCAGGATGAATTGAAGCAGCTTGCAAAGAGTGAGAGGATGGCAATTCATACATCAAACATAGCTAACTTGGTACTTTTCATTGCAAAAGTTTATGCTTCAATTGAGAGCAAATCCTTAGCTGTTATCGCCTCAACTCTGGATTCCCTCCTGGATCTCCTATCTGGTTTCATTTTGTGGTTCACTGCCCACAAAATGAAGAATCCGAACCAGTACTACTATCCGATTGGAAAGAAGAGAATGCAACCTGTAGTAAGTTAATTTCTAATTCGATCTTCGATTTCCCTCTTCTTTGCACGTGCGTACGTATGTATATGACAAATTAATCTGATCAAACTAATTGATCAATATATTACTACAGGGTATCATTGTTTTTGCATCAGTGATGGCAACTCTTGGATTACAAATTCTGCTCGAGTCTATCCGTGCACTTGTTACAGTTGTACGTACAATAATGTTTAATATGATTAATTAGCGCGCTTGATCATCATGCTTGATTTTTATCTTTTGTTGAAGTTGTTTCTATTTCTGTTTATTTGGGCACAGTCACGGCCTGATATAGATAGCGAAAAGGAAAAATGGATGATTGGAATCATGACTAGTGTCACAGCGGTCAAGTTTTTTTTGATGATATATTGTAATAGATTCAAGAATGGGATCGTTAGAGCCTATGCTCAAGATCATTTGTTCGATGTCATTACCAATTCGGTTGGTTTAGTAACTGCTGTCCTAGCTGTAAGATTCAAATGGTGGATTGATCCTACCGGAGCTATAATAGTGAGTTCATTTCCCCTTCCTGATTATTAAACACACACTTGATGTTGTTAATTGAATTTCAACTAAACATATTCTTACGATGATATATATTTGGAATAACCCTATTGTTAATGCAGATAGCATTGTATACAATGGGTACATGGGCAAGGACAGTGGTGGAGAACGTATTTTCACTCATCGGAAGAACAGCCCCACCGGATTTTCTAGCGAAAGTGACGTATCTGATATGGAACCACCACGTAGAGATCAAACACATTGACACAGTGAGAGCATACACATTTGGCGCTCATTACTTTGTGGAAGTTGACATTGTTTTGCCAGAAGACATGTTGCTTCACAAAGCACACAACATTGGTGAAACCCTACAAGAGAAGCTTGAACAGTTGCCTGAAGTTGAGAGAGCTTTTGTTCATATTGATTTTGAGTTCTCTCACAGACCTGAACATTAGCAAACCAAAGTATGATTAATTGGTTGTTTGATAACCAATCTTGTATTGTAGTGCCCAGTTGGCTGTATTCAATTAGGATTTTGAAAGACTTTTTATGACTTTTTTTTTTTTTTAAGTAGATGACTTTTGCAGATTTTATGGACTTTTATAGACTTTGTAAGATTATGAAAAACTTTCATAGACTTTCATTTTATAAGACTTTCGTAGAATTTCATTTTAAAAGACTTTTATAGACATTTATAGATTTTCATTGACTTCTAAATATAATGTATAATTTGTTTTATCAAAATTATATATATTTATCATGCCAATAAAAATAATTTTTCAAATGAATAAAAAAAAACCATCGTTAATTAAAGTAGACAAAAGCATTCATGTCTATATATGTGATTTTAATTTTATTTATTTTTAATTATATTTTGTATTATAAAGACATTATGCTCTTTTTTTTTTTTTTTTAATAATTAGTCAAAATTTTATTTGTTTTTTATAATTAGTCAAAATATTATAAATTTTCTTTTAGAATAAATGTAGCAAACCAACAATAATATTAACATTTACATGTCTCTATTAAAAGTATGACAATGAGTATAAAAAATCAACCAAAAGTTCATTTAAGTGACTAAAGATAAAACATAAAAACCGTACCTAGTTATTGAATAAGATCCATGCCTAAAAGTGAGTAGTTTGATATTGATCATAATTATATGGAGTCACGCACATACACGACTTTGATTATGACATATTGGCATGGTTAAGTAGTGGTTTTTGTCTTTTATTATTTTATTTTACATAATTAATGAAGTTCATATGATTTGTTTCAGTGTTGTTTAGTTGCTTTAAAAATATAGGTAACAAAATATGAAATTTCTCATCCTTAATTAAATAGCCGATGAATATATAGTTGTTTTATATTATTTTTTAGTTATTTTTTTTTGGTTATAGATTGTTAATATTTGTATGTTTTTTATTTTAATTTGTTATAATGTTTATTCATTTTAAAGTTATTCGTTTTATTTTATTTATGAAATTTGTTAAGAATGAGTGTGTTTTTATTTTAAAATAGAACATATATTTGGTGGTTTATGTTTTTTAAAGAGTTTTATATTTTTCTTTTAAAGTGAAATTCTTTCTATTTAAAAAAAAAAAAAAAAAAAAAAAAAAAAAAAAAGTCATTCAAAGTCTTTGGTAGGAATGAAAGACAATTAATTGTGAGATTTGTTATAACTAAAAATCATTAAAAGTCATTCCAAGTCATTGATATTTTAAAGTCATTAAAAGTCATTGAGATTTTGAATACCTCATAACTTTCATAGACGGTTAAAAAGTCTTGATTGAATATCATATGACTTTTAAAGACTTTTTAAAAGTATATAAAAGTCTATATTAAATACCTCATGATTTTTATAGAGTCGTTAAAAGTCTACATTGAATACATCTAAACTTTTTAATTCCATAAAAGTCATTAAAAGTATTTTAAAATCTTAATTGAATACACCCTCCTAAATAATGTTGCCAACAATAATTTTGTGGGGACTGAGATTCTGGCACTTGTTTTTCATTCTTTAAAGCTTGTACATTCAGATGTCCCTATATTTCTTTATCAAAATTTTCTTTGTTTTTTATTGTGTTTTTATTCGATTTGTGATTGGGAGAAGACAATGATGATCTCTACAGACATGTAATGATTTGCGAATATGATCGCAATTCTTTATTGATATTACCTGATCTCTTGCTTTTCTTAGAAATAAAAAAAAAAAAATGAAAATATGCTTTAATTAAATTTTTTTTTTTTAAATAAATTATTTTAATTTCATTTGGTGAAGGCTACGGTGGACATGAGCCCTCCCTAGCCCTCACAGTGGTCCGTCTCTGCTCATCATGTTTATCATCCAAATTCAAACCCAAAACTAATTTTCAGATTTCGATTCTCGATAGAAAAACTCAAAAACGTTTTTCTCTCTCTACACTAATCAGAATTAGGCATATGCCTACCGTTGGACAGCTCTCGGAAAATCTTTTCTAATGATACCACGATCGCACAAAATAAAAAAAACATTTGACAGTGAGTTATGACCCGATTATAGTTACGGGTTTTCTAATTTAATACTTAAAAAATTCTCTCAATTTTGAAGTTATCACATGGAAATAGGGGGAATTGCACAAACATCCCCAAAGTTTGATAAAACTGCATAAATGTGGTAGTTTTAACCATATATGCACAAACTTCCCTTAACATTTAAAAATTGTTGCACAAACATCCCCTACTGTTAGATGGATCTGTTAGTCAATAGTCAAATGTGTAAAAAGTCTAAAATGTCCTATATTTTTATTTTAAACAAAATAAAAAAATTCATAAATAAGATAAAAAAATATTAAAAAATATTTTAGAAAATATGAAAGTATCTTAAATGTGAAAGCTAGAAAAAAAAAATTCATCTTGAAAAAAAATAATAGTTTGTGCAATTCCCCCTTGATTTTAAATAAATTTAAAATTTAAAATTTATTTATTATTAAATTGTTTAAAAACCATTTTCTTTTTTGTTTGTGAAGATGAATTTTTTTTTCTCCAGGTTTTAGATTTAAGATACATTCATATTATCTAAAATATTTTTTTAAATATTTTTTAATCTTATTTTTTAGTTTATTTAAAATAAAAATAAAGGGTATTTTAGATTTTTTACACTTTTGACCATTGACTAATGGATCCATCTAATGACAGGGGATGTTTGTGCAACAATTTTCAAATGTTGAGGGAAGTTTGTGTGCATATGGCCAAAACTGCCATATTTGTGCAATTTCATCAAACCTCGAGGGATGTTTGTGCAATTCCCCCCATGGAAATAGTATCAAGAACACATTATCATACATATATGTATAAATATATTCTAGAAAAGGGTTCAAAAATTTAATAGCACCATTTGGGGCGCTTTTTGTAAGACAGTCACCAAGTTACTAATTTAAGTTTAAAAGGCACCTATTTAGGTGACCAGACAAAAATACTTTTTTTGTCAGTTTGTGCTTTTTGAAAAGTTGAGAGAAAACCTTTCTTTTAAAACGTTTGTAACTGATATAGATATACTAACTTTTAAAACGTTTTCCGAGCCTTTTCCGAGACTTTCTGTGATTTGTAACACAAATCCAAGCTCTTGATCTCTGAACTTTTAAACGTTAATCGAGCCTCTTTTTCTGAGCCTTTTCCGTGAACGTGTTCCGTGATTTTTCCGGCTTTTAAAACGTGTTCCATACTTTTCCGTGACTTTTAAAACGTGTTCCGTAACTTTTTCCGACTTTTCATACTCTCCGAACTTTGTACCCAGCCTTTTCAATTTGCTCCGATAATTAGTTCAAAATCCCAGATGATACAAATTAAAACCCTAACCATACTCACATCGAAGATAATTATTCTTTGCGTAAAAACTAATTAAAAAACCTCCATTAGAGGTCTGTTAAAAAGACCTCTATGAAGAAGATGAAAGAATAAAAATAAAAAAACTTCAAAGTAAGAGAATGTGTGTAAAATAAGGGCATTATTGTCCGTTCACCATAATAGGTGTCTTTTAAACTTAAGTTATTAAAGTGGTGACTTTCTTACAAAACCACTTCATTTTCACAGCGGAAGCATGAAGCTCGAACACGGATTGTAAATTCTTAAATAAAAAAAGTGAATTCGAATTATTACCGTTCACCATATGGAGGTTGGAGGACAATCACAAAATCAGAAAGTCCCCTCTGATCATGATGCAAGTACCCACAATCTAACAAAGATGGAAGAAAATTCTCTTGATTTTCTCTACACCTAATCTCTTATGTGTTTCTGTATATTATTACTGTGTTGCATAAGTGGGGCCAACACAATCAAGTTACCATAATCCAATCATGGGTGCACCATTATTAATTAACAGTAAACGATGTCCAAAATTTCACCAATTGTAAAAAAAAAAAACGGATTATATAATTCAATATAAATTACCACGTAGTGAGATTTTCTTCTTTTATTTAGGATGATGCGAAGCATACTCATAGATACCACCAATTTATCAAAGAGATTCTATAAAAAATTTCCTTGACTCGTTAAGTTTTGATAAGTTTTGGTTGAGCAAGCAAGTTCTAACATAATTCCCAATTTGATTAGGAAACTAAAATATCTTTCTTTTTCTTTATATCTTTTTAGAGACATGTTTGAATATATCTTAATTTCTATCAAACACTTCATTTCATATTGTCAATTTGTCATGTTGATCATATATGCAAATAATACAGATAAAGGTTATCCTAGCTTGCTACTACTTGTCAAAATGCTGATGAGAAACGCACTACTTGTAACTTATCATATAAAATTTCATTATCAGAGTGGTCACCCCACAAGGCCACAAAAGTTTTTAACATATATACGTGAGTGCAGGCTGCGACCACCACCGAATTAAAAAAGCACTATTACCTACTTGTCTTTTAAAAAGTGCTTTTTGAGGGAGTACTTTTCCATCTTTCCTTGCACAAAAGAATAACATATTGTGGCTCTTTTATCCTTTGGTTTCTCCTCTTTGTATATGTGTGAAAAGTTTAATTTATGTTCGGTGTTGTAAAAGTAGATATCTCCGATTTATTATAGTATATATCTGAATCGTCATAAATGATCTCAATAAATATCTTTTGGTTATAAGATTAGGCATCTGTATCGTATGGGTAGTGTTTGATCTCAGCAGATTCCGACATATCTTAACATCTTTTGACTTCAACCAAAAGTAAAAATAAAAATCTTAATTTGTACACGGTCATATTGACTAAATGGGATTTCCATACTCACTTTCTCTTAATGACTAACCAATAAAACTATATTTTTTATTAAATTAAATTTTGCAACAGATAAGATTGATTGTCTACCTGTCTAGACCGCATATGTGAAGTGTATATATATATATATATATATATATAGTCTTTCTATTGCTAGTTCGTCCTAATAATAAATATATCAGGACGAAGAATATGGACCACCGATTATGGATAAGTTTTGACAAGTGCATACACTTTGAGTCAAAATATGTAAATCTAGTGGTGCACATTCTTCGTGCTGATATATTTATTGTTAGGACGAACTAATAATAGAAAATATATATATATATATATATAATACTTATCTAATTAGGACCGTCCTGACTTTATAATTCCAAGACGTCCAACCACAACCACATATTCACAGTGGGCCCACAGTCTCATGTTAACAAATACACACCTAATATGAATGTGTGGTTGTGGTTGGACGTCCTTAACTTATAATTTCATGACGTTCTTACTAGAGAACCACCATATATATATATATATATATATATATACTTCTCTAATCAGGATCGTCCTGACTTTATAATTTCAGGATGTCCAACCATTCACTGTGGGCCCACAGCCCCACATTAACAAATAACCACACCCAATATGTGTTAGGTTTTGACTTGTATTCTTAAGCGAACCCGATGTGAACCAAACAAGACTCAACTGATGTGGTACTTCCTAGAAGAAGTGGGATAACGTTTGGAAGTTGAAGGCGGTGTTTTAGGGAGGTTTGAAGATCATGAAGAACTGAAGAAGTGGTTTGTTTCAGCGTCTGGATCGCGGTATTCTGAGCGATGTAATTTAAGGTGACTTGTAACGGTTTAAGAAACGGGTGTACAACCGTAACCCGAATCGTAGTCAATAATAAACATACGTGAAACAGGAGATCTTCAGCGGAAAAGGAAGTAGTTTGTTTCTAGAAGTTCTTGTGCTTAAAGGAAAATGATTTACTCCTTACAAGAAGACTTGTCATAAAAGGAAATAGTATTTATGTGGAACAAGTAAGTCTTGTACGTTTAGGAGTAGGATTTCCTTTTATATTATACTCCCGGTAATTAGTATAAATAGACCTTGTATTTAGGTTATTTTGTGTGGAGAAAAGAACACCATGTAAACATCAGAGAGTGTGAGTGAGATCCGGGGAGACCCAATGGGAATTTCCGAGGAGGGATCCAAGGGAATATCGGTGGATCAAGTTAGAGATCCGTGGGTGATATTTAGGGGAGACCTAGGGGATATTGTGGGGTTCTTGGTGAGGATCTTATGAGTGTGGTTTGGGGTTAGGTGTTAGGTGTGAGAGAGAATCATGGAGTATATGGTTGTAACAATTTATCATATAGTGGAACTTTCTCTGTCGTCCTGACGGGCCGTGGTTTTTTACCCATTTTGGATTTTCCACTTATATCTTGTGTTGTGATTGTTTTATTCTCTCTCATCTATTTTTCTGCTTATTGACGTTATTATTTGCTATGAGTTATGGGCGTATATTAGGCACGGCGTTTCCGCGTTCTAGAGGATTATCCCCAACAATATGAATGTATGGCTGTGGTTGGAAGTCTTTAACTTATAACTTCAGGACGTTCTTACTAAAGAACCACCATATATATATATAATACTTCTCTAATCAAGACCGTCATAACTTTATAATTTCAGGATGTCCAACCACAACCACACATTCACAGTGGGCCCACAGCCCCATATTAATAAATACCCACAGCCAATATGAATGTGTGGCTATGGTTGGACGTCCTTAACTTATAATCCCACCCATCATCACCACTATGGAAAGGTGCACTACCATCTATGTTGAGAGGATAATTTTTTTATAAAAATACCCCTAATTAAGTTAGTGTATAAAATAAAACAAGAAAAGAAAACTGAATTTATTTATTTTTTGTGCAATATTTCTTTGATGATTCTGCTACCATGAGTACTCTCCCGCACATAATATATATATATAATTACTTGATTATTTTTTTTTTTGAAGGAAAATTAATTAATTAATTAAAATATGAAATTTGAACGTTACATTTGTATAATTTAATGTTGCAAATGAGTGATTACGAGACTTATAAAATATGTAACAAATATCCTCTTTAATATGTATGATAATAAGAAAAGAGAATGATCAATTAATAATAAATAAAAGATCTATGCATATACTTGAAAAATACCTATATGAGTTGAAGCTGGCAGCATCACATAGAAAATTAATCAACAATGTAAATGTGATAGATTCAAGGACTTAATTAATTAAAAGTTTTTATATATATATATTTAACAATTATATATAATTAGACTGTAAAGCAAATATTGTGACTGATAATATCAAAGAAATTGATTGAAATTTTATGAAATTTACAAAAAGATTAGGCAGCTTCTTTGCTTTAAAAAAAAAAATAAAGGGTCTTCGATTGCACCAAGAAAGAGAGAGAATAATATTCCAACCAAGATCTCATCCCTAGTTTTGACAATTGTTTACGAAGAAGTAAAAACACATACAAAATTGGCCTAAGAATCTTAAATTCATGCATGCTCCATTTTTTTTATTTTCTTTCTAAAATTCGGTATAAAATAGATCAGTAATATGTCGAAACCTGACATGATTAAACACTACATAAACCTTGCCCAGATTTATACCATTTAATTGTGAGATTCTTTTTAAAATTTCTAGTTTACTACACATGTCATGGAGTCAAGATAGTGGACATTACTCATTAGTGGTAAATAGTATGAACCATTTTATTATTCCTCTCAATTTGAAAAAGTTATGCCACGTGTAAGCATATCAAGTCAAGCCACGGATAAATAAAATATAAGCACACACATCAGATTATAATTAACCTCTTCCATCTTTTCGATGAGAGACAGTTATAGTATTATACAGTTTTGTGAAAATCGTGTTCTATAAAAACACAAACTCTTAGAGACAAGTCAGACAACCCAAAAATATTTTCCAAAAACAAATCCATTTTTTGTTTTTATTGTATCGGTTCTGAGTTTCAACTTCGAGAAAGGAGAAAACAAAAATGGAGAGTAGTGAGAGTGGCGTTTTCAAGGAGACTTGTTGCAGCCAAGAGCTTCTCTCGCCGCTGCCGGGACCCGACCCTGAATCTTTGTCATCTGCATGGCGGCTCAGCCTCGACAATTTCCGCCTGCAACCGAGCTCCGATGCCGATGACCATCGTCGTCAGCGTCAGAATGGTTTTTTCGGCCAGTTTTGTACACCAAGTATGTGTTTTTAGAAAATGAAACCATCAAAGTTTTTTTTTGTTTTTTTTATGCACAACCAAACACTCCAATGGATTTTTTTTTTTTTTTGGAGATATCACATGGCGACTCTACAGTATGAATTATTATTATTATTGTTGTGTTTATAAAGTTTATTGCGACCAACCTGATAGCAACTAGCAAGATTCTAATACTAAGAATGAAACCCTTTTTTGATTGATTCAGTGGGTGGCTGGGTGCATTTACATTATTACTTGAAAGTGAAGTAATCTTATTGTGGTATAAAGTATGATAAACTTTTGGTGTTTATAAATATAGAGTAATTTTTCAGTGTGGAATTTTCTGTACGGGATCGTCAATTGCTACCGGTAGTTATTGAATTTCTTCCGGTATTTATTTGATTAACACGGGTAGCAATTCAATAACTACCAGTAGCAATCGACGATGGGAAATCTTACATTTGGAAATTTTAATTTGTATATATATTATAGTTACAATCTTGAACATAGAAATGTTTCTTTAATGTTTAGATGCATTCAATAGTTGAGATTTGATATTTAGATCGACAAAATAGTATAAAGAGATGAAATTGATTTTTCTATTAATTGAACAAAACTAGACTTATAACTTAAATGTAATTATTTGTTTCTTTGATTTTTGATGTTTTAGCAAAACAGAGAAAGGTTTCAGAATATTACAAGAAACAGGAAATGCTCCTTGAAGGATTCAATGAGATGGAGACCATGACCGAAACTGGTTGTTGGCCTGGAAGTCTAACCGAGGTTAATTCGTAGCTGACATTCTGACTAGTAACTACTTATGTAACTATACAGATTCTGTATAATAGTATAGGGGAATTTGATTTCGGAAAACTCTGTAATTTTTTTTTTCCTGATGATCAGGATGAATTGAAGCAGCTTGCAAAGAGTGAGAGGATGGCAATTCATATATCAAACATAGCTAACTTGGTACTTTTCATTGCAAAAGTT
Organism: Acer yangbiense; assembly: GCA_008009225.1. NCBI lineage: Eukaryota > Viridiplantae > Streptophyta > Magnoliopsida > Sapindales > Sapindaceae > Acer > Acer yangbiense. The sequence continues at coordinate 68,720,886 of CM017762.1, forward strand.
TATGCTTCAATTGAGAGCAAATCCTTAGCTGTTATCGCCTCAACTCTGGATTCCCTCCTGGATCTCCTATCTGGTTTCATTTTGTGGTTCACTGCCAATGCAATGAAGAATCCGAACCAGTACTACTATCCGATTGGAAAGAAGAGAATGCAACCTGTAGTAAGTTAATTTCTAATTCGATCTTCGATTTCCCTCTTCTTTGCACGTGTGTACATACGTATGTTTATGACAAATTAATCTGATCAAACTAATTGATCAATATATTACTACAGGGTATCATTGTTTTTGCATCAGTGATGGCAACTCTTGGATTACAAATTCTGCTCGAGTCTATCCGTGCACTTGTTACAGTTGTACGTACATTAACGTTTAATATGATTAATTAGCGCGTTTGATCATCATGCTTGATTTTTATCTTATGTTGAAGTTGTTTCTATTTCTGTTTAATTGGGCACAGTCGCGACCTGATATGGATAGCGAAAAGGAAAAATGGATGATTGGAATCATGACTAGTGTCACAGCAGTTAAGTTTTTTCTGATGATTTATTGTCGTAGATTCAAGAACGAGATCATTAGAGCCTATGCTCAAGATCATTTCTTCGATGTCATTACCAATTCAGTTGGTTTAGTAACAGCTGTCCTAGCCGTCAGATTCAAATGGTGGATCGATCCTACCGGAGCTATCATAGTGAGTTCACTTCTCCTTCCTGATTAGTAAACACACGTTTGATGTTAATTGAATTTCGACTAAACATATTCTTACGATGATATATATTTGGAATAACCCTATTGTTAATGCAGATAGCATTGTATACAATGAGTACATGGGCAAGGACAGTGGTGGAGAACGTATTTTCACTCATCGGAAGAACAGCCCCACCGGATTTTCTAGCGAAAGTGACGTACCTGATATGGAACCACCACAAAGAGATCAAACACATTGACACAGTGAGAGCATACACATTTGGTGCTCACTACTTTGTGGAAGTCGACATTGTTTTGCCAGAAGACATGTTGCTCCACAAAGCACACAACATTGGTGAAACCCTACAAGTGAAGCTTGAACAGTTGCCTGAAGTTGAGAGAGCTTTTGTGCATATTGATTTTGAGTTCACTCACAGACCTGAACATTATCAAACCAAAGTATGATTAATTACCAATCTTGTATTGTAGTGCCCAATTAAAACACACTAAATAATGTGTAGATTTTTTTAATGTTGTTTTTATGTTAAATCTTTTGATCATTTGTCATCAATTTTTTTAATTGGGGGTCCTGGTTCCTGGAAGACAAAATTTAACAGTTTCATTTTATCCAAATTGAAGATCATTTCAATGACTTTATTGGGTTTAGATTATTTTAACTTGAAAATTATTAAAAAGCTCAATGTACATGTGCAATATCATATGTGAAAATATTGAGAGTTGAAATTCTGATAAAAATATTGTTAATATCCTTGAAATTTGAGGCGATGATGTACATAAGTACATTCAAGATGTTTTTTCCTATATTGCTAGCTTCAATATATGAAAAATATTATTGATATTTACTACCTTTCTCAGTTTTAACTGATTCCGTTTTTAATTTCAATAGTATGTCCCTCACACTTACACCACGATGTTGTGGGTTAGAGTCTATCCCTTTCCTCCAAAACCCCAAATTAATTATTGTAATATTTAAAAAAAAAAAAAAAAATTAAAGGCAAGTTCAAGGGCAGTGTAGTAAATTCACGAGGAAGCTGGGCTTCAAAACATGGCCTCTCTCAAAGTCCCCCACACTATTTCTAAATGGCGCCAAAGCAAATTGAAGGGCATATATGTAAAATTGGCATAAAAAATTAGGGTTTTGCAGATGGAAACCTAGTCAAGTCAGTGATCACTATATAAACAGCCTTAGAGAAAACAATCTCTACCTCATCTTCTTCACTCTCTCGCTTCTCACAATCTGTCAATCAATGGCCGTCTCTCTAAGTAAGATCTCTTTCTCTCTCAATCTCTCGTTTGGTTTTTCGATTGAATCAATCAATGGCCGGTGATGCATACAAAATTGTCCGTACCATCTGAAATACTGATGTTATCAATTGCAATCAATCCTCCTGAGGCCTCTCCAATTCTCTTCGATAAAAAAATCGTTTCTTTTTCATTTTTTTTTTCTTAAAAAAAACCCTTCTGATCTATTAGCTGATTTTTATTTTTTGAGAAAGGCAGTGACGACCAAAATATATACCATCAAACTATGAAAGCTCTCTCTATGAAGAGCTTGTTGATGTCAACATTTTATTAATCTGAGCCTCCTCCTCCTTTAGTTTTAAATTTTCAATTCTGGTTTGAAGATTCAATTTTTTATTTTTTTGAAGGCAATAAATTAGAGTCTCTGAAACGCTTCTTTTAATAGCGTTTATAGCGCTGTACGTTGCCGACAATGATTTTTTGGGGACTGGAGATTCTGGCACTTGTTTTTCATTCTTTAAAGCTTGTGCATTCAGATGTCCCTATATTTCTTTCTCAAATTTTTATTTGTTTTTTATTTGATTTGTGATTAGGAGAAGACAGTGATGATCTCTACAGACCTGTAATGATTTGCGAATATGATCGCAATTCTTTAATGAACATCTAAGGGACTGAGTTTCTTCTTCTTCTTCTTCTTCTTCTTCAACTGAATATGCAGCAGCTGGTGGTATATAATTAACACAATATTTTGGGGGATTAAATGGACCTGTGAACAAAAGAAAGTAAAATTTAATCTGGGTTAGCAAAAAAAAGTAAAATTTTCAGATGAATAACTATAAACAGTTTATTGAGACCTCAAATTTCAGATTTGGACAGGTTAATTGATAATATGTTCTTAATCGAACTGTTAGTAGATGAATTGATGGATTAATAACTTGTGTTTATATTTGGTTTGGGTTCAGGTCCCAACTTGAGCCCAAATAGAGCTTGAAGCTTGAAGGGCCTGGGTCCATGAAAGAAACCAATCAACGAAGAAATTGAGAAGTTGAAATTTATATGTCAAATACTTGTGGCTCATCTTGGAAAATCAAAACAGCATAGAAAAGTATTATGCTTGGTCCAATTTCAATCTTGAATTTTCAATCATAGAAAAACAAGACAACACACTGTTTCATGGATATGTTTAAAACCACTCAATATTCAAGGGAAAAAAAGCAATCTTTTTTGCTTCAAATAAAACAGAAACACAAAAAAGCTATTAACTTTCTGATACCAAACTGGAAAATTTGGCTTTAATGGCTTTTCTTCTACCAAATCTCTCTCCTTCTCTTCTTCTCCAAACCAAATCATCATCAAATGAGAAATCCATACACCAAGTTCCAGTTAGACATAATAGCAGCAACAGTAACTCTTTGTACCCTCTACCTCTCTCCTCTTCTGTTTTCAGTCTCCATACATCAACAACACTTCAGGATGCTCAGGTCAGGACCCCACCTATTGAGAATCACCAGCACCATGAAAAAGATGATTTTTTTGTCAACTTAGGCCTTGCTGTTCGGACACTCCGTGAAGATATGCCTTTGTTGTTCACCAGAGACCTCAATTATGACATCTACAGGTGATTTCCTCATCTGGGGTATCTCCAATTTTTTGCAATATCTGTTTGTTTCTCGAGTAAATTTGGGGTTTCATGATATTTAGAGTCGATTTGCCCATTTGGGTAGCTCTTGAATTGTATAGTTTCTGCTTGTTTCCCTTCAAAGTTTAGGACTTTATGGCATTTAGAGACAATTATGTCAGTTTTGTTGGATTTCTGTTTGTTTCCTGGTAAAAATTTGAACTTGTACTAGTACTGTTTGCTTCCTTGATTGTGAATTTGTGATAATTTGAACATAGTATTTTGTTGAATTGTGATTTTTTTTCAGGGATGATATAACATTTGTGGACCCATTGAATACAATAACTGGGATTGAGAACTACAAGTTGATCTTTTGGGCACTGAGATTTCATGGTAGAATTCTATTTCGCGAGATTTCGCTTGATGTATTAAGGGTTTGGCAACCTTCAGAGAATGTGATACTGATAAGGTGGAACTTGAGGGCTGTTCCTAGAGTTCCATGGGAGGCTGAAGGCCAAGTTCAGGGAAACTCGAGATATAAATTGGACCGAAATGGAAAAATCTATGAACACAAAGTAGATAACTTAGCATTCAATTTCCCACGGCCTCTCAAACCAGCAGCTTCCGTGTTGGATATGGTGTCTGCTTGCCCAGCTAGTCCTAATCCGACATTCTTGTGGGACAATGCAGACATGTACTCGTGTTCATGGGTGGAGTTCTATCGATCAGTGAGGGAGACATTGGATCAAGAAGGTTACTTGCATTTACAAGATGGGTTGGTCACCTGTTCATAGTAATGAGCTACTTGATACGTAAATGTATACGATATAGTTTTATATAACATATATATATGTAACATCCCTGTATAATGTATTGGCCAATGATGTATTGCATAGGCCGAGGGATGCTGGTGATGAAAATGTATATGTTGTGTTGTTGTCGAAAAGTCCTAGCCCTAGTGCCGCTCATGAAAGATTTTATAGCGACTAGATTCTCCCAGAAATTTTGTTCATTACCAGGTACAGCTTCTGCATATGTATACGAAATTTTCTGTTATTGCTTTCAAATAGAGCTTGTTTACAAGTAGTGAATTCTTGTTCATTTCATACATTTTGTTGAACAAATCATTGCAGAACTGGTAGTAATTGTTCATTAACAACAATTTATTGATCTTAATTATCCACGAGCGGTTTCCAATTTTAGTTTTTTCACTTCAGAAAAAAGAATAGAATAGATCAACAATTCAATACTCACATATCAATGGTAGGGGTTAGAGCAGTGCCATGAACTCATGGTGTGCTTACATGCAATTTACATACACCATAATACACCAACAACAATCAAGTTCACATACACAGATTGAAGGGAAAAAAAATACATCAGTAACATTTTGTGAAAAAGAATTCTTCTTTGGCTGCTCTCAATACATTAAAAGCAAATTGAGAGTTATGACCAATGATGATGATGATGCATCCAAAAGTTGACATCTTTCCTGCAAAGGTTCTTCAGAAGATGTAGAATCGATTTTCTGGAGATCAGTTTCTTAAGGAACAACAGAACCAACCTTACCTGAAAAATAATTCACATCTTTCCAGTTCTGAAACATGTTTATTATTTACATAGGAAGAGAGATATATATCCACTGAAGGGAAATTAAGAAGGAAGTGAGTCCAAGGGTTTGATTGCTGCAACACCGCTGCAATCAGGTTTCGTGTACTTCTCGTAGGTGACCTTCAGCTTCCCTTTTCCAGCAGCTTTATGGAATCTTAAAATCATCTCAGCACAATCTCTGCAATGTGTAAACAATTATAATTAGGACTCGTCATTAAGCAAAATTTAAAAGGGATGATAAATAAATATCAAAGACGTGTGCCTGATTTGAGACACATCATAGCGTGCATGTTTGCTCAGCAATGGAGTCCACACAGGGGTCATTTGCAGGTTACACCGAGCAACATAGATAGCTGATGCACATAACAATGAGGGCTTGAACTTCAAAGCTTCGTATTCAACCAAGCTCAACTCGATGAGGTAGAACGCCAAATGTTCAAGCTAATGCCATTATCCACAAGACAGCAAAGGTTAGAGAAATTTTCCAATTTGGTATAAATAGCTGGAAAAAAAATGCAGTCTTTCTAAAAGCCACCACATACCTTTGTATCTGACTGAGCAGCCTTGAGAAATCTTAACATGAAAACATACGGAGTAGGCACATTTAGACGAAACTTCAACGTTTTGAGCATAAGCTTCTCCTATAAAGAACAAAGCCAAGAAAAGTCAGATGTAGAAGGCAGTGTAGTTTTAATGTCATTAGCTGCGTAAACTATGCCAAAGAGGCACATCGGGTAATATTTTGTTAGGCCAACTGAATTTGATGGCAAGGCAAGCTTGGACTTCAATTTTTTTTACTATGCCCGGACTGTTGCCATTCTTTGAGCCTAGCCTGCCTGTAATTCTGGCTTGGTCCAACAACAAGGCTTAGGCTTGAGCAAGGTAATACAGCACCAGGCTGCGTGCTCGGTAGGTTCGGGTTGTCTGGTCCATTCAACATTTCTAGAACTTAGGTGGGAGATAAAACTACCGCTATTACTTGATTTTGTGCAAGTTTCTTATTGGTAAATAAAGAGTATGCTCTGAAGTAGACAGTTAAAAAATGCAATATGCAGGTAGTACCAATAAGTATCATGTCTGATACGATTACTTTTTATTAGGACAAACCTAATCATTCAAAAGGTTTTAGCATTGTGAATTTGCATACCATTCGAAGCATATGGTCTCTTGTGTATGATTCAGCTGAGACGCTAATTAAATCTTTGATCTGCAATGGTAGCACAAAAGAACAGATCAGCAAGTTTGAAAACAACTGGTTGAAATGGGAAAACACCGAGAGAGAAAGAAATAGAAGAAGAAGAACGAAAGACACCAAGCGAATTTAATATGTTAATACTTACCCTTGGATGCCAGAAGTCCTCATATTTTGATGCTAGCAACAGCGCAGTAAGACCAACCAACTGCATTTCATTCTTCTTAATTTGGACTTGAGAGAGATAGCGATCTAACAAAGTGACCATAAGATAAAGTGTTTCCTGCATTAATTCAAATTTGAAGTGCACCTATACCAGAATGGAAAGTCTTAGTTCAGAAAATGAGCCATGTGGTAGCTTTAAAAGCAAAACCAAGAAAAACGAAGCAAGAGAGAAAAACAAGCAGTAGAGTAAATTTCAAAGATGGGATTTACTTCAATTAGCCAGTTGATCAAAATGCCCCGCATAAGAGGTGTAATGTCTGTCTGGATCGACATATAATTCCCTGGCAGTGGATTCTGTGCCTGTAGTAAAAGTCGCTTTTTAGTGTTAAAAGGGACCATTAAGCTAAATACTATATGCAGTAAGCGGTATTGCTAAAATGAGGTTAGCATTAACAAAAATAGAGACAAAGGAAGACGAAGAAGAATAAAAGGCAATGAAGAAGATAATCTGAAAATCACCTCCATAATCCAATAATACTGATATATCTCATCAACATATTCAGCAACTTCCAATTGATTGCAATCATCATCAATACTTGGTAGTTTTCCCTGCCCCACCAATTCACCATGTTCCTCAAGTAGCTGTGATCAATGTGAAATTCATTATAATCAACAAGATAGGAATAATGGCATTATTTATTTACAACAGGTCCAAACCTTTGAGCTTGCCATCAATAAAGACGTATAAGATCTCCTGCGATTAGATTTTCTCTTGGGAACGATATCCGATGAATTTGTACTTGCATTACTATTGCCTTCAAATGACGGCTTTCCTTGAGCAGCTTCATGTGAAACCATAATATCTGATGAATTTGTACTTGCATTACTGTTGCCTTCAAATGAAGGCTTTCTTTGAGCAGCTTCATGTGAAACCATTGAAGCAATATCCTCAGGTAGAGAAGATCCGACACCTTCCTTTTTCTTCTTAGATGATATTGCAGCAACAGATATAGGCTTATTCACGCCTGACTGAACCTTGGATTTCAAAGTGCCTTTGGCATTTGAAGCCATTGATGCCGTCTTCCCATTTGGCTAGATCACAGATGAGATGACACAAGGAGCTCATGTTACTAAAATCAGTTAAGTTATAAGAAAACTACTTTTAATATATTGATTGCAACTACATATGGCTGGTGTTAATAAACAAAATCAGGATTCCTAATTTACTCTTCCATTGCTTTAGAGAGAAAATATATGATAATTGATAACTAACTCCTTTTGTCTAAGGGGTCAAATAAAAAAATGAAGTTGTCCTACTATCAGAAGAAAAAGCGAACAGACTAAAATAATGCTGCAACAGGATGGAGCTCTACAATTTGAAACAAAATCAAATAAGCTGTATAAAACAAGTGGCATACCTTGACAGAGAATTTTGAAGATGGAGCATCCACTTTATTTTGAACCCTAGCACTTCTGCTTAAACACATGCAAACTATTATAAAGTGTACCCTTGTATGATAAACAGTTCCAAATTGGAAAATGAATATTATCCAACCATTCAACATAATGAAAAATTAAAAAATTCAGTAAGCTTCTAACAGACAAGGTAGCAATACATTAATTTGTGTTTAGATTATGATATTAATATGCTAAATACATGACATATATTGTGTGTAAATGTACAGCAAGTTGATCATTATTACTCACATTGTCATGAAGCCATCACTTGCTCGATTCCTCCAAAATTGGTTCCTACTGTTGCTCAGTCGGTATACAACTTTCGTACCAAGCTTAGCTTTAACTGAGCCAAATTTCAAAGATCAACTTCGTTACCAAAGCTTGAGGTTTCATTAGATGAAAATCTAAGATCATAAATTACATAGTTTTACCTGAGAATCCAGTAGTATCTTTAGCTTTCTCTAAGCTTTCAGCATTTTCCTAAATTACAAAGGATAAAACATTTAGAAACAAAAAACAAAGTAGACTTACGATCAAAAGAATCTTCAACTGATGGAAGAGATGCTGTCAAAATTAGGAAAGGTGTATGCAACCATCACCTCTATTAGTGCAAAGAGAGAGAGTAATAACAACCTTAGAACTACTTGTATCCACTTGGTTCACCTGCTTCAGCACTGGTAAAGACCTCCTTCAATGATGAAAAAAAAAAAAAAATGCATCAACAGATGTGTATTTTACTTTTAACAAATAAACCAGAAAGTTCTCTGATGCACAAACCTTGTTGGCACAGGAGGATTCCTTGAACTCCTAATATATAAAAGCAGTTATCAATAGAATTTTCTTTATAATTAGGAATCAAGAAAACCAAAAAAAAAATGGAATAAAAGAAGTAGCACACACACACCTCCTATCAGTCAGAATAGATTCACGCCCACGACCCTTGGTCTTGGCCCATTGGTCAGCTAAAGAGGACGTCAAATCTTTGGTACCTACAATTCAACAAAACCAAACAATACCTATAACTTGGTGCTTAACCACAAAAAAAAATCATAACAAAATTTCTATAGAATCCAAAGTAACCTTTCTTTGAAGCACGGATGTCACTAGCACCTTGACTAATACTTTCACTCACTTTTCCCTACACAAACAAAGGAAAAAAGAAAGGAAAGATTTTCACTGATTCATATGGTGAGTGGAAAAACACATTAAGAGAATGATGATGCATGCTAATTTTTCTTAGCCCTTGACCACCTGTTCACAATCCACAGAAAGAAAACATATCTCAACCACTTCATCATCTTAATAACTTTGATTATGCTAGAATAAGTAGATTATATTTTTGTTTTCAAATTCTAGGTCCCAGGTAATACAGACTTGTATTAAAACCAGCAAAATCTAGATATGGAATTTAAACTCCAATTGAAGTTTAATTACACTGTAAAAAATATTGAATAGAAGGAACTAAAAGGCTGAACCATTTAATGAGTTTATTTACCTTCAATTAGATTATATGTCAACATTACTTCCCATCTTTAAAAACCACATTTTTTTTAGTAGATATGTAAAGTTATATGTATTGTATTTATCCTTTTCTTATTTCGGGATTTTATAATTTTAAGTAAGAACATACCTAAAAGAATATTTTCTAGTTCACAATAAACTGTAGGGCTAAACAAATTTGTAGTTGGGTGTTTTACCATCTCCAGCCAACCCATTACACTTTATCGAGACCTAGTTGTCCCCTAGTACAGAGTGCAAGGCACACTTCAAAGGGTGGTTGTGGGTTAGGGAATTTTAGCTACATGCTTTCAGAAGTAGGACACTGTGGCAAAAGGAGTAACTGAAAAATAAACTAGCATTTTCAACCATACCGTGAAAGATTTTCTTGGTAAGGCATTCACAGTTCTCACACCTGGACGCACCGAAACCCTACAAAAATACATAAAGATTAACTTAGACATAAAAAGACACCGCAACAAATAAATATTTTCTAGGCTGATAGTTTGCTCAAAATTCATTTTGAGAATCACATTCATCTTATATTTGTCGAACACTTTAGAGTATATGGATTGTCAAACTCTGATCCATATCATTTTTCAAAACTAAACGGACAAAAACTGTAGTGATCATAACATTTTTTAATAACAAACGGAAAATTTTATTAAAGAGAAATGGATACACAAATTAGTAAACCAGCAATCCACCAGAAGAGCAAACTGAACATAAAATCCAAGACATATACCGTTTTAAAATTGCACTTTTCTCCCCCTTCCTGCATGCCAACACACAAGACTTCAGAATTACTAGCTTTTGACTTGACAATACTAGGAGCCTTATAATTTTATATATTAAAGAATGCAAGGTATCATAATGACCTTAAATACCCCAAATGGTAGCAGATGCCAAATTTAAAAACAGTTTCAGAAAAGAAAGCTAAGCAAGCCATTTTGAAGTTGGAAGACACTCACAAGTTTTTAGAGCTATCATGCACTACATTCCTTGCAATGTTGCCCGATATATTACTGACATCAGCCAAAGCTTTTCTTCCAACTTTCGTATAAGCTGAAAAGGGTCAATAATTGTAAATAAGATTCTGAGAACATATAACTATAAGTTTGAATCACAAATATAGTTCATTCTTACCAGAACTAACACCCTTGACTTTGATATTGTTCTCCATTTTGTTCAAAGTCCCCTTCATAATAAAATACACACAGTTACAACGATAAGTGGAAAAACAATTGCACCATCCATACAATCTTACCCAAACTCCCATCAAATTTACAGAAATGAAAGAAAGGACTGAAAATGCAATAACCTTGGTATCAATTGCACTAGTCAGAGCAGCTGCTTTTTTAACTGTCACAGAGTTCCTTCTGCAGTATCATAAGCACAAATAATGAAATAAATATAACAAAATAAAGACACTACAATGTCCGAACCTAATTCTCGGCTGGTTGCAGAGATAAACCAGAAAAAAATGTAAGGGGAAAAAGAAAAAGGCTAATATACTCAAATTATTTTCGTTCTAAAAAAACACCTCAATTAAATTTAAACCAGATATTTGTACAAAGCAATTCAATGTTGGTTTTTCTCCTCTCAGATATAATATAAGAAGACATAAAATTATAAATTTAATCTAGTAAATTTATATCATCATCAGTAACACAAGCTAACAAAAAAAAGATCCTATGCATTCCACTATTTAGTTCCTAGTAAACAAAAGCCTCCATTAACCATTAATACGGTTAGTTTAAGCTAAGAGCTCTTTCTTATAGACTTAAGCATATAAGATAAAAGGTAGTTCAAAATATCAATGCCTATTTAATTAACTGGTCAATTTGAATCATGAAAACAGTCATTCTATTTTAATTAAATTACCATGTCTGATAAAACGAAAGTACATTCCAATCTACATTACTGGACTACTGATTAACCTCGACCATGCATGTGATAATGCACATTAGGTTTTCAAAACTATAGTTGTGACCTTTTATATAAGCTTAAGCATTTTAGCTTCTACTCATTTAAACCCAAAAAAAAAACATCCGTATAAAATTCCATGGAAAATCCAAATTAGAAGTAGAACTACACTTACATGCTATTGGCGTCAAGTTTAACCTTTTCATCCTCCGAATAGACTTTCAAATTTCCGCCGCCCACTGTTGCAAATAAAATTCACAAAAATTATAAATATAACTCCCACAAACAAGTTCTAATTAGTAATTTCTAAAACAAACAAGTAATAGAAGCTAAATAACTCGTACCAGTTCCACGGGCTCGACTATCTTCAGTGACTCTATTAATGCCCATCTTCAGTTTTCCCTAAAAATTTACAAGAAACAGAAGTTCACGAAACTTAATATCAAACTAAACCGGAGCCAGAGACAAAAATAAAAATAAAAATAAATAAATAAAATAAACAATTTCGATACATTAGTAGCCACCAATTTGTTTCTTTCTTGATTCTACTCACTGTCATGCTTCTGATCCAATGTTAGAGAAAGAGAACAGAATACACTTCAAAAATAAGTAAACTTTCAATTTTATTTTACTTTTGTTTTCAATCAAACCCTAATTCCTCTTTAAATCTTCCCCCCACCCCAAAATGTTCTTCAAACTACGAAAACAGCAAATAAATTGGTATGTGGTGAAATCGAAAAGTTGCTTTGATCTGGTAAGTTTAACCGAGTGTTGTGTGCGTCCGTGCATGAAAGAGAAAACAAAAACAAAGCTGAAATTTTTAGGGATTCTGATGCGATTACCTTGATTGAAGCCATTTTTGTGTGGATCTTGAATTTCCAGTTGCTTTTTTTGTGTGTTGAGTCTCTTCGACTTTCTTTAAAAGTCCGCCATTTGTTTGTATTTCGGTTTTCAAATTTACATGAGTTTACATGTATACCCTCGCCAATAAATGGGCCGTCGAGACGGGCCCGGCCCATTACAACTCCATATGGACCCAAACTCTGGACCACACATGCGATCCGGTAATTATTATTATTTTTAAAAATTATAACAAATTTGAGAACTTGAAAAGAAAAATACGACTCAAATCCATAATCTCATTCATGTAAATGTAAAAGGTTTATTACTAAACCATATGGTTTTCTGTCACACGACCCGGATATCGGGACGTGGAAACTAGACAACTAAATTGGGAGAATTTTTTTTTTTTTTTTTTTTCTCAAAAAAAATGGGAATTAGATGGCTGATTTCACATGAATTCCACACAATTATATATGCTTGATTCAAATTTAGGTACAAGTTATTATTTATTAAAAAATGTTTTCTAACTATCTTGATAAAAATTGTTTTTTTGGGTATCATTTATACAAATGAATTATTTATTAATTATCGAAAATTAATATAACAAAGAAAAGTTGTGACGACTCAATAGTAAGCTCTTAACACCCACATGGATGAGAGTTTTTCAGTTTTTCGTTTCAAACGGATCAAAACGTAACTAACTTGAAATTAATGGTATTCTAAGTTCAATGGGAAAAATCATAAAAAGGTTTTTTGTAGTATTGAAAAAAGATTTATCGGTAGATAAACATTAACACCATAAGTTTTTGACATAAAACTTGGGAAAAGAAAATGAACAAATGAATATAACAAAAGATACAATACAAATCCAGAAGAAGAATTCAGTTTCATCAATGCTTATGAGCTGCATAATAACTAGATTGGTTCTTGTGAGCAGAATGCTGTTGTGAAATTACCAGCTTCCTCACACAACTGCCTATATATAAGTCTATAAAGAATTCATTGACAGCCGAAATAAGCTTGTCGTCTTCTTGCATTGGAGTAGGCTTGAATCCGAGACCAATCACCTGAAAAATAATGAAAAAAAACAGAAGCATGTGTGTTATCTGTAATTAACACTACGAACATTGGTAAAGAAAGGTTTAATGTTCCATGGATCAATGTAGGTGTAGATGTAGGAATGTCCAAAGCTTTATTCTTTGTTTGAATCGAGGAAGCCATTTCGTTCTAATGGGAGATGCATATGGGAAATGGAATATAATATACTAGATTATTGAAAATTAGACAATCATCGGTCAGAAGGATAACAGAAATGAGATATTATAGTTCGCTTACCTCAAAAGAGAAGCCTCAAGGTATTCCTAATCACGAAATGGTGTGAGATCAATCTTCATGCTTTTCTTCCCCTTGCTCACTCTCTTTAGACAACAATAATGAAAAATTCAGGTCAATATTTCAACTTTTGCTAAAACATAATGCGAAGCAGGCTGTAGGGGTACTCAAAGTTTATAACATTTCTCCAATCAAATCCTAACAAGTATGCATATGGGGCACGTCAAGAGAAACAAATTATTTGACTCAATTTTACATAGCTTGTATTTAGGAGCTAGTAAAAAAGTTTTAAATCAAATCAAATCAAACGATTCTATCTAGTGTTGCATCTATCATGATCGGTTCAGTCTGAAACCAACAAAACGTAGGACAAACAATCACCACTCCCAACATTACTATTAACCAAGAATCAATAACTGACACTTGGATTTGCTTTCACATAACAATAAGGAGTGCATGCATAGACACAACACATATTCATTGCATGATGATGCCAAAGAGAAGAGATTCATGTATCTGTAAACAAGTATTATCAGAATAGTGATCACTTCTGTTAAAGATGGAGCAAAGAACTTACAGCAATTGCCACGAGCTCTTCTAGTAGTTCCTCCAAATGGCGGAGAGGCTACAGTCATAAATAAGAAAAAAAGAACTCATAAAATTAGTGGTAAATCATAAAGAAGAATCCCAAATTTTGGGCAAGTTTACTTAAAAAAAACTCACCCATTGGGTGGGGCCATCAACTGGTGCATTCAGAGGATCATCATGTACCTATGCATCCAAAAGCTGTTCTTAGAGGCTTATAAATATACAAACTAAGATAGAAAAGGGAAGAAGAAAGAGATAAAGACACGACTGTCGTATCTTTGATCCCACAGCTTTTTTGGATGACATGCTCAAAAGCAAAGAAAATCTTATCACACACATGCAAGTTTGCATGGAATAGTAGGAACGACATAATTCATTAGCAACAATTTCTTCTTGCTAATAATCTTGAAGGAATCATAAAGCCTACCAGAACAAATTGTTCACAATACTTTCATAATCATGTCAGGAGAGGCACTACGAGGAAATTCTTAACACCAGGCACCACAATCACAAGTGATTCTGATACTAGATTCTAGAAGTTATCACTTTTAGCAGATTCACCATACCTCCATAAAAATTCCATCCACGCCAACAGCAACTGCAGTCCTTGCAATGCATGGTATCAGTTCACGAAGACCTCCACTAGCAACACCTCCTCCATCCAACTACAAAATAAAGCAAGAGTTTTCAGTATCCTAGATTAGTATAAGAACTAATAGTTTTTTTCAAATCTACAAAGGCTATAACGTCTTTCGGACATCATTGCAAACCTTATTCAAATATGAAATGAATATAGTTGGTGATCTTTCCAAGTTTCAAAGATACCACATACTAATAAATTGTCATGACAATTAAATACAATACAATATAATAATCGTGGTTAATTAACTACTTCATATAACTAAAAACTTGAAGACTGTTTTGATATGAAACACTAAATGTATAATCCACACCTTCTTCCCAGCAGGCTGTTGTAATGAATGTGTGATATCAGCCACCTGCAGTGAAATATTTTACCGATGTTTAAGATTAAATAAGAAATAAGAATGCAAACTGCCTAGGCATGTTACAGAAAATATAATCAGTCAAACTTAGATGTTGAAGGAGACAGTTGTCTCAATGTCTATTTACTAAGTGTCTGGCTTTGAGTGAAACAATATTTGTCACTAAATTCTTTCTGGATCTTCATATTGATCTGTTGAGTTCTAAATGTACTTGAGTGAGAATACTGGGATGTAAAATACAAAAGAGCAATTCACTTACAACAGGACAATTAGCTTCCCTCATCCATTCCAAATTCCGCGGATCGACAATCAAATCATCTACAAATCAAAACAGAAATGTATGATCATTTCAACTGGATAAGGAAATAGATTAATGCTGCATCAATGTTTCAATCATAACAAATAATATAACAAATGAAGCTTTGAATTTGACTTAAGTCAATGATACAACTATTGACATAACAAAGTTAAAACTTCAGTTATACATTATGCACTTGTTACACAGTCAATGGGACTACTGCATTTATTTTGTGGAAGCCAAAATCAATAGATTGATAAAGGTAACAGTAACACTATCAATATCACATTTAATACTATTGAACTACATGGAGAACTTAGAACATGTTTCAAAAGTTACTTATGACATAAGGCAATTGAAAATAAATCCACTAAGTAACTTACTATAGCCGAACATGGTTCCTCTCTCGCATATCATCACATTTGAATTTCCAGCCAATCTAACCTTCTGTGCAGAATTTTCCATCACCTGCAATATTGTATTGTTATCAAATCCACCGCATGAAATAAAGCTTAGGTATATGTCAAAAGTTGCAATTCAAATGTGATAATAAGGGACACTCACTGAGGGAGCACAGAACTGGCCTTTTTTAATATTGATAATTTTGCCAGTCTTGGCTGCTGCGACTAGAAGATCTGTCTGTTATTAAGATATCAACAATGAGATGACTTAATATGATTGAACACATATAATTCAGAGTCAATGCATGAAGATTCTGATCATGGAAGATTTTCATTCAAATAAAGAAGATATGAGTGTAACCTGACGACATAGAAATGCTGGAATCTGTATAATATCTGCAACTCTACCAACTGCTTCACACTGGCCCAAAAAAGGGGGAAATAGCTCATTACATGTTAAATCCAGCTCCAAACTTTATACTTTAGGTCGATTGCAAAATTCAATTTTGAATAAGGGTATGGCAATGAGAATTAAATATAAATACTAAAAAGAAACAACAAAAAGAGCGGAAAACTAAGAGATGAAAAAAGCTACCTGAATAGATTCATGAACATCAGTCACAATGGGAATGTCATGTGTTATTTTAACCTTCTCTAGGATCTGCCATCAAAAAGTAGAAATATGAAACTTTACTGAATTCTCAGCAAGATCTTACATTTTTGTAGTGAACAATGCTTACTATAAAGAAAGTATCGAAAAACAAGCAATAAAACACCTTCAAGCCTTCAATCATGCCAGGGCCTCGGAACGATTTCGAGGATGTTCTATTAGCTTTGTCAAAACTCGACTTGAAAACCAGCGGCAAGCCAAGTCTACACAACAATGGAAAAGACAAAAATCTCTTTCACAACTAAGATCTATCATACAAATTGAAAAATCATATCCAATCTCTTCAGCTACAAACACCCACTACAGAGCTGAAAAATGAAAAATCTATCATAATTAAACACAATAATAGATCAGTATGGGCGTCCACCCTCCCGGATACATTAAAGCTTCAAACTTTAAACACAATGAATGAATACAAAGCAAGTAACATAACCAGTAACACAAATACATTGCATAACAAAATCTCCAGTGACATGGAAAGACCCAGATCATCTTCTACTAAAATAATGCAAACCCATTTCTCCAATCGTCTAAATTATTCGATTACGAAGAAAAACAAACAAACCCATCTTCTTCAACCACCAATTCAATTGCTCCACAAAGTTAAAAAATTTACATTGATTGAAAACAGAATGAACTCACTTAGTAGAGATACTTTTAATGCGACTGGCCATGTGTAGAACGTGTTCCTCAGATTCAATCACATTTGGACCCGCCAACAAGAAAAATGGCTCCGCTGCCTGTCAACATGAATAATCAATCAATCAATCAATCACTGAAATGAACTGATCACAGCCATTGAAATGTTAAAACCAACTTTTTTGAAAACAAAATGAAAATAAAAATCAAACCTTGAGTTGATTATACAAAATTGTTGATGAATCCATCCTTGTTTTGCTTCAGAAAAAGACACAGAGAGAGAGAGAGAGAGCGAGAGGAGAGAGTGAGCAGCAGAAGTTTCAGTGCACCACATGTATTATGTATTTATGTATAACACCAAACTTTATATCTATTAGCTATATATAAAAAGAGACGGTTTTGCTATTAATTATAGTATCCATTTCATTCATTTTTCTCTTCTGGGCACACAGTGAGCATATTAATACACATCATCAAGTGTGATGATGTTAATTGAGCATACTAATACATATTATCAAGTGGTGATATGTATTAATATGTTTTAAGATATGTTCATAGTTGTGTGTTCATGAGAGAAAAACTGTCATTTTCTTTTATTTTAGTTTCTTTAAAAGTAAAATTATAATTACAATCCTTAAAATTTATATATATACCGAATGGATAGAGCTTAGTAAGATTGCGATTGTTGCGTTGTCTCTTAGATTTAACATCGAATGATAAGTATAATTCTTTGAGTTTGTAGGATTATTTAATAAACAGGTCTTAGTAATAGAAACATAGCAGGGATTTTTTGTTATTTTAAATTGTAAAATGGGACTGGGATGAAAATATAATTTTCTATATATTTAATGTGTTGAAAAAGAAAAGGGAATTATACAAAGGTGGAAATGTAATTTGTGTGAAACTTCATGATTTGTGGATTATACAATGGACGTGTGTAAAGTGGAAGGCAGTAAAAAAAAAAAGTCCAAACGGTGGCCTGGACTGATTGAGAAAGAAGAATGAAAAAGTTGTCTGGTAAAACATGAGGATAAGATTGAAGAGTGCAAAAGGATAACCCTGAAGTTAAAGTGAATCGAGAGACATTTAAAACTAAAACGGAATTAGAGTGCAAGCGGAGGTGATTAAGAAAGAAAAGGTTTGGTTCATTTCTCTCTCTCGTTTCAACTAGGATATCTTTCTTTCAATTTTATTGCTTATTCATTTCAATTATAGCACCCCTTATATTTTCTTTGATTTTCTTTGAAAGTCAAATGACAAATACAACCCTTAAAGTTTATCTATTGAATTACATAAAGAAAAAAAATATATGTATAAAAAATTGTACAGACCGGTTAAAAAGAAGGGCTAGATATGTAGTTAGAAATTTAAATTTCTTTTATAATTTGAAAGAAGTACAACTCGATCTAATCTCTAATTGACGTACCCAAACCAAAATCCAAGCCCAAAAACATAACCCATTTTGATAAACTCAGGTCACCATGATATTAAATAAATAATAAAATAATTAAATTATCCACATGTCATCATGGGACATGTGGCAAATCATGATGTAATGAGGTGGTAAAGAGAATCGGATGTGTCAAAAGCCAGTGAGAGGTGGTAACAATATAGAATAAAATAAAATAAAATAAAAAGAGTGGAAGATGGCAACCGGCAACGGTTGGATAAGGAGAAGAAGAATAATGTAAAATAAGAAAAGGAAATAAAAGAAAGAAAATTGAAGAGGAGAGAGAGAAGGGTCATTCGACCAAAACAGAAAATAGAAATAGAGAATGAAAGAAGAAGAAACCGATATATATATATATATATATATATATATATATATATATATATATATATATATATATATATATATAGAGAGAGAGAGAGAGAGAGAGAGAGAGAGAGAGAGAGAGAGAGAGAGAGAGAGAGAGAGTTGTCTTGAGAGATCGATAGAGGAAGAAATAAGTAAATAGAAATAAAATAAAACAGAAAGGTTCGAGCAAATAGAAGAAAAGAAGAAGAAAAAATGGAAAGAAATAATTAGAGAGAAAAAGAAAGAATAGCTGAAGGAAGAAGAAATAAAGTTATAGATGAAGAAATAATCATTGGATACATACCAGATAAGTGATTTCAGTTTGGCCTCTAAGTTTATGATACAATAAAGTTTATTGGATTATCTCAATAAATACTAAATTGAGTTTTATACTTTTATGTATTTTGGGGTGGATCCATAAATAGATGAATTCAGAAGGGAACTAGTCTCATAACAGATTTGAGCGTAGGAGTTATATGGGTGGATACTTTTATTAAAGTTATTTGGCAATGAACGATCAAAGTTTCCAATGGAGTGATGTTGGTTTTGTTCTTGAAGATGTTAAGAGTCTTATTCAAAGAGGTTAGGGTTTTTAAATACTAGGATATTTCTCGCAATGCAAATGGGGTGGCCCATAACCTTACCTCCATGGATGTGTCCTTTAGAGTGAATGAAGGATTCAGGTGTGGAAAGATGACTTTCCCAATTGTTTTGTTTCTTAGTTTCTCTGTTTTGTTTTAGTCATGTTTATGTCAAAAAAGAAAAAGAAAAAGAAAACATTTTACTGTGTGATTTGTGTTTCTAGAATTGAATTTTGTTTTGTGGGTGTTGAACTGGATTGTAGGCTTGTTTTGAGGGAAATCCATTCAAGATAGTTCCAAGACCTTTCAAGCTCTTTTGGCAGTGCATGGGATCTAAACTTGGTATATGGTGTTTAATATTTGATTCTGAGATGCTTATTTGATAGATTTATCATAAATTTTCTTGGCTCTCAATTTAGTTTACAAATTGTTAATTGGCGACAATGACAAACCACCTTTTGAATTGTTTTATTTTTTTGTTTGATTATGTAAGACATCTAAAGTAAAATAATATTTGCATGCAAGATAAACAATGAAACACTTTTGATTAGGGGCATTGCATTATGGTTAATGAGGCAAAGGAAGATGTTATATAAAATATACCTAGGTACATTATAACTTTTATCATCAAATTATAAGTTATTGATGAGGTTGAAATCTTTTTAAATTTTGGTTTGTGTTGGATGGCACTTGGCAGATATTGATTATATCTTTGTTATATTAAGTGAGTTACACAAAGTATGCCATTTTGGTTCTTTGTAATTTCTATAGCAAGTAAATTATTCGATTTTGTTGTATTTTCATTCTTATATTCACCTGTTTAATTGGGATGCTTTCTTTCATAAATTGTTGGAGTATCTTATTTTTATAAAAATCATTTGGTTTTCATTTAAATACATCCATCTTTGTTAATTGTTTTTGCTAACATAATACATGAGTAGAGTTGTAGAGGTATGCAAAATCGTTTCACTTTGTCGAGTATCAACTGTCTTAAATAACTTATAAGCTAGAAAAAAAAAACATAAAAATTATAATTATAAATATAAATGCATTGTAAATATATATATATATGCAAGCACATGCTTTGCATATGCCACAAGACCTAGTGGACGTTAAAAGACTATCTTTAAAAAATATTCTTTTAATAAATATTTATACAATAGTGATTAATTTTTATTTACAATATTAATTATTTTTTTAGCATAAAATTTTTAAATAATTATTCACATAATATATTAAAAAAAAAATCTCACATAATTTTTCCCTAATTTTTTCACATAATATTATTCAACTTATCATCCAACTAATTTTCACTTAATTATTTCAACTATTGTTTTTCACATTAATTTTTTTTTTTCATATAATTTTCTCATTTAAATTTTTTTCCATCTAATTTTTTTACATATAAAAAATAATAGTATTTTTTTTTTACTGTTAAGCTATGTTGTAATTTGTTTTATTTTAAAGTTTATTTTTGTCATGCATCTAATTGAACTAAATTAAGTTTTTTTTTTTTTTTACTATCTCAGTAATTCAGGGTTTCGGGAGGGGAAGAGACTCGAATCCACAACCTCATGGTGTAGGTGTGAGGGCATACCACTGGAACAACATCATCTTGTATTGTATTAAATTAAATTAAATTAAAATAAAAGTTTAACATTAGTTAAATATATAATTAATACGTAAATTAAATATGTATATCGGTATTATTTACTGTAAAAAAAAAAAAAAAAAAAAAAGGTATATCGTTTTAGAATAGCACACCAAATTTGGTGACACTAGCACATATTTTTGGGACTTATGATTTAGTTCATTCGTTGGAGCACCGTTTGCACCAAGTTGGGCCAGGTCAAATGTTGGATCATATTAAATCAATGGATCGCCACACACTCTTAATTTTAATTTTGATTACTATATAGAATATGTTCCACTTAGAAATTCTTCTATAAAAGAGGAAGGACAGGGCTCGAGCCCACGATTAAATAGTCCCCAAAATTATATGGCACTATACAGTGAATATCAGATATGGCAACTATAATCTACGATGCATCAATACCAAACTATATATAAATATAGGTATAGATATTAATAATACAATAATGAAGTTATCAAAAGAAACCAGTGGATTTGCTTTCTCTTCCAGCCATTATTTTTCCTGCGTTACATTTGTTGACTGTGAATTAGCATTAGATTCTCTCATTTTTAGCCACCCAAAGTCTCTGCACAAACCTCACCATTGCATACATTTTCTTTTCCCTTTATATATATATATATATAACAAGAAACCTATCTCCCTCCAAAAGCACTTTTATTTCTTGCTCAAAAGCACTTTTTTCCCTCTCCCCACCAGGCACCATGTCAAATCTTTTGATAAAGTACAACAACAACATGTTGAAGATCATGATCATGGTGATAACATTTGTTAATAGTGTTATTATATATGGAGAGTGTACAAGTACTTGTGATCATAATGTTGAAGCCATGGAAGCAGCAGAGATCAACAACAACAAATTAGGAGAAGCACTTAAGTATAAGTTACTTGGGATTGCTACCATACTTGTATCTGGTGCTTTTGGTGTGAGTCTTCCATTGATAGGCAAAAGAGTCTCAGCTTTGAGGCCTGAAAATGATATTTTCTTCATGGTCAAGGCCTTTGCTGCTGGTGTCATTCTAGCAACTGGTTTCATTCACATTCTTCCAGATGCTTTTGAGAGCTTGACTTCCCCTTGCTTGAATGAGAATCCATGGAGGAGATTTCCCTTCTCAGGATTTGTTGCTATGATGTCTGCAATCGGGACATTGATGATCGATTCGTTCGTGACGGGGTACTACAGGAGGCAACATTTTGATGATCATAAACCTAAGTTGGTGGCCATGGTGCATGATCATCATCACACGGCTGCTGATGAAGAGAAGGCTGATCATCATCACACGGCTGCTGATGAAGAGAAGGCTGATCATGATCAGGATGGTCACGGTCACGGTCACGGTCACGATCATGATCGTCACGTGGGTCATGTTCATGTCCATACACATGCTACTCATGGTCATGCTCATGGCTCTGCAGATTTATCTCAAGAATTAGCTCTACCTGAACTAATCAGAAAACGTGTTATATCCCAAGTAAGGTTCATTAATTATGATAAATTATGAATCTCCATTTTCGACTAATTGAATACCTGCATACATATATTCAGACGGTTTCAAAATTCATCATAAACTTGGTCTGATCCCATATGTAGACTGATTGTGTGGCATGCCCTTTTTCGGTCAAATTCCATTGTTTAGGCCCCGTAATTGCCCTTTTTGCCATTTTAGAACAGTTTTATTTTCGTAATAAGTTGAGTTTTAAAAATCAGAATCGTTTGCCGTCAATTCTGGCTTGCTTTAGGTCCTTAGTTTTATTTGTTTTCACAATTATCTCAAATTTGCCTTTTTTGGTAATTTTCGTTAATTAGGCCCGTTTCCTTGCTCCACAAGGTTTTGGATTAGGGTTAGGGTTTGTTTGCTTTAAATAGTCTTGCAAGCCGAAAGGCTATTCAGCTTTTTATTTATAAAATTTATAGTTTTCTCTAATTATCTCCCAATTTTGGTATGCTGCGTGGGTCAACAAATTTGAAACCTAATATTCTGGCATCCGTGCATGGGTCAACAGAACATTGGTTGGTTGTTTTTTTGAATTGTTCTTGCAGGTTTTTCTCGTAGACGCTTCCGCTACATCAACTTTCGATATAGAAGGATGCTGGCCACCAACGGGAACAAGCACCAACCACAGATTCTCACACGCCACAACCACTGGCATTGGAGATGGTCACTATTGAAGAATCATAGTATTTTTTTTTTACGAAAGCCATTATAGAACTATTTAACAATACTATTGATTCATAACCAAGTATTTTTTTTGAAAGTTTTCGTCATTGGTAGGATTCGAGCTACAAACATGAGAGTTATTTACCCCAGCCCTAAGCTCGTCCATCTACCAACTGAGTTACACCTCTATTGGCCAGACTATAGAACTACTTGATTATCATGAATAAGATGTAAAACAATTCAAATTATCTAGTGCTTGTTATAAAATAAATGAAATGACTAAATAATAAAATAGTGAGGGACGAGAGAAGAAGATGAAGAACAATTATTGAACATATGAGATGAGATGAGAGAGATGAGAAAAGAGAGAGCTTTAATTTTGTACTGATATTAAATCATTGATTCAACAACTAAATATTTACAATAGAATGCCATATATATAGGCAAACAATCAAAGGGGTGCTTATTGTAATTTCACACCAAAGACTTAGGCATTAAGCTAGAAGTGAATGTCTGTTTCTTCTCCACGTGTATTGGTGTGTCTAAGAAGTCAAGAAAGTGAGAAGTGAAGGTGGTGGAAAGCCACACACACACACACATGTTGTAACACTCTCCCTTGGATTTCCACCATTTATATTTTAATTTGCTAGGAAAAACCCAGTGGGACAAAAACCTTAGCAAAAGTATATACAATGATCTTTTGGATCAAGTGGTGTGGATGTGTTCAGAACTGCCTCATTAAAACCTTTCCGATAAAACTCAGTGGGATAAAATCCGGTAGAAGGAAAAATAGTACAGTACACATATTTACATTTAAAATTTTGCTCCCCCTGATTGAACGCTCCCCCTAAATGAAACTTCAATATCAATCATGTAATTTGGAGAGTCGACGCATGCCAATCCCATATACCAGTTCCTCAAAGGTTGATGTAGGCAATGTTTTGGTAAACAGATCTGCAAGATTATCTTAGACCGTATTTGTTTAACATCAATCTGTCGGCTCTGTTGAAGTTCATGAGTATAGAAGAATTTAGGAGAAATATGTTTGGTTCTATCTCCTTTGATATAGCCTCCTCTAACTTGAGTGATACAAGCCGCATTATCTTCAAATATCGGTGTAGGTATTTTTGTAGATAAATGCAATATCTGGTCTAGTACATTGAGCCAGATATAATAAAGCACCACTTGCATTAAGATATGGTACTTCAGGATCAAGTATCTTTTCACCATCTTCAAGTGGCCGGAATGGATCTTTCTTAGGATCAAGGGTTCTAACAATCATGGGGGTACTTAATGGATGTGCATTGTCCATATTAAATCTTTTTATAATCTTTTCAATATATGCTAATTGATGGATAAGTATTCCGTTTGATTTATGCTCAATCTCCAGGCCGAGACAATATTTTGTCTTCCCTAGGTCTTTCATTTCAAATTCATTTTTCAAATATTCAGCAGTTTTCAGGAGCTCTCCAGGAGTTCCAATCAAATTCATATCATCAACGTAAACTGCTATAATAGCAAATCCAGATTCTGATTTCTTTATGAAGACACATGGGCATATGGGATTATTGATATATCCATCTTTAATCAAATATTCACTGAGGCGATTGTACCACATGCGCCCAGATTGCTTTAATCCATACAAGGACCTTTGTAATTTAATTGAATATAAATTCTGAGGTCTCGAGTTGTATGCTTCTGGCATTCTAAATCCTTCAGGGATTTTCATATAAATATCTGAATCGAGTGAGCCATATAGGTAGGCAGTTACTACGTCCATAAGACGCATTTCAAGTCTTTTTGAGACATCCAAACTTATCAAGAATCGAAACGTAATTGTATCCATCACTGGTGAATACGTGTCATCAAAATCAATATCAGGTCTCTGTGAGAAACCATGTGCTACGAGTCGTGCCTTATATTGCACCACCTCGTTTTTCTCATTACGTTTCCGTATAAAAAACCCATTTGTATCCAACAGGTTTGACGTCTTCAGGCGTCTGAACTATTGGTCCAAATACTTTACGTTTGGTTAATGAAGCCAATTCTGCTTGAATTGCTTCTTTCCATTTAGGCCATTCATATCCTTTCCTACAATCATCGAGGTTATGAGGCTCATAATCATCATTTAAAATTTCAGTAGCCACTGTGTACGAAAATATATCATCAATGATTGTTTCTTCACGATTCCACATTCCTCTTGTATAATTTATAGAAATTTCCTCATTTCTATGTTCTTGTATTTCTTCAGCGATTCCTTCCCCTGCAGGGGTCTCTTGCATCCTTTCAGGGACATCTAACTCTTCTGGAGTTGATTTAGAGAAAGTGGATTTATTTATAATTTCAGAAGTATGATCCTGATATTTTATTTTCTTCCTCCGGGGAATAGTATCTTTCGAACTAAGTGGCCTACCACGCTTTTGGCGTACAGTAGATGATTCATTTGCTATTATTTGTTTAGATCGTTCTTCTGGAACGATCACTCGTGCCGGTACATTAACAATTGGGATGTATGATTTTGTTACCCTTGTAGCATCTGTAAATGCATCTGGTAACTGATTTGCTATTGTTTGAAGGTGAACTATCTTTCGTACTTTATTCTCATATTGAGATGTGTATGGGTCAAGATGAATTAGACTAGAGACTTTTTAAGAAAATTCACGCTTCTCTTCAGGAGAAGTTTTTCCTTTCCCTAATGATGGGAAACTTTTCTCATCGAAGTGACAATCTGCAAATCATGCAGTAAAAAGATTACTAGTTAAAGGTTCCAGATACCTAATAATTGACGGTGAATCTAAACCAGCATATATTCCCAAACGCCGTTGGGGTCCCATTTTAGTTCTATGTGTAGGTGTAATTGGGACATATACTGCACAACCAAAAGTACGCAGATAAGAAATATCTGGTTGATGGCCAAATACAAGTTGTATTGGAGAATATTGATGATAAGAAGTGGGACGAAGACAAATTAATGCAGCAGCATGTAAAATAGCATGTCCCCAAACAGAAATTGGTAATTGTGTTCGTAATAATAAAGTTCTTGCAATTACCTGGAGACGCTTGATTAGTGACTCTGCTAATCCATTCTGAGTATGAACATGTGGAACTGGATGTTCAACATCAATTCCAATTGATTTACAATATTCATTAAATGTTTTGGAAGTAAATTCACCCGCATTATCAAGGCGTATTGATTTAATCGGATGATCAGAAAAATGTGCCTGAAGCCTGATAATTTGTGCGAGTAACCTTGCAAAAGCAACATTACGTGTTGATAATAAGCAAACATGTGACCATCTGATGGATGCATCAACTATGACCATAAAATAGCGGAACGGTCCACTTGGCGGATGAATAGGTCCACATATGTCCCCTTGAATCCTTTGTAGGAATGATGGGGATTCAAACCCAACCTTTGAATATGATGGTTTTATTACTAATTTCCCTTATGAACATGCAGTACATAAATTTTCATGGGATAAAAAGAATCTTATGGTTCTTTAATGGATGTCCATGAGAATTTTCAATGATTTTACGTATCATTGTAGATCCTGGGTGACCAAGACGGTCATGCCAAAGCATAAATATTTTTGGGTCTGAGAACTTCTGGTTCATAAATGCATAAACTTCTACACCTCTTATAAGACTGTAATATAATCCAGATAATAAAACACGCAGCTTTTCCATTATGAGTTTCTGGCCTGAATTATGAGAAGTAATGCACAGATACTCAATATTCTCATCACTTATAGTTTCTATGTGATATCCATTACACCGTATATCTTTGAAACTAAGTAGATTTCTTCTGGATCTACTTGAATATAAAGCATCATTGATACATATTTTAGTATTGTTTGGTAACAATATCATGGCTCTACCGGAGCCTTCTATCAAATCTGCTGGACCTGATATTGTATTAACATTTGCTTTAAGCAAGGTTAAATTCTGAAAGTATTTTTGATTCCGTAAAATCGTATGTGTCGTACACTATCAGCTAGACATATATCTCTTATACCTTGCTTTTTAATATCACTCAATTTATTGTTTAAAGACATATTGTTTCTTGTTATTCTTAAAATCACAATCGGAATCAAAACTTTTGGTCTGATAAAAATTCGAGAAATTTAAATCTTCAGATATATAAAGGAATAAATCCAGAAATTTCATATTCTGGCAATGATAAATAAATCCATAAACTTCAGGTTCTGGTTGGGTGACCAAACTATTTAAATAAAAATTGCAAAATAAAATGCGTAATAATAAATGCGAAAAAAGTAAATCCAGAACTGCAGGTTCTGGTAGGTTGGCATAGCCAATCTCATAAAAGCATATAAATAAATAAATAAATGCGGGAAAGTAAATCACGTAAAAGTAAATAAAATGCGAGAAAGTAAATTGCGTAAAAATAAAATGCAGGAAAGTAAATTCAGAACCGCAGGTTCTAGTATTAATAAATAAAAGTCTAGAAGCTTTAGGCTCTAGTAATAATAAATTCAGAAGCTTCAGGTTCTAGAAATAAATCTAGGAACTTCAGGTTCTAGTTGTAATAAATTCAGAACTTCAGGTTCTGGAAATAACAGCATCGTACTGATAACGTGTTATAAAATAAATGAAATGACTAAATAATAAAATAATGAGGGATGAGAGAAGAAGATGAAGAACAATTATTGAACATATGAGATGAGAAAAGAGAGAGTTTTAATTTTGTACTGATATTAAATCATTGATTCAACAACCAAATATTTACAATAGAATGCCATATATATAGGCAAACAATCAAAGGGGGGCTTATTGTAATTTCACACCAAAGACTTAGGCATTAAGCTAGAAGTGAATGATTGTTTCTTCTCCACGTGTATTGGTGTGTCTAAGAAGTCAAGAAAGTGAGAAGCGAAGGTGGTGGAAAGCCACACACATGTTGTAACAGTGCTATCAAATTTGGTGTAAGAATTCCTGTATATGTACAAGGGATGTAAATGAGGCGGAGAATTCATGACCCTAGTTCTAATGAAATTATTTGCCACCAAGCCAGCCCCTGCCCTAATAATTGAAGGCCGGGCCAGAGTTGGGGATATATAGCTCTTGTGAAAAAGAAGAGCTGGAAAAAGCCAACGTGATATATATGACCAAAAAGAAAGGAAAAAAAATGATTTCTATAAAAAATAAAATTGTAATCATGACTACCACATCTTTTCAATTTTAAATAGCCTCATGCCAGCTGAATTCAATTGCTTTTCTTATAATTTATTTTCTATCAATTTTGTACGGTAAAAAAATGTAGATTTTTAAAAAGTTGAATTTTTATATTTTGGTTTTGTTATTACTTACGCTGTGTCTGGTACGAGGGAAAGATAGAGGGAGGGAGAGGGTTTGAAGGAGAGCTTTAATCCCTCGTGTGGTTAGAGGGAGAAAAGAGGGGAGAAGAGATCTCTCTCTAGGCCTACCATATTAGATTTGCCCAATGATAGGCGGATCTCAATGGGGGGGGGGGTACAAAGATAAAAATACCCTTCATTTTTTATGTTACCCTCCAATTTTTTAAAGGGCAATATATTAATTTTATAAATTATATACCAATCCATTATTCATCCAACCATCTTTTCAATACCAAACAACATGGAGGATATATGTTATCCTCTCCATCCCTCCTATTCTCTCCATCCCTCCTATTCTCTCTCCCTCTTAATTCAGCAATCATTCATACTCTCCCTCCCTCCTACTAAACATAGCGTTAGGTAGATCACAAAATTCAATAGGTAAGTTTATTAAATTTTTTTTTTTTACTTTTAAGAATTTATCATATGATTTGAAGATTGTTATGACGATTTGGAGAGGGTCTTGGGTGCATCCGATGCACCATGCATCTCCCATCCTGATTCTACCACATCATCAAATGCACCATGCATCTCCCACCCTGATGCTGCTACATCAACAACTTTGTTCCCCAAGTTTTAATCGACGGTTTGATTGAATACTAAAACAACAAATAAATTGTAGTTTAAAAAATAATTAATTAAAATGAATATTAAATTTTAAAGTTAATCAACTATGACTCTATGAGTGTCCCACTCAAAACGGTGATTTTGAATTTGATAGACATGAGTACTTGACTATCTTCTTCCTTATTGTCGTTTGTTAATTTGTATTCCCATTGTCTCAGTTCAATTTTATATGGTCAACAGATTCTTTTACTTCTTCTCTCTCTACAACATCAATGATCAATGTCTTAAGGACAATTGACCGGTTTATACGGGTCAATTTTTATTGTTTCCGAACACGGGTTAGAGAACTTTAGAGCATCTCCCACCCATTCTCTATCTCTATCTCTAAAATAGAGAACCAAAAAGGAATATTCTTCTCAGATTCAATCTCTAAAATTTTTTCACTCCCACCACACTCTCTATCCTTATCTCTATCTCTATCCCTATTTCCATTTATATCTTCAATAATCTTCAATAACTTATATTTTCATTATTATTTTTAGTTTCTTTAATAAATTATTGTTCAACTAAATTTTAACAAATATTATTTATAATAACATTTGTAATTTTTAATTTATAATTTTTTTAAAATATAATGTTTTATTAATACATGAATTTATAATAACTAATATACTTTTTTATGTTATTGTAATTTTTAATATTAATATTTATTATTTTCAGGTATTTGGTTTGGGTTTTTATTTAATTACTAACTTATAATTATCAATTTGTAAATAAGAGATTTTCCAAATGATAAAGTATGGTAAAATATGGTAAATAAAAAATTATTAATTAATATTCAATATTGGACTCATTTTAAAGATCTAAATGAGACATTTCTAATGGTATAATTTTTATGTTAATAAAATGTATAAATTAAATTTTATTATATATTAATTGAATTTAATGAAAAAGTTAAAAGTATATAATTGGAATAAAAAAAGGTTAAGAAGTGGTTTTAGTAGATGGTTATCTAAATTTAGATAATGGAGATGAGCTTCTCTAAATTTTTTCTTAGAAACAACATTTTAGAGGATGGGTGGGAGCAACATTTTCTCTACAATCTTCTAAATTTTCTTGGAGTCATAAATTAAGAGGATGGGTGGGAGCTGCTCTAAGGGAGATGCTCTTAGAGTATCTCCAATGTTCCACACTAAACTCTACTCCAATTTAAAGTTTAAAAAAAAAAAAATAAAAAAAAAAAAAATCTTTTAGGAATATGTTAACACCAAATTTTTTTCCACTCCAATATTGTACACTAAATTTTACACCAAAACAGCATCTTCCCAAATCCTAATAAATAAAAGTTTAACATTATTTTAAGTTAAGGATGTTTAACCACAGTCACACATTTATATTGAGTGTGAGTATTTATTAATGTGGGGATGTGGACCCACTGTGAATGGTGGTTGGACGTCTGAAATTGTAAAGTTAGAATGGTCTTGATTAGATAAGTATTATATAGGGTTATTTCGATTTTAGTCCATGTAATTTGTGTTAATCTGGGTTTAGTCTACTAATTTTTGAAATTACTAACTTCAGTCCAAATTAAAAAATAATTAAAAAATATATATATTAAATCCATTTAAAATAATAAATTAAATAATAGAAAATTAAATAAAATAATAAAATAATTAATTTAATTAAATACTCTCTTTCAAAAAAAATTAATTAATTAATTAATTAAAATAATAAAAAATTAAAAAATTAATTAAATTATCCAAACCAGAAATTAAACTTTTTTTTTTTTTTTACATAAACTTTAAAAACAGAAAATAATAATAATAATAATAATAACTCATCATCTTGTTCCCCACCATCACATACAGCCACCATCCACCACCACCCCCAAATCCTAAATTAAATTTAAACCCCAATCACACACAGCCACCATCCACCACCACCCTCAAACCCTAAATCTCTAGCCACCAAACTTCCATCATCAACCCTTCAAACCCTGACCACCACCAATTCACCAAAACCACCAAACCCTTCACCTCCCATCACCAAAAAAATTCAAACATATCCAATTCCAGATCTCTAAGATTCAGAAATCCAAATCTCTCTCACCAGATCTCAGATGGTGTTAAATTGGAGAATTTGGTGATGCCGTGGACGGCGGAGGGGTCAAGCATCTAGTGGCGCTTGGCTCGGTAGAGGTTGGCCTTGAACACGCCGAATCGGAAGTCGTGCTCCTCCTGGGTAGCATGTGTTTTTTCGAATTTCGTTTTGAAGACGGAGAAGTGGTGTTCCACGTTCAGGAGATCATGATCGTTGGCGCCGTCGTCCGATGACACGACTTGCCTGATCAACGGCTCGTCGTCGTCGAGATTACTGGTGGATGACGCGAGCCCAAAGGATAGAAGAAGAAGAGAGAAGATAAACAAGAGAGAAAATCAGTCCATGTTAAACTGACAAAGCAATTGAACTTGGACAGTGGGCATTGCATATAGGTAGATATTCTTTTAGGGATTATAAATTTTATTTTGGGAAGCTGAACAAGTGATGATGGTTTGGTCGAACCCAGTTGATCAGTTTTTGATTTTGATTTGGTTGAACCCAGTTGAAGATGATTACCCTTCAAACTTTAGTTTTTTTATATATATTTTAATTATAAATTTTTTTTTTCATTTTTTATTTAATTAAATGTAAAATTACCATACTGCCCTTCATCAGAAATCTTCATTAAGGGTATTTCGGTCATTGTACCCTCTAAGAATGCCAGTTTGTTTGTTTTTACGGAATTCCTATCGAAAGGATTAAAGTTAGTAGTTCCAAAAACTAATGGACCAATCCCAAATTAATGCAAAATAGAGGGACTAAAATCGAAATAACCCATATGGTGTCCAGATTCGTTGGAAATTTGGTCTGTTATGTGGTCCCTTTTTCATTGTGATTCTCTCAAAAAAGAAAATCCAAAGCAGTAAACCGTGTCCTCTAAAAGTTTAAAGAAAATAAAAATGAAAATAAACAATATATTAAGCACATGACTTCTTCTTCTACCAGCTTCTTCACTTTGTTCCTCTCTCTCAAATTCTCTTGTGGGTTCTGCTTTGGACTTGCATCTGTCTGCTGCTGCTTTAATTTGCTTTGGCTGGCTGTTCCCAGGAGTATTGCGTTTGTGGAGATATTGCTATTGGTATATTCTAGTTTACTACTTTATCCTTTATTGCTGTTTTTTTTTTTTTTTTTTCTTATACCAGAAATTATTCCTGAAGTTTACCTTTCTTAGAAAAAGAAAAAAAAACAACAAAACAAAAATTCTCTAATTTTGGATAAGAAGAAACTCCATATCACACAAGCACATTCTCTTCTAGGTTTTTTTTTTTTTTTTTTTTTTTTTAATAGGTGATACTGTTAACTAGTTGTTATATATCACTCAGAATACTAGTTTATTGGGATTGGTGACATCTATAAATATACACACACATACACGAAATGAGTATAGGACGAGGGGCCCATTACCCCCTAAGTTTTGAAAATTTATAAGTTTGTCTATATTTTAATTTTTATAATATCCTTAATTTTTAAGTCTTTATATTTTTACCCTTATTTTATTTTATTTTATTTTTTCTAGGTTTTTTTTTATTTTTTATTTTTATTTTTTATATGAGAAATCTAATATTTTTCCATCAAATCCCTTAAAAAATATCATTGATTATATATATAATATTTCCATTGATGTACCTTAAATATAAGCGAAAATTGAATCATAATATATATGTTGTATCTTAACTAATATTATTTTCTCATTCAAATAATTTCGTTCTCTCTTGTATTCTCAGTTATCTCACTCACTAATATCATATTATATTTTTAATATGTTATTTATTTTTAAATCATCAATATGTGTTGATTTATATAATTAAAACATGTCAACCAAATATATACATATAATACACAATATAATGTTGGCCTAGTGATATGCCCATCACACCCACACCAAGGGGTTGTGTGTTCGAGTCTCTTCCCCTCCTCATACCCTGAATTATTATAATATTTCAAAAACATGTACATATATTTATGTTTAATTGTTATGATATTTTATCAAACAAACTTTTATAATTCTTAAAAATTGAAATAGTTTTGGGATGTTGGAAAAATACTATAAGTATAATTTAAATTTTAATTAGTTTTCTAACTCCTAAACACTATTATTGAATCATGAATAAAGGGCTATAAGGTTTTCCTATATTATTTTTAGAGTAATTTTTAGACATTCTAACTCTATAAATTAACTTATATTCCAACAACTAATATATCAATTGTCAAATGAATACACATTAACGGTTTTCTTCTTTTATTTTTTCAACTTTGAAAATTGGTAAAAATTTTAACTTGCCATTGTTTGAGCTGTTTTGAATGTTTTTGTTGCTTTATAAAATAAGATGCACATATATAGGACGTATATAGACAACTTTGTTTCAAGTATGCTTATTTGACATGTATCTCAATAATTACTTTGTAGAACTTATTATTAAACATAGAAACTGTTAACGTGCAAAATTTGCTAACACCAAAGTCAAAGATTCAACCATGCCACACAAGCGAAAGTTGAATCACTAATGAAAAGAAAATAAAAATGTGTTTAGTTTAGGGTGCAGTTCATCACTTAATGGTGAATGATATGAATATCCAACGAAGTGGTCCCGAGGGATATTGGTTTGATTAGTAAATGATGAGTGTCGGGACGAAGTGGTCCCGAGGGATATCTGGCGAAGAGCCATAAACATGGTCCCAAAAAGCCTCTGTAAATGATGAGGGTTCTTCCTCTATTTATAGGTGAGGTGGAGTGAATACTCATCGATACTCGAGTGGTGATACTTGATTTCTATTGGTTCTGAGCTTAGTGACATCAGTGATGGTCCATAATTGGTCTAGGTTCATGAGATACCTTGAGTGTTGGAATGGGTTATCCCATGCATGCTTGCCATGCGTCCTCATAGCTGGTGGTTCTGACATACTAGGGAGACTCGAAGTTCAAGACGATTTCTACGATCCTGCTTAACTCACATTTCCTTAACCAAGAAGCTTTATGCCTAGTGTTCCGAATGGCTTCTCTTGGTCCCAAGGGATGGTGGATGCCGAGGGTCCTAAATGACCTGTGTCGGTCTAGAGGGATAATGAAAGCCGAGGGTCCCTAAATGTGCTATGTCGGTCCCGAGGGAGAGTGGAAGCCGAGGGTCCTGAATGACATGTGTTAGTCCCAAGGGAAAATGGAAGCCAAGGGTCCTGAATGACCTGTGTCGGTCCCAAGGGATAATTGAAGTCGAGGGTCCCTAAATGACCTATGTCGGTCCCGAGGGAGAGTGGAAGCCGAGGGTCCCTGAATGACCTGTATCGGTCCCGAGGGAGAGTGAGATATCAGTCTTAAAGGATAGTGGAGACCAAGGGTCCTGAATATCCTATGTTGGTCCCAAAGGAGAATGGAAGCCGAGGGTCCCTAAATGACCTATGTCGGTCCCGAGGGAGAGTGGAAGCCGAGGGTCCTGAATGACATGTGTTAGTCCCAATGGAAAATGGAAGCCAAGGGTCCTGAATGACCCGTGTCAATCCCAAGGGATAATTGAAGCCGAAGGTCCCTAAATGACCTATGTTGGTCCCGAAGGAGAGTGGAAGCCGAGGGTCTTGAATGACCTATATCGATCCCGAGGGAGAGTGAGATGTCAGTCTTAAAGGATAGTGGAGACCAAGGGTCCTGAATATTCTATGTTGGTCCCAAGGGAGAATGGAAGCCGAGGGTCCTGAATGACCTATATCGATCCCGAGGGAAAATGAGATGTCAGTCTTAAAGGATAGTGGAAACCAAGGGTCCTAAATATCTTATGTTGGTCCCAAGGGAGAATGGAAGTCGAGGGTCCTGAATGACCCGTGTCGGTCCCAAGGGATAATTGAAACCGAGGGTCCCTAAATGACCTATGTCGGTCCCGAGGGAGAGTGGAAGCCGAGGGTCCTGAATGACCTATCAACGCTGCTGACGTGGATAGGGCCCTTTGACTTGTCAACGCTGCTGACATGGGCTACTTACTGAAAATTTCAGGTATAACAGAAACAATATTAAGAGAAAATAGAAATTCTCATTGATTATAATTAGATTACAAATGTTTATATATACAGACCATGTAATGGCAGACTAGAAAAGGAAAGAAAAGGAAAGTGTAACAATTGGTAAATAGCAAACTACAGCCTGTCACAAACATTATGTCACAGACATTAACTAATTATATATTTACAAGAATGAATTACACCCACCTCCCCTGAGGTTTGCTAAATTAGAGATGAAAACGACTTTATCATTAAATAACACTCACCTCCCCTCCCGTCAGTCAACGTCCGTCTAATCTAACCGTTGACCTTATGAGGAAGGGTAATTTCGTCCTTTCATAACTTATATACTGTACACGTCAGATTAAAAATAAAAAAAAATACTGATACAAAAGGAAAATAAAAAGGAAAATAAATAAATATATATATATATATATTTATATTTTTTCTGAAACGAAAAAAGAAAATATATTGATATAATATATATATATATATATATATACAAAGTAAAAAAATTTAAAACCCAAATTTTATCTTCTTCATCATCTTCTTCCGGTCACCATCTTCTCCATAACCCAAACCCTTGCCGCCACCACCACCACCACTCAAGACACCAAACCCACCGAAATCACACCAATCTCCACCCCTACAAGCGCCAACCTTCTCCCAACCGAGGAGATTAGCGGCCGATCTCCTTCTTCCCGCCGCTCACCGCTAATCCCTTTCTCTTTTCACTCGACAGAGGGGTGGCCGCCGAGGTGAGGGAATGACGACATCTCTTTTTCTGGGCTTCGTCTTCTTCTTTCTTCTGCACCCATTTTCTTCGTCTGGGCTTCATGATCTTCGTTTTGGGTTTGATTTTTCTGGGTTTTAAGGGGATTTCAGGGTTTGGGTTTGATTTGGATTTCGGTTTCGATTTGAAAATAGGATTTGGGGGTTAGCGATTTTTTGGTTTACTGGATCAATTTGAAGAAAAGGGAGTTCGGCAATTGTGATATGTTGATGGGTTGGTCTCCGCCTATTAATGATGAATACAAGACTAATTGTGGAGTAATAATTGATAAAAAAAAAAAGTGGTTTTGTTGGTGTTGGGATCATTATCAGAAATCTGAATGGAGAGGTTATGGCTTGTTGCTCACAGAAATTGTTTGTGCCCAAGAACAATATGGCTGTCTATGTGATGGCCATTCTCAGGTGTATTCAATTTGGTATCGATTGTGGTTTGAATCCTACCATAATTGAGTCGGATGAAGCTATTGTTGTTAAATGGATTAATAATGGGCTGTTACGGGACTCGGAATTGGGAGCAATTTTGTTGGATATCGATATGATAAGTAATACTAATGGTGGATTGAGGTTTTTTCACATTGCTGCTCAGGCCAATAATGCTGCTTTGAGTCTAGCAAAATATGCTCTTCACAGCGCGGAAGACAGGTTTTGGATGGAAGATTATCCGGCTTGCATAAGACGTATTATTGGGACTGAGAAGTCTGGTTAATGTTTGTATGTTTGTTTTTCTGTTGTTTCTTTGTGCCGCTAGTGGGCTGTGTTCTGTGTTTTATCAAAAAAAAAAAAAAAAAAAAAACTTGTTTTTTCTGGGAATTTTTGTGGACGAAGATGGAGATGGTAAGGGTGTTGGTGATGTATGGCTGGTTTTTTTGGGGATTATTAATTTGTGGATTTTTTTAAAATCTTTTTTTTTTAAATTTCATTTAGTTTTTTCTTTTAATTTTTTTTTAATCTGATCTCCACCGTTCATCATGGTGATGGACGGTGGAAACCAATCTTTTTTTAAATTATATTTATTGAAAAAAATTTAAAATTTTTAATTATATTTCTTTGAAAAAAAATATTTATTTTACCTTTGTAAATATTTATTAATTTTTTTAAATGTATGTTTAAAAAAATAGCTGGACCAGCATTTAAAATTTAATTTGAATCTTTATAATTTTTTTATAAAAACATTATTTTTTTTCAATTAATCTTATTTTTTAAATAATTTTTTCAATTAATCTCTTTTTTTTTTTGTCTTTTACCTAGGTTATAAAAGTAAATATACATACTTAGGGGTATTTTAGACTTTTACATGGTCTGACAAGGTCAAAGGTTAAATGTAACTAACGTTGACTAACGGGAGGGGAGATGAGTGTTATTTAATGATAAAGTCGTTTTCATCTCTAATTTAGCAAACCTCAGGGGAGGTGGGTGTAATTCGTTCTATTTACAAACTCTAATACTTATAGATCACTTGAAGTTACAAATCCTACAAGAAGAGATTAGTGTTTTTAATTTATATATATACACACAAAATGCTGTTGACAACTTCAATATTTTATATATTTTCAGATTCAAATTGCCGCACTGCAGATAGTATATATATATATACAATATTATATGTGGTATTACTGATGATTAACCTAATTAATTATGTTTTGATCAGGTCTCAGGAAATGGATTTAGAGGAGGGTAGAGGAGGACTTAGAGATAGACCGAACTCAGTCTTAGGAAATTTACAAAGAAATCCGATTCAAGCAATTAGAAGCATTAATGAATCAATGAAATCTTATTATCACAATATAATTTGCCTTGTGAATAGCATCGTTAGTCAATTAATGTCATTGGCGTCTGTATTCCCTTCTATATGGTGCCTGATTAAAATCTTAATAGATCCTTTCTACCTCTATACGTCTCTGATCAATTACGACAACAAGTGCGTCACAGTGGACGATAACTTCTGGCCAGTGTCTAAATATTTCAATGGCTTCGTTATTGCAATTGTTATGATCTCTGTTTTTTCTCTGTTTAGTGTTGTTTCAATTAAAGGTAGAAGATTTGAAGCGCCGATTTGGCTCATTCTCGTAGTAATTGACCTCTGGACATACGTCGGGCCTCCGTCGGTAAGACTAAACTTTTTTATACAGTTAATTTTTTTTTTTTAATGGGTTCTCTATGTTCTCACGACATATATGGCCTGATTCAAACTCTAACACAAATTTTGTATTAAATTAGCTTCATGTACGTGAATGTTACTTTCACTGAAAAGATTATTATTATTATAATATATTTAAATTAAACTGATTATATACGAAAAAATATTATAAAGAAGAGCCTGCATAAATTTATTTGAATATAAAAGTACTAAAATATACTAACTCACTAACACTAACTTTCTTTCTAAAAAGAAAAAAAAAATCCACAAAAAAATTAAATTAGTAGGAATATAATAGTCTATAGAAATTTTTTATAATAGTAAAATGAAAAGGGAAAATAACACAAGTATAGTAGTATGACCTAATTTTAAGTGAAATTTTATTTTCTATTTACTGCTCTTTTAGTTTTTATTAGTATTAAATTTTTTTCATTTATTTGAGTTTTTACGTTGAAATACTTAATGGACTTGAATTAACCCTGTATAGTATCATAACCTTTAATTAGTTGATATCACTAAATTTGTTTGCTATGTTCTGCAGTCTCAGCAGCCTTTGAAGGCTGTATTCCCAGCAGCAGGAGCCGGAAACTTCCATTCCTCGGTCTTGTTTCTTTTACTATACTTTGCAAGGGTTACTCTAATCTACGTGACATTTACAAGAGCTACAAAGACTTCGGCTACAATATGGGCTAAAGCTGCGTTTAATCTTCTTCTATACATTCTTGGGGGTCATGTAATTTAAATTCCCATCTATGTTTTAGTTATTATTTACATATATAATTCAAAAAATTATTGCACATAAAATTATATATATATAGTTTTTCTATTGTCGGTTCAAACTGATATAAAATATATAAGTTCCTTACACGTGGGACATTGGATTTAAATTGCCCACATGCAAGGAACTGATATATTTCAGTTTGAACTGATAAAATTTTATATCAGTTTGAACCAACACTAGAAAGAATATATATATAGTCTTTCTATTATCAGTTCGAACTGACAAAAGTTATATCAGTTCCTTGTATGTGGGCCACTGGATTTAAATACTTTGACTGACAAGTGCATACAGCCAAGTCAAAGTATTTAAATCCAGTGGCCCACATGCAAGGAACTGATATAACTTTTGTCAGTTCGAACTGATAATAGAATTTTTGTATATATATATATATATATATATATATATATATATATATATATAGTGGTTCTCTAGTAATGACGTCCTGAAATTATAAGTTAAGGACGTTCAACCGCATTTACATTGAGTGTGGGTATTTGTTAATGTGGGGTTGTAGGCCCAATGTTAATATGTGGCTGTGGTTGAATGTCATAATATTGTAAAGTCAGGACGTTCTCACTAGAAGACCACCGTGTATATATATATATATATATAACCTAATAAGTTTCAGTGTAGGGAACATAATATATGACATGCCACTAATTCTATTTGTTGTTATTTTATTGCATTTCACTCTAACTTAAGCTTCCTTAAATGTAACGAAAGCGTCAAATAAGGTTAAGAATAGGGTAAAAAAAAAAAAAAAAAAAAAAGCACCGAGTGTCATAGATATTAACAAATATAGTTATTTTCTTGTCAGGTCGATCTTGAAATTTTTTTTAAAACCGAAGTAAAATATATGCTATTGTGGAACTGGTTCAATAATGTTACGAAACTAGATGTTTAGTCAACAATGTTATGTAACTTCAGTTACGGTTTGAAACCAGGACCGATCTGCATAAAGAATATATATACACATATAGTTTTCTGATATGTGCATAGCATTTGTGAGAAGACCAAGTCGGTGTTAGTTAGTAGTGTTAGTTGTTGGGATAAAACACTTAGTGTTTTAGTGCCCTTCAAACATTAGAGGTTAATTAGGTAGTGGATAATCAGTAGGGGTGTGCGGCGGATCGGATCCAATGGATTTGCCATGATCCAAGATCCGATCCGATCCGATTGGATCAAAGAAATTACAATCCGATCCGATCCAATTTTATAGCAGGATCCGATCTGATCCGATCCAATTACTATTTGATCCGATCCAATCCAGTATGATCCGATGGATCGAATTAATATAAAGTCATTTGTAATACATAAAAGTTATAATCTGAAATAAATAAAATCAAATAAATTATTCAAACATTACTAATTAATTCAAATAAAATTAATATTAAAAAAATACATGACATAACTTGTAAACTTTAAATAATTCAAAAAGTTTATAAACATTATACATCAGCTCCAACTGTAAATTTAATAAGCCGTGATGTTGAGAATAATAGAAGAAAAGAAGATGGTGGATTGTTGGTTGTAAAGAAATTGAGTAAGAAAACCCTAAATAGTAACATTAGAAATTGTATTTTGGTTGAGCCTTTATATTAAAAAATAGAGAATAAAATAAATTAACCAATATAAAAATAAGGCCTAATATTTTAGGCGGATTGACGGATTCGGCGGATTTCCAATCGGAAATCCAAGATCCGATCCGATCCGATCCAATGGATTTTAGAATTTAGGATCCAGTCCGATCCAATCATCTCTCTGGATCCGATCCAATCCAATGGATCGTATTGGATTGGATTGGATCCTGCACACCCCTAATAATCAGTGCCTTTAAACATTAGTGGTTAATTAGTTAGGACTCAGTGGATAATTAGTGCCTTTATTTTAATTTCCTGGAATTAAGCATTTTCCTATTTCCCTGCATAGTTGTTCCATTTTAATTGTTGTAGTGGGTATATGGTTCGTTAGTGATGTAAGGCTTATAAATAGCCAGATATTGCTTGAATGAAAGCAGAGAATTATATACCAAATTATCTTCTCCTCTATTCATTCCTCTCATCTATACATCTCAGTTCTACCAAACTATTTGATACATATCATTTTCTAGTACTGAATTTTATATGATTATACATTTCATAACTAATCAATTGTACATGTCTTTTTGATCAACAAGTGATATTTTGTGTTTTAGGTATTCGGGGGTTTATGGTACTCTTTTGCCATAGGAAAAGTGATTGAGTGCTGGAAGAAAGCCTGCAAAAAATATGCTTCAAAATGTAGTGGAGATGCTTTTGTTTGTGATGGTACTTTACGAGACTCCAACTTCTTAAATGAATTTTGCCCAGCAAAGACACAGAATAGAGCAATTTATGATTTTGGAATATACCGAGATGCTCTTGAGTCTAATATTGTCGAGACCACAAATTTGCCAAAGAAGATTTTATATTGTTTTAGATGGGGGCTGCAAAACCTCAGGTTTGTCCTTCCCTGATGATCATCATTTAGGTTCCTGTACATATATTTTCTAAAGACACTTGTTAAAGACTTAAAACGTAAATCAACAGATACTCCATGGGAAATCATCTCTGTTCTTCATAGAGGTTCAATCTTTTCTTCAAAGATTGTCGGTCCAGAGGTTCGCACGAGAGAAGCTCTATATCTACATTATGTTTAAAATTTTATTGTTACTTTAGGGTGATAAAATCTTCGTTTTGTTTCATACTTGTATCTAAGTCTTTTGCCTTTCCACAAAATTAAATATTTCTAAACCATACAACATGTATAATAATAGTTACAAACTCAGACCATTTTTTTTTTTCATACCACAACTGCCGGGTGGCAACTCGAACATGACAATGACATTACCAGGCTTAGTGTGAATTATTATATGTTAAATTCATCAAATTTTCTTTTTTTTTCTCACAGTGCTTTGGGTCAAAGCCTACAAGCAAGTACGGACGTGTGGGAAAATATTTTTGTGATTTCCATCACCATTTATAGCATGGCGCTGTTCGTCTTTTTCATTGGAAATGTGCAGGTTGTTAGATATATATTGTCATGTTTATTTTTGTCTTAAATATTCTTAAGATGGAAATCTGAGTTCTCAAGGACTACTCTTGTGAAAACAGATATATTTGCAATCAAAAACTATAAAATCAGAGATGATACGACAGAAGAAACAGCAGATAGAACAGTGCACGTCCTTTGCTAAGCTCTCGGAGGACTTACAAAAGAAGATAAAAAGATACCAGCCAGACATATGGGAAGAAACCAAAGGTGCTGACTTTGAATTTTTATTCAATCTTCCTGAAGAGCTCAGAAAGAATATGAAACGCGAACTTTGCTTAGAGTTACTCAAGAAAGTAAGTTCTTTAATTTGTTTCTCGATTACTTACCTTTGCACCTGCCGGTCTACAAATTAAGTTAACAAAAAACTAGCTGATGACCAACATTGTCTAATAGATCTTACATCAATATTTAATAGTAAAGAAACTTCTGGAATTGAGTAGCAAAACTGCATTAATTAATTTAACAGAAGGAAATACCTGCAGTACGTATGACAAGAAACCAAAGGTATTATAGGTATTGCATATCACCTCTTTGATGGGCTGTGAAGCCTGAATCATTAATATTGCACTACACTGATGCATCAGAGGTGGAGTTATTGTAATTCTAGGGTTTTCGATAACACGAGAGAGAAAAGAAAGAGTCGAATATAGAGTGTTTCACTATTATAAACATCGATTTGATAGTGGTAGTTGAGTGCTAGTGCTCTCCGCGAATGTAGGCTTAAATTGAATCACACAAAATCTGTGTCTCTTTATTTATTTATTTTCCTTTGGTGTGTTTTGATTCTTGCATTGGATTTGTGTATGACAAGATCAAACCAAAGGTATTATAGGTATGACTTAGCTGCTGCTCTGTTCTATGCTTGTGCTTTTTTGCTCTGTTTTGTGCTTGTGCTCCGTTTCTTGGCTTCTGTCTTTTGTTGCTGTCTGTTTTATTTGGGTGCAGCGTTGCCCCTTCTTTTGTTGTTGCTGGCTTTTGCCTTTGGTTTTTCAATAAATTGCTGTTAAAAAAAATAAAAATATAAAGTGATAGTGTATCACCCCTTCCATAGTAACAGTGGAGGGTTGAGTCTCACCGTATGTATTTTATAAAAAGTTTTTTACTTTGAGGGTGTGAAAGTAGATATTTTCCATGAATAAATATTCGGACCTTTATTTATTTATTTATTTTTTAAGTATTCTTAATGACTTTCTTCAGATCTTTAAAAAGATTATAAAAGGCGAACTATGTTTGAACTACTTAAAAAAGTGAGTTCCTCTGTCTTTGTTTTAAGTTACCTTATCTTTATCGGTTTGTGAAGTTAAATAATTACAAAGAAGCTATACATTAAATGACCAACGTTTAGGAAAATTAGATGCAATTGCATAGATTTTAATTTATACATTTAATGTCAATCGTACAATTGTTGGATATTTAATTTGTATTATCTCATTCTTATTTTTCAATGTTTATTATAAAGGTAGACGAATTTAGAAGTTGGAATGCACAATTGTTGGAAGAGCTATGTGATTGTGTCAAGCCAGTTTCCTACGCTCAGAACACTGAGATTGTTCAAAAAGGCAGCTCAATTGATCAAATGCTCTTCTTGGTACAAGGCAAACTACAGACCTCCTTAACGAGTGTCGATACTGGCTCCACTGCAAACCCTCCTCGTTTCAAAATATCAATTGAACGTCTT
Source organism: Acer yangbiense (assembly GCA_008009225.1). Taxonomy (NCBI): domain Eukaryota; kingdom Viridiplantae; phylum Streptophyta; class Magnoliopsida; order Sapindales; family Sapindaceae; genus Acer; species Acer yangbiense. Next base: position 68,764,750 of record CM017762.1, read on the forward strand.
GAAGAAGGTGGATTCTGTGGAAAAGAACTTGTTGATTGGTTTCAAGTTGATCTCTATCCATCCAACCTCCCTATCTCAACCAGAACTATTCAAACAATTACAAAAGTTGATGCATTCGCTCTAATGTCCTATGACCTACAAAATGTATTCATTAAGCATCAGACCCAAGTGCAAGCACTTCCGCCAGCAGATTCTCAGCCGCAAGCACCTCTGCCTGCAGCAGAGCCTCCGGTACAGCAGCCCGCAAGTGGGATTTGAGATCACTACTCCATGCTTTTTTGCTCCATCAAGGCAAAAGACAACCATAATAAGCTAAAGTTTGTATATAATTGCTTGATTACCTGCATTATCGGTAGTATTACATTATGGTATACCTCACCTATATATATATCCTTTAATGGCTCTGTTTGACTGATGATGAAAACATTTTTATTATTAATTTTTTTTTTTTTTTTTTTAAAACAACTTTTATTAGTGAATATAAATGATATAGATGCTACTGTCTACTGTCCAAGTACCTAGCTAATGTGTACATTAAAAACAAAAATCTTAAATTTGCATCTTCATAGGGATTTTCATACAGCTGAGAAAACTACAAAATACTCTGCATTATATCGGCACTTTAAATTAAGGGAAAATTGCACAAACTTACCATAACGTTTCTCATTATGGCATAATATTCAACTAATGCCTTTAATTGCACAAACAACCCCTCATGTTAGTCAACTTTGGTTAAAAATAGCCATTGACCATGATTTTTTTTTAAAGCCCAAAATTGCCCCTGCACTTTATTACAAAAAAATCTTAATTGCCCTTTTATTTAAAACGTTATCTACTTTAAATTATTATAATATAAAAAATAAATACTAAACATAATCCTTTTTAAATAAAAAAAAATTCAAAAATAATATATTAAAAACAAAACAATTTAAGAAAACGTTACTTTGAGAAAATACAATTTAATAATATATTAAAAACAAAACAAAAAAAAGTTATTTTGAGAAAATATAATTTAAAATTATGCAAGTCCAATATAAATAGTGGTAATGTGTTACATATTTTTTAATTTTTTTTGTTTTTATTATATTATTTTTGAATTTTTTTTATTTAAAAAGGATTATGTTTAGTATTCTAAACACAAATATAAATAAAATCATCAAGAGTTTAAAATAAAAATATAATCATTTGTCATAATAAAATACAGTAGCACCGAAAATTTGTTCAATGTTCATCTCTATAAGACAAAATAATTTGACTCAATATAAATATCGCATTATATTTTGGTTCAAAAATTAAAAATATATATATACTAAACATAATCCTTTTTAAATAAAAAAAAATATGTTTTAAATTTTAAAAATATGTAGCACATTACCACTATTCATATTGGACTTGAATAATTTTAAATTATATTTTCTCAAAATAACATTTTTTTTTTGTTTTTTTTTAATATATTATTAAATTGTATTTTCTCAAAATAACGTTTTCTTAAATTGTTTTGTTTTTAATATATTATTTTTGAATTTTTTTTATTTAAAAAGGATTATGTTTAGTATTTATTTTTTATATTCTAATAATTTAAAGTAGATAATGTTTTAAATAAAGGGAAATTAAGATTTTTTTTATAATAAAGTGCAAGGGCAATTTTGGGCTTTAAAAAAAAAATCATGGTCAATGGCTATTTTTAACTAAAGTTGACTAAAAGGAGGGGTTGTTTGTGCAATTAAAGGCATTAGTTGAATATTATGCTATAATGGGAAACGTTAGGGCAAGTTTGTGCAATTTTCCCTTAAATTAATTCCATATATAATCTTTAAATAGAAAGATCTTTACATGATAATTTCCAATATATACATGATATCATTATCCAATGAGATATGTCCATTGCATCTGAGATTTTAAGGCTGGCTCAGTTATAGCAATGAAGTTTTCAAAAGAAAGAGATTTCAACATACAAGAAAAATTGCTTAAACAAAACAGAGAAGATAATACATTATACTTATAGACATTTTGACTCTAACGACTTGTGAAAGAACAGAAGTTCACTTTAACAATTACGATTCCAACAATTACTTCAGTTGGTCCGTGGGATGCAGAAGCAGTGGATTTGTACCCTGCATTATCCTGAACTTCGTCTTGGTTATTGTTAGTTTCTAGCTCTTTCAACCAAGCATCAAGATCAAAAAAATCATCTGATGACATGGTCACGCAACTTGAAGTTTCTGAACTTGAAGAAGGTGATGCTGGCTCATCAAGAAGATCTAACAATTCCAAGAAGTCACCTCTAGAAATATAATCGCTATCAGGCATGACTTAACACATGACAATTTTGATCAAAGGATAATTTGTACTAAACCTATGGAATTCACCGCATTCCAAATGGTATAAATTTTTAAGTGGTGGCCAACCAAGAAAACGTTTGCTAATTAGTATAAAATCTTAAGAATTCCATATATTCAATTGTTAAGGGCCATTTGACGTGTAATCACAGAAGTCAAAGTCAAAATCATGTGAAGGCAAATAGTTATTTAAGTCATGATTTGGTGCCTGCATTAACCCAACAACTCAAAGAATTACTTGTAAAGAACAGCTAAACTGGGAGTGCAAAATCAGCTGCACATCAGATCATCAGTCGGTTTAAAAAATTAGATGAACACGATATATATTGAGTGTTGAAAAATTACATATTTTGCTTATTTTCACTGTTGGGAGTTTGCTCAGCACTCAGAAAGACTCTGCACAGTGAGCTGGAATTCTGCACATTGTCCAACCACACCGACCAAAATAAATATATAGATATGCTTAGATGTAAGGTTAGTAGATTCCATTATATACCTCAGACTCTGTGCTTACTCTCTTGCAAGTGATGTTGAACTCTTGCATTACCCAATCAGTTTTATGCTCATGGGAGATATGTATGTGTTTTTATAAGGAAGAATTCTAGATCATTAAATGAATATTTTTTTTTTTCTTCATTACTTTATTATTTGGGATTGTTTAAAAGTAAGAAAGTATTAAGAATTCTTTTGGAACCAAGAAATAATTAAATTATAAATAAATAATAATTTTTTTAAAGAGAAAAAAATGAAACACCCTATAATAAGTTGTGAGTGAGTCTCTCATAATAAGGGATCTCTTATTTTAATTTCTGTAAGGATCACCATGAAATCAATCGATTTGAATGAATTTTGATTTAATTTATTTATTTATTTATTTTTGTGGATAATAAGTTCATCGAAATCTACTTATGAATAAAATTTGAGAATTGTTCAAGGACTAGAACTATTTTTCTTGAATTTCCTATATTTCGCTTATTTTTCCGATGTCTTCATACTTAAAATAATCGGGATTAATAGTTCTAGTACTTGAGAATTTTTAAAATTTTTGTCATTGGTAAGTTTCAATGAACTTATCATTCACACACACACGCACACGCACAAAAAAAAAAAAAAAAAATCAGATCAAAATTCATTTAAATCGATGTGATTTTATGGTGGCCCTTACCGAAATTAAAATAAAGATCCTTATGAGAAACTCATTCAATAAGTTATTATATAAAAGATGTTAATATATATTAAAACTGAACTTTTATCCTTACCTTTCGGGGATGTTATATTTTTTTGGGGGTATTATCACTAAAATCCCTATTTTTTCATGAATTGTCACCTTTTTAAACATCTTTACCATATTAGTCACTTTAGTCTCTTGTTTTTTCAAAATACATCATTTTAGTCAATTTGACCAAAAAACTAATGGTCAACTATAATAGAATGTGTAAAAATATAATTCTACCCCCTGAAAAAAATTAAAACGCCTATTACAAGAATTGAACCTTCAACATTAAGGTTAAAACCCACAAGCTTTAACCGGCTAAGCTACTCTAGCTCATTGTTAAATGTTTTGTTGATTTAAATGTATGTATAGACTATAGTTATATAATTTGTTTAAACTAATTTAAATATGTTTTTAAATTTAACTCATATTTAATAATAATATATAAAAACATATTTATGAAAATGAAAAAGAAAATAACATAACAAAATGAAACCTAGAAAATCCAGAAAATCAAAGCCCATAATTTTTTTTTTCTTTCTTTTTTGGATTTTTTTTCCTTTTCAAAAAATATATTATTTCAATATGATAAAAAAAAAATCCAGAAAATCAAATCCCATAAATTGAAATTTTCATTTTGTTTCCTTTTGTTTTTTATTTCTTTTTCATTTTCATAAATATGTTTTTAAATATTATTATTATATATGAGTTTATTTATTTATTTATTTATTTTTGTTTTTTCCCCTTTTCAATTTATGAGATTTGATTTTCTTGGTTTTTTATCAAATTGAAATAATATATTTTTTGAAAAGGAAAAAAAATCCAAAAAAAAATTTACGGGCTATGATTTTCTGGATTTTCTGGGTTACATTTTGTTTTGTTATTTTCTTTTTCATTTTCATAAATATGTTTTTATATATTATTATTAATATGAGTTTATTTTAAATTATATAAACAGACTTAAATTAATTTAAACAAATTATATAATTATATATAGATTTAAATCAACAAACCTTTAGCCGTGAGCTATAGTAGCTCAACTGGTATTTAACCTTAATGTTGAAGGTTCGATTCTTATTGGAAGTGTTTTAATTTTTTTTTCAGAGGTTAACCAGCTATTATTGAAATTGGAGGACTAAAAGAAAAAAAAATAAAAAATAACAACAAAGGGTAAAATTGTATTTTTAAACATTCTGCTATAGTTTACTGTTAGTTTTTTGGTCAAATGGATTAAAATGATGTATTTTTAAAAAACAAGGGACTAAAATGACTAATATGGCAAAAACGTTTGAAAAGATGACAATTCATGAAAAAATAGGGACTTTAGTGATAATACCCTTTGGTTTTCATTCAAATGCATCCATCTTTATTAATTGTTTTTGTTTACAAAATACATGAGCAAAGTTGTAGCGGCATGCAAAATCGTTTCACTTTGTCGAGTATCAACTGTCTTAAATAACTTATAAGCTAGAAAAAAAATATAAAATTATAATTATAAATATAAATGCATTGTAAAAAAAAAAATTATAAATATAAATACATGCACATGTCTTGCATGTGCCACCAAACCTGTGGATGTTAAAAGACTATCTTTAATAAATATCCTTTTAATAAATATTTATACAATAGTGATTAATTTTTATTAATAACTTATAAAATATTAATTAATTTTTTTAGCATAAATTTTTTAAATAATTACTCACATAATATATATATTCTCACATAATTTTCCCTAATTTTTTCACATAATGTTATTCAACTTATTTATCCAACTAGTTTTCACTTAATTATTTCAACTATTGTTTTTCACATTAATTTTTTCCCATCGAAATTTTTTCCATCTAATAGTAATTTTTTTTTACTGTTAAGCTATGTTGTAATTTGCTTTATTTTAAAGTTTATTTTTGTCATGCATCTAATTGAACTAAATTAAGTTTTTTTTTTTTTTTTTTTTTTTTAACTATTTTAGTAATTCAGGGTTTCAGGAGAGAAAGAGACTCGAACCCACAACCTCATGGTATAGGTGTAAGGGTATACCACTAAATCAACATCATTTTATATTATATTAAATTAAATTAATATAAAAGTTTAACATTAGTTAAATATATAATTAATATGTAAATTAAATATGTATATCGATATTATTTACTATAAAAAAAATGTATATCTTTTTAGAATATATACAATTATAATAATATAATTAAGTATGCAATGATTGAATTGAAAATTTTAAAAAGTTTAAAAGGTGTTGACATGACATTTGAAGAAAAAAAAAATGGCGGTAGCCATACTAGCACACCAAATTTGGTGACAATATTTGAGACTTTTGATTTAGTGCGTTCGTTGGAGCACCGTTTGCACCAAGTTAGTGCATTCGTTTGACATGCTATCGTTACTTTTCTTATGACTAGGTTTGGAGGCACATGCAAGTCATGTGCTTCCTAAATACATATTTTATAATAATATGTTAAATAAATGAGTAATGCTAGACGTCCATGATTTATAAGATGCTGACATCTCATGTACTATATCATTTAAGATAGAATTTAAGAAAAAAAATTAGGACGTCTAACATTACTCTAAATAAATAAGTTTTAAATCAGTAACAAAGACACAATTTGGATGTGACTACTCAATATAAAACTTGTTTCAATTTATATTTGATCTTTTATATATAAAAATATATTGACTTTTAATTAAATATACATGAAAACTCGTTGTAAACCTCAACAATAACTTAACAACACAAACCACACCAAATGAATACAAACTCAAAAGACTCACAATTGCCGACATCTATTTATTTTCTTAAAAATAAATGATCATTACTAAACTTTAATACACTTTTGAAATACTCATAACCTGTAACCTTATGATGGTTAGAAATATAAATGAACAATTTATAGCACATATTTATTTGTTATATTTGTTATATGTAGAAATATAGTTGTACATTATATAAAGTAAACAAAATTGTAAAACCCAACGACTAAAAACTTATGGCTGTGCAAAACCATAAACTTCCAAAAAATATGTACATCAATTTTAGTTTGGATTTTAGATAAACACAAACAACAAAATGTACAATTTAAAACCAACCATTTTCAACAAAATGTACAACTTCTTTTTCTAGCTAAAGCTAGCCTTTTTTAATCACTTTCCTTCTGTTCTCTTTCCCTCTGTTGTTCTCTTAGTCTCTGCAAAATTCAAAAACATTTGTTCTCTTAGGGGCTGTCCGATACTGTTTTGCAGCCCCCATTTTCATTTTCATTTTCATTTTCCAAATTCAATTTCGAATACGTGTTCGTTATCGTTTTTCATTTTGTTTTCCATTTTATTTGCAAAACAAAAACAAAAACAAAAACATCAGTGTTAAAAGTGAAAAATTTCCAAAACAACTTTTTGATGTTTTTCATTTTGTTTTTCGTTTTGTTTTTCACTTTAGATAAAAAACTAATTTTTTTTTTCTTTTTTTCTTCTTCCTTCTTGCTCGACACGGTCGACATTCTTCTCCTCCATCTTCTTCTTCTCCTTCTCCTTCTCGCCGAAATCTTCTTCTTCTTGTTGCTCGACATGCTCGTCTTCTTCTTCTTCTTCTTCTTCTTCTTCTCCTCTTCTTCTTCTTTTCTTCTTGCTCGACAGCTCATCTTCTTCTTCACGCCGGAATCTTCTTCTTCTTCTTCTTCTTCTTCTTCTTCGGCCGAAAATACCATATTCGAAATCCTAACTGGCCGATCTACAAAACCCAGGTATCGCCGCTGCAAAACAACGCCGGAGGCCGCCGCACGCGCAGCCCGCGCCACCATCTTCTTCTTCTTCCCCGACGGCTGTTTCTTCTTCCTTCCGCTGGTCCAGCCACCGTCGGCCTTTTCCGTCACCAGCCCTAGCCGGTGCCGGCGAGCCCGGCGACTTGGGCGAGCTGTGGTGGCGCCGTCCTAGTGCTATCAGTTCAAATACTAACCTAAAATTAAAAATTAAAAAAAATCAATTTTTTATAATTTTTTATATTTTTTGGATATACTACCGGACGTGTTTTTTATGTTTTCATATTCGGAATACAGCTTCCAGGAAATGTTACCAGACGCGTATTTAGATTTCGAAATTGAAACCAAAAACACTGTTTTCATTCTCATTTTTATTTTAGAAAAACAAAAACAACACCACCTTTAAAAAACGTTACAGGACGCACCCTTAGTCTCTGCAAAATTCAAAAACATTAGTGTATGTATGGATGCATTTAAGACTCTCTTTAAGCTCATCAATTCAAACCCACCTAAAGCTAAATTCAACTATTTTGATTGGTTTTATCATTTAGCTTCATTCAAGTTTCTCATCAAACAAACAAGAGAATTAAAGGCACTCTAATTTGGTGCTTCTATAGTACCTGTACACTTTGAGGAATATGTATATTGCATAAAAGCATCATGTACTATTCAAATAGACTTGAACCAGCAAGGTTCCACGTTGAGTGAGACAAGCAAATGATAACATAGGAGAAGTAAAAGACATAACCATCCTTGATTATATCAGATTAAACAAAAATGATGTTCATTAACTGAGTTAAAATTCTTCAAACAAGGCAAAAACCATGTACAATGACCTTCCACAAACTACCGAATGTCTTTTTTCAGTCACCAGATATGAATATGATTACATAGTATCATACTTTTTCATCCTGCTAAAATCTATAGCAAGATGTCAAAATTCAAATGACACCCTTTCTTCCCTCGTTCAGATGATCCAATATTGATGCAGTCATTAACACTTGATACACATAACCAAACCATCTTATATTTGAGATAGAATGTACCATTAAATCCTCTAGAAGGAAACAAGATACAGGAAAACAGAGATTGACAATCAAAATGAAAACCAATGATATCCAAGGGGCATCAGATGGCAGAACAAGGAAAAATTTACGAAGACCAATCAGTTAAACTTTGAAACAGTAGCTATCCATATAATTTAAAAAAAAAAATTATATGATAATAGCTCAGCAATTTCAAGACATTTTAAGTTTACAATTTCATAAGTAGTCCAAATTAATTTGCAATTCATAGCCATGTTTTGTTCCTATCATCAGAATATCATATATAGTATAATAATAGAAGAAAATATCTACAACAGAGATTGTAACACTGGAATTAAAAATACAAAGACCACACCACAAAAATACCACAGATAGACAATAATAAGCTTTTAACATAGGTAGTGATTAGTAGATTTCAAGGAGAGAAGTGAAAATAAATTTCAAACACAAATCCAGCACATAAAGGATAAGTTGCTAAAGGTAGATACCTCGAGATCCAACGGTCAATGATGAGTTGTTGTTCCAGACTGGAGCACCAGAGTTAGTAGTCCAGAAGGGGGTACTGAAAGCACTTGATGGGCGGTGCTGCATAATCACCACACACACATACAACACAAACAAAATCATCAACAAATTAAGTACTTAAAAAACGACTCCCCATCATTATATTTGAAACCAAACACAAATTTAATATGTATTCATCAGATTTCATTGTGAAACAAGTCAAACAACCGAACCCAGTTCCACAAACAAAACCAATTGGAAGACTGAAAATTATTTGAGAAAGTGAACAATTTTTTAAATAACAGATATAAAAGAATCCGAGGAAACACACAATCGAAAAGGTGACAATCCGAAAGAACAATCCACGAGATTCGATTCAATCAAATCAATAGAGTTATAGATATTGAATCACTATGAGACACTCAAATAACGAAAGCTAACTATACAATCGAAAATTGGGTAAAAAAAAATAATCAAAACCTGAAGAGAATAAGCATCAAATAATCAGATTATAACAACAGAATGAATCAAGAACAGAAACATTAAAAATCAAAATCAAAATCAGTACCTTGTATGGATCCATAGCTAGAGATAGAGATTGAGAGGGAGGAATTCTAGATCTGATATCTATCTCTGTTGATGTTTATCTTCTAATAGCCGTCGTGATCTCTTCACCTCCACCGCTTGGACCGTTTACTTATCTGTATCCACCGCTTGCACCGTCAAAGAAACTGATTTTTTTTTAAAAAGGAATGAGAGAGAGATTGATAATAAATCAGATGGTAAATTACATGTAGAGTTTCAAAATGGTCCCTAATTATATAATGCGAAAGACCTTTCTACCCTTATTTATACTGTTTGTTATAAAAAATTTATGTCATTCAGGATTCTCTAAGGTTAAAAATGTCATTTTACTGTGTTAATAATTGTAAATAAAATAAAATGATGAAATACCATATATACCCTCTATAAAATAGATTTTATATAACTATCATTTATTTAAAGTAGGAAATCATGAAAAAAGTAAGGGTACATAAGTCTTTTTACAATTAAAATATAGGGAAAATTGCACAAACTTACCATAACGTTTCTCATTATGGCATAATATTCAACTAATGCCTTTAATTGCACAAACAACCCCTCATGTTAGTCAACTTTGGTTAAAAATAGCCATTGACCATGATTTTTTTTAAAGCCCAAAATTGCCCCTGCACTTTATTACAAAAAAATCTTAATTGCCCTTTTATTTAAAACGTTATCTACTTTAAATTATTATAATATAAAAAATAAATACTAAACATAATCCTTTTTAAATAAAAAAAAAATTCAAAAATAATATATTAAAAACAAAACAATTTAAGAAAACGTTACTTTGAGAAAATATAATTTAATAATATATTAAAAACAAAACAAAAAAAAAGTTATTTTGAGAAAATATAATTTAAAATTATGCAAGTCCAATATAAATAGGTGTTACATATTTTTTAATTTTTTTTGTTTTTATTATATTATTTTTGAATTTTTTTTATTTAAAAAGGATTATGTTTAGTATTCTAAACACAAATATAAATAAAATCATCAAGAGTTTGAAATAAAAATATAATCATTTGTCATAATAAAATACAGTAGCACCGAAAATTTGTTCAATGTTCATCTCTATAAGACAAAATAATTTGACTCAATATAAATATCGCATTATATTTTGGTTCAAAAATTAAAAATATATATATACTAAACATAATCCTTTTTAAATAAAAAAAAATATGTTTTAAATTTTAAAAATATGTAGCACATTACCACTATTCATATTGGACTTGCATAATTTTAAATTATATTTTCTCAAAATAACATTTTTTTTTTGTTTTTTTTAATATATTATTAAATTGTATTTTCTCAAAATAACGTTTTCTTAAATTGTTTTGTTTTTAATATATTATTTTTGAATTTTTTTTATTTAAAAAGGATTATGTTTAGTATTTATTTTTTATATTCTAATAATTTAAAGTAGATAATGTTTTAAATAAAGGGAAATTAAGATTTTTTTTGTAATAAAGTGCAAGGGCAATTTTGGGCTTTCAAAAAAAAATCATGGTCAATGGCTATTTTTAACTAAAGTTGACTAAAAGGAGGGGTTGTTTGTGCAATTAAAGGCATTAGTTGAATATTATGCCATAATGGGAAACGTTAGGGCAAGTTTGTGCAATTTTCCCTAAAATATATCACAACAAAATAAGAGGGTTAAAAATCAAGCTCAACCCACTCTTTTTATATAGAGTCTATAGACTTATGACTAAGGGGGGGTGTATTCAATTAGGATTCTTGAGGACATTTAAAGACATTATAAATCCTGGTGTATTCAATTTGGACATTTAAAGACTTTAAAAGAGTCCATATGAATCCAGTGGTATTCAATTAGGATTTATATGGACTTTTAAAGAATCCTTCCAAATCCAGGTGTATTGAATTGAGACTTTAAAAATGTCTACAAGAATCAAGGTGGATTCAATTAGGACTGGATTTTAAAGGATTTTCTTAGGTCATGGATTTTAATGGATTTTGGTGGACTTGATAGTGAGAGATATAAATATCAAATGTCATAACATGTCCGGCCTTCTCTCCAAAGATTTTGATGGATTTTGCTTTCCCTCTCTCTCTCAAAATAGAAACGAAAAGCACTAATATGTAAAAATTAAAAAAACCGATGCATATGAGAATAATAAGCTTCCATCCCCAGCGTGTTCTATGAATTAAAAAGGAAAAAAAAAAACTGCACATAATTATATATGTAAAAATATGTTGCAGACTTGCAGTCACATAATTATATATAACAAGTAAAAAAAAAAACTTGCAGTCACATGATGGTTCGTTTTTTGCATTTATTCAGTTGTTCTAAGCTTGGCCTTTGTTTCATATGGTTAGTGTTGTTATGTGGCGGGTGTTGCTTGGGGTTGTGCAGGGAGTGATGTTTGGTGTGTTGTTTGGTCAGTGTTGTGAGGGTCTGTTATTGCTAGGTGTATGCTTCTTTTTGGTTATTTTTGGCTCTCCTACTGCTCTTTGGGGACCGCTAACTGTTATCTCTGTTCTCGGGTTGTTTAGTTTTTGTTTTGTATGGCTGTATGGCTTCTCTTTTATATTAATAATACTTATGCTGTTTCAAAAAAAAAAAAAGGACAAAACTCACTCCGTGCCAAAATTGCACAAAACAACACCAAATTAATCTGTAGAGCCTTCAATCAAACACCAAAATGCTCACTCTTTATTAGCATTTTTTTTTTTTTTGAAAAACTCTTTATTAGCATTTTATTTTAAAGAAAAATAATTCATCTACACTTCATGCAAGCAGTGCCTTTACGTAGATAAGCCTTTGTCAAATTTGGGTTCAATTCAATCGCTTGTTTGCATCAGCAACAACCTCAAACTATATATATATGCAAATATATATTGACTGGTGTATCAAATTTTGCTCATTCCAACTTCAAAGGTTTTTTTGATAATTAGCTATAATTAGCTTACTATTGATAAGTCAGAGATAACAAATCCATGAAAATCCTTGGATGTCTAAACAAATCCTTAAATGTCTGAGATGGATGTCTAAACAAATCCATAAAAGTCTGAGATAGATGTCTAAACAAATCAATGAAAATCCATGTGGATTTATAAAAGTTTGTAGAAATCCATGAAAATCTGTCACTTAAAAAATATCTTTAAATGTCTTCAAGAATCCTAATTAATCCTAATTGAATACACCCCCCTAAGTGGGAGCAAGATGTGAATTAAAAGTGGTGGCCCACGTTAAACTAATGTTTGTTTGTAGGAATAGGATGAGACTAACCTGAGAATTATTTTACCCTCTCCATTTTGATTAGGAGTGGGTGTGTAGGATCTAATCCAATCCAATAAAATTCATTGGATCCAATCTAATATATTTTTCATTGGATCGGATTTGAAGATATGATTTGATTGGATTGGATCCTAAATAGTAAAATCTATTGGATCGAATTGGATCTTAGATTTTTATATGAAAATTCGACAAAATATAAAGCTTAATTATATTGGGCCCTTTATTTTATTTTATTTTATTTTATTTTTATCTTATAAAGATGAACATTGAACAAATTTTAGGTGCTATTGGATTTTGTTATGATAAAATTTTATATTTCAAACTTTTGGATGCTTTTATTTATGTTTGTGTTCAGAAATTATGTATTGCTTTTATGTTAATTATTAGTTAGCTAATTTTATTTGAAGTACTATACTACCATATGAATAATAATTGATTTTGTTAATTTTATGAATGTTTTAACTTTTATATATTAAGAATTGCTTTATATGATGAGATGATGTTGGTCCATAAAACTTCTCACACCTGTACCATGAGGTTGCGGGTAATTCGAGTCCTACCCCTTCCTAAAAAAACCTCGAATTTATGTAATATTGTAATACTTCAAAAAAAAGAATTTTTTATATGAATTTGATCTAATTGGATTTAACTATTTTACAATTGGATCAGATCAGGTCAAATATTGGATCATGTTAAACCAATGGATTCGATTCACCGTACACCCTTAATTTTGATTACTATATGGAATATGTTCCACTTAGAAATTCTTCTATAGGAGAGGATGGACACGACTTGAACCCACGATTAAATACTCTAACCCACGATTAAATAGTCCCCAAAATTATATGGCACTATATAGTGAATATCAAATATGGCATCTATAATCTACAATGCATCAATACCAAACTATATATAAATATATAGGTATAGATATAAATAATACAATAATGAAGTTATCAAAAGAAACCAGTGGATTTGCTTTCTCTTCCAGCCATTATTTTTCCTGCGTTACATTTGTTGACTGTGAATTAGCATTAGATTCTCTCATTTTTTAGCCACCCAAAGTCTCTGCACAAACCTCACCATTGCATACATTTTCTTTTCCTTTATATATATAACAAGAAACCTATCTCCCTCCAAAAGCACTTTTATTTCTTGCTCAAAAGCACTTTTTTCCCTCTCCCCACCAGGCACCATGTCAAATCTTTTGATAAAGTACAACAACAACATGTTGAAGATCATGATCATGGTGATAACATTTGTTAATAGTGTTATTATATATGGAGAGTGTACAAGTACTTGTGATCATAATGTTGAAGCCATGGAAGCAGCAGAGATCAACAACAACAAATTAGGAGAAGCACTTAAGTATAAGTTACTTGGGATTGCTACCATACTTGTATCTGGTGCTTTTGGTGTGAGTCTTCCATTGATAGGCAAAAGAGTCTCAGCTTTGAGGCCTGAAAATGATATTTTCTTCATGGTCAAGGCCTTTGCTGCTGGTGTCATTCTAGCAACTGGTTTCATTCACATTCTTCCAGATGCTTTTGAGAGCTTGACTTCTCCTTGCTTGAATGAGAATCCATGGAGGAGATTTCCCTTCTCAGGATTTGTTGCTATGATGTCTGCAATTGGGACATTGATGATCGATTCATTCGCAACTGGGTATTACAGGAGGCAACATTTTGATGATCATAAACTTAAGTCGATGACCATGGTGCATGATCATCATCACACGGCTGTTGATGAAGAGAAGGCTGATGACCAGGATGGTCATGGTCATGGTCATGATCGTCACGCGGGTCATGTTCATGTTCATACACATGCTACTCATGGTCATGCTCATGGCTCTGCAGATTCATCTCAGGAACTAGCTCTACCTGAACTAATCAGAAAACGTGTTATATCCCAAGTAAGGTTCATTAATTATGATAAATTATGTTAATATGTTTATTTCATCTCCACTTTTCAACTAATTAAATACAGACACACATATATTCGAACGGTTTTAAAATTCATCAGAAACTTGATCCGATCCCATATGTAGACTGATTTTATTGAATAGATTATATTAACGTGTGTTCTAAGAGCAGACATTAAATTCGATTATTATTGATAATAGTAATCGGATAAATGTGCAGGTTCTGGAGATAGGAATTTTGGTTCATTCAGTGATAATTGGGATATCTTTGGGTGCCTCAGAGAGTCTTGATACAATCAAGCCACTACTAGCAGCCTTGTCTTTTCACCAGTTTTTTGAGGGAATGGGACTTGGTGGCTGCATCTCTCAGGTGATTATAATCAATTTAATTTAACTTGCAAATTAATTAATATTTTGATTGAGATTAATCAATTTTTACATTTTTGGATTATTTGAAAATGTCCATTGTATAGATTTGTGGACCTTATCTTTTTTAGGATTTTAAAAGATTATAAGTAGTATAGGGTACACTGCCCTATATAGTTGAAAAGTTCATCAAAATGGAGAATGTTGTCATCATGTCAACACTCTCGTTAACTTATTAAAAGTAATTTACAATAAATAATTAACACTTTTAATCTAGAAAATTAAAAGTAATCCAAAGATTAATTATTCTAATCACTTCAATGACTCGAAAGGGTACAATTTTGTGTCTGATATTAGAGTATTAGACGAGTCTGTCTTTAAATAAATCAAACCTCTAAAGAGAAGTACGTTATTGTATATTGATTAGGCGAAATTCGAGTCTCGATCGATGGCGATAATGGCTACATTTTTCTCCCTAACAACCCCAGTTGGGATTGCAATTGGCATTGGAATATCAAGTGTTTACAAAGAGAATAGCTCAACAGCTCTGATTGTGGAGGGGACATTGAACTCAGCATCAGCAGGGATCTTGATATATATGGCACTTGTTGACTTACTGGCTGCAGATTTTATGGACCCAAGAATGCAAAACAATTTTAGGCTTCAATTAGGAGCAAATATTTCACTTCTTTTAGGTGCTGCTTGCATGTCTGTATTGGCCAAATGGGCATGAAATTTTGATCTTTTCAAGCTTAGATTTCCTTCTTCTTTTTTTTTTTTTTTTTTTCCTGAAGAATTTTTTATCTTTTCAAGCTTAGATTTCCTTTTAGGTGCTGGTTGCATGTCTGTATTGGCCAAATGGGCATGAAATTTATTTTTCCTCGGTACAAGTTCTTTCTAGCAAAAAATATTTGTTGTTAAAGATATTGTCGAAGTTTTTTTTTTTTTTTCTCGTAGTGTGATTAAAGATTAAACAAGCTCACAAGTATACACACACAAATATAGAGTGAGTCTCTCATGAGGGATCCCTTATTTTAATTTCGGTAAGGACCTTAATGAAAATACATCGATTTTAATGAATTATGATATGATTTTTTTTGTGGATGATGAGTTCATTGCAATTTACCTATGACAAAATTTGAGAATTTTTTGAATACTAGAACTATTTTTCTTGAATTTTCTTATATTCCGATGCCTTCATATTTAACAAAATTTGGATAAATAGTTCTAGTACTCGGAAAATTCTCAAATTTTGTTTATATGTAGATTACATTGAAATCATCATCCACAAAAAAATTTAGATTAAAATTCATTAAAGACGATGTGTTTTCATTATGGTCCTTACCGAAATTAAAATAAGAGATCCCTCATAAAAGACTCACTCCACAAATATATATATATACTATATATAGTGGAAATGGTGGGAAATGTCACCTTTTTAAAGTGGTTTTGTAAGAAAGTCACCACTTTAATAACTTAAGTTTAAAAGACACCTATTATAGTGAACGGACAATAATGCCCTTACTTTACACACATTCTCTTACTTTGAAGTTTTTTTTTTATTCTTTCATCTTCTTCATATAGAGGTCTGTTTAACAGACCTCCAATGGAGGTTGAACATCATTGGATAATTAGTTTAATGGCGCTACGTAGCGCCCCCGGAGATTTTTTTGGTTTTGGTTTGATTGTCGATGTGAGTATGGTTATGGGTATGGTTAGGGTTTTAATTTATGAAAATTTGTGTAGAAGACGATGAAGATCTGGGAATTTTGAACTGATAGAAAAGGCTCAGAGACTATTTACAAAATCTCGGAGCCAGTGTTAAAAGACTCAGAAAAGGCTCGGAGACTATTTATAAAGTCTCGGAGATCCAAAATTAACAAAAAAAAAGCTGATGGTTAAAAAGGCTCGAAGACTATTTACAAAGTCTCGGACAGTGTATGAAAAGTCTAGGAGAATTGTTGAAAAGGCTCGAATACAATGTTAAAAGTCTCGGAGATTCAAAAAGTCTCGAACAAAGACTTTTAACATTGTATTCGAGCCTTTTCAACAGTTCTCCGAGACTTTTCATACACTGTTCGAGACTTTGTAAATAATCTCCGAGCCTTTTTAACCATCAGCTTTTTTTTGTTAATTTTGGATCTCCGAGACTTTGTAAATAGTCTCCGAGCCTTTTTAACCATCAGCTTTTTTTTGTTAATTTTGGATCTCCGAGACTTTGTAAATAGTCTCCGAGCCTTTTAACAATGGCTCCGAGCCTTTTAACAATGGCTCCGAGCCTTTGTAAATGGTCTCCGAGCCTTTTTAACCATCAACTTTTTTTTGTTAATTTTGGATCTCCGAGACTTTATAAATAGTCTCCGATCCTTTTAACTATGGCTCCGAGACTTTGTAAATAGTCTCCGATCCTTTTAACTATGGCTCCGAGACTTTGTAAATAGTCTCCGAGCCTTTTCAATTAGATTCAAAATTCACACAATCAGTTTAAGGTTGTTGTTTTGATGTGGTTTTTGTTGTTCGCCGTGAGTTCGTTGGTGAGTTCGCCATGAAGTTTTCAGGAGTATTTCTTGCAACCGATGTTTTCTCTCTCTCTGTCAACTGTTTTCTCTTTAGGTTTGAAAAGACACAAACTGACAAAATAAGGGTATTTTTGTCTAGTCACCTAAATAGGTGTCTTTTAAACTTGAATTAGTAAAGTGGTGATATTCTTACAAGAACTGCCCCAAATAATGATAAAAAAAATTTGAACCCTATATATATATATATATATATATTAATATGCTATATAAAGGGAGAGAACTCCTCCATCAAAAATGGTGTGATTCCATTCCCAACCTAGCTGGTTATTCTCATTTTACTTATGAGTCGAATCATATTGAAGATTTGCCATATAGCATTTTTGATGGAGGAGTTGTGTCTCTTTATCTACCATTATATATATGTCAACTACCTCATGAGGTGTGGAAATTGGAATCAACATTTCAGTGATATAAAAACTCTAACAATTAAGAACATTGCAGCACAACAAGGTATATAAAAACCTAGAGAACATTTCAACTTTATATTGTCAAAACCTAGAGAGTACTTCGAAGGGTCATGAATTGTACGGACATATAGTAACTGATCATGAATGCATTTATATATATATATATTATTGAAATCCGACGTATCAAAGTAATCATGATTCTGTCGAGATATTTGAATAAAGCAATACATGAACGTTTCAGATATATAAAAATAAATTCACCGTTTAGCCGTGTATGAGCCCAAACATGTAACATAACACAAAAATAAAAATAAACTCCTAAAATGGAGTTCAATATATATAAATTATCACATGACATGTGTTGGAGTCCGCACAAATTTTTTATACATAATCCTATATTATTAGACCTGATCATAATCCCTATTATAGTGATTACCGGGGTCTGATAATCATCTCGCATCTGAAACCTGATAGTGATCGATAAGCTAATAGCTTATCTATATAAAATACCCCACTGGTGATAATACTAATCCAATTTAATTAACTGGCAGAATCCATCTTTTCTTTAATTAATTTGCAGTTTACTGTGGTAATAAACGGTGAATAAAATCTATGATTATAGACAATTTGAATTATATACAACTTTAGGAGTGTAGTCATGACTTTTTGTCTAAGCATCTGCTAATGGAAAAGGTGATTTGCAATTTAATTTGGTCCAATGACTCCAATCATTATATATAGTCGACAAAATTAACACAAAAGCTTTCAATTGCGTTGTATATATAAAAGTTCTTGTTTAATTATTCTTCTAAAAGCCATGCATTTGCTACAGAATATAATTAGCATAAAAGTTCATTAACTTAGTACCCAAAATAACATTTAGTACAATTATAAACTATAAAGTTACTTGACATATATAAATGGAAAAAGCTTTGGTGCTGACCGGTCAACACCCAGCCATACTGACCGTCCAATGGGGTGTTGCCATGTAGCCAAAACTCTTTCACTTCTTACCATTTTCTGCTTGCTTTGGGTTATGTGGCAACTAACTATTGGTTGGGCAGTATGGCTGAGTGCTGACCGGTCAGCACCCAAGCAGTGTTCTATATAAATTATCAAGTATGGGATGTTGCACGGTTTTTTTGTTCTGGATCCCGATTTGTACCGGTGCAAATTAAACACCGATATAGCCTGATGTTGTCAAACATGTATAAGATGGGCTTGGGCCTGTTTGGTTTTGACATGTCAGTGGATCCACTAGAGGAAGAGGCCCAATAGAAGCCCAATGAGGCCCATCTGTATCCTCTTATAAAAAGCCCAATTATTTTCAGGAAGAAATCTCATCTTCTTCATCATTTGGTGCCAGTGACTCACTGACACCACAAACAATTCAACAATTCTCACAACAAAATTAATTTCATTAGGCTTGGTCCTGCTCATTATCCTTGTCAAAATCAACCATGCCCTCTCCGTCGAGGGCCGGTCATTGATCACAACTTATAAAGTACTAATTCACTAATTATACGGTCGTAAATACACGTTAGTTATAACATATCTCACTTGTTACATACTAATTAACAGAATTAAACTACGAATTCCACGAGTTAATTAGGATAGCATTGCTATAACTTTTAAGTTTACCATTAAATCTAAAGTGTTAGGATCACATAAAGGATAACTAATTTTCTTAAGTTCAATTTTTCAAACAAACAAATGACAAGTCTTTTCTTGCAAAGATTGATCACATCACATGCATGCCCTAATCAATGTCCAAATACACTTTAGGGGGTCTCATTATCAGAATTACAACCATAAAAAACAGCCCCCCGCCCCCAAAAAAAAGAGAGAAAGAGAAAGAAAGAACTTTGAGTAGAAAGCAAGCAAAACCAAAAAAAAAAGGAGAAAAGAGATAGAGAGACAAAACAAAACAAAATCCAAAGGCTTTGATTCATGTTTTTTTTTTTCCAATGTGAAGCTAAGCATATATACCCAGAAAAAGAAAGTTTAAAAAACAAGACACACATATTACTCAGTACCACATTGGGCGTGTCATGTGTGTGTGATGATCTCTCTCGATCTATCTATATTCTCTGCTCAGGTCTCACAGAATCCCATAAAAAAAACAATACTTTAAAAGCATTTCTTGACATACACATTTCCAATTAAGCAAAGTGAATAAGTGTCATAGCAAAGTGAGTAAGAGATGCATGAGAGCTTCCAAAGAATCAATCTTTATAGTCTCACCCAACCTTTGCCTTGCTTTGTACATTTTCTAGTACATATTCTTATATAAATTCACTCACATCTCTTGCTGTTTTCTGGTCCTCTTTTTGTGTCTCTGTCTTGTCTTCTGTTTGTGTTCTGTTTGTGTTGTGTTTTGTTGTGTGTGCAGGTTTTTTACACAGAGAGAGAGAGAGAGAGAGAGAGAGAGAGAGAGCCATGGAAACTACAAGCAGAGGTTGCAAGCTGAGAGTTCTTCTATGTTTTGCCATTGCACCTCTTTTCATCACTCATTGTGGTAAGCACCACCTTTTTAATTATCATCATATTATTATTAATAATCAAACAATTTAATTACTCTCAATATTTCAATGTTATTACATGCATGTAATTAATTCAAGCTAGAAAAAAATCTTCAATTTGAACCTTCTTATTTTGGATTCAAGTTTGCATATTAATTGTAATCAAGTCAAAAATTCTATTGGAATATACCATATAGTTTATCAATAAAATATAGGTCGAGTTAGGATTAATTTTTGTTACTATACTTGAATCTTTAAGATTGTATTAGCGAGGATCCATAAAAAATTCCAAGCATTATGTTTAAAATATTTTGTTTACTTCAAATTGTATCGATTATTAAACATATACGGTGACTGAACTTATTTATATCCAATTTAGTTTAAGCAAAATTACGAGACTACATGTATTCTCTTTTGGGCAGATGCAAGAAAATCAAGGGGACTTACAGTGATTAGTGACCAAAATCAACCAAGAAGTAAGTCAATCATCATGAAGACATTAGAGCAACTAAGTGTGATTACACATATCGACGGTGATCAATCGTCCAACACCGGACCTTACAGTGTGAGCTCACCGTTAACTTTACCACCCTTTGATTCACTAGCCCCCATTCCATTACCCGAAAATGTCCCTCCTTATTGCCTTTATCCCCCTTTTACCCCTCAACCCCCTTCCACTACCATCCCATCTCCAACCGGTGGATACACACCAATCGCACCAATTCTCCCTGTTCTCCCACCTCCAAGCCCAATAGGGACCGTCCCTAGCCCGCCAGAATCGATAGCTAGCCCGTTTCCTCCGGAGACTGTTCCTAGCCCGCCCGAATCGGTACCTAGTCCGTATATTACTAATCCAAGCCCATCAGGGCCCATATTGACCCCGCCTTATTACGAGCCCAGCCCGCCAAGTTTTGTCCTGAACCCACCTTCCTCCTACGTCCCGTCTCCCACCATATTCGTTCCAAGCCCACCGGTGTTTCTCCCACCGATAGTGTACCCTCCACCGACGTCAAGGGGCCCTCCGAGCAGAGGACCCAGCATAGCCCTCTGGTGTGTTGCCAAGCCATCAGTGCCGGACCCAATCATTCAAGAGGCCATGAACTACGCTTGTGGGTCGGGTGCAGATTGCGACACGATCCAGTCCAATGGGCCGTGCTTTGAGCCCGATACATTGTATGCACATGCCTCCTATGCCTTCAATAGTTACTGGCAGAGGACCAAAGTTGCCGGCGGCACTTGCTCATTTGGAGGCACAGCCATGTTAGTCACTGTTGATCCAAGTAAGCTCTCTATTTATAATGAAATATATATATATATATATATATATTATTATTTATTTTTTTACATCTATAAAATATAAATTACAACTACCCAATGAAGATTATTTGTTAAGAAGCTAGAATAATATTTTATTAATTAATTTGTCTTTTTACAGGTCACAATGGATGCCATTTTATTTATGCTTGAATGGTTGGAGACTTGCAGATTAGCAAATCACTGGTTTTTTTTTTTTTTTTTGGCACAAATTTTCTAATAAAACATGTAGTAGTCATGATCACCAAACAGTAAATTTTGTAAGTAATATATTATATGGTATAACATAATCTTTAGAATTTATTAGGTTGGTCATCCATGATATTTTTTTTTAAAAAAATATTATAATAATTCAGGTTTTTTTTTAAGATAGAGGACATACTCGAACCCATAATCTCGTAGTCTGGATGTGAAGGGCTAAACACTAGACCAACCTCGATGGTTATTAGGGTTTTAAAGTTTTGGTTGATGTTATATAGAGACATTAATTGTTGTTTTTAATTAGTCATGGGATCCACCTAGTTTTTATAAACTGCATTAATATTGCAGTATTTACTGTATGTGGAAAGTTTATTTTAATAAAATTGGATTAGAGGGTGATGATGAAGATCAATTAATATTCCCTCTTGTGATGATTCATTGGTTTCTTCGGTATATTTTACCATCTCTTATCTCTTCTCTCTTCTCTCTTCTTGTGCATAAGTTATCTTCAAATCTCAAATAATCTTATGATTCAAGATCGATATAAGTAATCAACATTAATGTGAAATAAAATCTTTAAAAGCTCATGGTTAAAAGTGAATTCGACTTTCAACTTTTATTTAGATTGAATTCAATATTGATGTGTAACAAGATCATTAAAAACTAAAAGCTTTCGATTCTTAGATAGGATCATTGTTAAAAAAAATAAAAATATATAAAATAAATAAATAAATAAAAACAGTTTCTCCAGAGATATGAGATATCACTATCATGGTGGGTATGGAAGCTTTGTGTGGATCAAAATGAAACCAAAATTTACAATCGACAAGACCACCTTAAAGGTGCTTATCCATGTCAGAACCCCACTTCTCTTAATTTGTAGATTATTGTCTGATAATTTTCCAACTTTTTCTACTTTTCAAAGTATTGAAATTTGAAAATCGTTATCGGTTGTCCATTTTCATCACCCATTACTCAATTCTGTCTTTCATGTGGATTTCTTTCTCATCTTTTCGAAGAAGGTGAGAATTATTGATTGGAAACAATTAAAATAAAATGTTGAACGAAAAAAAGTTGGTGGAGTGTGTTTGGAATTGGATGCTTTCTTTCATTATTATAATATTATTGGTATCATCGAATAGGGCAATTGTGTTATTATTATTTATTAAGAAGTAATTAATGAAAACCTATATGAGGTTTGCTAATTGACGTTTAAAAACAATTTTATCAATAATTGACACTTAACTCTCCTATCAATAGGGTTTGATCAAGTTTGATTGTTAACTTTGATATTTCAAAAGGTAATATTGTCTTTTAACATTTATTTTCTATTTTATTAAAATTAAAAATTAAAAAAAATAAAACAAAACAAAAAAGACGAATACAAAGAAGATGAATCTCAACCATCAATCAAATAGATGAATGGTGGAGATGCATTCTCTTAAAAAAATATATATTAATTGTTTTAAAAAATTAAATTTTAAAAAACAATTGATCTCTAGAGATTTATTAATTTTTAAAAAGAAAAATTGAAAAAAAAAAAAGAAGAAGAAGAAGAAGAGGTGGGGAGATCCATTTGGATCTCTAACAAGAGGCGGAGTGGCAAAGTGCTGAGAGGGTTTTGGAGGAGAAGAGAATGAGAGAGGCGGAGTGGGCGGCGACGAAGAGGTGAGGTGGGTTGGGAGAAAAAGCAAGAGATTGAATGGAGGAGACAAGGCTGGGGATTTAGTGGGATTTGAAGGAGGACTAGTACTTGGGATTGTAGTTGGAGAAGTTGATCGAGAAGCTTTTCCTAGCTTTGGGTTTCAGTTTGGGCTTGATCAAGAAGCTTTTCCCAACGTGGGATTGCAGTTGGAGGTCTTCCATCGTTGAAGCTTCATATCAATTCGAACCCATATCATATTCATAACAAATCATATAATTAAACACCATAACTTGTGAAATTCATACGAATAATAATACATTTATGCAATTTTTTTATTTTTTTTTCAAATGATAACTTGGAAGAGACATGACAAACCTTGGTGGAGATCTCGATGGAGATCCATCAATGGATCTGGATCTCCACGGCTCCACCTCCTCTTTTTTTTTTTTTTTTTTTTCTATTTAATTGTTTATTTTTATTTTTTATTAATTAGTATTTAAAAAAATATATATTATAGGTGTCTTGGGTAGTTTTGTCATTTTAGCTTTTTTTAAAAGTCAACAGTTAAATATATCGGTTAGCACTAATGGCAGGAGAGGTGAGTGTCAATTGTTGATAAAATTGTTTTTGAGTGTCAATTGCCAAACCTCGGATAGTTTCCAGTAATTACTTATATTATTAAATTATCATGATTACACAATATATATAAAGTTTTCCACAAAGGTGTAGATCATAAATTATGGAGAAGTTTTGACAAGTGCATACACTTTGAGTCAAAGTATGTAAATTTAATGGTCCAGATTCTTCGTCCTGATATATTTTATATCATGACGAACTGACAATAGAAAAACTGAATATATATATATATATATAAATACATACAGTCTTTCCACTGTCAGTTCATCATAATATAAAATATATCAGGACGAAAAATATGGACCACATATTATGGAGAAGTTTTGACAAGTGCATATACTTTGAGTCAAAGTATGTAAATTTAAGGGTCTACATTCTTCGTCTTGATATTTTATATCAAGACGAAATGATAATAGAAAAATTGTATATATATATATATATAGTATTTATATTGTGAAGAATGTGGACCATTAGATTTATATAATTTGACTCAAAGTGTATGCACTTATCAAAATTTCTTCATAATCATATATATATATATATATATATATATATATATATATATATATATATATATATCAGGACGAAGAATATATATTTTGACAAGTATACACTTTGATAAAGTATGTAAATCTAGTATATATATTTATTGTTTCGAACTGATGAATATATATATATGTTTTATGTACTTAGATAATGGCGGATCTACTTTGTCAAAAGTAAAAGAAAAAGAAAAAAAAACTTTGTCAAAAAAAAAAAAAAAAAAAAAGTATAATATCTAGATAAAAAAAATTCGAACATTATATGTACTATTATAAAGATAATTACATTAATTAGCTTATGTGTATCCCACTAAGAAATTGACTATGTCAATAAATAAATAGTTGAAAATTGATCATTATCAAAAGATAGTGGGGTTGCAATAATGTAGCTTAATTTAAATTAATTTAGTGGGTTCATTTAGGTTATCGATGTATTAAATAATAGGGGTAATTACCCTGGTGGCTATCAACTTTTTACACCACTATAAAAAATAGCCATAAAATAGGGAAATGGATGTAAAATGGCCATTTTTGGTAAACATTGTTACACTAATGATCATTCCATCCAATAAATGGCATTTTGGTAAATAAGGGAATGACATTAATTTATTTTAGATGTTTTTTGGGAATCAAATTTTTCTCTTATTTTTTGAAACAAATAATTATATTTAGTGTGTATATACGTATAGCATATCTCAAACACACACACACACACACACACACACACACACACACATATATATATATATATATATATATATATATATATATATATGTATGTATGTATGTATTTCTCTTTTGAGAATATTAAAACTACAAAATCTAAAAATTCTAAAAAATATATTTGAGATAAGTTGAATATATATATTATTCTTTTTTGAGAAGATTAAGGCTATAAAATCAAAAAATTCTAAAAAAACATATTTGAGATAAGTTGAAATTGAGAAGATTAAGGCTATAAAATCAAAAAATTATAAAAACATATTTGTGTTATAAATAAGTGAAGAACAATAGATGAAATAATTAATAAAATAAGAGATGAGATATAGAAATAGAGTGAGAGAAACTGAGATGAGAGAGGTGAGATATAAAATAAGAGATGAGATATAGAAATAGAGTGAGAGAAACTGAGATGAGAGAGGTGAGATATATATAGCAGTAATAAGATGAGAGAGATATCAGATAAAGAGAGGAAGCTTTAATTTTGTACCGATATTAAGTCATTGATTCAACAACCAAATATTTACAATAGAATGCCATATATATAGGCAAACAATCAAAGGGGGGCTTATTGTAATTTCACACCAAAGACTTAGGCAATAAGCTAGAAGTGAATGGTTGTTTCTTCTCCACGTGTGTTGGTGTGTCTAAGAAGCCAATGAAGAAAATGTTTGGTGGAAAGCCACACATGTGTTACAACAATTTGAGATAAGTTGAAAAGATATATATATATATATATATATATATATATATTCTTTTTTGAAAAGATTAAGGTTACAAAATCTAAAAATTTTAAAAAATATATTTGAGATAAGTTGAAAAGAAATATATGTATATATATATATATATATACAGTCTTTCTATTATCAGTTCGAACTGATATAAAATATATCAGTTCCTTGCATGTGGGCCATTAGATTTAAAAGATGCTTTAACAAGTGCATGCAGCCAAGTCAAAGTATTTAAATCTAATGGCCCACATACAAGAAACTGATATATATTTTGTCAGTTCGACTGACAATAGAAAAACTGTATATATATATGTTTGAGATATGCTATATGCTATATGTATATGTACACACTAAATATAATTATTTGTTTCAAAAAACAAAAGAA
The DNA here is from genome assembly GCA_008009225.1 of Acer yangbiense. Taxonomy (NCBI): domain Eukaryota; kingdom Viridiplantae; phylum Streptophyta; class Magnoliopsida; order Sapindales; family Sapindaceae; genus Acer; species Acer yangbiense. Next base: position 68,791,426 of record CM017762.1, read on the forward strand.
AAAAATTGATTTCCCTAAAATAAATTAATGTCATCATCATATTTACTAAAATGCCACTTATTGGATGGAATTGGATGAAATGGCCATTAATGTAACAATGTTTGCCAAAAATAGCCATTTTCCATCCATTCCCCTATCTAGTGGCTATTTTGATAGTGGTAGTATAAGTTGATGGCCACCATGGTAATTATCCCTAAATAATACATAGGCAAAGAATAAACCAAAGAGAAAATGTTATAATAGATAGGATTTAGCTACGATACATAACCTTCGGATAGTTACGTGAGAGAGTTAGTATGGTACCATATAGCAGCTCAACCCGTTATAATATTAGTATTCAGGACCGGCCCTGGGCATAGGTCCACAAGGGGACCGCGTAGGGCCCCTGTTTTCTAAGAGCCCCAAATTTCAAGCTGAAAATAAACTTTGTGTATTTAGTTTTTAAATAAGTATGGAAGTCAACGTACTAGTTTTTATTTATTTATTATTTTTATTATTTTTATTTTAAGAATTAGCTCATATATCACTTAACCAAATATAAGTCTAGAGGCCCATGTACTATTATTATTATTTTTATTTTAAAAAACAAAAAACGGCCAATATATACCTATCCACATAACAGTCTTGAGGCCTACCCTTATATATATATACATATATGGATTTTCTATTATCAATTCGAATTGACAATAAATATATCAGGACGAAGATTGTGGACCACTAGATTTACATACTTTGACTCGAAGTGTATGCACTTGTCAAAACTTCTCCATAATCTGTGGTCCACATTTTTTGTCCTGATATATATATGTTTTTTTTAAAGGCCCACCAAAGAAATACAATTATAATACTTAATCACATCCACAGCAGATTAACTAGTGTATCAATCTAGTAGATATTCGGAAAAAAAAAATTGAAATCAATTCTAGGTTTCTTGAAAGAAACACAATTATAATATTTAATTAGTACTTGTATTTCTAAAAATGTGAGACGGGTAATGTTTAAGTAATATTAGAGAAAAAAAAATTAAATAAATATACATAGAGGATTGAGGGCCTCATTTTTATAGTCCGCCTCGAGTCCCAAAAATCTCAAGACTGGCCCTGTTAGTATTATTCAAAAATTACCTCTATAACATGTTGTACCATCTACTTTATTTATTTATTTTTAATATTACATAAATTCGGAATTTTTTTTAAGAGGGGAAGGACGACCTCGTGACGTAGGTACGAAGGATAACGCTGGTGTGAGAGGTTTACAAATTACAGCCGGACCAACTGGACACCACTTAACGCTGAAGTCGTACACGAAAGTTAATAAAGGAGAAAAACTTGTGTGGGTCAGTCTCACCGTTAGATGGTTAAATCTTTATTAAAATATTGAAATAAAATTTAGAGTAATTGGCACAAATCCCCCCTCGAGTGTATGTGAATTTGCATGTTGCCCCATAAACTTTTTTTTAAGGCATTAAACCCCCTGAACTATCGTTTATTGGCAATCCTTTGGTTTTTTCCCCCCTGAGGGAGCATTTTTACTCTTGTTCTGCCAATAAGCGATAGTTCAGAGGGTTTAATGCCTAAAAAAAAAGTTTAGGGGGCAACATGCAAATTCACATACACTCGAGGGGGGATTTGTGCCAATTACTCTAAAATTTAAAATATTAAAGGGAAAATTACACAAACTTACCCTAACGTTTCCCATTATGGCATAATATTCAACTAATGCCTTTAATTGCACAAACAACCCCTCATGTTAGTCAACTTTAGTTAAAAATAGCCATTGACCATGATTTTTTTTTGAAAGCCCAAAATTGCCCCTGCACTTTATTACAAAAAAAAAAAATCTTAATTGCCCTTTATTTAAAACATTATCTACTTTAAATTATTATAATATAAAAAATAAATACTAAACATAATCCTTTTTTAATAAAAAAAAATTCAAAAATAATATATTAAAAATAAAACAATTTAAGAAAACATTATTTTGAGAAAATACAATTTAATAATATATTAAAAAAAACAAAAAAAAAACGTTATTTTGAGAAAATATAATTTAAAATTATGTAAGTCCAATATGAATAGTGGTAATGTGTTACATATTTTTGAATTTTTTTTTGTTTTTATTATATTATTTTTGATTTTTTTTATTTAAAAAGGATTATGTTTAGTATTATAAACACAAATATAAATAAAATCATCAAGAGTTTGAAATAAAAATATAATCATTTGTCATAATAAAATACAGTAGCACCGAAAATTTGTTCAATGTTCATCTCTATAAGACAAAATAATTTGACTAAATATAAATTACGCATTATATTTTGGTTCAAAAATTTAAAAAAAATATACTAAACATAATCCTTTAAAAAAAAAAAATGTTTTAAATTTTAAAAATATGTAGCACATTACCACTATTCATATTGGACTTGTATAATTTTAAATTATATTTTCTCAAAATAACGTTTTTTTTTTGTTTTTTTTAATATATTATTAAATTGTATTTTCTCAAAATAACGTTTTCTTAAATTGTTTTGTTTTTAATATATTATTTTTGAATTTGTTTTTATTTAAAAATGATTATGTTTAGTATTTATTTTTTATATTATAATAATTTAAAGTAGATAATGTTTTAAATAAAGGGCAATTAAGATTTTTTTGTAATAAAGTGCAAGGGCAATTTTGGGCTTTAAAAAAAAAATCATGGTCAATGGCTATTTTTAACTAAAGTTGACTAAAAGGAGGGGTTGTTTGTGCAATTAAAGGCATTAGTTGAATAGTATGCCATAATGGGAAACGTTAGGGTAAGTTTGTTCAATTTTCCCAATATTAAAATTGTATAAAATTAGAAAACTTAATCAGACTCCGGCAATGAGACCGCCGCACATAAGATTTCCCTCGATAAAAAGATAAGAGCGAGACAAAAAAAAGCACGTGACTGTTGAGTTTTCAACGTAGTATATAAATCCGAAAAACACTTCTTTTTTTGGTTATTGTTTGTTTTAGTTATTTTTATTTCCCTCCATATTTGTCTGAATCTTTAAATCTAAAACCCTAATCTCTCCACGGACGCACCACCACCTCCTCCACCACCACCACCACCACCACCACTGCAGCTGTAATGGACTTCTCACCGGCGCCAATCGAAGACGGCTTCTCATCCGAGAGGCTCTTCAACCAAGGCTACTCTTACACCTACGACGACGTCATCTTCCTCCCTCACTACATCGACTTCCCAACCGACGCCGTTTTGCTCTCCACTCGTCTCTCTCGCAACATCCACCTCTCAATCCCCTGCGTCGCCTCCCCCATGGACACCGTCACCGAGTCCTACATGGCCACCGCCATGGCCGCTCTCGGCGGTATCGGCATCGTCCACTCCAACTGCACCGCCTCCGAGCAGGCCGCGATGGTCGCCTCCGCTAAGTCACGGAGAGTCCCGATCTTTTCCTTGAATCCGATGACTGTCAAGGCGCCTGACGGTTGTATTGATAGTTTTGACGGTCTCGATTATGTTTTCGTCACTGAATCAGGTAACTTGAAGTTACATTTTAGAGTGGAAATTATTAGCAAAAGCGCTTCTTTGGTGCTTTTGGTTGGAAGTACTTAGCAGAAAAGCTCTGGTTTTAGTACAAAAAAACGTTACTTTTGTTGTTGTTGTTTGTTTGTTTGTTTTTTTTTTTTTCATTTATAATCCGAAAAGCAAGCACTTTTTTACTAATTGCTTGTCTATAAACACATCGAAGTACCTTTTTCTTTTGTAAATGTGATCTGGGTATAGCATTGACAACAATTTACAAAACCCCTTCTTTTATTGCTTTTGATTGGAAGTACTAGCAGTAAAGCTCTGCTAGTAAAAATTGCTACTATAGGCTGACAAGCACTTGAAAGTGCTTTATGCAGGAAGCTCTGCTTTAGTAAAAACCGGTAGTTTAGGCTGAAAAACACTTTTTAACGAAGCACTTCTCTGAAAACATTTCAAAATACTTAACTTTTTTATCCTCAAACAGAGCTTGTATATATTTGATTTGGGTGTAGGATTGACTCAATTGATTCATTTTAATGTGAGGTTATGTGTTTTTTACTATTTCAGGCACTACAAAATCGAAGGTTGTGGGTTATGTGGAGAAATCTGACTGGGAGAATTTGAGTGATAAGAAAGAGGAGCTGTTTAATTATATGCGAGATTGCAGTTCTAAGGTTTCGGTTCCTTGGAATTATGATTTGGGACAAATTAATGCAGTTTTGGAGGAAAACGAGCTCGATTTTGTTGTTTTGGAGAAGGATAATGAGGTGGTAGACGTGGTGACGAAGGAGGCTCTGGAGGGAACAAAAGGGTATCCGAAACTGGGGAAGGGGACAGTGGGGTCTGATGGGAAATGGATGGTGGGAGCGTCCATTGGGACGAGGGAGTCCGATAAGGAAAGGTTGGAGCATCTTGTGAAGGCTGGGATAAATGTGGTGGTGTTGGATAGTTCTCAGGGGAACTCAATTTATCAGATTGAGCTGATAAAATATGTGAAGAAGACGTATCCAGAGTTGGACGTTATTGGTGGAAATGTTGTGACAATGTATCAAGCGCAAAATTTGATTCAGGCTGGTGTGGATGGGCTAAGAGTCGGGATGGGGTCTGGGTCTATATGTACAACTCAAGAGGTTTGTGCAGTTGGGCGAGGACAGGTATAACATTTTGCTTTAGCATATCTTGGGATCACAATTAAAAATGTGTTTATCAGTTGGACCATGTGATGTGAATTATGAATGTAATTGAACCGACAACACTTAATTCAAATAAATGGGATTGTAATATGTTGTGTTGCACTGGTGGTTTTGTTTGCATGTTGGCACTTGACATTACATAAACTTTGAGAATGATGGTGACTTTTACCATGATTCTAGCTATATTGTACTTTTCTGGGATATGTACTGCATCATGTACTCATTACTTTCTATGTCCTTAAATTTTTTTAGGCAACTGCTGTTTACAAGGTATCCTCAATTGCTTCGCAAAGTGGTGTACCTGTCATTGCCGATGGTGGTATTTCAAACTCCGGACATATTGTTAAGGCTCTGGTGCTAGGAGCATCTACTGTAATGATGGGAAGCTTCTTAGCTGGAAGCACAGAGGCTCCTGGAGCTTATGAGGTTCAGGTATGATAGTCCTATAACAAAGTGCTTTGATAGACAGTTAGACACTCAGTCTCTTTGTTAAGTATCTCATAATCAAAGTTGATTTTGTTGTTGATGTGTTTGGAACCATTGTTACTGTACTGTTAATTTTTGCAATTGATCTCTCCACATTTTGAATATGGAAAATCTACATGTTATTCTATGCCAGAATGGTCGACGGATCAAAAAATATCGTGGCATGGGATCCTTAGAAGCAATGACTAAAGGGAGTGATGCAAGGTACTTGGGTGATACAGCAAAGCTTAAGATTGCACAAGGGGTGGTTGGAGCAGTTGCAGACAAAGGCTCTGTTTTGAAGTTCATACCATACACAATGCAAGCAGTCAAGCAAGGGTTCCAGGATCTTGGTGCTTCCTCTCTTCAGTCTGGTCATGAGCTGTTAAGATCAGGGACACTGAGACTGGAGGTATGCTTCACCATTTTCCATTTTTGTGCTATCGTGTGATTATCAACACATTCTGGCACTGTTGCTGCATTTTTACACTTTAACTGAACCTTTTCATGACTCCATACATGAAGCTGATACGTTGCTATTTACTATTTAGTTATTTTAATGGTGATATATGAAGAAAAATGTATATAAATATGAGCTATTGAGATATACTGATTGCATTCTTAGAAAATTCTTGGTGTGATTAAGAGATATGAACATGAGTCCAGGACAAATAAAAAAATTGTTACTTGTGTGAGTTGGCATGTTGATACTACTAAGATTAATTGGGTTTCCAATAACGATTTTATGCATTTGCTGAACATTTACTTGATACTATGTCTGTCAATACATTTTCATTCTTAATTGAAAAATAAATCAGATAAAACTTATTCATATAATGAGAACTCTGAAATTTTTGCTCCATGGTCTTGATCAGATTTTTCAGATGTGTGATTGATTAATCGATTTGGTTTTGGCTTATTACAAAGTTTTTGGTTTCATTTTGTTTGATCTTTGTTCTTTTTTTTGGCTGATACAGGTCCGAACAGGAGCTGCACAAGTTGAAGGTGGAGTGCACGGTCTGGTTTCTTACGAAAAGAAATCCTTCTGAGATTTAAAATATGCTACACCACACACCCATCAACTGCTGTTGTGCATTATTACCTGGTTTCCTTTTTGATTAATCCATATATTTTCGTGAACAACATTCAGGCAAACTGGGGATATTAAATGATAAAAGTTCGTCGATAGTTTCTTGCTTTTACGTATAAGTTGCTTAGAATTACTTGCTTGGCGTGTCATAATTAAGCACCCTCATATATGGATGTCTGCTCATTTGTGGGTGAGAAGAGGGATCATATTGAAACTGGCAGATTATTTTTTTAAATGGTGCCATTTTTATTATAACAGCACTGCTGCTACTTGGTTACAATTCCTTTTGAGAGATGGGTTCATTAAGTTCAAAAAATCAATGCTTCCAAGCTATCGGAAAATCTTTTCGATGGCTTCTTCTTCCATAGCAACACCATTACCATGGTTTCATTCTACATCACATCAACAAACGAGTATACTACCACCTCAATCTAAACAGAATAATTTAATAATCTAACACGGAATATTTTAATTAAGTTTGAGATGAAATAACTCATTGGAAAGCATCCATCTGACCTCACCAAAATCTATAGAATTTACCATAAGCCTCACTGCAAAGAGGAATAGAGGAAACATTAATTCTTCATGAATAAGAAAAATGAATAGGCATAACATTTAGGTTAAGAAACAGCAAATCTTGAGGGGGTCTGACAGTAGAATTCAAATATATTTTTATTCCAGCTGTATTTATGCCAAACTTGAAGGGTGTGTGTGTAATTTCACAAATTAAAATAGAGCGGCAGAAGAACATTGAAGTTGGACCAAAACGGCGCCGTAAAAGTGTGAGAGAAACAGTCCAGCTATATTGCGCTGCGATTCTTCCATTCGAAGATTTCAACTTCCAAGGTTCAAGGTAACATCTTTATCACCAAATTCCAAAAATCTCTAGCAATTAAATAACATTGTCAATTCCGTTAATTATCAACTTCTAATATCTCTGTTTTGATTCCAGTACATTTCGAACCTAAATTTGTTGTCTTTGTTTTCAACTTCACTCTGCATGTTAACCAGAATCATCGAATTGAATTGTTATTTCGCTGTTCATGTGTCGTTGTTGTTCTGAAATTTGTGAGTTTCGGACTTTGAAACCCTATAAATTCATGTTTTTTTTTAATAGATAATAGGTGGTTTTTGAGGCTTCTAAAATGATGGATATTCTGGGTAATTCTTCTTCGTACGATTCCAGCCTTCCATGGCTTTGGGCCATTGAATATCTAGCTGCCTTAAAGGAAATTGACAGGTCTATTTTACAAGGTATGTGTGTATGTATGTATATACGTATGCAAGCAACTACATTTACTTTGCTATTGTTTTCGTATTTTGTGTTTTCGGATTAATGTGTAGGGTTTGCAATGCTTTGTTTGATTCAGAATTGATTGACATGGTTCCGGAGTCAACTGAAGATTTGGCGAAAAGCACGAGGGAAATGGTTTCTTTGAGATCTTTGGAGGATTTGTTTGATTCCAGTGATGGACTCAATAAAGATGGTGTTTCTGCTATGGAGAATAAAATTGTGTTTGATTTATCACGAAGCTGTGAAGATGTTCTACAACACATACTTCAGGAGGTTATATATTTCGATTTCATCTCCGGGTTCTTAAATATTTGGTTGTGTGCTTTAAAAGTTTTGAAAATCTTGTTTTTCAGATACCAGAAGCAGATCCGAAACCAGAGCTTTCGAAATGGGATGTTCATCCCTTTATTATGCATAAAAAAGCTACAATGTCTAAATGTTCTTTACAACAGGTAAAGGCGATTCTTTTTTCATGGCTTTTCTTGTTTCGGGGTATAATAAATTGTCAATCCTCATTTGCTGTGTTTTTGCTTTTGATTTTTGCTGACAAACAGCTGAAAGATATAATTCTTGAAGGTACCCATCCGTTGGCTGCCTCCTTGAAGGAAAGTAGTGGACTGATGCGTGTAAATGAGTGTGGCAGAAGCCGTGTGGATGATGCCCGTCATAATTTGCCGACATTGAGGTGTGATGGGATTGGCACTGATTCCCAATCAATGGCAGCAAATGGGAATTTGATTCCTCCAATAGGTGAAAATGGGATTGGGCTATCAGGAGATAATTTGCAAAATGATAATTTATTACCTTCTAAGAGGGATATGAATGACATAACCACTGAAGATACGATAGGATACTCTAATGAAATACAGGAGGATTCTGATCACCGTGCTAATGCCAAGAAGCTTAAGCTGGACGCAATTTCTGCTGGTCAGTCTGTAGAACAGATTTCAGTTCCTCCTCATGGTAATGAATTGTTGGAAAGAGTTGTTGGAGCTACTGAAGGAGAAGGTTGTGACTTTGCTGACCAATCTCGAGATGAAGTCATGGCAGAAAGCCAGTATCCTGAAGATGGTCACGATGAGTGTGTTGACTCAGAGAGGCTTGGGCAGAATGGTGATGTTAATAATGGTGTACTCCAGCATAGTCAAAAGGTGGTTGGTCATGTTGCTGATAAATTGCCTCAGGATACATCTGCAGATGAACCGGTTGATAAAGTCATAGTAGATCACACCAATGTTACTGAACTGAGAAGTTCAACTGGTAGACCCTCTACAGAAACTCAGCGAAAAGATTCTGCAAATGAATCCAAAGGTGAGATGGAGCATTTATGTGAAGAAGAAGTGTCCAGTGATAATGATGAATATCACAATGAGAGAATTGACGTTGACATGAAGAAGAGTCATTTCTTGAGCTCTCAATCCTCATTAGGTAATGATACCTTGGCAATGGCTGACTGGACGGAGCAAAACCTTTGTGTGAAGTGTAACAAGGATGGTCAGTTGTTGTTTTGTAACACCAGTAGTTGTCTATTGGTGGTCCATAAGTACTGCTTGGGTTTCTCTGCAGAATTTGATGAAAATGGTAACTTTTGTTGTCCATTTTGTGCATATTCTCTTGCTACTTCAGAGTACCTTGAAGCTAAGAAAAAAGCCTCCTTGGCGAAGAAGGAACTAGCTGCATTTATTCATACAGGCTTGGAGCATCGTCAAAGGGAACTTGATGTGAGATTACACAGGAAAGATCACTCAGAACAAAATGGACACAAGGAAATTGGTGACAATGGGCAATTGGGAGATCAAGTAAAAGAGAGAACAAACCGAAATGGTCAACATGGACATGATGCCACTGTGTGTTGGTGATAATCTATCCTGTGTAAACTCAGATCTTTTCCCGAACTTAGCGATCTTCAAGGTGTCTGACGGTTGTATTGATAGTTTTGACGGTTTCGATTATGTTTTCATCACTGAATCAGGTAACTTGAAGTTACATTTTTGGGTAGAAAGTGTTAGCAAAAGTGCTTCTTTTGATGCCTTCGGTTGGGACTAAGCTCTGCTTTGACAAAAAATCGTCCCTTTAGGTGATTTTTGTTTTCTTGTCTGAAAAGCAAGCACTTTTCTACGAAGTGCTTGCATAAAAACACTTGGAAGTACTGTATATATATATATATTTTTATCACCAACAGTTTTGTTTATGTGATTTGGGTATAGCATTAACTCAATTAGAAAAAATGCTTCTTTTGGTGCTTTTGATTGGGAGTACTTAGCAGAGAAGCTCTGCTAGTCTGCTTTTAGTAAAAATCGCTACTTTAGGCTGAAAAGCACTTTACCAGGCATGCGTACTCAACAGAAAATCTTTTGATATACATCAAATATACTAAATTTGGACTTCCATATTGAAGAAGCACCTTAAATTGATGATGCTAGAGGCATATGGGTACGAATAATATTCGAAAGCCTAATACAAGAGTGCAAAACTTGGCCTAGACAAGACATGCACTCGATGATGCACGAAATCTATCGAAGTTCATCAACTGATATAGGCTCATGAATAACTTCATTGACAGCATTAAGCATATCATGTTTAGTGAATCCATCATCTTTCATGTAAAACAGATGCAACGCTTTGCTCATGTTCCAAAACAAATCCTTGCAAGCTCTCGGAACTATGCTTCCGTTTTCCTGCAAAACCAATCTCAGTAGCTCTCTCTTCTCGCTATCAATTCGAGCTCTTATCTTTTCGATGACTTCTTCTGCAGTGACACTATGACTCATCTGTATTGACACAGCATTCAATTTTCCCTCCTTTGATTCCCTCTACAACATAGATAACAACAATCAATAATCTCAATCAACTACATCAAACAAGATACTAGAAATCTCCATCGCATATACCTTAAAAGTTTGAATATCATTGAGTAGACGCCCGCAAGTGCTCATAAGCTTAAACAGATTACAGAATTCGGGACTTCTGACAACCTCCTTCGAAAGCTTAGGCCCGGCAAAATAGACAGCTGAGAGGACCATTGGTCCCAAGGCAAGTGATACATGTCCAGGTATCATATATTCATCAAATGTTGGAAATGTCTTGGTTCTCGACCATTCAGCTTCCTTCAACATAGACTTTAGCACATCTAACCACTGCAATTAAAATGCAGTGATTAATATATCAAAATGCAGTAACTATCACCACAAAATCTTAAATGGAAGATCAGTGATAGATTATCATCTCACAATCTCAACCATGTGACTTGTCACGTTACGTCCTTGCCACGAAACTGATCTGTGTCCAATCTCACAAATGGTGCTGTGGAGTGCTGAATATAAGATCTCAACGTCTTCAGAACAGCAACTGATGCTTTCCTTTACATTCCACCTGGGATTCATTAATCAGGAGAGGTAGCAGAATCACACATTAAAGAGGTTTTTTGATAAAACGATAAAAGGGAAAGCAAAAGGAACATACTTCTCAAACAGTTGTACAAGGTTTATTAGTTCCTCCTCAGAACCTCCGACATCAAAGAAATCATCAACAACTGTTATAAGAGCACCGTTTTTGGCCCAAAATTCACGGGCATCAGATAGTTCAGGGAAGATGAGTGTAGCTGCCACAGAGAAGTAACAATAGGCAATCTTCTGTCTAGCATATTTTAGCTTGTCCAATCTTTTCTCTACAACCCACCTGCTCTCATTGGAAGACATGATATGATATGACAAAAAAACAGAAGTAGTGAGTGAGATAATCAGCATTGCCATGGACAATTAATTCAAGATCCTCCATAATCTAGTAAGACGGTCTAAAAATGTATGAATATGCACCTATCAAGATTTTTGAGTTCTTCGCGGTATATTGATTGGCAGAAGTTGAAGTCTTCTACTGCCAGTTTCTGGAAGTCCTCATTGCCGATATTCGAAGAACTAGCACCGAAAGCAGAGAAACAAACAAGTAAGCAATGCACACCCATTACCATTTTGTTTTTCTTGATGGGGGGTCAAAAAACTAATCAACTAGAGATGTATACCGAAATGAAGTTTTCAAAATCCTTATATTATCCTGACCATAATGCTTGATGTTTCTCTTATGTGCTAAACGTTCCAGATTTGCATGGTACATAAAAGTTAGTGCATCTTCTGCCTGAAATGAGAAATAGGTATCGATTATTACATCGAAATTGTAAAACAGGCTAGATGAACTTCCGAAAACTGAAGAAACTACCTGTCTGCTAACATATTTACTGACTCTATCTGAATGAAATGAACCCTTCGATAATTCCTGTTTCAGGAATTGACTAGTCCATAACTTTTGTTTCTCAAGAACTAATTCTTCCGGATAAATCATCATCTGTGAAGCCTTATATAACTCTAGAACAGCACCAATGTCCTTCAAATTTCCTTTAAGTGATGAATTGAAGAATTGGTTTTCTTCAGCTAATTGAGTTAATAGATCTGCACCACATGTTTATGAAGTAAACTTTTACAAATAAATTAGTATCCTGAAACTATTCAGAGTCTGAAATGAAAAATACCCGCAGAGACATCATAACTATGAACACGTAACATCCGAAATGCCATTGCACAAGTGGTAGTATCTAAAAATATCTCTTCCTCACCCTGCAGCCAGCATCTGTGTTTTCCCTTAACATTATTATTTACAGTACTATCATAATTCATAAATTCATATAGAATTCAGTACAACAAGTAACATACAGGTTTCAAATGCACAAAGAGCAGGTGATCTAACATTCAACACATCCAGAAATTAAACTTACCGGTATGTTTCATCCAATACTCTTTTGATTTCCTTCCTGAAATGTCGATCAATTCCCAAACTTTCAACGATGTCAACCATAGTAAGACGAATGTATATATCAGAAGGATAAACTGTTGGAACTGGAAAAATAAAAAAATCAATCATGAAGAAGCAACAGTTTAGTAACTAACTGTAAAAATGATAGCTAGCTAGTATGTCGTGTTGTGTTGATGCAAGAACCTGCATTGCCAAACTTGTCTAAAAGAGCGCGGAGATAATGCAGACAACCAGCATTTTGAAGGTGATGGGTGAGAGCAGCAGCTGTGGTGGATGGTGAATTGAACAAAGATCCATTCTTTCTCTGGTATTTCATGACCATCTCCCAATCCTGTAATTTTCCAATTCCTTCTGAGACATATGCCAAATACTCTATCCTTCCCTCTAAGTAGCATCTGTGTCCACAATAAAATCAAAGCTCATATAAAGTTGGGGCCTTTTTAGAGCAAAATTAGATTCTCAAAACATGTAATGTATGTATGTAATAATCTCTAGTCTGGTTGGTCCTGAAAAAGTTTCAGAACTGACGGACCCTGTATGTACGTTCCTTCTAAGCTCTGATTGTCTCAGCTGAAGCATGGTATCGATATCATTTGATCTTAGAGAAAGGTTCAAGTTCAAATCTTTAGCATATTCAATCATGCCAGGAAATATTATATCGAAACCAATAGGTGTATGCTGCTTCTCATCAATAGCTGAAGATAACTTTGACTCAATAAATTTGATGCCTGTAACAACTGTAACATCAATGGAGGAAAAAGTGCCAAAAAAAAAAAAAAAAAAAAAAAAAAACAGGACATGAAAAAACACAACAGTACCTTTGTTCATGTTTTCTTCACCAATACCCCATCTTTTGAGTGCAAGGACAGATGCTAATGTACATGAGAGAGCATCTTTTACTAACCAGGAAGGTCGATCAGGGAGACCCCATGAACCGTCATGGAGTTGATTCTCCATCAACCAACTCATGCACTCTGGAAAACAAGGGTCCTGTGGTGAATCCGGAGATGGCACCATTGCTACCCATGCAGTGTCATATGAAGAAACAGATAGTTCAATCTTATCAAACAGCTTCTTGACTCTTTCTTTACTACTCTCAAAGCACTGCAGACATTAACATCAACATCAACATGTTTTTCATTTTTATTTTCCCACAAGCATATACAATAGTTTATCGAAAATTCTCTAGTGCGGATAGCAGGATCATGTACCGGAATGGTGGTATTGGCTTGTGTAACATGTTTTGATCTGGGGTTCTTCACAGTATCTGCTTCATAAAAGTAAAATTCATCATGCAAGGAAAAGTAGATTTGGAACAAGAGAAGTAATATGAACATATATATATTTGACAACCCACAAAAACTTAAGAGGGAGAGACATGAAACCTGACAAAGAAGAAGAGAAGCTACTAAGATCATGAAGGCATGGAGACAGAGTCATTGTATTGTTAAGAGAGTATTGAAAGCTCATTAACGTTTGGACAGTATTTGTAGACAGAAATAAGATACATAGTCGGCCATCACTTATGCTAATAGGTGATGTGCAGGTTACGTACTAATTTGTATATATGTTGATCTAAATAAAACATTTATCGACACGAGTTAAAAAATATGTCAAAAGGGACCTAGCATGACTCTTTGTTTTTAATGATTTAATATATTTTCAAGTTTCAACTGGTGCCTAATTAGAACTGTTGTCTTAACTTTTCTCATGTTTTAATGTCTTGTCATAGACAAAACTCAACTGTATTTGCCAGTCAAAATGATGGCAAATGGCATGTTGAAGGAGCTCCGCTGATATTCAAGCTTCATTGTTTTCACAATAATGCATGAAACCCCTCAGGCCCTCAACTATAAGTTTTCAGATTTTTACTCTTTATTTGCTAAGTAAACAATAATAATTGAATTAATCCAAATTGAATTGGTCAATTATCAGTTGAAAACATGACAAATTCCCAGCTGTACAGGGCATGGATTCCTTTTGATCAGTTCAATAAAAGAACCCAAAAAGATGGCAACACAACACTAAAACAAATACAGTAGATTCATTCTTCCAATATACAGCATATCCCAGCTATTAAATCTGGACTTCATTGTTAAAGGAGGCACCTAAAGTTGATGCCAATGGTATCAGAGGTTCGGATTTCGAAAGCTTATACATGAGTGCAACACTTTGGCCTAGACTCATGATCTTATTATTACAAAGTTACTTTGAATCTATACTAACAATTCATCAACTGATATGGGCTGATGAATCACTTCCTTGACAGCTTTAATCATCTCATTTGAAGTGAATCCATCATCCTTTATGTAGAACAGATGCAACACTTTGCTCATTTTCCAAAACAAATCATTGCAAGCTCTCGGAACTATGCTTCCGTTCTCCTGCAAAACTAATCTCAATAGCTCTCTTCTCTTGCTGTCGATATGGACTTTCATCTTTGCAGCAGCTTCTTCTTCTGTAATATTACTATGAATCATGTGCAATGATACGGCATTCAGTTTCCCCTCCTCGGATTCCCTCTACAACATAGACATTAGCAATTAATCATCTCAATCAACCATGTCAGACAAGATACTAGAAAATTCCATTTTCCTTTTTCTTTCCTTTCTTTATATAAAAGAAGCATATACCTTAAAACTTTGCATGTCATTGAGTAGACGACCGAAAGTGCTCATAAGCTTATATAGTCTATGGAGTTCAGGATTTCTGACAACCTCCTCCGAAAGCTTAGGCCCAACCAAATAGACAGTCGGGAGGACAATTGGTCCCAAGGCAAATGATACATATGCATTTGTCATATATTCATCCACTGTTGGAACTGCCTTGGTTCTTGTCCACTCAGCTTCCCTCAACGTAGACTTTAGCAAATCTAACCACTGCAATTAAAATTATAAGGCTCAAATTACCTCCAGTTGAACAAAGTAAGGTCCAATAAGACTATACGAAGCAGCCTCCTCTAGGGCTCTAACACCACAATTATATAAGCCTTATGTTTATTCGCGGCTTACAATGATTTAAATGATGGCGATTGATATCAAAATGCAGTAACTGCCATCACCAAACTTCAGAGAAGATTGAAAATAGATGCCATAAAGAATCTAATTGACTTGATAAATTAGCAAAGATAAAAAATAACAAGAGTGAAGATTTTATCTTACAATCTCAACAATGTGACTTGTCACATTACGTCCTTGCCGCGAAGATGCTTTGTCCCCCATCTCACAAATAGTGCTGTGGAGTGCCAAAAATATGATCTCAACTTCTCCAGAACAACATTTGATGCCTTCCTTTACATCCCACCTAGTATTCATTTTTTTCACACATACTCACTTTAATCCGAAAAGACTAATCAAGAAAGGTAGCAGAACTCATGCATCAAAGTGGTTTTCCAACTTAAACTTAAAAGGAAAATGAAAAAGGAACATACTTCTCAACTAGTTGTACGAGGTTTAATAGTTCCTCCTCAGAACCTCCAACATCAAAGAAGTCGTCAACAACTGTCGTAAGTACACCGTTTTTGGCCCATGATATGCGAGCATCAGATAGTTCAGGAGCGAAAAGGGTTGCTGCCACAGAGAAGTAGCAGTAGGCCAGCTTCTGTCGAGCAAATTTTAGAGTGTCCAACCTTTTATCTACAATCCACCTACTTACATTGGAGGATATCATATGACAACACAGAAGCGATATTCAGCATTGCCTAGAACAAATAAATGAGAACCTCCACTACCGAGGATTGTGAAAAAAAGATGTGGGACTATGCCCAAGGATGCCACGGGTGCAGGTGCACTGTGTGTGCGGGAGGGTGGGAACTAGGAATCATAGTCCACATCACTTGGGCACTAAGGGAAAGTACATATGATACCAAAGGTATCATGGATGAATATGATACCAAGGTCATAGAGCAATAGTGTTGAGAATGCATGCAAATCTGCTAATCCATAACTAAATAAAATACAAAAGAAAAGGAAACTTTAAATTCTGTTAATCATCTTTTCACACATTCAGAAATTGAACTTGGTCTAGTAAGTGTATGATTAAAATGCAAGATCAGCACGAGATGGTAAAAAAATGTATGGATTTGCACCTCTCAAGATGTTTGAGTTCTTCACGATGTATTGATTGGCAGATGTTGAAGTCATCCACTGCCAGTTTTTGGAAGTCTTCATTGCCAATGTTCAACGATCTGGCACCAAAAGCAAAGAAACAAAGAAGTAAGCAATGCAACCCATGGATACTTAATTGTCATTTTTATTGAGGGGTTAAAAATAATCTACTAGGATTGTATACCGATATGAAGTTTTTAAAATCCTTATATTATCCCGACCATAGTGCTTCATATTTCTCCTATGTTCTAAACGCTCCAAAGTTGCATTGTAGGGAAACTTAAGAGCATCTTCTGCCTGAAATGAGAAACAATTATCGTCTTCAAGTTCTACATTGGGATTTTTAAAAAGACTAGATTAAGATCAACAAAAATGAAGAAACTACCTGTTTGCTAACGTATTTACCAACTCTATCGGAATGAAAAGAACCCTTTGATACTTCCTGTTTTAGGAATTGACTAGTCCACAACTTTTGTTTCTCAAGAACTAATTCTTCCGGATAAATCATTATCTGTGAAGCCTTATATAACTCTAGGACAGCACCAATGTCCTTCAAATTTCCTTCGAGTGATGAATTGAAGAATTGTTTTTCTTCAGCAAATTGAGTTAATAGATCTGCACATCATGTTTATGAAGTAAGCTTCTATTAATTGATTGATATCCTGAAATTAGTCGGAGTGTATATCACCTTAAGCAATAAAATACCTGCAGAGACATCATAGCCATGAACACGTAACATCCGAAATGCCATTGCACAAGTAGCAGTATCTAAAAATATCTCTTCCTCACCCCGTAGCCAGCATCTGTTTGTACGTTAAGTTGTTAACAGCCATTAACTTAATACAGAATTTAGATATAAAAATTAACATATTATCATGTACAATCTTCCCAAGGTTTTAAATACACAACAGCAGGTGACATGACATATGTACCGGTATTGTTTCTTTAATACCCAGAAATTAAAAATTACCGGTATGTTTCTTCCAACACTCTTCTGATTTCCTTCCTGAAATGCCCATCAATTCCCAAACTTTGAAGAATCTCAACCATGTTAAGATGAATATTTGTGTCCAAAGGATAAACTGTCGGAACTGAAAGGGTAAATCATGGAGCAACATTTTAGTATTATAAAAAGCTACTAAAATACATAGCATGATAAAGGGTCATGTGGATGCAAGAACCTGAATCGCCAAACTTCTCTAAAAGAGAGCGGAGATAATGAAGACAACCAGCGTTTTGGAGGTGAGTAAGAGCGGCAGCTGTGGTGGATGGAGAATTAAACAAAGATCCATTCTTCCTCTGATATTTCATGATCTCCTCCCAGTTCTGTAGTTTTCCCATTCCTTCCGAAACATATGCCAAGTACTCTTTCTTTCCATCCAAGTAGCTTCTGTACCCCCAAATGAAGACAAGAAGAAGCAGATCTTATTAATGTAAGGGCCTTTGACGGGATCTCGTTTAATTCAAACAATCAAACTATTTATACAAGGTTAATTCATAGTTCATCAAACAAAATGTACATGCTCCTTAAAATCTCAAAAACATAGCCGAGTTACTTCTAAAGCATTCTGCTCCTCAACAAAGCTATGCTAAGAAAACAAAACAAAGTTTTGACAAGCTGATACTCAAGTCAGCTTAATTATAGGTGCTCTATTTTGTAGTTGAGATTATAAAGTCTAATGCATTGTTGTCAAACAAAATTGCTCGGCTAAACGCAAATAGTTTAATACTGATAGCTTATTAAAACACTACTTACCTTCTAAGCTCTGATTGTCTCCGCTGGAGCATGGTATCCACATCATTTGATCTCAGAGGGAGGTTCAAATTCAAATCTTTAGCATATTCAATCATACCAGGAAATATTATATCAAAGCCAATAGGTGTATGTTGCTTCTCATCAATAACTGAAGCGAAGTTTGACTCAATAAATTGGATCCCTGTAACAAGAAGAAAAATTATCTTACGGACAGTATTGGAGGAAAAGGATCCAAAAATAGGAAGAAAGAAAAGAAAGTACCCTTGTTCATCTGTTCTTCACCAACACTCCATCGCTTCAATGCGAGGACAGTTGCTAATGTGCACGAGAGAGCATCTTTTACTAACCAGGAAGGACGATCAGAAAGACCCCATGAACCATCATGCAGTTGATTATCCATTAACCAATTTATGCACTCTGGAAAACAAGGGTCCAGCGGAGAATCCGGAGATGGCACCATTCCTACCCATGCAGTGTCATATGAAGAGACAGAGAGTTCAATCTTATCAAACATCTTCTTGATTCTTTCTTTACTCCTCTCAAAGCACTGCATGCATTAACATGATCAACATGTTTTTCATTTTTATTTTCCTAGAAGCATATACAATAGTTTATCGAAAATTCTCTAGTGCGGATAGCAGGATGATGTACCGGAATGGTGGAATTGGCTTGTGTAACATGTTTTGATCTGGGGTTCTTCACAGTATCTGCTTCATAAAAGTAAAATTCATAGAGAAGTTGGGTTGAGTTCTGCAGTAGAAAGTCAATTGGAATTTCATGCAATGAAGCAAGCATTCATGCATTTTTAACATTAATACTCCATGAAAAACATTAGAAAAAAAACTAGAGGGGTTTAGCAATCGTATAGAAACTTTAAGACTTTTAAGGATATTGTTAATAACCAACAGACCCAAAAGCTTAAGCTGATGGGAAAGGGCTCAACAATAACATTGAAACCTTCTAACACACCCCCTCAAGTGCAAGACCATATGGCTTGGCACTTGGCCCAAGCCCAAATACATATTCAAATAACAAATTACAAATGCAAATGCAATCATATGAGGGAAGTTGAACCCAGGATTCCTGGGACAATCAAGGCTCTGATACCATGTTAGTAACCAACAGACCCAAAAGCTTAAACTGATGAGAAAGAGCCCAACAATAGCATTTAAACCTTCTAACAGATATAACATAGTTACAACTTACAAGACAGTTATCATTTATATATGAAAATCTATTAATAGATTTTTGTAAGGAAAAGTAGATTTGGAACAAGAGAAGTAATATGAACATATATTTGACAACCCACAAAAACTAAAGAGGGAGAGACATGAAACCTGACAAAGAAGAAGAGAAGCTACTAAGACCATGGAGGCATTGAGACAGAGTCATTGTATATTGTTAAGACTTAAGAGAGTACTGAAAGCTCATTAATGTTCAAAGAGTAATTGACTATTTGTAGACAAAGAAATAAGAGAAGATTCATAGTCAGATCAAGGTTTTGTTGAAACCTATCAAGATCGATCAGTATATGTACAGCCTCGAAACCCCCACCAAACTAACGTAAAATTTATATTAATAAGTGATGTGCAAGTTAGGTACTAATTTGACTATTTGTATGTATGTTAAGCTAATATAACATTTATTCACGAGTTAAAAAAAATGTCAAAGGGACCTGGCATGACAATATATATATATATATTTTTAATGATTAATATATTTTTAAATTTCAACTAGTTCCTAATTAAAAGTGTTTTTAGTCTAACTTTTCTCATGTCTCTCTTGTGTCATAGGATGGCAGTATGGCACATGGTATGTTGAAGGAGCTCTGCTGTCTGCTGACATTAACTATAAGTTTTCAGATTTTTATTCTTTATTTGCCAACTAAACAATAATAATTGAATTAATCCAAATTGAATTGGTCAATTATCAGTTGAAAACATGACAAATTCCCAGCTGTACAGGACATGGATTCCTTTTGATCAGTTCAATAAAAAAACCCAAAAGGGTGGCAACACAATACTAAAACAAATACTGTACAGCATATCCCAGCAATTAAATCTGGACTTCATTGTTGAAGGAAGCACCTAAAGTTGATGCCAATGGCATCAGAGGTTCGGATTTCGAAAGCTTATACATGATGAGTGCAACACTTGGGCCTAGACTCATGATCTTATTATTACAAAGTTACTTTGAATCTATACTAACAATTCATCAACTGATATGGGCTGATGAATCACTTCCTTGACAGCATTAATCATCTCATTTGAAGTGAATCCATCATCCTTTATGTAGAACAGATGCAACACTTTGCTCATTTTCCAAAACAAATCTTTGCAAGCTCTCGGAACTATGCTTCCGTTCTCCTGCAAAACTAATCTCAATAGCTCTCTTCTCTTGCTGTCGATATGGACTTTCATCTTTGCAGCAGCTTCTTCTTCTGTAATATTACTATGAATCATGTGCAATGATACGGCATTCAGTTTCCCCTCCTCAGATTCTCTCTACAACATAAACATTAGCAATTAATGATCTCAATCAACCATATCAGACAAGATACTAGAAAATTCCATTTTCCTTTTTCTTTCTTTTCTTTTTATAAAAGAAGCATATACCTTAAAACTTTGCATGTCATTGAGTAGACGACCGAAAGTGCTCATAAGCTTATATAGTCTATGGAGTTCAGGATTTCTGACAACCTCCTCCGAAAGCTTAGGCCCAACCAAATAGACAGTCGGGAGGACAATTGGTCCCAAGGCAAATGATACATATGCATTTGTCATATATTCATCCACTGTTGGAACTGCCTTGGTTCTTGTCCACTCAGCTTCCCTCAACATAGACTTTAGCAAATCTAACCACTGCAATTAAAATTATAAGGCTCAAAGTACCTCCTATTGAACAAAGTAAGGTCCAATAAGACTATACGAAGCAGCCTCCTCTAGGGCTCTAATACAACTATTATATAAGCCTTGTGTTTATTCACGGCTTACAATGATTTAAATGATGGCGATTGATATCAAAATGCTGCCATCACCAAACTTCAGAGAAGATTGACAATAGATGCCATAAAGAATCTAATTGACTCAATAAATTAGCAAAGATAAAAAATGACAGGAGTGAAGATTTTATCTCACAATCTCAACAATGTGACTTGTCACATTACGTCCTTGCCACGAAAATGCCTTGTCCCCCATCTCACAAATAGTGCTGTGGAGTGCTGAAAATATGATCTCAACTTCTCCGGAACAACATTTGATGCCTTCCTTTACATCCCACCTAGTATTCATTTTTTTCACACGTACTCACTTTAATCCGAAAAGACTAATCAAGAAAGGTAGCAAAACTCACGCATCAAAGTGGTTTTCCAACTTAAACTTAAAAGGAAAATGAAAAAGGAACATACTTCTCAACTAGTTGTACGAGGTTTAATAGTTCCTCCTCAGAACCTCCAACATCAAAGAAGTCGTCAACAACTGTCGTAAGTACACCGTTTTTGGCCCATGATATGCGAGCATCAGATAGTTCAAGAGTGAAAAGGGTTGCCGCCACAGAGAAGTAGCAGTAGGCCAGCTTTTGTCGAGCAAATTTTAGAGTGTCCAACCTTTTATCTACAATCCACCTGCTTACATCGGAGGATATCATATGACAACACAGAAGTGATATTCAGCATTGCCTAGAACAATTAAAATGAGAACCTCCACTACTGAGTACTGAGGGTTGTGAAAAAAAGATGTGGGACTATGCCCAGGGATGTCACGGGTGCAGGTGCGCTGCGCATGAGGGAGGGTGGGAATCGTAGGCTCACATCACTTGGGCACTAAGGGGAAGTGCAATTGATAAGTGTGAGGGCAACCCTCACCCAAGACCACAATTTGCACAGTTTCACACGATTTGCACAGTTTGATTCGCAAGGTTTCGCATGGGCCAAGAAATAGTGCCGAGAAGAAACAGTGCGAAACCTTGCAAAACTGTGCAAAGTGCAAATCAGGTGAAACCTTGCGAAACCATGCAAATTGAGTCTCCAAAACCAAACCATGTGAAAATGTGCAAATTGAGTCTACAAAACCAAACTTTGCGAAACTGTGCAAAATGTGCGAAGCCTTGCGAATCAAACTGTGAAAATTGTGGTCTTGGGCCTAACTCAACCCCAAAAGCTAGCTCATAGGGTGAGGGTTGCCCTCACACTTATCAATTATACTTCCCCTTAGTGCCCAAGTGATGTGGGACTATGATTCACAAGGGTATCATGGATGAATATGATACCAAGGTCATAGAGCAATAGTGTTGAGAATGCATGCAAATTTGCTAATCCATAACTAAATAAAATACAAAAGAAAAAGAAACTTTAAATTCTGTTAGTCATCTTTTCACACATTCAGAAATTGAACTTGGTCTAGTAAGTATTTGATTAAAATGCAAGATCAGCACGAGATAGTAAAAAAATGTATGGATTTGCACCTCTCAAGATGTTTGAGTTCTTCACGATGTATTGATTGGCAGATGTTGAAGTCATCCACTGCCAGTTTTTGGAAGTCTTCATTGCCAATGTTCAACGATCTGGCACCAAAAGCAAAGAAACAAAGAAGTAAGCAATGCAACCCATGGATACTTAATTGTCATTTTTATTGAGGGGTTAAAAATAATCTACTAGGATTGTATACCGATATGAAGTTTTTAAAATCCTTATATTATCCCGACCATAGTGCTTCATATTTCTCCTATGTTCTAAACGTTCCAAAGTTGCATTGTAGGGAAACTTAAGAGCATCTTCTGCCTGAAATGAGAAACAATTATCGTCTTCAAGTTCTACATTGGGATTTTTAAAAAGACTAGATTAAGATCAACAAAAATGAAGAAACTACCTGTTTGCTAACGTATTTACCAACTCTATCGGAATGAAAAGAACCCTTTGATACTTCCTGTTTTAGGAATTGACTAGTCCACAACTTTTGTTTCTCAAGAACTAATTCTTCCGGATAAATCATTATCTGTGAAGCCTTATATAACTCTAGGACAGCACCAATGTCCTTCAAATTTCCTTCGAGTGATGAATTGAAGAATTGTTTTTCTTCAGCAAATTGAGTTAATAGATCTGCACATCATGTTTATGAAGTAAGCTTCTATTAATTGATTGATATCCTGAAATTAGTCGGAGTGTATATCACCTTAAGCAATAAAATACCTGCAGAGACATCATAGCCATGAACACGTAACATCCGAAATGCCATTGCACAAGTAGCAGTATCTAAAAATATCTCTTCCTCACCCCGTAGCCAGCATCTGTTTGTACGTTAAGTTGTTAACAACCATTAACTTAATACAGAATTTAGATATAAAAATTAACATATTATCATGTACAATCTTCCCAAGGTTTTAAATACACAACAGCAGGTGACATGACATATGTACCGGTATTGTTTCTTTAATACCCAGAAATTAAAAATTACCGGTATGTTTCTTCCAATACTCTTCTGATTTCCTTCCTGAAATGCCCATCAATTCCCAAACTTTGAAGAATCTCAACCATGTTAAGATGAATATTTGTGTCCAAAGGATAAACTGTCGGAACTGAAAGGGTCAATCATGGAGCAACATTTTAGTACTATAAAAAGCTACTAAAATACATAGCATGATAAAGGGTCATGTGAATGCAAGAACCTGAATCGCCAAACTTCTCTAAAAGAGAGCGGAGATAATGAAGACAACCAGCGTTTTGGAGGTGAGTAAGAGCGACAGCTGTGGTCGATGGAGAATTAAACAAAGATCCATTCTTCCGCTGATATTTCATGATCTCCTCCCAGTTCTGTAGTTTTCCCATTCCTTCTGAAACATATGCTATGTACTCTTTCTTTCCATCCAAGTAGCTTCTGTACCCTCAAATGAAGACACGATGAAGCAGATCTTATTAATGTAAGGGCCTTTGACGGAATCTAATTTAATTCAAACAATCAAACTGTTTATACTAGGTTAATTCATAGTTCATCAAACAAAATGTACATGCTCCTTAAAATCTCAAAAACATAGCCGAGTTACTTCTAAAGCATTCTGCTCCTCAACAAAGCTATGCTAAGAAAACAAATCAAAGTTTTGACAAGCTGATACTCAAGTCAGCTTAATTATAGGTGCTCTATTTTGTAGTTGAGATTATAAAGTCTAATGCATTGTTGTCAAACAAAATTGCTCGGCTAAAGGCAAATAGTTTAATACTGATAGCTTATTAAAACACTATTTACCTTCTAAGCTCTGATTGTCTCCGCTGAAGCATGGTATCCACATCATTCGATCTCAGAGGGAGGTTCAAATTCAAATCTTTAGCATATTCAATCATACCAGGAAATATTATATCAAAGCCAATAGGTGCATGTTGCTTCTCATCAATAACCGAAGCGAAGTTCGACTCAATAAATTGGATCCCTGTAACAAGAAGAAAAATTATCTTATGGACAGTATTGGAGGAAAAGGAGCCAAAAATAGGAAGAAAGAAAAGAAAGTACCCTTGTTCATCTGTTCTTCACCAACACACCATTGCTTCAATGCAAGGACAGTTGCTAATGTGCATGAGAGAGCATCTTTTACTAACCAAGAAGGACGATCAGAAAGACCCCATGAACCATCATGCAGTTGATTATTCATCAACCAATTTATGCACTCCGGAAAACAAGGGTCCAGCGGAGAATCCGGTGATGGAACCATTGCTACCCAAGCAGTGTCATATGAGGAGACAGAGAGTTCAATCTTATCAAACAGCTTCTTAATTCTTTCTTTACTACTCTCAAAGCACTGCGTCCATTAAGATCGGCATGTTTTTTCAGTTCTATATTTACCCATTGTTTCATAAGCAGATAAGAGGAAACATAATAATTAGTAGCAGGATCATGTACCAGATTGGTGGTGTTAGCCTCTGCAACCGGATTTGATCTAGGATTCATAGAATCTACTTCACAAAATTAAATTTACAGAGATTGGTTGAGTGCAACGGAAAGTCAATTCGAATTGCTTAAAATGAGGCATTTAAAATTTAAAATTTGATAAAAAGTTCTAAACTTACACTCTTGAAAACATTCACACAGAACTATGGAGACATTATCACAACTATTTGCATCAACATGACTTAATTATAGCCTTGCAAAGGACTCTAAAGAAATTCATGAGAATTGTACGAGACCATTATCGTTTTAGTAACAAAAAGGATCTAATAATACTTTTTACTTCTTATTAACAAGATTCAATTCTATCCAAGGCTATATCTTTCGTATAAACGAAACAGCCAAACCAGATATCACCATTCACCGGTGCGAACAGCCAAACCAATCTGAATAATCTGAAAACTAGACACTAGACTCGAGAGGCTTCTATGGTCACTAATCCATCCCCAAGATCGCATTTTTCATGACCACCTTACTTCTCACATTAATCAGTAATCCGTGTGACAATCGACAAAGCAACACTGGCCTTCTCATCTTAATTTTCCATATACTCAGCAATCACACAACAATTTAAAAGCACTTACTATACCAATTACCCTTTGTTCCGATTTTACAATTACTAGATCAGCAATAAAGTTTTACAAAATCCTCCACTCTGGACAATCAAGTGACCATCAATTGCATCACTTGTAATCAGAATCTCCACATCAAACCAAACATTAGAATAGCAATTGAATGATTGATAATAGCTTTTGTTACAGATAACAAAGTTCCAACATTTACAGTCACACCCTTTATCAAAACCAAAAAAA
This sequence comes from Acer yangbiense, assembly GCA_008009225.1. Taxonomy (NCBI): domain Eukaryota; kingdom Viridiplantae; phylum Streptophyta; class Magnoliopsida; order Sapindales; family Sapindaceae; genus Acer; species Acer yangbiense. The sequence goes on from CM017762.1 coordinate 68,817,393, forward strand.
AAAAAAAAAAATGTATCTCAAATGAACAAAAACAAAGAACCCATTTGAAGTAAAAATCGAACTGTGTCATACACAGTCGAAAACAAATTCAAGAACCCACAAAAAATATTAAAGGAAAGAGAGAAAGATGAAACCTGACAGAGAAGATGATGAGGTACAAAGGTGGTGGGGTTGAGACACAGCCATGGCGGTGTCCTTAGAGTCTCACTCACTCACTCACTAATTGTTAGGACAACTATTTGAAGACAGTTACTTTGGTAAGTTTTATCAAACAAAATTATCGAAAGTGGAATCAATATGCGTTTGGATACGTTTCAAATAGGGTAACTAAACAACAAAGCTATTACTTTTTTTAGCACTTTTTTTTTTTAGCTTAAAATAAAGCACTTTTAAGTTTTTTTAGTTTTCGCAGTTTATGGGTACATTCTTCTTCTGATCAATACACTTTTTTAACACTCCCCATGTACGTGTGATTTTAGTACTGACAAAAAATTCTTATGTTTGATATTGGGACCACATTTGACATTTGAGAAACATGAAACTGGAAGTCTTAATTTTTAATAATTAAATATATATATTTATATTAACCTTCTCTTCTTTAAGAATACTTAAATAAGGTAAAAAAAAAAAAAATAGTTAAAACCTATTGAAATCAAACATTATTGTCTACTGACATCAGGGGGCTACTAGGATCATATTTTCGAGTGGGTTACCTTAATGGAAAAAACCACAAAAAATGGAAAAAATAAAATAAAAAAAATGGTGCACTCTAAGACTTCAAAGCTTGTAAGAAATATATATTATAGAACATTAATCAATAGTATACATCAATAGTATATATTTATTTTGTAAGTGTTTAATAAATATCATTCACATAACAAGATAATACAGATGATAGTTTAAGAATAAAACATATATAATTAACTATAAAGTTTTTTTTTTTAAATATTATTGAGGTATAATTGTATAAATAAGACAACTCGCAAATCTCAATGAAAACTTCAAAAGGTGAATATTTTAATAGGCTTCTTATACAATGTAATTAGTACTTAGTAGACGTTTAAATGGGTTTTTATTGAGCTTCTTATATATTTTATCTAACAAATGTATTGGGCTTTCTTATCTCTTATATAACATTTTTTCTTTTTCCAAAATGTTGGATGGGCTGTAGCCCAGCCTAGCCCCTTGAGGGTCTGTTTGGTAGGAAGGAAAGAAAATACAAAGGATAGAAAAATTTGAAGGGATAAAAAACATGAGGGAAAGAAAATATCTTTTTATTAATTTTACTATTTTACCCATACATTATATTTTATATATTAAAAAAAATAGACAAAATTGTAATTTTAAGTCAAACCAAAAAGCAAACATTATGTCCCTCCCATTTCCTCCCACTTTTGGGAGGATTAAAATTGGTGGGTCCCACCCACAAATCTTTCCTCCCATTTTTCCTTTCCTTCCCCTTTTCTCTCCATACCAAACACATATTTCTTCATTTTCTTCTCCCTTTTCCCTCCACCCTTTTATTTCCTCTCCTTTTTCCTCCCTACCAAACACACCCTGAAAGGCTCCACCATTGATTGAAATGATTGTAGGGTTGACAAAAATCCTTGATCCGCCCCTAACCGGTGAGGATTTGATATGTTTAGACTAGTTTAGAGCGTTTCAAACAAGGCTCGAATCAAGTATGTATCAAACGTTGTTAACCCGATTTGTAACCTGTTGGTCAAACCACTACAACACAACTTGCCTCGGTTGATCCGCCCCAAACAAGTTCGATTATAGGGCGAAATTTGAAAACCCATTCTAAGCACGGGTCAGATATGGGGCACTTTACCCCAACCGGATTTCAGGTATGTCGTGTGTATTAACAAGATAATTACTGATTGATTTCGATTGTAGCACTTGGCCTAGACATGACATTTTTTATAATCTTACATGGAATTCTAAGTAACTTGAATTGAATTTACCTAAAGACGATGCTTTACAAAAACCTTTTCGACAAGCTCAATCAACCAAAAAGAGATACAAATACACAGAGCTTGGAATGGCCACGATCGATAAACCTTGTGAGTTGTGACTATACATTTTGTTAAGCAGTTACTTGCAAAAGACCTAGACCTGTAAGATAATGTCCAACACTAGTGAGTCGCAAACCTGGTGCAACAGACATAGTATTCAAAATTCTTCAACCGTATGCAACATTTTATCCATGGTGGATTCCTCGTAAACTCTTCATCACTGTCGAGGTTCTGCTGCTCAGGAACTCCAAGTAACATTTTTACCTTTCGCTCATCGACTGGGCAGGCTTCGAAAAACCTCACCTGAGATTGTTTAGCAATTAAGGTTAACAAGATAGTTTCGGTTTCCGTCCATGTTATTTGTTTATTGTATAAAAACAACTATTTAAATAGTACCCATTCTTCATAATCTAAGAATGCATGGATTCTTGCTGTTGAATCCTCTAATGTCAATTTTATATCATATTCACTTGATGCATCAGAGGACCAAAAGCTCTGGCCTTGGAATGGAAGAATTGCAACCACACGAACAACACAACAAAACTTTCGATCCCCCTGTAAATTAAAACAAAATAATAATCAAAATATTCCAATGCTGTAATGAAACATTTTCTTTTTATCAGAAAAATCAAAACAATTATAAACGGAAAAAAAAAAAAAAACCCTAAAATTCTCTTACTCCATTTCAAGTAAGCCAACTGTAACCCGTCAATGGTAAACTTAATAACAAATGATATGAGAGAAGATCAATTACTGAAAATTCCTTAAAATACCTCAGCATTTCTGAGAACATCCAACAATGTCGAAAATTCAATTTCCTCTCCATCAATTACTAAAAAGCCAAATGGGAAGAAGCATGGAGTGATGAAAGTTAATGCTTTGTCATCTTTGCAATGTTTCAAAATTTTAGAAAAAAACATGAAATACCTGTCAAAAAGTGAGAAGAAAGGTCAACCCATCGCGGCAAACGACCATGTGTTCTCACAATTCGCTCATGGTTTCTCCTGTTCCAAACAAGCATTAACAAGATGCAAAAATTATTAACATAAAATATAACTCAATAACTAAAAACGTTCTATGTGAAATCGATTGTGAAAGTAACCTACCTCTCATAGTCTACGATGATATTATCATTGTTAGAAAGAAGTCGAACACTAGAATAGGGATTTAGAAAGCCACGCCACATTCCTGAGGAAACTTGACAAGACATATAACAGATTTTCACCCATTTGTCAAAATAGTTGAAGTGTTGACCAAACTTTTCATGGCTTGCATCAGCTGTGACTCTTAAAACAGTGCCGAAGGATGGAAATTTACGATAGGAATTCTGATCCAAAACATATGGTTCAATGCGCAGAGGAAGTGGATTAATTATTTCGCCTTTTAGTCTGGGACATACAAAAAAAATATATATTTCTTCACTTATCGCGTGTCATTTTTTTTATAGTTACACTTACATTATTATTAGTCAAACAAAACATTTCCAAGAGATCAATAAATGAAACCAAAAAAAAAAAAAAAGCAAAATCAAGTTTAGTCCATCAGCAAACCCAATCACAACATGCAACTTTCCTTTCTTATTCTTATTCCTATCCCAGGGGAAATAAACTCGTCCTTCTTTGAAAAATATCACAATCATGTGCTCCAAGGAAAATAACAAAGAAAAGGTTTAACCGAAAGGAGATACCAATAAATCCGTGTTGCTATAAACAATTAAAATTGAAAAGTGCGAACATATCAATAATTACTTACTTCCCATGTAAACTCAATGGAGGAGCGTCAGTTCCATCCCATAAAAAGAGCATCCACACTTTTTGATTGATTTCATAATAGACGTGGAAAACCTTTAAACCCACAAGAAGAGAAAGAAGGGGATTATACTCCATTACTGAATTCATATATGCCTCATCACGAATTAGAAGTCTTAACTTCAAGCTAAGTCAATGAAAACATCTCAAATGCGAAACATAATGACGCAATTTACCTTGCATATTAAATCAAAATTTTCTCCAACTGAGATATCCTTCAATGACAAAAGGTTATCCATTGTTCCTACGATGCAAAAGTTAAGGTTCAAGCGACACTCAGCATCACAATCAAAGACACGAAAAAGAGTTGTCCACACCAAAAGCAGCACTAGACGAGATCCAAACTAAGTCCAAACTATATCAAATTAATAACATAATCGAAATAGTTAAGTTAGAGACATTGTACCTGAACTTAATTGAAAATAACCACGCCATTGCCTCAAATGAGTAATCAAATGATTTTCATTTTCCTTAAGATGAAATCCCGGGGTAGCTTGATAGCAATGGAAATCATTATTGAGATTTCCATCAAATAAAGCAAACGACGAAGAATCTTTGTAGAAAACTGCTGATATACCCTCTTCGTGTTTTCTAATCTGCAAAAATTTTACATCCACCTTAGCCATTATAATCTAAACCTAAATAACTATCGAATATAATTCTACACACTCAACTAACAAAAAAAAAAAAAAAAAAATCATTCCTGAGAGCTCAATATCAAAGTATTACCATGACGTTAGCGAGAAAAATCAAGTCCCCGTGAGACCTAACGCGAGGAAGATCATCAATTTTCTGAGTGAAAATATTAACTAAAAGCTCCGGACATTGCTGTGAATCATCAACAATCTTCAATATCGAAACATAATCTACATTTCGAATCAAAAAACAAAGAGAGTTCAAGTCAAGTTAAGTCAAACCCACCAAAAAAGAGTAAAAAAAAAAAACTCTAAAATAAGCATAAAATAACCAAAAATAACTACCAGTTCCTCTGCTCTTTCTGGGAAAACTGGACTCCACAACAACACCCAGAAGATTCACTTTGCGATTCACATACTCACTCGTTTCCTTTATTGATCGGTGTCCAGCGTTGTACTTCGTCATTCTAGCATTCAATTAAAAACACAAACTTGCTTTTTTAATTTTTTTTCCTTCTGCTTCTTCAAATCCCTAAAAATCGAAACTCAAATACTGTTTCTGGGCAATTTAAATTGGGCGATTATCACTTTAGTCCCTAAATGTTTTTGAAATATCAGGTATTTAACCATGTTTGCTGTTTTAATACCCGTGGTCCATAAATTTTCATAAATACATCTAATGATGGGCGCAGTAAGCAGTTTGGTTCGATTTTGGTTAAAACCGGATTGAACCGATATATTTCGGTTTTTGAAAACATGAATCAGTTTGAACCGTATTGAACCTTAAAACCGAATTGAACCGAACATATTTATCTTGGTTCGATTCGGTTCAATTCAATTCAATTTGGTTTTAGGCCTATCGGGTTTTGAGGTTTTTTTTTTCAAATTTTTTAGCTGTTTACTATTTTTGCATTTGATGGATAATTTTTTATTTATTTATTTATTTATTATATTTTTTTATAATGCATTTCCCATGGATTAATCAGCGAAAAGAGGCCCAAACACCTTAGTGCATAGCAAACACAGAAACTCATAAATTTATTAGTGATAATCATGACTACATAAATTTAATCAAACTCAAACGCACTAATTACTTCTCCTAAAAAAACCTTGGACAAGATTAATTAGGGTGAGATCATTATAAAATCAAAACCTAATAATTAACTTCTCCATATTAAAATTTGGAGAAGATTAACATCACAAAACCCTAATTAAACTACAAAACACAAAACACAAACACAAACTAGTGTTTGAATGCTTCACATAATGCTGCACCACTGGGGGTCACCAGATCTAAAACCAACCAGTTGGGGTGGTGGCTGGGGAAAGTACTGGGGCTCCGTATCGTAGTACGGGGCAGAGGGCACCGAAGTGGTCATCGGAACCAATGTGGGAAGCTCGGGCTGCATCGTGTGACTGTGATTATAATAAGGATCTCCATAGCCATAGCCATAGCCATAGCCAGTAGTAGTGTAGTAAGGATTATTGTATACATTATTATCATGGACATTAGGGTGGTGGCCATAACCATTGCTGAAAGGAACTCGATTAGGGTTTTGCCCGGAATCGATCCAATACAGCTCTGCATGCTTTCCTGATTTTGCAAGCATCGTCAGGATTTTTCCTGGATCTACTTTTCCTGAAATGAATGCGATCCCTTGCTGTGCATCTATGCTATAACTTACTCCTTAAATAAATAAATAAAATATTATAGATTAGCATGCAGAGTCATATAATCATACGAAAAATTATTCTTTAACACAAACGTCTATATATATATATATATATATATATATTTTATACGAATGAACTTTCGAATATATTCAAACTTAATAATATTTGAAAGAACATAATGGTAATAAATAAAATGAAAATGAAATAATACCATCAATATTAGTCAACATTTTGATAAGGGACTTATGCCATCCAGTTTGTGTATCGATTTTCAGAGCACAACTCTGCAAAAAATGAAAAAAAAAAAAAAAAATCATAACAAAATAATCAACCGAAGCAAAAATAAATAAATTGTAAGAACAGAAGAATTATTATGAATATTATTGAGTAACATACCATGTATCCAGGAGACTCCATTGAAATGAAAATTTGTTTTCTTGCTTGTGGAAAAACGATCGATAATGGAGAGAATAATTTTTTTAAAAAAATTTGCAAAGAACATATAATGGATTACAAGTGATAAAGGGTGTGGCATTTATAGAAAAAACTTAACTTGTTCTTGAAGAAATTAAAATAATTAAGAATCTGGAAATATTTTGTTTAAAGAGATTATATGGATATTAAATATTATATATTAAGGTAAGTTTTGGAAATATAAATCAACTGATGATTTTAAAGATTATTCAGTTTCCTTTCCATTTTGATTTGCATACTAAAAAATCTTTAAAGAGATTGCTATTCAAATCTTGTTTTTTAAAGGTAGGTTTTGACATGTTAATTATAAGCAAATATTTTTCAAAATTATCAACCGTTGGATATATTAAGACATTTATAACGATTGAGATTATCATTGAAATTCTATAATCCACTCGTTAAAAATATACAGATTAATTTTGATCCTATATCATTATAGAATTGATCCCATTTTTCGAAGAAATTAATACTTACTGGCTTAAAAGTCTAGCATTTTGGGATTTGTTTAATAAAATTTTGGAAAGTAAATAAAGAAAATGAATCAAGTGTATCATATTTGGGTTCATTTTCCATTTTTACACAATATGTGTTGTGTTAATTATGGAAACAAATACCAATTAATTGCAAGATATATATATATATATATATATATATATATACGAAAATTTTCCTATCAGTACACACTGATAGAATTATATAAAGACATTGAATGTGAACCATTCGTTTTACATATTTTGACTTGGTATGTATGCACTTGTCAAAGCTCTTTTATAAATGAGTGGCTCACATTCAATATCCGGATAAAGTTATATCAGGATGCACTAATAGGAACGGGACTGTATATATATATATATCCTTAAACAAATCATGTTTTCATGTTTGCAATTTGCAAATCAATGATACTAAAACTATATTTAGAAAGAAATCGTATTATTTTTATTATTTGAAAGAAAAAAAAAATCGTTTTTTTAATGGTGGCAAATTAATTAAAACAATTATTTTAATTGCCATGTATAACTAATTATCGTCATTATTATTATTATTTCAACAAATAATTATCAATAAATAGGGATGTCAATGGGGCGGGTACGGGGTGGGGATACCCTCCCCCCCATTCCCCAAACCCAAATATAACTAGGATTCCCGTCCCCCGCCCCATTCCCCACTTGGGGCGGGGATGGGGAATCCACATTTGGGGAGAAGGCTCCCGGTACCCGTCCCACCTTGCCCCGCCCCGTTTTGATTAAGACAATATTAATAATTATACACCTTATATTATAAGCCACAATCACAAGTGTTAATTAGTCTTTATAAACATTAAATGATTATTGAAGGAAAAAATTAGTTTAAAAAATAAATAAACTCTAATTCATAGAAGTCTATCAAAAAATAATCATGCATTGGTTGAAATATACATAACATTAATCATGTATTGGTTGAAAGAACAAGATATTTTAATTTTTAAATGGTGAAGTAATTGTTGGCTACAATTAAGAATATCGGTTGTGTGAGTGCCATGTCAATATTAAAATGGGGTGAAATGGGGCGAGGATGGGGCGGGGACCAAAATATCATTTTCCGCCCCAAAACTAATTGGGTTTTAAAATCAAATATCATCCCACCCCATAACATGTACCAAACCTGCCCCAAAGGGGTGGGTCCCCACGGGGCCCCGTACCCATGGGGATTTTTGACATCCTTATCAATAAACCAAGTTGTTTGGTAATACATGTTTCCATCTGCCAATACATAAATAAAAACTTATCATAGTGGATGAGGTTGGTTAAGTAATAAAACCCCCTTAAACCTGCATCATGAGTTATGGGTTCGAGATGAGACATCATGAGTTATGGGTTCGAGTTCTTATCTCCTAAACAAACCCCAAATTTATGTAATAGTGTAATACTTCAAAAAAATAAATAAATAAACATCACTTTCAGTGGAACACGAATATTAATGATAAATCTATATGAGCTCTAAAAAAAAACAATAAATTCATATTCACTCTTGAGGACTCGAACCTAGGGTTTACCACCAACCAACCTTATCTCGTGTCTCTCAATCAAATATTTTGACACCTCTTTTTTGTGATAGGATTTGATCCCACTTTGCTCATAAACAAATAAGTTCTCCCCATTGTTGTAGTAGCCATCTGGATTGAATTAATAGAGTTTGCTACTTTGCTTGGTCTGAAAAAACCCCTAATTTGGTCTCGGTGTTTTTCCAAAAAATAAAACAATATTTTTACATGATTAATGATTTTATTTTATTAATTTTTCACTATACTATTTTTTTTTTTCTATTTCTTTACATTGAAAAAATTTCGACTTTTACCTTTTAAAAAAGATAAATAATATTTTCAAAATAATAATAATAATAATAAAAAGAGTAATGCTACATTGTCCAAATTTGGTACCCAAATGATATGGCAATACTGTAGACCATTCATTTAAATTGTATTATATTTGTATGATTTAAATGAATGGTCTACGTTGTTGCCACATCATTTGGGCACTATATTTAGACACTAAATTTGGACAATGTAGCATTACTCATTAAAAAATTAGACCCTATGTACACCTGAATAGTTAATACAAATGCGGTGATTGGTAGAGATGCACATTTTTCCGCGGGGCCCTAATTCCCCGCGTCCCCATCCCCATTTGGAGAATTTTTTTTGGGGAAAAATGGGGAAATGGGGAGGGATGGGGATGAAAATCATCCCCAAATTGAAATGGGGGTCCCCATCCCCATCCCCTCCCCATTTCCCCATTTCCCCTACAATTATATTGAAATGGGATGAGGATGGGGATGGGGATGGGGATGGGGGAGAGGTCCCCCATCTCCATTTCCCCATTTCCCCCAAACATATATAAATATAATTATAATATATATTTTTTATTCTTTGAAAACTCTAACTCCCTAAGTATATATATACATTTAGTTTTTAATTTTTAATTTTTTTTTATTGAAATGTTTTTTTTTTTTTAGTTTAATTTATAATTTTTAGTCAAAGGGAGAAATTGGGGAACGGGGGAAATAGGAAAAAATGGGGAAAATGGGGAATTGGGGATGGGGATGGGGATAGATATAGGTCCCCCCAAAATTCCCCATCCCCATTTTCCCCAAATGGGGGGGGGGGGGGGGTGGTCACCCAACCGAGAGAAGCCAAGAACCCAGAGAGAGAGAGAGAGAGAGAGACTGTTCACTCTTGTATTGTGTTGTGTTTAAGCTGCAATACACAGACACATACCATATCAAAGTTGTCGTCTTGAAAAAAGAAGATGCAGCTGCTGCAGTTTCCGGGTCGGCTGTTAAAGTCTCTATCTGTCTCTGCATTGCCTGCCACCTCTACTCTCCAAGAAATTGCTTCTTCTCAACCCAAAGGTCTCTTTTTTCTCTATATGTACATATATCTAAATGTATGTGTTGTGTCTGTTTTTTAGTTTTTATTTTATTTTATTTGATATGGGTTCAATCTAGTTGCTTGGTTCTCTGAAAAATAGACATGGGAATGGTTTGTTTTTGGACTTTATGTGGATATCTCACATTTACTTGTAATGGGTGTTCCTGAGTTTGCATTTTGGTTGTAGAATTAGAACCAATCTGTGGACTGTGATACTGTTTGAATAAAGCTTGTTGCTTTGATACTTTACAATGTCTTCTTTTTATTAGTTAACAATCTGGTTGGATGTATATATAAGGCACATCAATTTTAGTCTTGAAATAATGTTTATAGTGGGTGACTTCTCATAATTCTGAATTTTAAAACCTCTTTAGAAATTCATGAAGATTTAATTATGTTTACTTGATCACATCTATAGCAAGGAAATCTATAGTTTCATTGCACTATTTTGATTATGTTTAGCTTATGTAAACTGTTCTGTGGGAAAACTTACAATGACAATATGTTAATTTACGAATTGAATTTGTAAACATTCTTTTGATTGGTTTGCATCGGGTAGGTGTTGCTAAGGTTGTTTTGAAAAATGGGAAGAGACAGCTATTTAAGGATAATGGAAGCCCCATGGTGTATAGTGGATCAGTTGATAGAATAATTGGTAGGCCACCGCCTATGACGGGAGATGTTGTACTTGTAGCTGATGGGACGGAGAAGCCAATTGCGTGGGGCTTGTATAATTCGGTTTCCATGTTTTGTGTTCGGCTTATGCAGCTAGAAGAGGAAGCAACAAGGTATAATATCCAACTAAGGTCTTCGTAGTATGTTTTTACCTGCTTCATGAGTCTATTAAGTTCTTAAATCTTAATCAACCTGGTACAGAGATCCATCTTGTGCATTGAACATGGAGAAACTGATTGAATCAAGAATCAATGCAGCTATAGATCTACGGAGGAGGTTGGGGATCCCATCAGCCAGCACAAATGCATACCGTCTTATCAATAGTGAAGGAGACAGGTCTGTGAAATTTAATGTCACTATTTCCTGGGTTATAACATCTTCTATATCTATATTATAAAGCTATTTAATTTGAGCTGTTTGTATAGTGTAAGGTCCTCTATATATGTTAAGGAGCCTTCAATGATCTTCTTTGTCTTCTCTACTTTACACTAAATTCTGCCTGGTGAAGCTAGTTTTCTTACTTCTGAATTGATTGCTCTGCTTGTCTGTAGGTTATCGGGATTAATTGTTGATGTCTTTGGAGAGATAGGTGTAATAGCATCATCTGCTGCTTGGGTTGAGAAGTACAAACCGGAAATAGAGGCTTGCATCAGTAGAATTGATGACATCAATCATATAAAATGGAGACCATCTGTTGAAATTTTGAAAGAGGAAGGGATGGAGACAACAAATTTGAAAGAAATGCATCCATCTACGTGCCCTGAAAGAACGAAGGTAGAACACTATAAAATTGCATTATATGTAAAATCGTAAAGTTAAATTCTTGAAATCCCTGACTTCTAAGAAATTTCTTGCCATATCTCAGCCAATGCAAAAAAAGAAAAAGATAAAAAGAACAAGAAATTGTAAATACACTTTGACACTACACAAATTAGCAAGTGGGTGACTTATTTTTGCCTTAATTTGGTTAAAAATTCAAGCAAAAAACTCATTCCTGCTGCATTGCTCCCATCAAAATAAAAAATATGATTTATACTTGGGCATGTTGACCTAGGCACATTGTCATTGAAAATTCTTGTTCTAAGATATGTTTCAATGATGGGTAGAATTGAAAGATCTGAAAATTTTCCATTATTCCTAGATAGAAAGTGCTTCTCATTTATTTACCACAATTCTCCCAAACTCAAATGAGTAATAGGTTTTGGAATGCCTTCTCGCATCAACTTCTTGCTATTTGTGATTCTGTGCTGTAATGAGGTGTGTTAAGCATGATTTTTTTCCATATTCCAGGTTTTAGAAAATGGGATATCTTATACAATTTCAATGGAGGGCCAGAAGACAGGATTTTATGCTGATCAACGTGAAAATCGTCGGTTTATATCTACAATATCAAATAAACAGAAAGTTCTTGATATTTGCTGCTACAATGGTGGATTTTCTCTAAATGCATGCAGAGGGGGTGCTGTTCATGTAACTGGTATGTTTCATGACAGTCTTCCATTGTCAAGTTTGATAATTGCAAAGACCCAGTTGTCTTATGATTAACCTATTTATATTATAAAAGATTTTGTTTTCACAACTTTGGTTTAAAATTGAATAATTAGGATCTATGTCAAATTCCTCCATAAAAAAACTGATTGCTTTTATGATTAAACAACTCTACTTTTCAGGTAGTAGACCTTTTTTTCTTAAATTTGTTATTGTAGTTTGCACCCATTCTGACTATAATCTGATTGGTGTCTGCTCATTATTTTGTGTATGATGTATTTCATCTTGTGCATGGTATCAGACATGGAGCATGGAAACATAAATGCTTTTCTGTTTTCATTTTTGTAACCCCACCGCAAATAAAAACCCAAACCCCTACAATCATGGTGTGAAATCCTAAGACCTCTTACGTAGCCATAGACTGTAAGCATCTATAAGGTCTATTAACTTGTTTACCATCTCTTATATTCTATCAGGTGTTGATACATCACTACCTGCTGTGGAGCTTGCTAGAGAGAATGTTGTTCTCAATGAACTAGATCCTGAAAAAATAACATTTTTGAGAGAAGATGCAACGGTTTTTATGAAGGGTGCTCTTTCAAGAAATGAATTATGGGACATAGTTATTTTGGATCCTCCAAAATTGGCACCTAGAAAGAAGGTACAGTAACATTATTTTATGATGTTTAACAGAGATTGGGATGAAACTTGAGTCAGTTCAGACATGTTGCCAAAAGAAACAGGCTAAATTTTGGTTGGCTTTGTTGGATGCTTTTCACATCAAGAACGGTGTTTGGTTTAATCGCAACACAAAGTTGTATCCATGTGTTTATTTGAATTTGTCATGCATGAAATATTTAGGTTCACATCCTCAATGCATGTGTCGACTTATCTCTAATGTTTGTGCAACTTCATGTTGCTTAATGATAATTTTAATTTCAGAATCTTCAAAGTGCATCAGGCATGTACAGAAATTTGAACTCTTTAGCAATGCAACTAACAAAGAGAGGTGGTCTTCTGATGACGTGTTCATGCTCAGGAGCAATGACCCAAAGTGGAACGTTCTTGCGTACTCTCCAGGCAAGTGAATTTCCATGGTTTTTGTGTTCATTAGTTGTGAAAAGCTGTCTTTGTTTTCATGGTTTATTTTTTGCTTGTTTGCATTGTTTTTCTTTTGGAGTTCTCTCTTGTATTCTATTTCTTTCTTTGTCAGGTACGAGGTGTCATGTATTTTGCACATTTAATAAATTCTGGAACAAGATTCTCCCAAACAAACAAGAAAATGTAGTTAGAAGTCATTGTTGTTCAAATGATAATATACTGCCTATCATTTACCAACCACACAATAGTTACATCCCATGTCATGGGAAATAGTTTTCTTTTTTGGTTGTTTTGTAGACCATATTAGTTGAATATGGAATGCATCCTGCAAAATTTCCGAGGATCAAACAAGAAATTAACATTCATAACATGTGAACTTCAATAATCAATTCACATTCTATCTCTTTTCTCTTGATCAGGGTGCTGCATCAATGGCGGGAAGGAAGATCACAGTTATACGACAAGCTGGAGCAGCCTGTGATCATCCAATCGACCCATCATATCCAGAAGGCACATATCTGTCCAATATCCTACTTAGAGTGCTATAAAGTGCCTACAATTATTTGCATACACCCGAGTCTATTTTGTACTTTGAATCAAAGAACTAGAAATTGTATTGATCTATTTCAGAAATTATACATGAAATTTACTGTCTTACATAATGCTTTTCAAACAGGATATATTTGATACCATTTAATATTGATACACAAAATTACAGCAACCAATCCATAGAATGTGCTTTACACATTTTAGCTCAGCGCCCTCCTGGATTTCTGTTCCACGACAAATAAGAAGGATCTCCAAGTCGCCTGAAATTGCAATGCAAGACATCAGTATTCAATACAATGAATAACCATATAAGTTACGAACAAATTGCAGTAATCCTTTATTCAAACTTTGTTCTCCGTCATAATGATAAAAATACAAGAACGGAGCAGCTAGATCTCCCATAATCAGCATATTTTGGCATACAATGGTCAGTATGTGGTGAGCCACATAGATTGCACAATCAAAATACCAAGGCTAAATGCTTTCACAATTGAGTGCAAACAAATGTGAAAATAATTGCTTTTAGAGGTATCATCACATGCTAACCTGCATATAACCGGCTTCTAAGCCAGCAGGACATGAAACTTAACATATCAAATTATGAAACTCAGCAGAATGAACAGACAATTATAACTGGAAAGTCCAGGTGAGGCATGTTTCGAGTCTGTTGACTGCCTCACTCTTAAAAGAATCCTGTGGGGTAAGAACAGGTGATTGAGAAATTTACCTTGGCTTGACTAGATATACGATAGTGAATGACAGGGCCAAAAAGAAGCACAACCCTCCAACAGTGAGATAAGCGATGCCAAGGAAATCGTTCTTTCCACCAAGCCAGCTAGTGGTTGATAGGACAAGTCTCTTCTTGCCATTAAAACTGTATGTGTTGTACCTGTTCTCCAACATCACATGTATTTCATCATCTGCATTGAGATCCGTCTCTATTTTTCCATACAACTTCCTAAAAGTGGGCAAAGCTGCGGTTCGCATCCAAACTATAAGATCCTCCTGCTCACTCAACTGTTGCACCAAGACATTCAAACACATAAATTGGTTGCAAAGAGTTGCTTATTAAAAAAAATAATAATAAAAAAATAATAATAATAAAAAAAAAAAACCACCACATGCTCTTAGAGTCTTAGATAACTAAAGGACAGAACAAATGTTTAAAGAGGTTGAACAAAAAGCTCAGTAGCACAACATCATATTTCCACCTAAAGTTTGCATCAACATTTAAACATCTTTATAGCAGCCAACTAAAATGAATAACATGACTTCTGAGGTGATAAAAGTGCACTACAGAACACCAATTGATTTGCTAAAAACAACTTATAATACAGGAATATGCTCCAACTGATGCCGGATAATTTTTATTGTTTTTGAAATGGCAAACTGAAGCTTTTAGTTTGGTTTTCCAACCTCTACTATTACAAATTGCATAGGAGACATGATAAATTAATTTTAAACTCAAATTCTATCAGATAAGAAGTGATAAAAGGCTTACTGGTTTAGTCTCATTGAGAATAGCACCACCTTGAAGAGTTCCTTTCTGGAAGTTTTTAGGAAAAACTTTCTTGCCAAACTTGTGTTCCCTATCACTCTTCCATGAGATATCCTTCTTGTTCACTGTCAATGTTTCATTGTTATTGCGGGAAAATCTGTAAGTATCATTGAACAAACTCCAAGCAATAAGGCCACAAGGTACAATGGGCGGTCCATTTGTTCCATTTATAGTAGCTTCGGGCTTGCATGCACTTGTATCAGTAGCATCTGGATCTTTCAACTGAGAATCACTTCGGCTCTTCACATATCTGAATACAAAGCCACAATCACATTTGTCACCAAACAATCATCACAGTGAATAAATTGAATTATTACATCAAAAATTAAAAAGTGAAAAAAGAAAATTCCTGTAATGGTTTTAAATCCATTATTGTATATAGCGATAGAGGCAATGAAAACGAGAGAAATTACAAATGCATAGCTACCCTTGTAATTAAAAATGACACTGTCAAATACTAATAATAAAAAGTACCAAAATTTATATGACACACAATCATGATAATAACCGTTTATCTAAATATGAAATTGATAGTATCTCCTTATCCCTAAACTAGAAGGCAAACATGAACAAGTAAAATTTGCTACCAAAAGTAATACAATGATAAGAGCTGCATAATACACAACTGGTTGATAGAGTTGCCTATTTTGTGAATATTGCAAAATAGTTCCACAAATAATTTGAATATATATAAGCAGAAAACATGGCAAAGGCAGGTGATATGTACCTGCGATGATTTTGGTAGAAATTGTCAAGCTGATAGTAAATAAAGATAGGCTGCTTCATGCGTTTTGTCACCTAAAAGAAGAAAGCCAAAAATATATAACTTCATCCATTTCATAACCACAAGAATTAAGTTTACTCTCTTCTTCTACAAACATGATCTTTGTATATAACAATAGAATAACAATAATGATAGTAATAACAATAACAATAAATGAGAAAGCAGACTAATTTTAATTTGGAACCTTACTTTTATTGTTCTGTTGCAACTTTTATTAGTTGTGTTGCTCTGTATATATCCGACCATATTAGTTCTATTAGCTTGCGGTATGCAATCAGTTTCATAGCGATCAACGAGTTCAACAACCTGGTAGAGAGGATCAAGAGAATCCATAATCAACTACTCATGAAACTAAAATTACAATTGCAAAATGCTTGGTATGTGTTTAAACATACATCTCGGGAAGCAAAGAGAGAAGCAACTCCAATGGGTATGAAGACGATGCTAACAAGCAGGAACGCTGAAATAACCTGCACGAAGACAGATATTAAATTTGATCCAAATTTGTACCATATAAGTTGCTAACATTTCCATATAAGCATACATACGGGAATTGCTTACCCATTTTGGTGTAAGAATCGGCTTGCAAGCTGGAAGTTCCTGCTGAGTAAACCTCGAATCTAAAAGGAGAAATAAAAAACAAATCAGAAGGGAAAAGTAATGAGAAAATCAAAGCTTCATGACAAATTTGATTTGAAATCATAGCACTTGGATACAATTGTAATCGATACAAAGCTTAATCAAACTAACAACATTCTGCTTATAAATTCAAGCAAGTATTAAACGCAGAATAGCAACTGAATCAAGAGATCAAAAACAAATAACTCAATCACAACACCCCAGGCACATAATTATATATAGTCAACTCATAGATCCTATCTGGGTATCTGATCATTAGAAACATAAACCCGGCACTTATTTTTTAAAAATACCAACAAGAAAAAAAATCCAATCTTTCACGATTCCTAGACAAAAATAAGTCAACCCCAGAACAAAAAAGCACAAAAGCACAAGTAACTGCTCATAAATTGGTCGAAAAAAAAAAGGAATTTGAAAGAGAAGCATACACTTGGGTCGCTTTGAAGCCCTCCGGTTAGCGGAAGAATCAGCCGATCCGGCGGCCGCTGAGCTGGACGACGCCGTATTGGAACTCATCAGAGACTACAAAAACAAGGGAGGGAGCTCACGATGTGGTAACTAAAAACGAAAGTTAAAATCTTTTTTTTGTTTAGAAAAATGAGAGAGCTGTTGGGTTGTGTAGGTATATGCTTTGGTTTGTTTGACTTTGAAAACAGATTGATGAAAATAAAATGAAGTTTCTCTGCCTATGAGCAGGGCGGCTTAATTTATGTCTCCGTCTGTTTCTGTTTCTAGAAGAAGAAAGTCCATTTTTAAGACCGGCAACTGTACATGTAATGATAGAAAAACCGGTCAAACCAAAGCTTTGTACCAACTAGGCAACTACTGCACACACGGTTGGACTGTTTATTAGGGATATTATTGCAAACCTCCCCTCTAGTTTGAACTATTTATCATTTTAGTCCCTCTAGTTTAAAAAATATCCTTTTTTATCCCTATTATAAGAGATATTTTGATCAAAGTATCGATATTTACTTTCTTATATATAAGTGGTTAACTGATTATGGATGGTTATGCAACAAACTATCATGGTAAATTTCACTGTAGATTATTTTATAATACTTTCCATAAGTAACCACTCACATGCTTATTAAAACTGTTGTTAAATCAACTCAGATTATTAAATAATCATTTCATACCATGATTATTAAATAATCTGATTTTAACTCCTTAAAAAAAAATTACTGAACGGAAAGTAATCATGGCCTATAGCTTATGGTGGAGAGATCATGGGCTTAGGGAATTCGATTTAAGGCTCCAATGCTAAGATTAGAAATTTAGTACGATGTTTTCAAAATATAAGACCAAATCGAGAACAACTTGATTGAATTAACAACTACGACAAATATTAAATTTGACTTAAATTCTTGATTCCGCCACTTGCGAAAAAAATCCATTGGGGTAGACAAGAACTTCCTATCAACGTAATTTACAAGGCAGCTAATAAGAATATACAACAGATAGCAGGCCCAATATCCATTATCCAACATCACCTTCAACAGATGGATCATGAATATTATTCAAATGGGCCAAGTTTGGAATTACAATGAATTGGGCCAAGTTTGGAATTGTACAAACAATTTGAAACCCAAAACTGCAAATGCATGAATGAATCGAGAAACGTTTTTTGTCTTTATAGAGCAAAGAAGTGAAGAACGATTTGATTATGAGTCAAATTGATACAACTTCAAATGCCATTATCAATCAACCCCACTAATTATTTTAACTGATAAATAAAATACATATACAAACAAGACACACACACGGGGTCTTTTTGCTGATCTGAAACGGAGGTTGTTGAAGGAAAGACGGAAAATGACGTTGGGAGGAGTGTCACGCTTGGCACTTGTTGGATATCGCTCGTTTTCAGCTTCACAAGTGCCGCGCATGCACAGCTACTGCTTCACTCCAATCACCTCTCGACAGGCAAGCAATTGCACTCACTCTCTTCTTCTTTTTTTGAATGATAAGTAACTTATTTTGTTGCTGCTTTTTAGATTTAGTTTTCTGAGTAGTATCTGCAGTGAATGAGTGAGTGAGTGATATATAGTCTGATAGATAGTTGTGTAGTTGCTAGAATGAACAACAAGGTGATCAAAACATCTCCATTTTTTTGACTGTTTTGATTGTGGGAATTGATTTTTTTGATTTTAATGCGTTCTGGGTATTGAAATTTTCATCTGGGTGTTTGTGTTCTTGTTTTTGATGATAAAGATTGTTTTTTTTTTTTTTTTTTTTTGTTGAAGGTTGATCATATTGAGATGGTTGTTCTGCTTGCATGCTTTTGTAGCTCTCTATTGCTAATTCATTTCTGCTTTTTAAAAAAAAATTTTTTTTTTTTGAAGGAGATTGTCTGAATTGTGAGTTGATTTAGTTTAAAAGTTGCTGCTAAAGTGCTAAGAAGATGAAATTATTGGACATTGTTAATGTGTTGTAATAATCTTAAAGTTTACATTTTTCTATAAGTTTTTCCCAATTGATGATTGATTTAAGTAGTCGTAATAATTGTCAAGATTTTTGTAAAGTAGATGCTCTGTCTCTCACCCTCTCTCTCTTGCACACACACAGTTAACCTGATAATTAACAAATGGTTCTTTATTTAATCTTTTTGTGGGCTGGTTTAGGAAAACACAATTTTTAGTTTTCTAACCCCTTCAAATTGAAGATCTTGACTTCAATGTTGTTTGAGATGTAATGCATGTTCTTTTTGGCTACAAACAAGTAATTTTTTCAACTATTGTGCTACTCTTTCTCTTAGTGAATTTACTCTACATATTGGAATTTTTTTCTTCAAAGCATATTCGTCGGGTACACAGAATTTCTAAATAATGGAATTGGATTTCAGATGAGTACGGACGTGAAGAGTATTACTGCTAAGCTTCGTAGCTCTGGCCTCTTACGCACTCAGGGGCTTATCGGAGGGAAATGGACTGATGCATATGATGGGAAGACTTTGGAGGTTTGGATGAAACATTATCATTATATTTAATTTTCACAATGTTGTTCATTCGATTGCTTGTTAGTAAATTAGAGTTGGAGTACTTTTGGCCTTATTTTTTTTATTTTTTTATCTCTGATCTCTTGTCCGTTACCTAAAGTTAGCCATTTTGTTTGTCAAACACCTTATGTATTGTCACGGCAGGTTCTCAATCCGGCAACTGGTGAAGTAGTAGCAGACGTCTCATGCATGGGTCGAAAGGAGACAAATGATGCTATATCTTCAGCTACTGATGCATTTAGCTGTAAGGACTTCAGATTGAACTATTCTCTGATTATTTTATAATCAAGAAGAAATTCTACTATATTTATCCTATTTTGCTAAATGGAGCTGTCACTACTAACTTTTCAATAAATTGCACCTTGAAGCTTTTGTAAGTTGCAAGATGATTATATTTTTTATTTTGGGTACTTTTGGTACCTTTACCATACTTGTGGCATACATATCTCTTGTGTTGATGTTTTAAAATTGTGCTGCTCGCTTACATGGTTAGTTTGGTGTGAATCTTTGTGCATACATATGTATGCATATTAAACATCACTTGAGGTCGTTGTTCTCATTTTTGAGTGACATGTTTCAACTATGAAAGTAGCTTTACTTATTAAAGTTATTTATGACCTATTATCTGTGTAGCTTGGAGCAAAGTCACTGCTGCTGAGAGGAGCAAGTGTCTGCGGAAATGGTATGATCTGTATTCGTGACTATCTTGTTTCGCTTGTATAAAGATCTGATCATAAAGTTTGAAAACTACTGAGTGCTAAACTGCTAACCAAAGCATTAGTATATATAAAGTTCTATGTGTTTGTGTGTGTGGTTTCATAGGAAAGTGTGAACCAGGAGCAATATTATGGGCTATGATTGTTGAATTAGAAATGCAGATGTCCTTTGGACTCTGATTAACCATTTTGCTTGACCTTCTCCTATGACGTATCTGTCGGTCTGACAATTTCTAATTTGTTTGTCTCCTTTAAAGAGATAACTGTTTCAATTGTCTCAATTTGAATGTTCTGTTTGCATTTCTTATCTAAGGCCGTTGGAATTCATTTGAGTGCTTTTAGTTAATGCGATTCTTTGTTGTTATGGAGTGATATTTGTTTTGCAATTGTCCTGAGAGCTAGTTTCTCTGCTTTTGATGCATAAAATTATCCTTTCCATTGTTTTGTGCGTTTGTCTATAGCAAAAGAAATCGTTGACTTGTTTGGACTTAACTTCCTTTGAAGATTAATAATGTACTTAGATGTAGTGTCATTAATTGTTTCTTGGAGCTCTTGTAATTGATATGCTCCCTGTGAAATGCTGCATTGGAATGCTGGGAAATTTAGTTGTCTTACTGAAGTTGATTTGATTATTCTCTGTCTATTTAAGGTATGATCTACTGATAGCCCACAAAGAAGAGCTTGGACAACTAATAACGTTGGAGCAGGGAAAGCCTCTAAAAGAAGCCATCGGTGAGGTAAACCGTTATCATTTTTCTTTAAGAGATTTAAGCAATAGGCTATATCTTTTTATTCATATCTTATTATTTGCGATATTTAGCTTTTTAGACTGAAATTGCAGGTTAGCTATGGGGCCAGTTTTATTGAGTTCTTTGCAGAGGAGGCAAAACGTGTATACGGTGATATAATTCCTGCAACTCTATCTGATCGTCGGTTGTTTGTTCTAAGACAGGTGACTTATAGTGTTTTTAAGAGTTATTATGAGTGAATCATTTCTTCTAATAGTCACACTTTGGTTGCTCTTATGCATATATTACATAAACTCCATTTTGTAAGACTCTCAGTAGCCTGCAATGGCCAAATGGTGTCATGTGGCAACATCTTAAGTAAATCGTGTCATCTGGAAATGTCTTAAGTAGTTGCACCTTTTGTCATAATAATCTATCTCATTGATTGATTCGAGATATAAACACATCTTAAGTAAATTGTGTCATCTGGAAATGTCTTAAGTAGATTGCCTCTTTTGTCATAATAATCTGCCTCCTCATTCATTGATTCAAGATTCTGATAAAGACAAAATGACAATAGAAATGCTGTGTGTCCAAGTAGTTTTCTTTTTAATTTCTTTAGTTCTTTTGTTTGCTTTAGATGGACAGTTCTTGACAACATCATTTTTCATCGAATGTTCTTAGTGCCATTTTGGTAGATTTTGTGCGATTTTCTTATATAATTTACCTTCATTATTTTTTTTGCAGCCCGTTGGTGTTGTTGGTGCAATTACACCGTGGAACTTTCCCTTGGCTATGATTACCCGAAAGGTGTTTTTCAGTTGTCATTATTATGGTCTAATTATTTTTCTGTTGTGTGCAATTTGTATAAAGTGTTTAAAGAGCAGAACCCTTATAATGCAAGAACTTAGCGTTCAAAATGAAATGTTTTATTGCCGATTGTACAGGTTGGCCCCGCCCTTGCTTGTGGGTGTACAGTGGTTATAAAACCCTCTGAATTTACACCCCTCACGGCTTTAGCAGCAGCTGAGTTATCTCTTCAAGCTGGAATACCACCGGTAAATCCTACAGCATTTTATATACTCTTTAAAGTGCATACTGGAAGCTCATTTTCATTGGGGCCTTGTGAAGCTGAAACAGTGAAATATATTGGAATTCAATGATAGATAGTACTGAAACCGGTTGCACAGCTAATACCTTTCTTGAGTGGTGACAGTTAACATCATCAGCTATATAAATTTTAATACTGAAAAACCTATGAGATTTATCTTCACCTAGCAATCTAGTCACATAAAGGCTAAATCTTTATTCAAAATTGATTTTTCACAGATTGATAATTAGTTATTTGAATCTAGAATATACACAATACAATACACACTTCTCTTTCTTCTCTCTTGCTCTGTCCAAAAATTGGAGTTATGTAATGAAAGTCTGCCTTACTATTTGTTATATTTGCATCAGTTCATCATTCTCAAAGATTTAGGGGATCAACTATAAAGTTCATTTTTTTGAAATTGTAAATTGACCCCACTTATAAATTTCTTGTCTGCTTACCAGTCATAGTTGCTATAAATTTTAGGAAGAATGTAGGTGCTTTAATCTATCTTCTTTTCTTTTCGAGGTTATCTCAATGGATTTTCTGGTATTTATAATTGATTTTATGTTTTAAATTATCAAGGGTGCTGTGAATGTGGTCATGGGGAATGCTCCTGATATTGGTGATGCTTTACTTGCAAGTCCACAGGTTTTTTTTCATTCTTTAGATGCAATCCAATTATTTTGCAATTTGTCATCTTCAAGCGATCTCCTTGTGGTGATTTGATGCAATATGTTTCTTTTTACAATTTATTCAGGTAAGGAAGATTACGTTTACAGGCTCAACGGCTGTTGGAAAAAAATTGATGGCAGGAGCAGCTGCGACAGTTAAAAAGGTATGTAGGATCCAAAATTGATGAGTAACCTAAATCCATAGGACCTTATAAATTAACACCTGGATTGTTGCCTTTTCATTTGTCTTTTCCAGGTATCTCTAGAACTTGGTGGCAATGCACCCTGCATAGTCTTTAATGATGCAGACCTGGATGTAGCAGTAAAAGGAGCGGTAAGTTAAAAGTTAAAGGAGCAAAAGTGTGTGCTCATGTCAGTTATTTCTGAATTCCATGTGTTATTGGAGGCATGTAATCTGTACCTTAATGGTAATCTTTTGAAAGATCTTATGATTTTTATTTGCAGCTTGCAGCAAAGTTCCGCAATAGTGGACAAACTTGTGTGTGTGCCAACAGAATACTTGTTCAAGAAGGTATACATGAAAATATATTATAGTATGGGTGAACAAACTTCATTTTTATGTGAGTGTGTGTGTGTGTGTGTGTGTTTGGTTGATGTTTTGGATTTAATTTATATTATTCTGCTTGGTTCTTAACAGTAAGAATGACTTAAGTGAATTTTCCCTGTGCATGGAGACACAGCAGTAATAAGTATGGATGTACCACTCCATAAATGATAGAAGCAGCAGTGCCCATTTTTACTTATAATTGAAGAATTACTGTTACCTGCTAACATTATAAAAGTATGACTTAATTATGCAATAGTACTCTTATGTTTTAAGTAGCATCTTGTATTGGGTTTGAGATTTTGAGGTAACAGATCTAGTGAACATTGCATCTCAACATGGTAATGAGGTCTGGGTTTTTGTTATCTCCTCTGAGTTTAAGAAGGAGAGAGTGTTTTTGGAGTTTTTCGTTGTTACATATTGGTAACTTATATGTATAATAGTTTACAATATCTTCATTTGTTCTTTTGTTTACATTGATTAATCAATCAATTCACAGTTTTTTGGAATAAATGAGTGGGTTTTTCACAACCTGATTTTTGGGTTGATGTGTCATTCAACATGAATATGAAGCCTTTCTTTAGCAGAGTCTAATACATTGTGTAGGAGTCACATGTTTGCTTGTGTGTCATGCATTACTGTCATGTGTATGATAGTTGCTTGAACTTTTATCCCCCTTTGGCACATGGATGTGAAGAAATTGATTCATCAATGTTGAAAATATTTGTCATTACTTCAGTTTTTAAAACTATTTATTTGTTTGCTCTCTTAATTTGTTTCATCTTCTTTTCCAAATGCAATTTATTTCTTTATTTTTTGTTTTGCTTTTTTGCAAATTTAAAAGGGTTTTCAATGCAGGTATCTATGAGAAGTTTGCAAATGCCTTTTCAAATGCTGTCCAGGATCTGAAAGTTGGAGAAGGGTTTACTGAAGGTGCCGTCCAGGTAATCATTTTTGTCTTTTGTATAATGTCTATTATGGTCGCTCGTACGGGATAATGCTATCTTATTGGTTGCTAAAGTGTTGTGTTGATCTTACCACTTGGGTTGGCTTGCAGTGATATTTTATTTGCATAGATATTCCATTCATCTTAAGCATATGAATTGGCCTGGCATAATCACATAAATGTGCAGTTTGCTATTTTACAATAAACTTATATTCTCTTTTTTTCATGAGTTTTGATTAGTTTGAACTTCAATTTAAAATCATAGTTTTAACTTAACTTTTCATTTCTTTCCAGGGTCCTCTAATCAATAAAGCAGCATTGGAAAAGGTCAGTTTTGCTCTTGGAATTTAGTTGTCATCAAATAATATGTCTGTTTGCCTCCAGTCTTTAAATGAGTTTCTGATCTCTAATTGGTCTCTTTGGGGATATGTCATCAGGTTGAAAGATTTGTTCAAGATGCTGTCTCGAAGGTTTGCTTTCTCACCTATTCTATTGAATTTAATTAGTTTACACTCGGTGGTTTGGAAAACATGTTTTTCTTCTCATGGTAGTAATTCCTTAACAAAGGTCCAAAGTCTTTTTTTCTTTCATTTTTAATTTTTAATTTAATTTTTAACTTATCGTGATTGTTACATTTCCTCTAAAGTTATGACCTGTATGTTTCTTAGGAGCATACATGGTCATTTGTCAAGTTGTAGGGAACATCTTGGGTATTTGACACCCTTAAGAAGAGATGAGGGTCCTGTCATCTTCAAATGTAACTGCTTGAATATAAGCTTGTCAATTTCATATAGGCCTTTTTACGATAGAATGTTGGTAATTCAATATGCATTGTTTCCAATTGCCCTGCTACAAAGTCAATGCAATAAACTTTTTTCATCTTGTTAATATCATAAAATAAAAGATTATGGATTGGTATTTACTGTTCTACACTTCTACATATTGAGATCTTACTTTAGATGCTATGGTAACTTTCACAGCTCATCCTTTTTTTATATGGTTGCTATTCCCTTACACAACAACTATAGCAGTTTCTGTAGATTAGTTTTTCAGTTTCTTTTTCTTTTTTTCGTTATTGATAACCAATTGATTTATAAACCATTGTTACTTGGTTAAACCCGGATTGCAAATTTCATTGGAGTGGCCTTTACTAAATATGTGACTACTTTCATATGGAGTAACATGTGATTGATTTTCAGTAATTTGTATTGGACATTGGATAGTAAGGCATGCTTGCTTACAACCATTTAGTGTGAAAAAAGAACTCAATGAGCATATGTGGGCAAAAGAAACTGTTAAATGGATTATAGTATTTTTAGTTTACATGCTTTGATGCTTTGGGGAATAATTAAATGGAACATTATTTTTTTATGGCAGAAGAAGTAACATTTGGTAAATATTTCAACAACTTAGAATCAGTTAAAAATGTGTTAGAACCTTAACTGTGTGGATTGGTTGCTTTGTTGTTTCTCTTTATTTATTTTCCTCCCATGTTATTGTGCTTGAAAAATAAAAGTAAATAATGGTCCTGACTGACATTTAAGTAGGTTCTGATTGACATTTCTAAATATCGCTGTCTTATTTGTTGGCTTAGCTCAAGAACTTGCATTTTAGGGCACAGGAATTCTTTTGTTGTAGTCCTTGTTGTACATCATTTATTTATTTTATTTTCTTAAAATATATATTCTTATTGACCATAATTTAAAATTTCAGGGAGCAAAAGTCCTTCTTGGGGGTAAAAGACATAGTCTTGGAATGACCTTTTATGAGCCTACGGTCATTGGTGATGTCAAGAATGACATGCTTATTTCAAGGTAAGTGCTTGACTACAATCACACTGACATTATCAAATTTAGATTTGTTTGGTAAAGGTGATTGCGATTGTTCTTGTGCATATGCTGAAGGAAAAGTAATTGTCTTTCAGTCTATTCTTTATTCTACCTGGGTCGTAATATCAAGCATAGTGACCTAAGAAACAAGAAATACTCTCATCTAATTTTGTGTCATTTTCCAGTCGGGTTTTTCTTGTGTAGGAGATCATTCCAGTGATTTCACTGGCAATTGTTTGAAGTCATTATGGCTTCTTAGACAATGTCCCATCAGATACATATCATGGTCTATAACTGTTTGACTAGCTTTAGCATATTTTATGTGCTTATTCATACTTTTCCTATCTCAGAGAGGAAGTATTTGGACCTGTTGCACCACTTTTACGGTTCAAAACCGAGGAGGAAGCTATCCACATGGCCAATGACACCAATGCAGGTTATTTTGTTGTTTTTTATTGATTTGGTAGCTGAAAATTATGTTTGTTCTTAGAAAAGCATTAAAGTCGGGCCTACTTAAATTTAAAATCTCAGTTGATTAACAAATTCTTAGTGTTTCAAATAATATCGGTGTTCCCCTCTTGCAGTATAATAATGATTATTTGAAAGATGGGATTAACGGTTTGCTTTTTCCCATCTAAATTATGCAGGGCTAGCTGCTTATATATTTACAACCAATGTTCAACGCACATGGCGCGTCTCTGAAGCTCTTGAGTATGGACTAGTCGGTGTCAATGAAGGGTTAATTTCGACAGAGGTGGGTTTCATCATGGCTTCAACAGGCATGTAAACAACAATAGTAACACAGATTGGCTTATTACTTGTTTGTCTCATTGCAGGTGGCTCCATTTGGTGGCGTTAAGCAATCTGGTCTTGGACGGGAAGGTTCCAAGTATGGAATGGATGAATATCTCGAAGTAAGTAAACTGAAAACATTCAAGGAAATTTATAACTGCTATAACTTTTTCAACCCCCTCTTTATCTTTTTGGGAAAGCTATTAAATTGTCTGATGTGCTTGGAATCATCAATAAGGCGTTTTAAATTGCTGGTCTAATAGAATCATACCATTACGATTTCTAAGAATACTTGTTAATTTCTCTTTTCAAAGTTTTCGTCGTGTGTGTATATAGATCAAGTAATGGTATACATCATCCAACCTTGATTTGTTTCCGACTCTTCTGTATATAAGCATATTTTCCATGTTACTAAGGATTGAGTCCAAATTGACAAGAATCTCAGTTTACTTAACTGCTATCATCATATTGAGGCATTGTTTTATATTATGCAGATGAAATATGTGTGCTTGGGGGATATGAACAGAAACTGATGGTCGAGGTTCGTACTTAGACTACCTAGTAGCTCCTCCATTTATTTGGCCTGTACATTCTCCTATACTAAAATGCGTCTGTGTTATGTAAAACAGGTATGCAGTCTTTTCGGCGATGGACTTGTTGTAATCCAAAGGTAGCTGGGAGAGAGAAAAGAGGAGTGTGCAGTCTTTTGCGTTTGATGTAAATGTAGAAGTGAGTTGTACAACCTTTGTAGGCAGTTCCCATGTGTATCTAAATAAGTACAACAAATGACTATGCATGTTTGTCTTAAACCTTTTCTTTGTTGCTTCAAGACCTATAAAATAATAAGAGAAAACTTTGGTTTGATCATATTGTATCTGTCATATTATTTGCTGGGTTGTTTTTTCTCCCAGTTTTATAAGATTTGAATCAAGATTTTGTTCTAGTTCTTTTTTGGTTAGTTCTTATAGTCAATTATTTTGGTAGAACGCGTAGCGCAATTTTCGTCAGGCATGATATTTTTATTTCATATGACGTGATCTCAACGAGGGATGCATGGTACGTGGATCTTGATGTGTCCAGTCCAAGTATTTTCCTTCATTCTGATACAAGATAGGCTGGGCCTGAAATTGGCTCTACAATGAATTAGTTGTTTTCTTGCTTTTTCTTGGGAGTTCTCATGTTCTATTACATTTCTATCAATGCAGTAAATTAAATAATGTAAATATTCTCTTGCAAGAGAAGAGTATAACATTAATAGATGATGGAGAATGCAACAGCTGATAAAAACCCAGGAGGTATAAGATATCAGAAAAGTGATGAGAAACTTGGATGATAGAAAAGAGAGAAGCTTTGTAAAGTATTCTTCTAATAGTACAAATAAATAAAGATGGGTCCCTCAAATTCACCTTCAAAGAGAATATATTCATTTTAAAGAATAAATTCTACAAGAGAGCACATAAAGATGCTTGAACTTCAAGCAAACATACATGGCCTTAACACTAAGCCAACCCTACTTTTTTTTTTTTTTTTTTTTTTTTTTAAATTATTGGGTTTATATGGTTTTAAAACATATTCAACTAAAAGTTAAACTCTAACTTTGCTTGATTATATATATAAGGGGACAGCTATGTGTGACAATGCTAGTCTAAAGAGAAGAATCTCCAAATCTAAATCATCAAAAATCCCCAATTGCCCTTTCTTTCATTTGGATATGGAGAGGTGCCAAATTATTATATACTATAAAAATATTAATTAATTTTGTTTTCTTATGTGATTCATGGTTCTAAATCATATATACAAATAATAAATGGTTTGCAAAAAAATTAATGAAAAATAACGACAGTACGTAGAGGTGTAGCTCAGCCGGTAGATGGACGGGCTTCGGGTTTGGGTAAATAACTCCCAGGTCAGCGGCTCAAATCCTACCAATAGCGAAGGCTTTAAAAAAAAATATCTAGTCCCAGATTAATAGATATTGTCAAAAAAAAAAAAAAAAAAAAATTGAAATATATCATAACCCTAGATATATAAATATAATAGATCCAAGAATGGTATAACTCATGAAGTTCTAGATTGTTGCTAGAAAAGAATCTTCTTTGATTGTCAAAGAAGAAAGCATTTATTCCCATTTGGGATTTGGGTAAATAGCAACTCCATTTTTATATTTTTGTTTTTGGACGGGGGGCTTTAGATTTGTATCATCATATCTCTCTCTCTCCCACTAGATTTGACATCTTTGCATGAGGTAGCTTTATATTAGAGAGGGAGAGGGAGAGAGGAGAGCTTTATATTGTTCTAACTCATCCTGATTTATATCTCTTTTTACCAATAGTGGGACCAATATGTCAATGTTTTTGGGTTTGACCCTTTATATATTCAAGTTGTTTTGTTAGTTTTTGTTTTGGATGGCATACACACATAGGAGGAAGACAATCTTCAATTCCACAAAAGTGATATCTCATAAGAAGTAATTAAGTGAGCCCCAACAAGCTTTTTGTAAGAAGAGAAGATCAGAGGTCCCCTCATATCATGACCATGCACATATGCACTCACTACTAATTTTATCATCAAAAGCTCATCCCACATTCCACATACAACAACATTACTTTATGCATTCATGATCATATCCATCATCTTCACGTCTTCATCACATAATTCCATATATACGGTCATCTCCTTCTCCGGTGCTTTTCTCGCCTAAATATATATAAACATTTACATTTTCTTCATCATCATTAACAAAAGTATTTCCTATAGAAAAAGAAAAAGCAAACTGAGTTTGATTACAAAATCTATATATAGATGAATTGAAGCATATATAATTAAATTAAATTAATTAATGTGTGACTGAATCTCTCATGCACATATCTCAATAAGTTAAAGAATCTGTTAATAATCATATATAGAAGATGATGATGATGATTATTATTATGTCTTTTGGGTGTTATCAAGTATCATGGAGACCTTTTCCTTGGTAATGACATAAAGCAAGTCTGTGTTTCTAACCATCATAGCAAGCTTATTAGTACTTCATCATTATAACCTAAAAAGGGGATTGTACTCTCTATATCTTCAGTCAAGATAGTACTTAATTATTTATGATCATATGTCTATATATATTGATCCAGAGATTTTTGATGTATACATTTAAAAATTTATTGTATAAAATAATATATTAAGAAGGGTACTAAAGTAGTAGATGATATATTGGGCATCTTGATATATGTATGATATAACACAAGCTGGGGTCTCATTCATATCCTAATTATACTCTCAAAAAGCTTCTCACATGGCCCCGTAGAAGAATAAAAACTATACAAAGCAAGCAAAGACACACTATATACTCTAGGCATCAGACAACAATTTTTATTTTATTTTATTTTTTTGAGAAGCAAGTAAATGTACAATACTATAAAGGTTCTCTCTCTCTCTCTCAGATATGATCATGAAATGTGATTAGAGATAGAGAGATTTTTTTGTAATCTGTCAGGGGTATGTCAGTATAATGTACAATTGTACATGATACTACATGTTACTATTTGTAAAGAGAGAGAGAGAGTATCTTTTGAGAAAGGGAAGGCCTGCATATTAGAATAGGTGCACTTTATTTTCAATATATATATTTTTTATTATATGATATTAATTTAATAAAACTCGTATCTTATGCTTTAATTTGTAGTTGAGAGAGAGAGAGAGAGAGAGAGAGAGAGAGAGAGAGAGAGAGAGGCAAAGCTAAGCCACCATCCATCCCCTCTTCTTCAAAAACGCACCCTATTCTTCCCTATTTGCATCGCATTTGTTCTTGAATCTCTTAGTATTCTCTCTCAGAGTTTCTTAGAGAGAGAAAGAGAGAGAATGTTCCAACACAAGAAGCCTTCAACTATGAATTCCCATCATGACAGACCCATGTGTGTTCAAGGTGACTCTGGCCTTGTCCTCACCACTGACCCCAAGCCTCGCCTCCGTTGGACCGTTGAGCTCCATGAACGATTTGTCGATGCTGTCACTCAGCTTGGAGGACCAGACAGTACGTACTACTGCTTATTATAATTCCGATCTCTTTCTTTCTTTATATCATTCAATTTCAAATATATACATAATTATAATATCATTTTCTAGCTTCTTCTTCGATCTTTTTATAATTTCCTAATTAATTTGTGCAGAGGCCACCCCAAAAACCATCATGAGAGTCATGGGTGTGAAGGGGCTCACTCTTTACCACCTAAAGAGCCATCTTCAGGTTTGAATACAACAACAACTTATTTCATGCATGATGATCTAATCTTTTTGCTTTTCTAGCTTCGATTTTTGGTTGGCTTGATTGATTATTTAATTTCTTCTTTTTTCGTTTCCTCTTTTTCATTCTTTTGATTATAATTAGTTTTTAATTTTCTTGTAATATTATTGTTATAGAAATTCAGGCTTGGAAAGCAACCTCACAAGGAATTCAATGATCACTCCATAAAGGATGGTAAGAGAGATGAGGCCGGCCGCTCTCCTTTGCTTTCTAGGGTTTCATGCTACTTTAGACTATACTACTCTTATATTTTTATTCTTATTGTTCTCCTTCTTTCTTTCTTTTTTTTCGAAAATTAATTTTTCATAAAATCTAATAAATTACAAATATTAACGTCTTCTCTTTGTAGCTTCAGCTCTAGATCTTCAACGAAACCCTTCATCTTCATCAGCCATGATGGGGCGCAGCATGAATGAGTATGTTTCCATATATCTTCAAAAAAAAAATATTTAAATTTTCTCTCTTTTTTCTTCAAATACACAATAACATAATTTTCCTGAGTAAATTGTCTTATTCCATGCTTGTTTGCGGGATTTTTGTTGTGGAAAATATGTGTGTCACTGTATTTAATATAACTCACACATGGTTGATGCTATTAGGATGCAAATGGAGGTCCAGAGAAGATTGCATGAACAACTAGAGGTAATATATCAATTAAACAAAAAAAATTCTTGGATTTTTAAACAATTTATTACAATTATGGACTTTTGGCATATAATTATTATTATATATGGCAGGTGCAAAGACACCTTCAGCTAAGGATTGAAGCTCAAGGGAAGTATATGCAGTCTATATTGGAAAAAGCTTGTCAAACCCTAGCCGGTGAAAACAATAATAATGCTTCCGGAAGCTATAAGGGTATCGGAAATCAGGGAGTTTCCGATGTGGGATCGATGAAAGATTTCTGTCCTTCTCTCAACTTTCCACCATTTCAAGACCTTAACATATATGGAGGTGATGATCATCATCAGCTTGATCTGCAACAGAACATGGACAGACAATCATCACTTGATCACGGGTTCATGAACAACAATGTTAACGATGGTCTTTGTCTAGGGAAGAAGAGATCTAGCCCTTATAGTGGGAGTGGCAAGAGCCCTTTGATCTGGTCTGATGATCTGAGGTTGCAAGATTTAGGCTCAACACTTGGACCTCAAGATGATCCTTTCAAGGGTGATCAGATTCAAATTGCACCACCATCAACTGATCTTGATTCCATATCCGATATCTACGAGACAAAGCCAGTTCTG
This sequence comes from Acer yangbiense, assembly GCA_008009225.1. Lineage (NCBI taxonomy): Eukaryota > Viridiplantae > Streptophyta > Magnoliopsida > Sapindales > Sapindaceae > Acer > Acer yangbiense. Next base: position 68,850,090 of record CM017762.1, read on the forward strand.
TCCGGATCAGATCACACCATTGGTGATAAGAAATACGAAGCATCAACAAAGCTCGAGAGGCCATCACCGAGAAGAACACCGTTCTCCACTGAGAGGATGAACCCTATCATGAACAGTAGTGGCGTGCCGCACGGAAGAAATTCCCCATTTGGATGATATATAATCTAACATAGATATGTAAGTGATACTTAATTTATTATATTAACTAATTAATTAAGTATGAATTAAGTTTAGGGTTTTAGGTGTCGATTGAAGGTTAGCAATTTATATTAGGGTTTCCTCCCAAGTATGATATAATACATAATATATATTGCCTTGCATGGCAAACCTTAATTATCTATTGAATAGCTATATATTATTAGTTAATTAAATAGTAATCTTGTACTTGATTATATCTCTATTCTTTAATTTGCATTCCATAGCTTTTATGTTTTGGAAATGGTTCATATATATTGATCATGATCAAAATCTGATAGTTTGCATGGTATGCAAAATAACTATAAATTATGAAAATTAAATTAAATTACATGTCTTTAATTTTAATTTTAATTTTTTGAAACGACACATTTTATTTAAGAAAAGCCTCAAAAGGCAAAGCTAAAAAGCCAGAAGTGGCTGCTACAACACGGCCACAGGAAGGCCACCAGACCACCAAACAAAAGCCAAATGAACATAATTGGTCATGATCATGCATGGTTCTCCAATATATATTTATTTGAATTTTTTTTTCTTGTAATTAATTTCAATCCTGCAGATAGCTAGCCACTTCACTAAATAAATCACTCAAAATCTCTGTTTTATTATTTCTATTTTCTTTATAAATGGTATATACACCGTCGTCTAAGAAAATTAAATCACATGTGTACGTTAATATAGCTATTCAAACTCAAAGTCACCTACACGTGACGGTTTTCTACCATGCAATGTGGTAAGGGGGAACTTAATTAATTTTATCATGCATATTAGTAATCACTCATTCTAAAATATTAAGCTCTAATTAAGGTAAGTACCTAATAATAATATTTATAAGACATGCTTACTGTAACAACCTATATATACACATGCAAAGTACAGATCATAAATTTTTAAGTTTTGATAAAAAAAAATTTGAACAGCAGAACAACAAGAAGAACCAAAAGAAAAGCATGCATTCATTCGAAATCTCAGTTTCTTCAGGGACTTCTTGAATGGCCATTGTATATATATAAATATATATATATATATATATGTGTGTGTGTGTGTATGTGTATGAACTGTCAGAGAGGTTGGTCAATGTGGATCTTCTTTGTTTTAATTCCATGCTCAAGTTAGTTTTTTTGACTAATGAATTAACCTTTTCAAACACTTTGCCTTTTAGTTAGTTAATTAGTTGCTTCAAGTTGGTTAATATTCCTTATCATTAATTCCAGACAAAACTATGGGAAAATTAACTTAAACACTAATAAAATAAATAAAAAAATACAGAAATCCCCATCTAATAGCAAGAGATTTAGGGTTTCTGGGAACAAATGCAACAGTAAACAAAGCAACTAAGAGTTGGTTTGTGTGTGTATATACACAGTACTACCCCTTTTGGTCGTATATATTGTGAAGCTGAAGATTGACAGAAGCTTTTCTTTTCTTTTCTTTTAAAAAAAAAAAAAAAAAAGATGAAAAAATTTGAACAAAGAGAAGAATTATATTTCCCTTGAGAGATGCCGACAGAGAGTATCTAACTTTCGTCCTCTTTTCTTCTTTAAGTAGTCTATATTCCTCAAGATCAAATGTAAAAAGATAACTTAATTGAGTGTATATATATACATATATCTGTCTTCATTTAGTTTTGTACTTGCATATACAAGTCAGGCTTTTCGTCTGCATAGTTTTACTATTACTGGATCATCATCTTTTACTAGCAACAATTCACCTTCTTGATCTTCGGTGGAATGCGCCTTTTTTATGTTATTACCATGCGGTCATGATTAGTGGTTTTGATCACGATTGTGATAACTTGGTTTATGATCCCTTGCGACTATTATCACGACCCAATATATATATATATATTTTTTTTAATTCTAAACACAACCTTTATTAATAAAAATAAAAAGAAAAAAGGGAAAAGAAAAACGAAAACCAGCAAATCAGCGGGATCATTCCTTTTTTCCTCAACTAGTGCGACCCAATTAGCGACGATTTTTTTTTTTTTTTTGGAGTTCAAACCAGGGTTTTTGATGAAGAAGTTTTGTAACTTAACCACTTCACTACAAATTTTATCATGACTCGATATTGTTGTTCAACTAATTATGATTGTAAGTGTGAACTTGTTGAATATGGTACACATCAAAAGAAATTTCAATATATATGTGCAGTATTAACTATCTTTTAGTTGTAACAAGAAAAATACATCAATTTAATTGATGGGTTTAATTTCCTTGAATATTATTAATAATTATATATCTATAATAATTTTATTGATGTTAATTGATAAATTCCCGTGTATGTTTCATCTCTATATCTTAATTCGATTAGGTGAGAGTGATTCAATAGCATCACCTACACACACCTAAATCAATAAAGCTATAGGTTCAAATTATTTAATCCTCCCTCAAACCCTAAATTATAATAGTTCAAAAGAAGATGGACGACAATAGCTAAGTTCCTTTTGCCTTTCAAAAAAAAAAAGATAATAGCTAAGTTCCTCATCTTAAAAGGACATGTAAGCAAAATCTCTTAACATGATCGCTAGGCACGTAGAATGGTAAAAAAAATCAGATGATGATCTCTATATAGATCCAAACTGCAGAGAAGAGGTTCTTCTTTGTGTTAAGAGGAAAAGATGGTGGTGCCACCACTATAGCTTTATTGATTGCAGAGAAAAAAATATAAGGCACTGCAAGTTGGCAAGAAAGCTCCATCTCTCCACAAACACATAGACACACACACACTCACACTACACACACACACACACAAAAAAAAAAGTTAATAAAGCCTAAAGCAGAGGAAGAATACAACGCACTCCCATGCTTGTAGATATCGAGGAAGCTTCTATCTTTTTGTTCATAAAGTTTACAACTCCTTCATTCCTTGCATTAAAAGCTGATGCATTATATTCATCATCTTCACATAATTTTACATGCATATATAATATCATCGATCACAATAATAATAATAATTATTATAATCATAACTTAGATTTATCATGTCATATTTATATTTATATTAAAGTGTCACACAATGATATTTGGAGAAGGAGTTGAAGTGGGAGTGGAGTTCCCTAGGATTCTGCTTTGGGTTCTTGTGTACAGAATTTTTGCTATACAAAGTACAAAGTACAAAGTACAGCCCACCCAGTAGCTTCTTTTGTTCCACATTCTTCTCTCTCTTTTACTTTGTTTCTTTGTAACCTAGTAAAAAATTAGTCAGGTTGGTTGATACAGTAATAACATGCATGTAATGCAAAAATGTTTCTATATGTTTTCCTTGTTTAGTTGTTTTCATGCTTTTTAAGGAGACCATATGATCAAAAGGAAAAGATAAAGAAAAAGAAAACAAAGAAGATCATTAAGCAAATTAAATTAACAGAGCTCTAGCTAGATTGTGATGATGATATGATGATCATCTCCTATTTATATATGCTATTAATTAGCAAAAATAAATAAATAGCAAAAGCATAAAGAAAAATTATATAATTAGATGCCTTTTTGTTGTCAGTATACGCAAATATTTATGAAAACAAATTACTTTGGCTAAACTAATTAATCGATATCATTTAATTACACATACATTTGGATGAGATGAGGTTGTGGTCCGATGGTAAACACCCCACACCTGCACCACGATGTTGCAGGTTCGAGTCCTCTACCCTCCCCAAAAAACCCGAGAATTAATGTAATACTTAAAAAAAATAAAATAAAATACACATACATAATTTGCATAATGTGACATCATGATTAAACAGGCACAGCCAAGTGCTTGGGTGATAATACATATGAATGAATAATTATCAAATTTTCTCTAGTAGACACACATCATCACATTTTTGCCATGTGTATTATTATGATTGAAGTTATGTTGCTTAAATGAAAAAAGTGTGGTGATGTGTATCAGTATATATGTTATGCCTATATTGTGTACGGTGTGCCATAAGAGAAAAATTGGAGTAATTATATATGTATATATGTTAACGTTTTTTCTTATAAAAAAAAAAATGACCAACTGAGTCAGAGATCAGCTAAGATCAAACACTACATAAGTGGATCGAATATTTACTCTTAAAAATTAAAAATAAATAAATAAATAAATAAAAATAAAAACCGGGAGATATATATTCTTATAACACAAGTTGGGGAGAAAACTTTAATTCAGACTCAAAACTTCCACTCATTGGAAGAAGATAATTAGAAGATTATTAATTTAAAATCCTATAAACTTTTGTGTATGGAGCTCATCCGTTTTAAATTAAGATACGTAGATATAACTTTAGAGAAAAATATATATTAAAAGAACGAATTAATCGTTATTTTTATATTTAGATTTGTTATTATTTAACACTATAATGATCAATTATTATTATTATTGATTTAGAAATGTTGAAGTTTTTCTAGCATTCATGAAAAAAACTTAGGCGTTTTGTTCTAGTGCATTATAGTGGGCTCTGAATGGGTATCGGGGCTTTACTACAAAGTGAAATTGAATTATGATTCGGTGGTAACCCTTTAACAGCTAACTATTTATATATCAATGTGATTATAGATGTATCATGTCTCATCTCTTTATTCTAATATTATCATTACCATTATCATTATTAATATTTTATTGTTATATTGGGAAGTTAGATATCATACAATGATCATGGTGATCCACATTTATCTTATGACTAGTTTTTTTATTTGAATAAATCACACGATTCTTTGTTTTATTTGTTTCATGAGTAACCATCATAAAATCCTTATAACAAATTAATATATATGAGCATATTGTTAGGATAAATTGATTATGATATTGTTGTTGCTAAATATCTATATTTGAGATATTGAAGGAAATTAATATTACATTAATAATGATAAAATGTTATTGCAAGAGGTGATCAAGCATTGATAATTCAATTTTAATTTTCAGTCAGAGATGCAGGTGGAAGTGGAATCTAGATCAAAAGAAGGCACAGTTAAATTGTCTTGCTCCCATAAGACATTGTTGAAGTCTAGATCTTTTATGGTGTCGGATAAAATTCCTTGAAACTTTAAGGATGAGATCGTGAAGGGTTTTAGTGGCATTGGTATGGAAATGGGAGAGTCTTCTACGGAAGAATGGAGGAAGATGGCATAGGCTGGTTTGGTTGATGTGTGTGTTCTTCTAGTGGGGTTTCTTTGCTTTTGGTCTTAGTTTGGTTATCGTGGTTTCTTGTTCGTTTCGAATGGCCACGAAGTCTCTTGTATTTTGTGGGGTTTTGTGTTGTTTCGCAGTGTAATTGTTCTTCTATAATAAAATTTGCTATTAAAAAAAAATAAAAATAAGGCACAGTTGATTTAACACGAGCCCTGATAAAATACATACATACTGGAACAATATGCTAATGCGATTGAAAGAGTATTCTAGAGTAGATTTGGCAATTGGTCGTGTTATTACGAATTCGTGTCATATCGTGTTAAAACCGTCTTATCCGAACACGACCTATTAGTTTAATGGGTTTAAATATACAAACCTGAAACCATTTGTTAAATTAATGAGTAACCCAACTTAACCCGTTGTAAAATATTATATTTGAGATTTATAAAAAAAAACGTAGGTAAAATGTTTATTAAGCTCAAAAGACCCAAAATCATATTAAATCAAATTGAACCAGAAAAGACAATTAGTTCGAATCAACAGGTTTTTGCAAGTCATTCCGATTCAAAAAAGTGATCAAAACCGAGTATCTGGGAATCATTTGACTGAAAACCGAACCCAGTCGAGATTAATTGGAGTAATGTATCTCTCCCTTAAACAGTTAAACCCAGTCAAGATTAATTGGCGTTTTGTTAGAGTGCATGCATTATAGTGGGCTCTTAATGGGCTTCTATGGGTTGAGGTGTCGGGGTTTAGTTAGAATTTCATTGACCAAATTGAATTATGATTCGGTGGTAAACCTTGTTCTTCTCATTTTACTAGAATTTAAAAATAAATCACTGCAAAAACCATTCTTTTTTTACCATAAATGCTGCTTGGAAGTTAGAACACTTAACAACTTTCAAAAAAAAAAAAGTTAGAACACTGAACACACATGCATATGCATGTCTTGTGCATGCGACGTGTTCTTCATTCGATTTGGCTTTCTCTGAAAAACTTGAACTTGCTGAAAAAAAAAAAAAAACACTAAATATGGCAGACATATGTTCAATTATGTCAGATTTTCTTATTTTAAGTGGATTTCTACGGGTCAAGAGTCTAGTTCCATCAAACAAATTAAAAGCGACTATCATCAAGACAGACTTTTATTTATTTATTTATTTATTTATTTAAGTCTATTTCCATTGCTTTAGCACTTAATTAGTTAAATTAAACTCCAGTTAAACCAAATAGATAATAATTTTTTTTTTTTTTTTTTTTAAAGTGATAATCGAGTCAAGGAGAATCAATTACCCACTAGGGGTGGCAATCAAACCCGAACTTGCAGGACCCACCCAAACCCGACCCTTCACAATCGGGTTTGGAGTTACAAAATCCTAACCCACCTTGGGTTTGGGTGCTAAAATATAACCCCTGTCAGGTTTAGGTTCAGGTGTAGGTTTGCTAAAAATAAAGAGTCGCGATATTTATACCCTTGAAAAATCGTATATGCACCCTTTTTTGTATGTACATCCCCATCAATTTTTTTTAAAAGATTATATTTCGTAAGCACACCCCAACATTACTAAATATGCCCTTTCTTTATACTTCAAAAAGAAAAATATGCCCTTTCTTTCAATTTTAGAATAGAGAGCTTCTCCTTACAATCCACAAATTATCTATTTACACTCTGATTTAATTTTTTTATTAATGACAATTTTAACCAGATTTAAAATTACTAAACAAGACAAAAAAAATCTAAAGACACTCCAAACTAATTAAATTAATAAAAAAAAAATCTCTCTTAAATCATTAGATTAAATACTAAATCTGTTATTACTATATTAAGCACTCTCTCCTAATTACTCTCTCTCTCTCTCTCTCTCTCTCCCCATTAAAAAAAAAATCCTATCTCCATATATAGTTTCTCAATCAATCTCTAATTAATAGTTAAAGAAAAAAAAAATCTTATGAATATTTTTATATTAAAAAGTCAATACAAATACCTTGTTTAAAAAAAAAAAAATAGATATATAAAAACTTAATTTGTTGCAACTAGAGATTAAACTCGGAATTTCTAAGATTAATGAAAACATTAAAGTTCTCTAGGCAATCACATACCTACAAAAGTAACAAAAAACATTTTCATATTTCAATTTTGTTTTTTTTTGTTTTTTTAAAACAGGGTATTTGATTTTTTTTTTTTTTTTTTTTTTTTATATACGTATATACGATATACGGTTCCTTAAAATCAAACTTATTCGTAAGTTTTTTTTTTTTTTTTTTTTTTTCTTAACGTTTAGTCTTGTTTGAGAAAGAATGGAGATAGGAAATTAGAGATTTGTATTGGAGGAGAGAGTTTAATATGGTAATTAAAAATTTAGGAGAGAGAAAATATGTAATATTTAATATAATGGTTTAGGAAAGATATATATATATTTTTTAATAATTTAATTAAAAAAAGAATACTTCTCGGATGAATCCGATGGCTACGATGGTTCATCCTAACTTTTATTAAAATAAAATGGAGTGTCTTTAGAAATTTTATTTTTAAAATGGAGTGTCTTTAGAATAGGAGTGTCAAAAGATAAAAAGGATAATCTTGAAATAAAAGAGAGCGTCTTTAGAATTTTTTAAAGTTTAAATTTTGAGAATGAAGTGTCTTTAGAAAAGAAGTGTAAAAAGAAAAAATTGGATTGTCAAAAAAAGCTCTCTTTAGAAAATCATTATAACTGAATTAATTATAAAATAATTACAGTGATACCATGAAATTCTTTATGATTTTGTAAATTATTAACGTGTATGCGAGATACTTGATGAAATGCTGAAAAGAAGTTTTTGAGACAATTTTTCTTAGTTGAGGTGTTTTGCAACAAATAGAGTTGGAACTTGGACGGGGCAAACCATATCAGGGTTGTGGTTGTGACATACGTCTATCTCACCTAAGTTCCTAAACAAAATACACAAACAAAACCCTCAGTCCTCACTCCTCAGACACAATACAAATATACAATGGGCAGTGGGAGATTATTTTTCCTCACCGGAGAAAAAAAAATGGTATGAATAAAAAATCTCTCAGTCTCCTTTTCAATTTCACCTAATACTGTTTTTTTTTTTTTTTTTGGAGAAGGCTCCCACTTTGGGTTTGAGTTTTTGAATTTTGTCTTTTTTTTTTAACACAATTAGTTTGATTATTGAAAAATTCATAAAAGTAAAATAGTTAAAAATATATATATAATATCTTTTCATAAAAATATTATTAATTTAATTTAAGGGTAATATTGGAATTTAAAAACTATTCAAATTCGGGGTGTACATACGGTTTTGAAGGGGTGTAAATATCGCACATATAACCACGGCATGAGTTCACTTATTCAAATTCCTATATGTGAAACAGGCTCAACTTAATGGGCCTGATCAGTTTTAACAGGCCCAATAACTTGAATTTTTCTGGGCTTAGCCTGCAAAACTGAACTTGGGCTCAATCTAAACTGATGAATCGGTCCCATATCCGAGACACAGAAATTCATCTTCTGAAAAGTGTGAAGTGATCGAAGACGACGACGACATCAAATTAATTGCAGAAAAACCCCAGAGCTTGGCAATGGCATGCCAGCTGAATACCATGATCGAGTACTTGAATTTTAAAGCTCTATATATACATTTTTGCAAGAACACAAAGTACTAAATTAAAATAGAATTTAATTAATTAAAGTCCCTTATTTCATTTACACTAACATATCATATTACACCATATGTGATCATAATCAACCCACCAATATTTTTGAAATTAGAACCCAAAAACATTACAAAAAAGAAAGAAAGATAGACATACAAGTTAATGTTAATTAGTTAATAATAATAACAACAACAATAATCATGGAGACAAATTTTGTTGATTGTCAATGATATCAGCTGGAGGGATGAAGTAATCCATGGAAAGTCCAGGCACATTGAACACAACATCATCAATGCTCCAAATCTCCTCCATTCTAGTCCTACTATGCTGCATTGACACTTCCCCGAATCGGAAAACGGTGGCGATGGACCTGCCTTGGTGAGCAATCAACAAGCCATCGACGTCCCTGTAGTCGCCAATGCTACTTCCTATGGTGGTCTCCCAGTAGACAGTGTCGACATTATTGTTCTCTGGGGTGTGTAGTACTCTGGTGAGATGTGAGTCCTCTAAGTATATCAACAATCCACTCTTTTGGCAAAAGTAGCCGTACAATACGTGCCTGATCACCTCAGCTGGACCCTCACTTCTTTCCATCACAGCCGCACGATCTGCTGCTACTTTTAAAACAAAGCATTCATCATCTCCTATTCGTTTCTCTCCCAAGCATTGTGCTTTCGCAAATAAGCTCGCTGTGCTCTTCGGATCTAAACCCTGTAATATTTATGTACGTACGTCCGTATTTTATTAAAATACGTACAAATAAATACAAATTACTCGAATCCGTTTAGTTAATTTATTAATTCAATAAAAAAGAAAAGAAGGGTATGCTTCAAATTAACTCAAAGTTGGGATCAAATCATTCTGGTGAGATATTATTTTACTTTGAAGTTATAAATATATTGAGTATAGAGAAGAAGAAATAAAGGTTTGGTTCGGTATGGGAAGAAGTAAAGAAAAAAAAACCAAAAATAAAGGAGAAAAGTGAGGAAAAGCAGGGGCAATAATGCAATAAATCGAAAAACTATGCACTAAAGTGCTAAAAAAAGAAAAAGCGAAGCATAATAAGTTGGCAATCCCTAGAAAAATAGATAGAATGAAATGTTTTTGTATGATTGTGTGAAGATGATGAGAGATATGATGTCACAAAAGAAGATCACGTGCCAAACCCTAACTCAGTGAGTCAGTGAGTTGTTCGAAGAAAAAAAAGGAAAAAGAGAAGTGCATGGTGTGTCTGGTAAAGGTTGGGACAGTTTCTCTATCATTGTCAGCTTCCAAGTTGTATTATTTCAATTTTTCTTGGGATTGTTGTGAGGCTTTCTTTTTCTATCTTTGTTTGGCACCCAACATTATTTGAATATTTGGTTGGGGTTTGCTTCTTTATTGAGATTACACAAATTACTCCTTTATTTTCGTATCTAACTTTAATTTGGCAACCCCAATAAAAAGAGAAAAAAAAAAAAAAAATTGAATCAAAAGAACATATTAATATGTGCAACACATGTTGAGGAAAATAACATCAACTATATCAATATGTATGTATTGACTTATCGATGTTAACTATATAGAGTTGTAAAAATTAAATTGCATAAATCTAGATGGATCGATCGATTAAATCTTGTAAGGGGTGTGTATTCTTAAAGCATATATTGAAGGGTTTATTTTTATTTATTTTTTAAAACATGCACTAACTGGTTTAAGGGTTTACTGAAACTTAGTGAGATCAATTGCTATTTGAACTCCTATTATAGAAGTGAATGAAAAGTTCACGATTATACTCTGCTAAGAACCCGACATGTGCATGTGTATATTTTTACGAATAACTAATTTTTTAACAATAAATATACTAACATTAATTAATATTTGAAGGAGAGGAGTTATAAGGGTTTTGATTAAAAAAAAAAAAAAAAGAATAAATGGTTGAATTGATTGATATTGATATGGTACCTGGATTATGCGACGTAGAGGGCGTTGGGGGCCTTTAGCAGCATGAGTACCAAGCCATGGTGTGTGTCGCCAAACGGTTTTGCCATCGCTTCCGGCGACGACCTTGTTGCCGCCAACGACAAGTTCTAGAGACCACATTCCGGGCAACATTTGCCAGAGAACAAAACACCCACTTTCACCACTTCTTGTCCCCAAGCTCTTGACGTTCTTTCCTGATGAAATCTCAGTCTCACAACATACCATCTTCACCATTCCCGTCGCGTACATGTTCTTTGCACTTTTTTGCTGCTTTAAGCACCCCGTCGCTGCCAAATACTGTTGTATGATATAATGTGCACTTGATGTTTCCTAAACGTAAATAATCGTACATGTTAAGTAATTATATTGTCCTGTTAAACTCAAAAGCTTAAAGTGAAGTACAGACAGTACTGATAATTAAGTAATAATACATGCGAATTAGAAAACTTACTATTGGAATATCTTTGATGTGAATGCGATCATGAATTTGATCGTTAACTAGAGGAATGGGAGCCAAGGGACAACCTAAAACACCAAGCAAGAGCCTCAAATCTTGTCTCTTAGAAGGAATGCCGTTGCTGTTAGTAGAATATAAGGATGATGATGATGATGATGATGAGATGGAAATGTTATTGTTGGTTGATGAAGAGATTCCTTTTTGGATTCGAAACCATTCTCGAATGTGTTCCCAAGAGCTCTCTTTCTTGGTTCCTTCTTCTTGCATATCAGGATCAGGACCTTCCATTAATGGGGTTAGGGTTTGTTGTGTGCACCATCTCTGCTGCTTCCTTGTTCGAGTAGCCGATCTTGAACCCATATTAATTATGATCATGCACAGCTATGGAATAATTGTGAGATAAAAGAAAAAGCAGAAGGGAGAGTTATAGGTGATCAAGTTATGAGAGAGAGAGAGAGACAAAAGAGACAGGTGATGTGTCCAACGGCAGAGAGATCGATGCTGTAATATATAATACAGACTCGCATGTTGGGCTGTCGATTTTGCTTTATTCTTTCTTTCTTTTTCTTTTTAGACTCATCTATCTTTCTTTGTCGTTTTTTTTTTCAAGTCTATTCTCTTGTCTTCACTTCAGCTGCAGCTGCTGCTGCTACTCCACCCTCCACCTCCATGTGTGATAGCTGGTCCCATGAGGACTAATTGCTCTTTCATCTATCTCTTTCTATTATCTCTTAATTTAATTAATTAATGTACATTAATTAATTAGTAATTACCCTCCATTTGACCATTTGTTCTCCATTTACTCTCTAATCTATATTATCTATCTCTCTAGCCTCTAGGGTATATATAATCTTTCTTGGAAAATGATACCACCAATATGCCTCAAAAGAATATATATTACAAAATAATATCATAATTTAACATATTTTCTTCTAGTTAACATGTACTTATATTGAGATTCATTGGGGCGGGGACAAGAGTTTCCTTTTTTATTTTTTGGATAATTATTAATCTATTTGGGTGACTATATATAATCTTTATTATTAATTTAATTATAGTACAATTAATTAATTAAGTCTACATTGTAATTAACAGTTACTTTGATCTTGATTCTTGATTCTTGTGTTGCTCTAAGTAAATCATGATTTCCCAATTACGTGGACCCCCCCATTCGGATATAACCTTTGTCTTTGTGTTGAACATTAACGTAACAAAGTACAGTATTTATACTGTATATATATAAATCCTCATTAAGCTTTGTAAATTGTAATTTTAACCTCGACAAATGTCGTCCACATGGACTTGAATGAAATGAGAATATTGGCAGATTAAAAAAGAGTGGTAGAGTTGGGACCCACGATGTGGTGGTGGGCCGGCAAATGGGGGCCGATTGAAGAGAGCAAGTTGTGGTATATGGTGGTGACCGGTGGTGGTGGGTCGGCATATATATATATATATATATATATATATATATATATATATATATATATATATACCCGTGTTGGTGGAGAGTCGTGATTTTAGTGATGGGTGGTGTGAGAGTGATCTTCCAAGCTAATTAAAGCTTTCTCAATTTATCTATGGTAAAGGTTGAGATGTGCTTTTCATTTTGGTAGGAAAAACACACCCACACAACACACAAACACACATATATACAACTATACAAATACACACCAAATTGATTTAATTGTTTCCTCAAAATAGAATTGTTTTAACAATGCTACAACGTGTAGCTAACCCATCACTGTCATTTGATTGATATGACTAGTTAATAAGTGTATAGTACGTACCCTCTTGATTGTTATATACTTCAACATTTTATTTTTATTTTTATTTTTTATATCAACCTTCATTGCAGTTTACTCGAATCCGGAATATATTCGGATTGAATGATCGATTTTTACCACTATATCACGTTGGACAATGGTTATATACTTCTACGTTATTAGGATAATTTCTTTTGCTTTTTGGCCTAGCTTTCCATTTATGATGTTAAAGCATCTCCAACTATTTCCCTTGGAGACCCTCTTAAATAATGGTGAATGATGTTGTAAGGGACCATTAAAGCAGTATGTGTTCTAATAATACTCTCTTAAATGGTGCTACCCTTTAATTAAGGAAGTGAACCCCTTAATTAAGGGAGTGAGCTTTACCAAAACACATTTAAGGGAGCCTTTAAGAGTCTTGTTGGAGCTGTAAAAATACAGTTTCTCCCTTAATTAAGCTAAGGGGGGTCTTCAAAGGAGACCGTCAGAGATACTCTTATTCTCACTATTTATGACATTAACTATACACCTTTGCGTACGCTGTTGGGTTCTCAAACAGAGTTTGTGCATTTTAGCACATGCATATATGGGCTACAAGATTGCATATAAAGCTAATTAGCTACACCATCTCCATCATATGATTAGGATAGTCATTTAAAAAAAAAAAACTGTAATTATTTTTATCTAGATAGAATTATATGAGCGGTTGTCAATTAATGGTGTACTTGATATATATCCATACAATTAAGTTGTTGTGATCATGATAAATGGGCTTGTACAACACAACCTTTTTGGATCACTCAAGCATTAATTTCTATCATTCATCACCTTTTTGATTTAATTTAGATGGATTTCCTTTAAACTTAATTATTGATCAATTTATTTTATTTTATTTTATTTTATTATATATTTTTTTTGTGTTCCTTCTAACATGGACGTACTAGTATTGACGAAATAGCTTGGGCTTACTATTTACATGCGTATATATTATATATAAATCGAGAAGGTATAAGTAAACACCGTAATCATAAATTAATCAGGAATTCATGGGGGGTGTTTAGTAAGCTATTGAAGTGTTTATGGTGGCACTGGCACCAACCACCAAATGATGATCAAGAAGAATAGAAGATGAGCTCTGCTGGCAGACTCTTTTTGAGCTTCAAAGGATAGAGTATGTAATTAGGCTTTTTATAACAGGATATAGATGGGCCTCATTGGGCTTTTTTTGGGCTGGTTGCTTCTGATAGATCCGCTGATGTGACCAATCCAAACCCAATAGGGCCGAATTATAAGATAGGTTTGTATTTGAATAGAAGTCAAAGTAAGCGCAAGATAGGTCTTTATTTGAATCTCCACTTTGGATTTGGATCATTTATCTTTTAATGTATAACTCAAATCAGCTGTTAAATTTTGGTGTCCCAATTTGTGTCTAACCAACCAAATTAGGATATGTGTGCACATTTATGGATTTTTTTTCAACTTCTTCCATAAATGTGTCATAAATGTGCATACATGTCCCAATTTGGTTGGTTAGACACAAATTGGGACACCAAAATTTGACAGTTGATTTGAGTCCTTTAATGTACTCTAACATAATATTGTGCATTTAAAGATAATAAAAGCAAAATAAATAAGTTTAGCCATTGAATTACACATATTATCATATTTATTTAGATCAAGAAAAAAATAAAATCAGTAAAGGATCCAAATTCCTCATCTTTAGAGATTTTGTTCCGACTAGGGCACAATCATTTTGAGGTAATTATATCCCAATTCGCGTCAACATATTGCGGGTTGTATAAAAATAAAAAAATAAAAAAACAAAAAAACATTTTTTGTTGAGCACGACATAGATTTATGTTCACACATTTCAAAGATTTGACAGCGCAATTCATGGATCTTGATGTGAATAAAAAAACGAGTGTAACTTTGCTCACCCCTTAACTAGAGGTAACCCTTAACTAGAGGTAACCATTATTTCCACCTCAAGTGTTGACACGTATCCCAAACTTAACCCAAAGTTCAAAGTTAACTCAAAGTTTAGGATACATGTCAACACTTGAGGTGGGGGGTAATGGTTACCTCTAGTTAAGGGGGTGAGCAAAGTTACACTCGTTTTTTATTCACATCAAGATCCATGAACTGAGCTGTCAAATCTTTGAAATGTGTGAACATAAATCTATGTCATGTGCTCAACAAAAAATGATTTTTTATTTTTTTTATTTTTATACAACCCGCGATATGTTGATGCGAATTGGGATATAATTACCTCAAAATGATTGTGCCCTGGTCGGAACAAAATCTCTAAAGATGAGGAATTTGAATCCTCTACTGATTTGATATTTTTCCTGATCTGTTTGGGACACATGTCAAAGTTTGGGACACGTGTCAAAACTTGAGGTGGAGGTAATGGTTTTGCTCTCATAAAAAACTGCGAACGTGCACCACGAGACCTTCAACTTTGAATAAAGAAAGATATTTTCTACAAAAAATATATATATAAAAAATAAAGAAAGATATCTTCAAATGTTCATGAACTAGTTCCCACGTCTCACTCTCACTATTACAAGCAATATATATATTTCACTTAGTGGTGATGATGATCCAAAAACAAAGAGTGAATTCAATCAAATGGCTGATAATTCACTACCACTCCTATCTCAATCTCAATCTCAATCTCACTCCAATCAACGTCAAGAAACTCACAATCATGATGATAAAGACAACAATAATGTCGTTACAAGATCATTGGACGACATGATCGAACAAAGCATTGGATGTTTCGGGTGGGCACAGTTCGTGCAAGCGATTCTTGTGGCACTAGCGTCCGTTTTTGATTCACAACAATCGTTTATCAATGTCTACACCGATAGTGACCATACATGGCACTGCACTAGCACTAGCAACACAACATGCAACGCAACTGTGTTTAACATTTGTGAACTCTCCAAATCCGATTGGGCTTGGGATGGTGCTTCCTCCGAGTCGATTATATCCGAATGGGGGCTTGAATGTTCGAGTGCATTCATCAGAAGCTTACCCGCATCCTCTCATTTCACAGGCTGCTTACTAGGCATACTTTTCGTGTCCACCCTTGCGGACTCCTCACTTGGTCGTAAGAATCTGCTCCTTCTCTCGTGTTTGATCATGTCATTCACTACATTTATAATCATTTTGTCAAGCAATGTATGGATTTACTCATTGTTGAGATTTATAAGCGGGGTTGCTCGCGCGTCCATTGGAACGTGTGTCATCGTGTTGTTAACCGAAAAAATCGGAAAACGTTGGCGAGGCCTTTCAGGGGTTATTGATGCAACTTTCTTCGTAATCGGAACTTTATCATTACCAGCAATAGCTTATATAAGTGGTGATCATCAGTCCTCATGGAGAGCTATGTACCTATGGACTTCAATTCCATCGATTGTTTATTGTGCATTGCTTTATTTTTTTGTTAGCGAATCTCCGAGATGGCTTTTAATGCAATGTCGTGTGGTCGAAGCCATTGCAACATTGAAGAGGCTTTCACCAAACAATGGAAATCTAAAACTAAACCTAGATTCTTGCGAGTTTGCTGTGCACTCATCAACACATCATGATCAAACTTTCAACAAATTCAATGTTTTCTCATCAATTGGAGACTTGTTTAACAAGAAATGGATTCGCAAAAGAACATTAGCGATTATGGTTCTAGGGTTTGGCATTGGGACAGTTTATTATGGCATGACATTCGGGAATGGTAATGCGGGGGTAGTGTTCAATGGTTTATCAGAATTGCCTTCGGTTTTGATGATTTTCTACTTGATAAAAAGTTTGAATAGGAGAAGTTCGATGTTGTTATTGTGTGTCACAAGTGGTATATGTTGCATTTTGACTGCTGTGGTCAGCAATGAGTTTGAGGTGATACAATTTGGACTCAAAGTAGGGTCTTTTTTCGGATCATGTACAGGGTTGATTGTGATATTGATTTATTCAATAGAGTTGTTTCCAACTTGTGTGAGGAATTCAGCCACTTCAATGGCGAGACAAGCTCTGAATTTCGGTGCAATCTTTAGTTCTATACTGGTTTCTGCAGTTGGGAACAAAAATGAGTTTGTGTCGAATGTAGTGTTTGGTTTGATTATAATCTGTTGTGGGTTCTCTGTGGTGTTTTTACCAGAGACAAAAGATGCATCTCTGTGTGATACCATGGATGAACAAGAGCGCAAAGATAATGTTGTTGTGTGATATATGCAATAATATATATATATATATATATATATATTATGCTACTTGTGGTGGCGGCCACTCGAGCCTGGGATATTGTAGGTTTAAATGACCTTTTTTCCACCAAACCACAATGAACGGTGGTGTGTGATATATCTATCAATTCCACTTATTATATGCTCTAATCATTTTCATTAGTATTTAATTTTTTTTTCTTTCTGATCTATATTGCAACAGCTATTTATAATATCGATCAATTCATCAACAACTCTATTTTAACATATATATATATATATATATATATATATATATATAAAAGCTCGAGTGTTTAACAGAAACCTACAAAGTGTTTGATATAAATCTTGAGAGAAAAGTGAAGATAAAACAGAGCTAAAACAGAGCTTTAAAAAGACTAATGATTAACTAACCATAGTTGACTAACAACAATCAGCAATTACTAACCATAGTTAGAAACCTCTGTATTCTTAACAGAAAAAATGAGGAGAAATCATTAAGTTCAGTTTGGAGCAGAGAAATTGAATCATTTTGTGAAAATGTCTGCTATCTGGTGCTCAATGGGCACATAACGAGTATCGATCTCCTCAAATCAGGGCCGTCTCTGAGATTTTCGGGGCTCGAGGCGAACTATAGAAAATAAATTTACGGGTCCTGATATTTCAAGTTGAGATTTTGTATCTTAATTATGAATTTTCGTAGCAAGATTTAAAAGAGTTTTGAAGAACCCTAATTTGATTTTTGGTTTTTTATTTTTTGATTTTTGTTTGATGTCTGCTTCTTGTTGTCTGATAAGTGATATGAATAGTGTTGTACTATTGTTTTCCCGTTTTAGATATATAAAAGACAATTAGTGTTATGATTAGGATTCAACCCACGTTTGATTTAGTGAAAGAACTTGAGAATGATAATTGAGTTTTATAATTTGTGGACCTTTTAAAAAAAAAATATGTTCAGTAGACCTATTTTAAACTTATTTATGAGTTTGTTAGTTTAAAATCATACATGGGTTATATCTGAAATCAATTATTATTATTTTTTATTATTTTTTTTACAATTTTGGGGCCCTTAAAGATTGGGGGTCCTAGACGGTTGCCTCACTTGACTCCCCCTAGGGCCGGGCCTGCCTTAGATAACATTTTTTCTCAAATGAAGTGCGTATCAATATCAATGTGTTTAATGCGTTAGTAAAAGACAGGATTTTGAGATAAGGAATTTACACCAATGTTTTCACACCAAATAATAGGACAAGTTGGAATAGCAATGTGAAGCTCAGTAAGCAATGTGAAGCTCAGTAAGCAGGATCGAAGCCAATCTTGATAATTGATTTTTAATTATAAAGTATTATTATTATTATTATTTTAAAGTATTACATTATTTGGTAAGTTTAAAAGACAAACTTTAATTTTTTTTTTTTTTGTCAAAGCTATTAAGTAGTTATTAATTGTAATATTTTTTTTTTCCTAAATCAAGAATCTATAGGTAATTAATAGACAATCACGTAATTAATAGGATAGACAATAAATTCTTTTGACCAATCTCATAATTGATTTTTAATTATTAATTTTTTTTTTAAGTACGGTATCACATCATTTTGTAAGTTTAAAAAACATGCAGTAATTTATTTTTATTTATTGTTTATTAGTTGTAATATTAAAAAAAATATCATTAA
This sequence comes from Acer yangbiense, assembly GCA_008009225.1. Classification (NCBI taxonomy): domain Eukaryota; kingdom Viridiplantae; phylum Streptophyta; class Magnoliopsida; order Sapindales; family Sapindaceae; genus Acer; species Acer yangbiense. The sequence continues at coordinate 68,869,127 of CM017762.1, forward strand.
TTAGTTATCTATATAATATATATTATAATATTTGGTAAGTGATTAATTGTAATAGTTTTTAATAATATTTTTTTTTTACTAAAACCCATCCATGCCCCATACTCATTACGGATTGTACTATCTATCATCATCCTCACCCAATTCTCATAAAATTGAAACCCATTATGATCTGGTTAAATGTTAATGATATCTTATTATATTTTAAATCTTAATAAATAATTGTCTCCAGCTTGGGCTTAGATAAATGACTCCCAAGTTAGCGGCTCGAATCCTATCAATAGCGAAAGGTTAAAAAAAATATACATGGTTTAGATAGGTGGATAGATAGTGTAAAAAAAAAAAAATCTTAATAAATAATTATCAGTACCCAAGCACTACTCTTTAATTAATTTGTTTTTACGAAATTGAAAGGTGATTGGTCAGTACCCAAACATTATTCTTCATTAAATAGGGAAACTAAAAAAATCATTAAACTTGTGGGCCCCATATAGAAAATGAGAAATACAAATTTTGAAAACATTAGATTAAGGGCCAGTTTGGTATTGTTATAACTTTTATAATAATCACTGTTAGCTGTGCTGAAAAAATAATCAGTTGTGAAGTTAATCAGCAAATGTTTGGTTAATTGTATTTTTAAAATTACTGTATAGCTCAAAAGAAGAATACACATGTGTGATAATTTTATTGTAAAAGTGCTGAGATTAGTTACAATGACTAAATATACGTGATTTTAGGACCATATTTCATTTTTTTTTTCATAAATTATATATATTAAATCAATATTTAAGTAGAATATTTAAATTAGGAAAAATAAATTCCATAAAAACAATAAAATATTTTTAAAAGATTTTATAAATCAAATCAATATTTAAATAGAATATTTAATTTTGAGATGAAATAAGGTATATAAATGATTTTAACTTGATTTCATAAGAATAATAATGATATTTTAAAATATTCATTAAATGCTAAAATAGATTATTCCATAATCACTTTTAAAAAGTAACATTCTCAAAATCACTGTCAAAATTTGACAGATTATCAATTAATCACTTTTAGAAGTTTTACCAAACATCATTTTATATTAAAATTATAAAATAATCTAATTTTAACTTTTTAAAAGTAATACCAAACTGACCCTAAAATGTTTTCCATTGGCTAATGCTTAATGCTTTAAATGAGCTCCGCGTGTTCAGTGTTTTTTTTTTCTCTCAAAAACAAACAGCTGCAAGAAGGATTCCAAACGTTTTGTGTATCAAAAAACGAAAATCACTATTTAAAAAACAACACTCCCCTAATTAATCCATTTCTAGATTTGATTGATTCTACAGTTTTCTCACATTTTAAACCCAAAAATTCAATACCCTTGTTAACCTTTAATCTTTAATCATTTTTTTTTTCCTAGTAGTTGTTAACTAATTTTGGTTGCTTTTTAATTTGCTTCAAAATATTGTATAAATTTAGAAGAAATTTTATTAGTTTGGAAAGAATATCTTCATTAGTTTGGAAAGATTAATCTTCAAGAAAAGGAATTAAATTCAATCTTTGCAAGATAAGGTAAGTAATTAAAGTATATATATATATATATGAATCATTATGTTTCTGTCAATTCCTGAAATGCAAATTTGTATTAATATTATTTATTTGCCGTACTCTTGTTCTTATATGTATTTATTCCTTTCTATGGTTAGCTTAATTATCACAAATCAATAGTTCTATTCCATGGCGGATCCTCAGCCACTGCTGTTCCAATTATCTGATCACACCACCGATAGTCACCATGATCAGCAATACAATAAGAAGGCATCAATGGACGAATTGATCGAGCAAACTATCGGAAATTTCGGGTGGGCACAGGTGGTGCAAGCCATTCTTGTGTCACTAGCATCAATCTTTGATTCCCAACAAGCATTTCTCAGTGTCTACACCGACGCCGAACCAACATGGCATTGCATTAACAATTGCGATTCGTCGAATTCGAATATTTGTAGCCTTCCTGCTGATTCTGAATGGACTTGGGATGGAATTGCTTCCAAGACGATCATATCAGAATGGGGACTCGAATGTTCCACTGCGTTTATCAGAGGCTTGCCTGCATCATCTCACTTCATGGGCTGCATATTAGGCACATTTCTCGTAGCCAGGCTTGCGGATTCGTCACTTGGTCGTAAGAACATGCTCTTTCTTTCGTGTCTAGTGATGTCCATTACCACATCTATCACCATCTTATCTAACAACGTGTGGATTTACTCGTTGATGAGATTTGTAACTGGGGTTGGTCGTGCATCGATTGGAACGTGTACCATTGTTTTATTAATGGAGAAAGTTGGAAGAAAATGGAGGAACCTTGTGGGAATCATGGATTTCTTCTTCTTCACTACTGGGATTGTATCGTTACCGGCTATAGCTTATATGAATCGAGACTCTTCATGGAGGACTATCTATCTATGGACTTCGGTTCCGGCACTTGTTTATAGTGCATTTCTCTATGTTTTTGTTAGTGAATCTCCTAGATGGCTTTTAATGCAAGGCAGAGAGGAAGAAGCTATGAAAACGCTCGAAAGCCTTTCGACACTCAACGATATCAAACTTCGAATGTCATCAGCTTTGTACGTTGGACGCAAAACTTCAAAGGTTGATGTCGATGATAGATTTTCCTCAATCAAGGACTTGTTTGGAAGGAGATGGGCTCGTCGAAGAATATTGGCACTTATAATTCTTGGTTTCGGCATTGGACTGACTTACTATGGCATGACATTGGGGATTGGTAACTTAGGTTTCGGCATCTACTTGAGCGTCGTCTTTAACGGTATGATAGAGATATCTTCGTTTGTTGTAACCTACCTCGTGATCGAAAAATGGAATAGGAAAAGTTCACTTCTGATAATGTGTGTCGCGAGTGGGATATTTAGTCTTATGATCATATTAGTGGGGGACGAGCGTGATGAGACAATAAAGATCGGGTTAGAACTAGCATCTTTTTTCGGGGCATGTATGGCGTACAATATGATAATGATATACGCAATAGAATTGTTTCCAACTTGTGTGAGGAACTTCGCGACATCTATGGCGAGGCAAGCGATCACATTTGGTGCAGTGTTGAGTTCAATTTTGGTTGCTGCTGGAGGTGACAATAAACTTGTAGCGTATGTAGTGTTTGGAATTGTTATTTTGTGTTGTGGGTTCTTCGTAGTTTGTTTGCCAGAAACAAAGGGCGCACCTCTTTTTGATACCATGGATGAACAAGAGCGTCATGACAATATCGATAGTATTGTTGTGTGAAGCAAAATTTTTGATTAGAAGTAGCAGAAATTGTAGCAAGTTCTTCGAGATTTTGTTTTTGAATAATTATAAATTTGAGAGTTAAGTGAGTGAAACATGACTCGGATGCACAATCTTATGCTGTTTCCTTTTGTATGGTTTATTTGCTAGCTTTCTGTAAAATCTATATGATGTTTCCTTTGTTTGGTTTAATTTGTCCGGATGTCTACTCCCACAATAATGGAGAGAAAACTCTCCGCACATATTTGTAAAATACATATAGTGAGAATCGAACCGCCTACCGGTGACCACTAATGTGGAATGAGACATGCACATCACCTAAGCTAAGAAGAGATATGCAAGACCATTGATTTTTAATTCATAGTTATTGAGGTTTTTAGTTATAAGAATATCCAAACTTGTAATAGAACTAAAATTAGCGAACTCATAATTATTGAGGTTTTAAATGGGATTAACAATTCAGGAGACAAAAGAGTTAATAATTATTTGAGGAATATTTTGATCAAAAATTCCAAGCATCAATTGAAATTGATGTGTAGTTTAGTTGTTTATGTTTTATTTTTCTTTCAATCAGTTTGCAACATTTGGGTCAATTTAGGAGGGTAATTAGTGACCATTAGGCTGGGGTATTAAAAAAAAAAACAAAAAGAAAAGAAAAGAAAATAACATGAAACAAAAATCCAAGATCATATCATATGTTCCGGAGGGACCTCTCTCCTGAGAATTATATTTTGGATCATGTTTGTAGCGGTTAATCTTATTAGGTGATGTGATTAGTATTAGATTTGAAAAAACAAAAATCATATGGTAATCTCAAATTTTGAGAGACTAATTGTATTTAAATAGAACGGCGCTCTGTTTGTCGTTGTTCTCCCATGTTTCTGTGTTGCGCTTTTTTGTCTTTGCTGTTTGTTTCTTTTCTTGTTGTAATCTGGTTTTTTTTTTTCTGGCTTTGCCTTCTTAATGATATCTGCCTTTCAAAAAAAGAAAGAAAGTATTTAAATAAAAATTGTATTTTATAAATAGGAAATTGACAAAACGAACCTTGACTAGTTTTTTTTTTCATTCAAAAAGGGGTTTTCTTGACTAGTTTTGAAAGTTGTTTATCTGTCTTATTAACGTGGCCTAAAAAAACAAAAAACAAAAAAAACAAAAAAAAACAGAAATGCCAATTCTTCCTCAATTACCTTTATTTAATAAATAATGGTGAGATGAGGTTGGTTCGTTGGTAAATCCATTCACACATATACCACGAGATTGTGGGTTCGAATCTTCCTCTTTCCCATAAAAACCCAGAATTTATGATGTGAGAGTTTAATACTTCAAAAAAAATATATTTAATAATTAAAGTTGTTTGACATTAAAATGGTGAACATGGGACATCATATATATAGGACAACACTTGGGTGTTGACCGGTCAGTACCCAAGGTACTGACCAACCCAATGGTTGGTTGCCACGTAACTCAAAGTAAGGAGAAAAATGTAAAAAAGTGAAAGAGTTTTGATCACGTGACAACACCCCATTAGGTGGTCAGTATACTTGGATACTGACCGGTCAGTACCCAAACATTTTCCACATATATAATATAATAAAAATAGCTACTTTTTATATGGGAGTGACGTGTACCATTATTTAATGTTATAATTATATATCATTTATAATCATATAAAAATAACTTATTTCAACCAGAAATTGTCACATGTAATTAATATATATATATATAACTTATGTACATATTTTCTTCTTTCTAATCATCAACTCTTTCTCTAACAACAGAGCTACTTTCTCCTCACCAAATTTCTACTAAAAATTGAGAAAAAAAAAAATTAAGTTTAAGGGCAATTACCAAATTGGTCTTGGACTTTTTTCTTTATTCCAAGTTGTTTGCGACTTTTATAAAAGTGACCAAATTGGTCCCTAACTTTTTAAAGTGTACCAATTTCATCCCTCAATTAACTTTCTGTTAGTCATTGATCATCAAATTGGTCAAACGACTTTTATAAAAGTGATTGGTACCTAACGTTATGGAAGAAAAATATCATTAACATGTAACCGTTTTTGATTGTTTACTTTTAAAGTTGATATATAAAATAATTATTTAAACAAGAATGTAATGAAAACAAAATAAAATAAATTATTTGCAACTCTCTCATTGATTCGAACCAGGTATTTTTCCAAGTTAGAATCAATAAGTGTTTACATTCTTGTTTAAATAATTAGTTAATATTACATGTAACTTTTTTTGTTTGTTGATAATATCTATTAATTCGGAACCAGGTATTTTTTTTTAAAGTTTTCGCCATTGGTAGGATTCGAGGCGCTGACCTGAGTTATTTACCCAAACCCCAAACTCATTCATCTACCAGCTGGGCTATGCTCGTGTTGGCAAATATTACATTAACTTAGCAACACAAATCTTCTCTTATAGTTTTTTTTTTTTTTTTTAAATCTCTCTATGTTTTGTAATACTTATTCAATTCTCTCTCTTCTTATTTTATTTTCATAAACTTTTATGGATGATCATAGTTAAAGCTCTAAAATCTAAAATGAAATCGTTTCATTTAATTTCATCTCTATCATTCCTTTTTCACATAAATAATATTAAAATACAAGGCATCTTTGAATATATATTATATGGAGAGAAAGTGAAAAAAAAAATTACAAAAAAAAATTATGATTTGGTATGATAAGTTTTTGATGATCATCCATGGAAATAGAGGAGTACTAAACAATTAGCAATGCCTTCAGAGTCTCAACATGCAATTATTGTTTGATGATGATGAATCCACGAACCTCCTTAGTAGCTTTGTTGTTAGAGAGAGAGTTGATGGCTAGAAAGAAGAAAATATGTATAGAAGTTATTTGTTTTACTATTTTTTTTTATTCTTGTTGATAAGGTTAAAAATATTTTTCTTTAATATATATATATATATATATATATTGAAAGGATAATGCATATCTTAAATAATTAAATCTACCCATTGAATGAATCCAACACTTAGATTTGAACGTCAATGCGCACTGATAGGTAAACCACAATATATATATATATATTTTCTATTGTCAGTTCGAACTGATATAAAATATATCAGTTTTTTGCATGTGAATCATTGGATTTAAATGTTTTGACTTGGCTGCATGCACTTGTCAAAACATCTTTTAAATCCAATGACCACATGTAAGGAACTGATATGTTTTATATCAGTTCGAACTGATAATAAAAATACTATATATATATATATATATATATATATATAATTGGAGGTTGACATGTTCTAAATAAACCAAAATCTCCAACCGAAAACCAAACCGATTCGAATCACGACAGCGTATGTAATTCTCATGTCCTCACTTTAATTTCGATTCACACCTTACTGAAATCACATCGATTTGTATGAATTTTGATATAAATATTTTTGTAGATGATAAATTCATTGAAATATACCTATAAATAAAATTTGAGAATTTTTCAAGCATTAGAACTAGTTTTTTGAATTTTCCTATATATCTTCCATTTTTCTGATGCCTTTATATTTAAGGACGAAGAATGTGGACCACTAGATTTACATACTTTGACTCAAAGTGTATGCATTTGTCAAAACTTCTCCATAATCTGTGGTACACATTGTTCGTCTTGATATATTTATTGTCAGGACGAACGGACGGTGTGGAATAGAAAGACGGTTTTCAGGAATGTTAAGGTTCAATTGCCTCAAGCTCAAGATATGGTGATTTTTCCATATCGATCACAATAATTCTGTAGAGCGGTGCTCCTGCTCCGATTGTCATATATATATATATAGGCATCCATTCAAGCTCTAAAGCTTGTCATCATCAGTTTTTGAAGGAAAAATGTATTGTGTTGGTTAGCATTCAAAGACGGCGGTGTCATCAGTAGTTTCTGGGGAAAGTTAATTGGAATATTGCTCTAGGGATTAAGTTGCAGATTTACTTGCCAAAAATGTGCAGATGGATGTCGAATGGTACTGGTTGGGGTTTGGGGTTGGTCACTCAGTGAGCCTCTTTTGTCACTGACAATTATATATATATATATATATATATATATATGCGTGCCATATCGATGTAGAGCGGTGCTCCTGCTGTCATATATATATATAGGCATCCACTCCAGCTCTGATCATCATCATCAGTAGTTTATTAATTAAAGTTGCAGGTTGGATGTATCAACGGATCCAAAGCATATCATGAAAATTTTGTCTTGATGCATGTTAACATATAAATCTAGTCAATTTATAACTTAAATACTATAAATCTATAATTAGTCTCTTATTTTCTCACAATTCGAATGAAAAAAATACGATGCAAAATCTGTCACAAAAAAGTGGCGTACGTGGTAAAAAGTGGTTGTCACAGATTTATTATACTGGGACACTGGTGGAATACTTAAATTTACCGCAAAAAAAATAAAATAAAAATAATAATAATAATAAATAAATTTTTAATATTTGTCACATATTTATATTTATATACACAGACGGCCAAAAAAAAAAGTCATGATAAATATAGAACTTTACCATGACTTTTTTTTTTTTTTTTCATTTTTTTTGTATTAATTAAACTACTCATCTGACTAGTCTTGCAATTTTTTTTTCCTTTTAATTTGTTTCTCTCAAAATAGAAAAAGACAGTTGTGGTAGGTGGCAAATTTAAAAACAATTATTGACACATGTATCTACAGCTATTTAATTTCCAAATTATTCATGGTGCTGGCCAGCCTAATAAATATATATATATTCTTGGAATGATCTATCAATCAGTGTGTACACCGAAAGAAAACTTGTACAATATATATCTTATAGTATACATGGTGACATGCAGTCAATGCCTGGTGATAAAAATAGTGAGTGGGGGCATGTGGGCTGCTGCGATTCATATGATATGACTACAGTGCACTTGCCAACTTGTGAAAGACAAAACAAAACTTATCGGCAGTTCCCAATCTCAGCTATCTCATCCAAAATGAAATTTTGACCGGAAAGAAAGTTGTCCAAATTTGATATCTAAATCTGGTGTCTAAATGACCTGGCAACACTTTTATCCATTCATTTAAATTGTATTAGATTTGTTTGATTTAAATGAATGGATGAGAGTGTTGCAACGTCATTTGGGCACCAGATTTGGACACCAAATTTGATATCTAAATATGGTGTCCAAATGACGTGTCAACACTCTCATCCATTCATTTAGATTGTATTAGATTTGTTTGATTTAAATGAATGGATAAGAGTGTTGCAACGTCATTTGGGCACCAGATTTGGACACTAAATTTAGACACCAGATTTGGACACCAAATTTAGATTGGCTATATATAATCTTTTGGCTATATATAATCAATCATCATTTGGTGGTTGGTGCCAGTGCCACCATAAACACTTCAATAGCTTACTAAACACCCCCCATGAATTCCTGATTAATTTGTGATTACGGTGTTTACTTATACCTTCTTGATCTATTTATAATATATACACATGTAAATAGTAAGTCCAAGCTCATCTATGTGGTGAATTGGAGTTAATTTTGTTGTCCTGCCCAGCTCATCTACTATATTCGTGCAGCATTCATAGATTAGGCTACACATCAGTGGTGTTCTGTCCTGGGGTGTATAATTCTCTTGCTGATTCTCTTGCTAAGAAAGGTTTTTGGTCTGGTGGTAATGTGGTGAATTGGAGTTAATTCTCTTGCTAAGAAAGCTTCGCTGCGGGGTGTGAAGCTTCTGTTGTGCTTTTTGTTTTTTCTGCTCTGTTTTCTGTTTCTTGGGTTTCGCCTTGCTTGGCTTTGTGCTCTGGTTAGGGTTTGGCTTTGGTCTCTGAATAAAGTTTGTTTTAAAAAAAAAAATAGTAAGTCCAAGCTATTTCGTCGATACTAGCTAGTACGTCCATGTTGGACGGAACAAAAAAAAAAAAAAAAAATTTTAATTGATCAATAATTAAGTTTAAAATTACAAGATTTGGACACTAAATTTGGACACCAAATTTGGATACCAATTTTGGACAAAATAGTATTACTCTTTTTAAAAATGACACCATACACCAAACAATTAATATGCACCAAACCATTTAAATGTGTTTTGTAATGATAGAAAGGATATGCATGAATCAATTACACCTAATGTCCAACTCATACCCTTGTCTGTAGCACACAGAAATTTGCAATAATCTATCGAAACAATTTTGTTAGCAATCAATTTGTTATTAAATATTACATCATGTCAAAAAAGACAAATTAATTAAATAAATAGTTTATTTGCATCTCAAATAATATAAATCTATGTGACGACTGAGAATTCAAGATTCTAACACAACTCACAAATTCTATATATATATATATATATATATATATATAAAGATCAATTAATACACTCAACTTACATACTTGTTACTCAAAGCAGATGTCTGATTCAACTAGTCCACTTCTTCTTTCTCAATCGGACTCGATCGAGTCAAAACAACTTCTTCCTCCTCCTCCTCCATCCCTCGACGAGACAATCGAACGGTGCATCGGAGATTTCAGCTGGGTTCAGTTCCTTCAAGCCTTTCTTGTATCATTTGCTTGGGTTTTTGATGCACAACAAACATTCATCAGTGTCTTCACTGATGCTGAGCCAACCTGGCACTGCACCCAACTCGGCGACAAGTCGTGTAACTCAGTCTCTGACATTTGTCAACTCTCCAAGAACTCGTGGTCCTGGGATTTTCCAGTGCACACGTCGATCATATCAGAGTGGGGACTCGAGTGCGCGAGTTCGCTGGTCAAAGGCCTCCCAGCTTCATCTTTCTTCATGGGTTGTCTCGCCGGCGGTTTCGTTCTCGCCACACTCGCTGACACGTCACTCGGCCGCAAAAACATGCTCTTTCTCTCTTGTCTGATGATGTCTATCTCTTCTCTGCTCACCATCTTCTCACCAAACGTATGGATTTACACAGTATTGAGATTCGTCAATGGATTCGGCCGCGCAACTATCGGAACATGTTCTATTGTGTTATCAACCGAGCTTGTTGGAAAAAAATGGCGGGGTCAGGTGGGTACAATTGGTTTCTTCTGTTTCACGCTAGGGTTTCTATCATTGCCGGCCATAGCTTATATCAACCGAGGTTCTTCTTGGAGAACTCTCTATTTTTGGACATCAATGCCGACATTGTTTTACTCCATGCTTGTCCCGTTCTTCGTTCGTGAGTCTCCTAGATGGCTTTTTGTGCAAGGAAGAACAGAAGAGGCGGTGTTGATAATCAAAAGTATCGCGTCAACTAATCAAAACATCTCGCACATTAGCTTCTCAAACTTGTTTTTCGAAAGAGAGACATGGAATGTTGATCTCTACTCGGCAATCAAGGTTCTCGTGGAGAAAAATTGGTCTTTTCGGAGGTTGTCCGCGGCAATGGTGGCCGGATTTGGGATTGGTATGGTGTACTACGGCATGCCATTAGGGCTCGGAAATTTGTCGTTCAATCTCTACTTGAGTGTCACGTTGAACGCATTATCGGAGCTACCATCTTCAATGGTCACTTTCTTTATAATAGGAAAATTGAACAGGAGAAGTTCATTGCTAGGGTTTACTATTTTGAGTGGAATTTGTAGTGTAATGTGTGTTTTGGCGGGCAAGGTGTCTGCAACGTTACAGATTGGACTAGAGCTGGTGTCTTTCTTTAGTGCATGTGTTGCATTTGGGTTGATTTTAATCTACACGCTTGAATTGTTTCCTACATGTGTCCGGAACTCGGCGATATCCATGTTGAGACAGGCGGTTGTGTTGGGCGGTGCGATCAGTCCGATGCTGGTGGCTGCCGGAAGGAAAAATGGGTTTCTAACGTTTGGGGTATTTGGGTTGGTGATTGGGATTTGTGGTTTGTTTGTGGTAAGTTTACCGGAGACGAGGGACAAGACAATTTCAGATACAATGGATGAAGAAGAATACAAAGAAAGAGTTGCATTTTCATGTGATAACATTACCTAGGTTTTAAGAATAATATTGCATGTAATTAGCATCCTGTTACCTGTTGTTAATTATTAACATTAAATTCGATCTTTAATATTGTATCTCTATATCTGATCCGATCTCATTATAATTTTTATTTTTTTAATAATATCTGTTTGTATTTAAAATCAATTGTGGAACAAAAATATTAATTTTTGGATGGACATATATGCATACGCAATTATGCATAAATCAGTTGATGGGTTTGATCTAATCGGAAAAAGGTGTTGTCTACTTGTCTCTGTCACACCGGAAAATCTCATGATCTTCCGTTTCAGTTGTACCACCACATAGTAAATTTTGCTATTTGTTATTTTTACGAATGTGAATTATATATGTACTAATGTATACTCTATATATCCTGCTATATTAACAGTTGATTCTCTCTTGATTCTTGTCATTTGCATTAAGTTTAGCATACATCAACATTTATTCTTTGTTTATTATATTCTTATAATGTGAATTCCCTGTTGTGATTGTGACATATGGCAAGATCGTAGCAGGAGATGCACAACACATCCATGTAATTTCAATGTACTACAATAGATTTGTCATAGAAGAGTACTTCTGTTGTTTAGATTCCATTATATATATATATATATATCAAATTAATCACAAACTCCATATATATGTATGATTGTTGATGTGAGAGGCATATGCATGTATTTTCAAAATATGATATTGGACATATCATAGAAGAGGGAACAGATGGAAATTTCTAGGCACCATTTTAATTGGTCGAGAGATTAGGAAATATTTTTACCCCATTGAAGAGGCTCTGAATTCTTATCTTTTTAGGATTTTTTTTAATATTGATTACAATCAGGCAAAATAAAGCTTTTGAATTAAGAGTAGTACTATTGGCAACCCACTAATGATCTAATAATGCCCTAGTTTTTAAAATTCAAAAATTTACTTGATTTATTTCCTAAACTGCCCTTTTTAATTATCTTTCAAATTTAACTCACTCTATAAATGCTCTCTATATATTTTCAACAAAAAAAAACAAAAAAACAAAAAACAAAAAACAAAAAACTGCTTTCTCATGCACACACATCCAGCACCCCTAAATTGCAATTTTTTTTCCCTTCATTTCGTTTATTACAATATGATCAAATTAAATTCTAATAAAACTCCATGTCCATGAATAATGTGTTTATTTAGAAAAAAAAAGTTTTTTTTTAACCGCTTAAAAAAACAAACAAAACAACTTAATAATTATAATTCAGACCTATTAAGTTTTAAGTGGAAAAAACAAACGACCCCTTAATTGGAAAAGTTTTGGTATTATACACTAACACCCCCAAGAATTAAATTTGACTTTGAAAATGCCTAAAATGCCCCTAGTTATATTATTTTATACTTTTTTTTTTACCTTTTAACCAAAAAATTTATAAACTTTAATTGAATAAAAAAAAATTAATAAAAGATACGATTCATTAAATAAATAAATAGTTTTAAAAAAAAATTAAATAAATAAATAATTTAAAAAAACAAATGAAAAAATTAAAAACATTAATTTTTTTAAGAATATCCATTAATAGGGACAAGAAAAGCTCTAAATATCCAAACTATTTATTTATTTAATTTTTTAAAAACTATTTATTTTAAACTATTTTATAGTTAATTATACATGTTTGATTTTTATTCTTAAACTATCATTTGTATTATCTTATTATGTGAGTAATATTTAATAAACACTTATAAGAAAATAAAAATAAAAATAAGGTGTATTAGCTTAAAAAATATAACAAATATGTTATATGATTGAAGGAAAGAATATTAAAAAAAATAAAAAAAAAAAAAAATAAAAAAAAAAAAAAGCTTATATAATCGCTAAAAGTCATAACTTTCAAATAACATCTTGTCTTCTTGCTCTGCATATCAGCATATGTGTGCTGATTTAATGTTGTAATGAATGAGATGATGATATTATTGCTTTTTTGTTTTATAATATATATTTTTTACGTTTTTAGTTGACCTTGAGCTGACCCTATCTAACCATAGTTGACCCTGAGCTGACCTTATTTAACCAACTTATAACTGTCAATTAACAAATAACTTTGAACAGCCCAATTTACTATTACAATTCTTCGATCATAATCATAATTCCTGAACATGGACTGATCAGTTTTACAACAATGAGAGGAGTAATAATCGGCTGATGTGTGAGAACCTATACTAGTTAATGAAACATAGACTTAGGGGGCTGTATTCAATTAGGATTTCGAAAGACTTTTAATGACTTTTTTTAAGTTGATGACTTTTGCAGATTTTATGGATTTTTATAGACTTTACAAGATTATGAAAGACTTTCATAGACTTTTATTTAAAAGACTTTCATAGACTTTGATTTTAAAAGACTTTCGTAGAGTTTCATTTTAAAAGACTTTTATAGACTTTCATTGACTTCTAAATATAATGTATAATTTGGTTTAGCAAAATTATATATATATTTATCATGTCAATAAAAATAATTTTTCAAATGAATAAAAGAAAACCATCGTTAATTAAACTTGACAAAAGCATTTATGTCTATATATGTGATTTTACTTTATTTTTTTATTTTAATTATATTTTGCATTATAAAGACATTAGGCTCATTTTCTTTAAATAATTAGTCAAAATTTTATTTATTTTTTTATAATTAGTAAAAATATTATAAATTTTCTTTTAGAATAAATGTAGCAAACCGACAATAATATTAACGTTTACATGTCTCTACGAAAGTATGACAATGAGTATAAAAAATCAACCAAAAGTTCATTCAAGTTACTAAACATAAAACATAAAAAACGCACCTAATTGTTGAATAAGATCCATGCCTAAAAGTGGGTAGTTTGATATTGATAATAATTTCATGGAGTCACGCTCATACACGACTTTGATTATAGCATACCGGCATGGTTAAGTAGTAGTTTTTGTTTTTTATTATTTTTATTTTACATAATTGAAGTTTATTTAATTTGTTTCGGTGTTGTTTAGTTGTTTTAAAAAAATAGGTAAAAAAATATGAACTCGTCCTTAATTGCATAGCGATGAAGAGTTGTTTTATATTATTTTTTAGTTTTATTTTTTTTATTTTATTTTTATAATGTTTATTCATTTTAAAGTTATTAGTTTTATTTTATTTGTAAAATTTGTTAATAATGAGTGTGTTTTTATTTGAAAATAGAACATATATTTGGTTGTTAATGTTTTTTAAAGAGTTTTTTATATTTTTCTTTTAAAGTGAAATTCTTTCTATATATATATATTTTTTTCAAAAGTCATTCAAAGTCTTTGGTAGGAATGGAAGACAAATTGTGAGATTTGTTATAACTAAAAATCATTAAAAGTCATTAAAAGTCATTGATATTTTAAAGTCGTTAAAAGTCATTGAGATTTTGAATACCGCATAACTTTCATAGACTGTTAAAAAGTCTTGATTGAATACCATATGACTTTTAATGACTTTTTAAAAGTCTATAAAAGTCTGTATTGAATACCTCATGACTTTTATAGAGTCGTTAAAAGTCTATATTCAATACACCTAAACTTTTTAATTCCATAAAAGTCATTAAAAGTCTTTTAAAATCCTAATTGAATACACCCTCCTTAGTTTGGTATTACTATAGGGAGAATTGCTTTTGAATTTACCGTGGGGAGAATCAATTGAGTGTTTGGTAAATCGTAAGTAAAAAGTATTGTGACTGTGCAAAATTACTAAAAAGGACACGAATGAATATTGAAAATGTTTTTAAAATAAATAATTTGGTTTATTTTTGTGTGACCATAAATATGTTATAAAATAAATAAATAAATAAATAATTTGTGTGACCATAAATATGTTATAGTATGAAATAAATAAATAATTTGTTTTATTTTCGTGTGACCATAACACATTATTACTTCTTCTTTTTTTATCTATTGCCACATATATTGTAAATATATTAAGACAACTCTTTTAAAATAATTTGTTTTCATTATTGCTTCCACACGAAGCAGTTTTCTAAAAACTACAAAATGTAGCTTCTCTTTTTTTCATTTGAGGGAAGCCAAAAATGACCAAAAACACTTTCTTAAAATTTTACAAAACACCATAATTTATGTTCAGAATCACTTTTTGTTCCAAAAGCACAAGCCATAGTAACCCTAAGAGCAATTTACATTTGATGATGTGTGTTATTGGCTTGAACTTGTGCAGAATTCTTCTAAGTTAAAGATGACTTGAGCATTATCCTTAACACAAGTGTATTATATAAATACGGATTTTCTATTGTCAGGACGAACTGACGATAGAAAGATTATATATATATATATGTCATGACATGTATTAATTGATCTTTTTTATAGAGAATTTGTGAGTTTGTTTTAAATTACAATTAATACCCAAGATTTTTCTGCTTCTTGGTGTGAGAAGCATGCATCTACTTTCGATATCACATTGGAAATGCATGACTTTATTAGATTCCACTAGCTATCAAATCACAAACTACAGTATATAAGGTTGGGATTTTCAAATAATTTATCCAAATAATATGGTATATGATTTAAATCCTTTACTGAATTGATATTTTTCTTAATTTAAAACACCGAAAGATAATATTATGTATTTAAAGATAATGAAAATGAAATATATAAAAGAAATAATCTCAGTCATTGAATACACATATCACGAGATCTATTTAGATTATAATAAAGATCAATTTAGCAGAAAATCCAAATTCGTATAGTGAGTACATTGTCAACAAAATGTAACTCACATGAATGCATTGATTGCTATATCAATTGAAGTAGGTAAATTGATGAAACATGTATGGATATCTCACACCTGGTTTGTGTATAATTTTCCAGCTGACCGATGATCAGTTTACCCGTTTAAAATTACCTTGAATGAAAGAAAAAAAAATGAAATTGATCGATGATGGAATCTATCGATACGTAGATGATAAGTGGGTTGAGGCTCAATTGGTGGAGCGGCCCACCTTTGTAAACGCTCTTTAGTTTTTGGCCCACTCCATTCATTTCCAGCTCTTATTTTCTTCGAACCACCCACCAAAGAAAATTAATTAAAATTGGGGTCTGACATTTTGTATTTTTGTATGAGTTGCGATATTTACACCCCTAAAAAACTGAATGTACACCCCTTTTGTATAAATACCCCATTCAATTTTTTTAAAAGCTTATATCTTGTAATCACACCCCACACATTACCAATTATGTCCTTACTTTTAATTTTGAAAAAAACTATATTATAAATAAATAAATCATAAATAATTAAAATGAAAAAAAAAACAAAATTGAGAAGCCACACCCAGATTTGAGAGGAGACTGGCTTTCTCCTCTCTTTTGATGGAGGAGGCTGTAGATCTAAGATGGTGGAGGGCAGGAGACAGCCCTATTCATGTTGGAATCATAAATAAAATTATACACGACTATAGATCTATATTCTTCATCCTTTCGAGATTTCTCAAGTATACAATGCAAGTTATTGTTTTTTCTTTATTAATTTTATTTTATTCCCTTTACAAAACAAAATAATTTTTATTTTATTCCTCTTTAAATTTAGTTTAGAATGTAAAAAAGAAAAAAGAAAAAAGAAGAGTTATAATATCTTTTGCTTAAAACATTAATAATTTAGTTTAAGGATAATGTTGGAATTTTGAAGATTTACAAATTTGGGGTGTACATACCACTTTTTAGGGGTGTAAATATCGTCACTCTTTTTGTATATATATATATATATATATATATCAGTCTTTCTATTATCAATTCGAACTGACAAAAGTTATATTAGTTCCTTATATGTGGGCTACTGGATTTAAATACTTTGACTAACAAGTGTATACAGTTAAGTCAAAATATTTAAATCCAGTGGCTCACATACAAGAAACTGATATAACTTTTGTCAGTTCGAACTGATAATAGAATTTATAATATATATATATATATATTACTATTATAACAAATTCAAATCTTAGAAAAGGAAGAACTCACGTCCTTATTAGAAAAATAAAAGTATAATGGGCGTACCATTCGGTCAACCCCATCTTGTCAATAAGTAGGATATTTTCAATATGTTGTTAATTGTTATTTTATTTTACATGTATTTTTCATACGTTAAAAATAATTAACTAATTTATTAGATTTATCAATATAAATACTCCTCAATATGTGTGTGGTGTATATATAGTTTAAGCGTGCAGTAGTCTTCTTTTTTGAAGGAGAAGTGCGCAGTAGTCAATAGGTTCGTTGAAGTTAATTAATTTGAAGTGTAATCCTGATTTTCCACTACAATACTTAATTGCCACTACACTTTTAATTTCTTCAGATACAAGGTTGAATAAACTTCTGTACTTTCTTCTTTTAATTTGCTACAATTAATTAATTAATTAATTAGTACATGTATTGATGTTGAAGCTCAACTCTCTTAGCATCACTTGAATGATATGTATATATTTTAATTTCATCAAGAAATCGATGATGAATCGGCAATTGATTATTAATTAAAGAGAGAAGAATTTATATAATTAAAAACCAAGAGATGTGTATATATGTATACTTATAATTATTAATTACATTGCTTAAGTGGTTAATTTACTTTGAAAATTTTCCAATCATTTGTACAAGAAAAGCATTCAATTGGACAAGTAACGTCAGAAGAAATAAATTATCAAAGTTTTAGTTAAAGATGCTAGAAGAATGCAATTCTTTGACTATGTCAATAATCTTTAATTTAGAAATTAGAACCTTCTGATTGAAGTTGATGAAACTGGAAAATTTTTTAAAGACTTACTAACAAATTAAATAGCTAGTAGATTAATTAAGATAACAATAAATTCAAAAGCCATATATATCAGGTGAATTTCCATCTTGATTAATAGTGTAACAAAGAATAATAGATTATTCTACATCAGATTGAGGTTGTTGATCTGAAATTACATACGTAAAGTTATAATATTAGATTCTACTTGATCGGATTAGAAAAAGTTATAGATCATAATATACGATCATTCTCTCCTATAGATATCTATTTTATTTCCATATGAAACTAAACCGTGTACTATAGTTATCTGCGTCCAATTATAGTGTAGATAGCAACACAAAACATCCAAATCACTCTTACTTCTAGATTCAAATTAAACAACACGGTCAATTTGGAGTTGGTAATAATTATATGTGGAGGGTCCTTGGGAGAGCAATTGACAAGTGGGATTGGGGCGCAATACATACGTGGCACCTCTAAAAAATGAGCAAATTTTAAGTGATGTTTTCAAGCCCGACAACATCATATCAATGCCTTGTCTTGTGATAATTTTAATTAGAGAGAGACTTACCAGAGTAACAGAAGATTAGCAATTGTTTTACTCTATTGTCCATCGTCATTACCCGGAAACCGGGTTATCATGGTCTCAATCAAGATCATATTTATATAATTATAAAAAGAAAAAAACATATAAACATAAATAAATCATACGATAAACAAGTAACCGTATGAATTGAAATTGAATAATTGGTAGATGATCATAACGTTAAATGTAAAGAAGAGAATCAACTTAAGACAACTAATTGGCTTCATGTATACACAACTTTTTGAGACAAGGATAGAGATTGTCACTAGTGGGAATAATTATAAATATCTTAGACACCATTTGGTGCGCGGGATTGAATTGGATTGGATTGAATTAAGATGGGACTGGGATTAAATGAGATTGGATTGGATTGGATTGGATTGGATTGGACTGGACTGGACTAAATTAATAATATACTGTGTTTGGAGAAACATGGGACTGGACTGAATTAATACTGTGTTTTGTTTGGTGAAACATCGGATTGGACTGAATTAATAAATTTTTTTAAACGGAAAATATAATAATATTTTGAATTTGATAATATAAACACATTATTTCCAGATCATCAATTTTCATCAACAAACCCAGATCATCAATCTTCATCAACAAACCCAGTCATTTTATTATATTGTTTTTGCTCATTTGGTTTGCTTAGCCTCAACATCTCTACTGCCAAAATAAACGATAGTCAATTTTTTGTCAATCAAAAAAGTTGACAATAAACCCTGATAATAATTTTTGACAAAAACAATATTTTTAAACCCATATCCAAAAATTTGACAATCCCAGATCATCAATAATCATCAATAAACCCAGTTTTTCCAGTTTCATTTCACTTTTTCCAATCTCTTTCAATCTCAAAACCAATTTCATTTCACTTTTTCCAGTTTTTTTCAACAAACCCCAGAATCACCACCACCACCACCACCACCATCCACAGCCAACTTCATAATCATCATCATCATCATCATCATCATCATCACCACCACAACCACCATCTCACAAACCCCAGAATCATCATCACCACGGCCACCAGATCTCGGGACTATCATCATCACCACCACCACAACCACCATCCACGGCCATCATCATCATCATAATAAAGAAAAAAAAAAGTTAAGAAAGAAAAAAAAAACCCAAGATCTGGTGAGAGGAAGAGAGAGAGAGAAAAAGAAGGCCGCGGCGGCGGAAGGAGACGAAGACGAAGATGGAAGGCAATGAAGACGAAGGCGGGTGCAGCGGAAGGAGACAAAGGCCGAAGAAGAAGGAGAGGTTGAAGAAAGAAAGAGTGGAAGAAGAAATCTGGGTTTGGTTTCACAGAGAGAGAGCTAGGAAATGTTGGAAGAGAGAGAGGAGAAGTTGGAAAAAAGTGATGAAAATGAATTAAATATGTGGGGTCCACATATAAAATAGTCCTAGGACTAATAGAGGTGGGGGTGGGGGTGGGTGTATTTAGTCCTGAGTTGGTGGGATTATTTTACACTGTTGGGAGAATGTATCCTAGTCCATTTGTTGAGCCAAACATGGGTTTTGGACTATTTTAGTCCAATCCCAAGCACCAAACACGCCCTTAGTATATATATAATGTCAGCTTCACGAGTACTACTGATAATTAATAGATTAATTATATTAATAATCAAAACTTTTGCTGCAATAGATTATTAGATCACATGACCCTACCTCAAGTCATTCCATTGGCGTGTGAAGATGTCTAAGTTTCTTAATAGTGAAAGATGAAATGAAGATGTACGATGAATGTAAAAAAGGTGTTCGACAAAATGTCTAAAAGAAATTATTGAAAGAGATGAAAAACTTCAGAGACGCCATGAATGGCTCTGTTGAGCCCATGAACTTTTCTATTGAATT
Organism: Acer yangbiense; assembly: GCA_008009225.1. Lineage (NCBI taxonomy): Eukaryota > Viridiplantae > Streptophyta > Magnoliopsida > Sapindales > Sapindaceae > Acer > Acer yangbiense. The sequence goes on from CM017762.1 coordinate 68,889,604, forward strand.
TCTTCAGAAGATACAATGTATTTATATACAATCAATGAATCATTCTAACTAACTTTATGATAAACAATTCACAATAATCATGTGCTGCCATGTCAGCAGATTCCTAACAAACTTCCTAACTAACTTTTCAACCTTTGCTATGATCTGGTATGAGCTTGACCATTGTTGATATTCTGCACCCGCATTGTAAGACCAGAGTAGAGAGGCTGAGAAACTTGATTTGATTCATTATCTTTAACATTCCCACGCAAGTTGAACTGTGGTGAAACAACAAGATTCAGCTTGGAGCAAAGAAAATGAAATTTCTCAACCGGTAAAGCCTTTGTTAAAATGTCTGCAGACTGGAACTCAGTAGGGACATATCTTGGCTCAATGATTCCAGCACTAACCTTTTCACGAATGAAGTGCGTATCAATATCAATATGTTTGGTCTTGGCATGAAATACTGGATTGGAGGCCAAGGAGTTAGCCCCAATATTATCACACCAAATCACAGCCGGAGTAGGAACTGATATGTTCAGCTTTTTAAGCAAGGATTGTAACCAGATAACTTCAGTTGTTACCTATGCCATAGATCGATATTCTGACTCAGTACTTGATCGTGCAACAACTTGATGCTTTCTAAAACTCCAAGAAATCAAATTTCCACCAAAAAACATATAATTTCCACTAGTAGATCTCCTATCATCCAAACAATTTGCCCAATCGACATCAGAGAAGGCTTCAAAAGTAAGAGCTGCTGAAGGTTTGAAATGAAGGCCTTTGTGCAATGTCCCCTTCAAGTAACGAAGAACTCTCTTACAAGCTGACCAGTGAATAGAGGTTGGATTAATAAGAAACTGACTTAGTCGATTAACACTGAAAGAAATATATAGTCTTGTGTAGTAGAGATATTGTAGCACATCTTTAGTGCTGCGGTAGATTGTAGGATTGTCAAGAGGACTGCCATCATGTCGTGTGAGTTTTGATCCAGAGCTGATAGGAGTTTCACTTGGCTTGGAGTCGAACATGTTGGTTCTCTTAAGAAGATCAACTGTGTATTTGGCCTGAGTGAGATAAATGCCAGTAGCATCTCTGTGAGCCTCAAACCCAAGAAAATAACTCACAGATCCCAGTGTTTTCAATGCAAAAGCCTTGTTTAATTGAGCAATTGTATGCTGGATCAACTTAGAATTGTTGCCTGTGATTAGTATGTCATCCACATATACAAGTAAGAAGATCACATCAATACCTAACCTCCTGATGAACAAGCTGGAATCAGATATGGAGCTGACAAAATTCCAAGATAGGAGGGCTGTCTTCAGCTTGTGAAACCACGAGCTAGGAGCTTGTTTTAAGCTGTAAAGAGCTTTGTTAATGCTGCATACATAAGTTGGATGTAGCTTGTCTTCAAAACCTTCGGGTTGCTTCATAAAAACCTGTTCTCAAAGATCCCCATTGAGGAATGCATTATTGATGTCCACTTGTTGGATGTCCCAGTTATAAAACACAGCTAAGGCTAATATCACTCTTATAGTAGAGGCCTTGACAACTGGACTAAATGTGTCAAAAATAATCAATTCCAGCCGTTTGGTGAAATCCTTTTGCCATCAACCTTGCCTTGTGCTTGAGAATGGAACCATCGGGATTGAATTTGGTTCTAAAAACCCACTTGCTACCTACTATATTCATGTGTGTAGCAGCATGTACAAGTGTCCATGTTTGGTTGTGTAGGGAAAAATACCGTAGTACACGCAGCGGAAGCGAGACTAAAAATCGATTTAGTATGTTTTAAATTTTTTCCTATTTATGAACCTTAACCCTTTAATTAATTAACTATACATATCAAGTAACAAAAGTAGAATACCTTTGGTCGTGTGATGATAACTCTTATTTTTACACGTTGTGTAGCCCTTTACTTTTATCTTTTATGCTTGTTTCCCGGGTAAAACCGGGTATTTAACGGCTTAAATAAGTGTTTCAGGTTATTTTTCATCATAGGGGCTATAGTGCAAAAATGGCAAAATATTGGGGCAAAAGTGCAATTTTCAAAAGTTCAATTTTGCTCCCTAATTCGGCGATTAGGGGCCGCAGAAAAGGGCACAAAAAGGGACCAGAACTTCATTTTTTTGTAATTCTGCGGACCATGACCGCAGAATAGGACGCAAAAGTCAAGGCGGAAAATTTGATGAAAGTTTCTTGCAGATTACTCATCTTGCGGGGCCCATATCTCTCTCCTCCGATCGAACTGGGTTTTGTGCTACATATGTTTGGAAAGATCCAGAAGTCTTCTTTCCAACGGTTCTTCAAGTTTGCGATTCTGATGTTTGTGGAGAGAGTTATACCCGTTTCCGTAACGGTGCGCGCTGTTGGAAAGTCACCCGCGAGACCCCCCAAAAATCTGCCACTTAAGGGCATTTTCATCTTTTCCCCTCAATTCTGACCTAAACCCGCTATATATATCCCCTCTTCTCTTCAGTTTACACAGAACCCCTTCACTCCCTCTCTCTCTCTTCCGCCCCACTCTCTCTCTCTACCATTTTCTTCACATTATTCACCAAATAAGGAGAGATCCAAGCTCCCATGGAGGTTTTTCCTCCATGGGAGCTCACCACACACCTCCACCACCATTTTCACACTTCCTCCATCCATTTTAGGGCAGATTGCAAGGAATAGGAGTGGTCTTTGGACCAATTTCGAGCTAGGAAAGCTAGGAGCTTCTTTGGAGGATTTGTCTTCAAATGTTGTCTTTTATTTGCTAATATCTTTGTATTTCTTGCTTCTTTGATGTGTAACCCCGATTTGGGGAATATTGTAAACCTACACTTGTGTAATATATGTATGTTTGTTCTTAAATTTGGTTGGGTTTTGTTTCACTCTTTGTTAATTTCATGAATTTAGCTTTAATTGCAATATCCATAAGTGTAGAGGTCTGAAATTGATATGTGTCCATGATTGGGATTAGGAGTAGAGTAATTTAATATAGGAGTAGTGTAATTTAACTTCCCATGATTGTTGATTGTTGATTGATTGATGGATGACCAAAATGCCATGTTTAGAGTAATTGGAGTGTTAGAGATTTAGCTCTAAAGAGTGGGAAAGGTTTCAGTTCAGGCATTTAGTTGCTAAATTGGCCTGGGTTCCATATTCTTGTACTTAATGGGTCTTGTTATCAAGGCACAGTTGCTCATCCTTGGCCGGATTAGGTAATAAATTGATTTAGGGAAAATTCCCAAATCAAGAGAATGAACCCTTAACCTATATTGAATGGTCTTAATATATAACAACCAACTTATTGCACATTGTTGTTTGGTAAACTTGTTTCTCATGTCTAGCCATCCTAGGGAGATTGATAAAACCGAATCCGTATCTAGAGTAAAGACAAACTGAATTCCTCTTGTGCTTGTGTAGTTATATGGGTATTTCATTGCTTAATGCTTTCACTCGGTTAGGTACCTTGTGGATGATATTTAGGCTATGTGTTTTATATTGCGTGGTTCACATTAACATGTCCAGCGTGATATCCTCTACATTTGACCAGACAGTGAGAGATACACTAGGCTGGCGTGTAGAGCTCGTGTGTGTGTCCCACAGTCCTTAATGAATCCAAGCATTTATGCATGGATGTAATCTCTAAGACATCGAGAGAGATTAGAGATTAATTAAGGGGACACGAGCATATAACATACGTGTTGTATGGGTATCTCGTATTCTTAATGCTTTCACTTGGTTGCCATCCCGTATTTGGTTAGCCATTGTGAATGAATTATTGGCTGTAGTATGGCCCGCGCGGTTGCGCATTACATGCCCAACGAAATAACCACTGTATATGACCAGACAGTGAGAGATACACTAGGCTGGCATACAGGGCTCTTGTGTGTGTGCCATGGTACTTAATGAATCCATGCATTGTGTGGATGTGATTTCTAAGACTCGAGAGAGATTAGAGATCAATTAAGGGGACACGAGCCTATGATATACTTGCATATTGAGGGACTAAGTGAGTCTAGTGCTTAATTAGGAGGATTGTTACGGTTGAGTCTTTGCCCTAGTGTTACCATATTTCATGCATCTCTCCATTCCATCCTATCCATGTATATATTATGTTAGTTTATTTATTTATTTATAGTATTATTTACACTTTTCCGCAACCGCAACACACGAGTTCTCTCGGCGTGTTGTAATAATAGCTAGAACCGGTGACGGTTGGTGAATCCCACCTCCCTGCGGAACGATACCCTCACTTGCCACTGTGCTAGTCTTTGTGACTCGCGCGCTAGCGAGGTCGAACTTAAATGTTCATCTTTTGACCGACACCGCAACGACGTGTCATCACGTGATCCGATTGACTTACGTCGATGGTAATCCGCAAGATCTTCAATCCTAGCACGAACGTGAATTACCTAGGAGCGTGGTCTCCCTTTTCTTTGAATTGCAAACCTGAGAATGGACAAACAAACTTTTTTCTTTTTCTTTTGTTGGTCACAAAACAATCAAAAGAATATAAAGATTATTTCGGTCACTTTTGAGTTCTCAATCTAATGATTGAAACTTGCGTGAACCTAATTCGATGTTGTACACACAAGCTTATTGATGAACAAGCAATTGGTGTACCATCAAAAGAATAATCTCTTCTCACTTTTATGTTTTGGTAGAATAATCAAATACTTGTCTATGAGTTTAGAAGAAGAAGAAAATTGAATCAACCAAGCATTAGAGGTGGCCGAACCCTATCATAAGAAATATATAGGGTGGCCAAATTTTGCTTCCTCTTTCATTTAGGGTTGCTGAAATCTTCCTATAATGCCATTAGGGTTGCCGCAAATCCCATAGAAAAAAGGATATATGTTGCACCCCAATACACATCATCTTTTAGACTTCTAACCCTAATCCAACTCATAAGTATTTTTATTCTTTTATTAACTAAATAAAAAAACTTCTTATTTGATTAAGTAAATAAACTTAATTATTTATTTTCTTATCAAACAAGTCTTTTACTTTTAGTATACTACTACCACTAGGAAACTTATTTCCTGATCAGAAAAAGATTTGTTTCTTAATTAAACAATTAATTAAACAATTAATTAATTCTTATTTAATTAAACAATGAAACAAAATAATATGTTTGGCTAATATTTTAACCTTGCCGCCCCACATGTATAAAATGGGCCATATATTATTTTCTTATTTCATTTAATCCATTGGACTTTAAATAAAAAGCCCACATGTGAACCAGACTCATTCTTACTAAAAGAAACAAACCCACATGCCATTCATTAATATATTAATATAATTGAGCAGCCCATTAAATAAATAATGTGCAAATTATATTCTTAATATATTAAATGCAATTCTAGATGGACCCATAAATTGGTCCGGTAGAATATATCAAGTGATCCATGCAAGTCCGTGTGGATTAGGGATCTTGGCGGGCTATCTAAATTTAAGCTTCAATAGACACAACCTAATCACAATCAACAAATGATTCACTTAGGTCCGATCCATTAATTTTAACTCATTCCACTAAAGAGCTAAAATTGAACTCTTAAATAAAGATAGAAAAGGAAGATGTTCCTCTTTCATAACTCTAGACAATCATATTGGAGATAGTGTATCCTCGTGATTAATATCAGTAATCGCCAAGAGTTCATAGACCGCCTATAACTCTCCAAGTTACCATATTTACTCATATGACCACGTTTTGAACTTGGATATTTTGACTTGTCCAGAAGCCATGTTTTCAATAGTCATTATCGAAAACTCAACGTTGAGATTTAATATCCAATTACCTCAAAACATCCATATGATGATATTATACTCTCATTTAATAAATGGAGCCACGATGTCCATATCTATAAATGAAGTCCTCTATCGATTAACAAATGAATATCACCAAACTATCGAGGATAGACTATGCTATATAATCGTACTCATTGATAACTCAAATGATATCACTTGCAACCATAAGTCCATCATTTATCTCAGGATTAAGACAGACAGACTCTCCGATTGTCCTGATAATGAAAAGACTATTATCTATTGACGGTTCTAGATAAAGCTTTTCATTGTGATCCAGTTTAATACACCCAGTGCACTAGATTCTTTTGCTCGAAGACACTCCGATGATTTTAGACTCATCATATCTCATTTGATCCCACTCAAATGCTAGCATAAGAATTCTACAACTTTAACAAGATAAAGGTGCCCAATCTTTAACTTAAGTTGTAAACATTATTCAAGACTAACTAAAGAATTGTGTCTACCACATACATATCCAGATGTACGAACAATTCTTCTTTTCTCATAGTCTTTAGACCTTATGATTATTTACTTTGACAATTATAATATTAAACTATAAAAGCTATAAGATTTGTTAAACCAGAAATCACTTTATGAATATGAAAAAGATTGTCAATTACAATATTACACTCTTGCTATTGAGCATAATCCTAACAGGTTGTCCTTTAACGCTTGAAACCCAGCCTTCATAGTATTTAGCCACCTCGGGTCAGCCATTGCAACTTTGACACTCTTTGGCTCCAATTCGGTTACAAAACCAGAAGGTAAGGCACACTCTCTTAGAAATGTCTTGGGTCTAAAAATGCCATTTTTACTTCTAGTGGTCATAGGATGTAGTGACACATCTGCAATTGGTTGAACCTCTGATGTAGAAGTTGCAGCAGTGTTAGTACTTGACTATAGACTTGAATTGATGTTGTTGCTATTCACATTATTGCTGGACTGGTGATGAGAGTTTGAAGTAGGAGAATCATGATGCAAAATCTCAAGAGGTCTGGTAGCAATAGCATTACCTATACCAGTCCTTGTACAAGATGAGGACATATTCTTAGAAGCAAAAATGTCAAATAATCTTGATACAGTTGATGACTGATAAGATACTGAGGTGGATGAACTTGGAGAAGAACCAAAAAGTTGCTTGTATGGAAATTCCATTTCGTTGAACACCACATTTCTAAAGACAAATATCTTGCCTGATGGGTGCAGACATTGGTAACCTTTGTATGACATGCTATAGCCAATGAACACACATTTGCTTGTGTGATAATCAAACTTGTGTTTTGAGTAGTTCCTTAGATATGGAAAGCAAGAACTCCCAAATACCTTGAAGAAGTTGTAATTAGGCTTCTTTTGAAACAACCTTTCAAATAGAGAGACAAAGCCTAGCAGAGCAGTTGGAAGGTTGTTGATAAGAATCACTACTGTGGAGAAAGCTTCAAACCAGAATTTGAATGCAACAGAATCATATTCATGGCCTACGCCATTCAACATGCTCATTATCATATCTCTATCACTTACAACCTCACCAACAGCAACTAAGGCATCACTAACAACCTTAAGTTTCATAACAAAGTCTGATACCGAATCGGATCCTTTTTTAATTGATTTCATCTGCTGTTTTAATTGCATTATTTTTGCCATGGATCTTTGAGAGAAGGTTCTTTCTAGTTTTGTCCAAACTTCAAAAGAGGATTTCATATTAGTTACCTGACCAAGAATGCTTGGTGTTAACGTTGAGAAGATCCAACTCATCAGGAGCTTGTCAGATCTCTTCCAGTTGAGATAATCGGGATTATCTTCTTGTTATGTTGCATCTCCAGACCTTGTTGTTACAAACTTTGGCGGAGGCAACTTGTCACCATTGACAAAACCTTCAAGATCCAGAGCTTCGATTGCTGTAAAAACTTGAGTTTTCCAATATATATAGTTAGAATGATCCAACTTCAGCGTGAGATTCAAACTCAGAGTTCTTTCCAGAGAAGAGAAACCCATTGCTTTGAAAGTTGAAGAAGTATTTCAAGATTCAGTTGAGACAGAGGTGTTTGATCGAGAATTAGTCATTGACGTGTGTCAATAGCTCTGATACCATGTGAAGATGTCTAAGTTTCTTAACATTGAAAGATGAAATGAAGATTTTTGATGAATGTAAAAAGGTGTTCGATAAAATGTCTAAAAGAAATTATTGAAAGAGATGAAAAACTTTAGAGACGCCATGAATGGCTCTGTTGAGCTCATGAATTTTTCTATTGAATTTCTTCAGAAGATACAATGTATTTATATACAATCAATGAATCATTCTAACTAAATGAATCATTCTAACTAACTTTCTGATAAACAATTAACAATAATCATGTGCTGCCATGTTAGCAGATTCCTAACAAACTTTTCAACCTCTGTTATGATCTGGTATGAGCTTGACCATTGTTGATATTCTGCACCCGCATTGTAAGACTAGAGTAGAGAGGCTGAGAAACTTGATTTGATTCATTATCTTTAACATGGCGATTTGTTTTTTCGAGTCCTTCTAAAGATTGTTTTTTAGAAAAGAAAAATTGTAATTATGGAAATGAATCATGTTGTGTTTACTAATTTCCAAAACTTTATTACTACATTGGACAGCCATTTTGTTTGGGTTAATGAAGAATCCCTGGCTACTTGCATGATGGTAAACGACAATTAATTAATAATTAAATTAAATTAAAAACCATTGTTAATGTTTTTCCTCATTTTAAAGTAACATGTTTGTGATAATGCTTTCCCTGTTCATATTTTTGCTTTTTCTTATTTTACTCATTAACATACATGATATATGTTGTCAGCCATTGTTTTCAAATGCTGATGACACTGTATGAAGTTATTAGAAACCATTATTTAGTTTTTGTCTCTTTTAAGGTGATTTGATGAAAAATAAATTTTCAACTGTGGAGAGACAAAAAAAGATACTTGTTTAAAATTTTTTGTCGTAAATGATTAACCGTCACTAGTTGATTTTAAGGCCCATGTAATAAATGCAAATAGTGCTTTAATTATTATCATTTTTTTTTTTTATAAACAAAGAACAGAACTACAAACAAGGAAAACGTAGAGGGAAGGGCCTTAAAAAGGCTTATCCATTTGAACCGCTCTCCGAACACAGGGAGGAAAATCTTCCATCCAATAAAGGTCCTCAACAACCTTTAAACCAAATTTAGCAAGGCCATGAGAAACACCATTTGCCACTCTAGGAACATAATTGACTGACATAATATGAAGGCTAGATATGAGACTCGTAATTTCATCCAGGACATTTCCGCAATAAGAATCCAGGTGGCTGGCTTCATTTATCCATTTCACAACAACGGCTGTGTCCGATTTAATCAAACAACTCGAAAAGCCGCATTCCATGCTACAGATTAACCCTCTTAAGATAGCCATCAACTCCGCCAATTTAGCATCAAAACAAGCAACCATCTTAAGCGAGCAAGAAGCTAAAACGAAGCCTGAATGATCCCTAATCACAACTCCAATACCAATTTGACCATCCTTAGCATTCACTGTAGCATCACAATTAATCTTATATATATTATGATCAGGTGGCCTCCAACTATTACGGACACTACAAGCAACCAAAGGGGGCTGCTACAACCTAACCTCACTCTTACTAAAATCATCCAAAAAAATCTCTGCTCCAACTCACCACATCAAGAATATCCTGAGTTGGAGACTCATGCACAACTAAGTTACGCAAATACCACACTTTCCACACAATAATGCAAAATAACCCCAAGTCATCCGAATTTAACAAGCCATGACACTAAAGTATTAGGTCAAAAAAATTAAGGTGGTTGTTAAATACCTGAACCCCGATATGCACCCACTCGATCCTTGCTAATTTCAGCTTCCTACAGCTCCACAGAGCATGAATCGTTGATTCACCACCCGCATTGCAAAGAGGACACCGATCCAATACTTGCATCCCACGGTGAGCCAGATTTGATAAAGTCGGAATCCAATCAAAACAGGCTTTCCAAACAAAAATCTTGACCTTCAAGGGAATTCGAAGTTTCCATAACGAAGCCCACCACCTCTCTAGCCTGGAGCAATCTGAAGAACTAGGACTGAAATCCAGCGATCTTCCAACCCGATAACCACTCTTCACCGTAAAGTAGCCACTATCATTGTAGTGCCAAATTAACTTATCTTTACAGCTGACATTACCTAACGGGATCTGCTTAATGGCGTTGGCAACCTCCAATGAGAAGACCCTATCAATTAGTGGAAAATTCCACCCACCCGAAACAGAGAGAAGAGAATCGACAGAAGAGTGCACAGCAAGAGTAGGTGGAGACAAAATCTTGAAAGATGACAGTCTTGGAACCCATTTATCAGAATAAATACTAACCTCTCTGCCACAACCCACTCTCCAACGCAGACCAGTCTTAAGCAGCTCTTTACCCCAACACAAGCTGTTCCAAACGAAAGATGCTGAAGGTTTTTTTGTTGCATTAAGCAAGACATCATCAGGAAAATAGCAAGCTTTAAGAACAGTTGCTACAAAGGAATTTGGGTCTTTAAATAACCTCTAACATTGTTTCGCTAATAATGCTCTGTTAAACACCTCCATATCACGAAAACCCAACCCTCCCTCCTGTTTGGATTTGCTAAGACGAGACCAAGTGCACCAGTGGACCTTTCTCTTGTCACCCGAACTCCCCCACCAAAATCTGGCAAAAAGACGATGAATCTCATTGATTAAACCTTTGGGAAGACGAAAAAGGCTCATTGCGTACGTCGGGATAGACTGTAGGATAGCTTTGATTAGAATCTCTTTTCCTCCCACTAATAATAATCTTTCACCCCATCGTCTAATCTTGACCCACACTCTATCCATAATTTCCGTAAAGAGCTTCCGCTTGTTTCTACCAGTAAAACATGGCAACCCCAAATATTTATCCAAACAAGTAACCACTCCCACCCCAACAATACTAGCCGACCTCTCTCCTTCTGCAGCCAACATAGACGGACTAACACACATCTCTGATTTACTAAAATTGACTACTTGACCGGAAGCCTTTGCATAGGTGTCCAAAATATTCCTGATCGTATTACAGTTATCAACATTTGCCTTAGAGAACAGAAGGCAGTCATCCGCGAAGAACAAATGTGAAACAACCGGACCCCTAGGACTGCATTTAAAACCAGACAGCTGATTTTTGTTCAAAGCCCCCTCAATTAAACTCGAGAAACCTTCTGCACAAATCAGGAAAATATAAGAAGACAAGGGGTCTCCTTGTCTAAGGCCTCTCGAAGGTTTAAAATTACCACAAACTTCGCCATTTAGCATAAAAGAATAAGAAACAGTCGTGATGCACTGCATAATCAATTGAACCCATTTATCAGGGAAACCCATCCTTATCATCATATAGGAAATAAATTTCCACTCCACTCTGTTGTAAGCTTTCGACATATCGAGTTTGATAGCCATGGACCCAGTCTTCCTCTTCCGACGATTTAATCTGTGCAAACACTCAAATCCGACAATCGTATTATCTGAGATCATTCGACCCGGAATGAAGGCACATTGAGATTTTGAAATAACCAACCCAAGAACTCCTCTCAGCCTGCTCATAATAACTTTGGCAATGATTTTATACAATACATTGCAAAGACTGATGGGTCTGAAATTGACGACACGTCGTTGCGATGTCGGTCAAAAGATGAACATTTAAGTTCGACCTCGCTAGTGCGCGAGTCACATGGACTAGCACAGCGGCAAATGAGGGTATCGTTCCGCAGGGAGGTGGGATCCACCGACCGTTACCGGTTCTAGCTATTATTACAACATGCCGAGAGAACTCGTGTGTTGCGGGTGCGGAAAAGTGTAAATGATAATATAAATAAATAAACTATATACTATAATATGTACATGGATAGGATGGAATGGAGAGATAGCATGAAATATGATTACACTAGGGCAATGACTCAACCGTAACAATCCTCCTAATTAAGCTCTAGACTCACTTAGTCCCTCAATTCGCAAGTATATCATAGGCTCGTGTCCCCTTAATTGATCTCTAATATCTCTCGAGTCTTAGAAAGCACATCCACACAATGCATGGATTCATTAAGTGTCGTGGCACACACACAAGAGCCCTGTATGCCAGCCTAGTGTATCTCTCACTGTTTGGTCATATACAGTGGTTATTTCGTTGGGCATGTAATGCACAACCGCGTGGGCCATACTACAGCCAATAATTCATTCACAATGGCTAACCAAATACGGGATGGCAACCAAGTGAAAGCATTAAGAATACGAAAATACCCATAAAACACATATGTTATATGCTCGTGTCCCCTTAATTAATCTCTAATCTCTCTCGATGTCTTAGAGATTACATCCATGCATAAATGCTTGGATTCATTAAGGACTGTGGGACATACACACGAGCTTTACACGCCAGCCTAGTGATCTCTCAACTTACTGGTCAAATGTAGAGGATATTACGCTGAGCATGTTAATGTGAACCACGCGATATATAACACACAACCTAAATATCATTCACAAGGTGGCCAACCGAGTGAAAGCATTAAGCAATGAAATACCTATATAACTACACGAGCACAAGAGAAATTCAGTTTGTCTTTACTTTAGATACGGATTCGGTTTTATCTATCTCCCTAGGATGGCTAGACATGGGAAACAAGTTTACCAAACAACAATGTGCAATAAGTTGGTTGTTATTCATTAAGACCATTCGATCTAGGTTAATGGTTCATCCTCTTGATTTGGGAATTCTCCCAAAATCAATTCATCACCCAATCCGACCAAGGATGAGCAATTGTGCCTTAAAAAGACCCATTAAGCACAAGAATTGGAACCCAGGCCAATTTAGCAACTAAATGCCTGAACTGAAACCTTTCCTACTCTTTGGAGCTAAATCTCTAACACTCCAAATTACTCTAAACATGGCATTTTGGTCATCCATCAATCAATCAACAATCATGGGAAGTTAAATTGCACCACTCCTACATTAAATTACTCTACTCCTAATCCCAATCATGGACACATATCAATTTCGGACCTCTACACACATGGATATTGCAATTAGAGCTTAAAACATATTGATCGTACTATTTTTATATCTATTTTGAGGTCCCCAATTCCTACTTATTGTGCTTGTTCCTCGGGTAAAACCGGGTATTTAATATAATAAAATAAGTGTTTCAGGTATTTTTGGAGTTTAGGGACATTGGCGTAATTTTGGAGAATCAGGGGTCAAAGTGAAGGTATGGAGAATATATTGAAGATCCAATGATTAGAGAAGAGTTGAGGGTTACTAATTGTAATTTTCCAAGTGGTGGTGGCTATGAAGTTCGCCGCCACAACGGCCAATGTGACAGCCACCTTTTTGCGCTCCAATATCAATGAAGTTGGCTCCCATGCTAGTTGGCCGTCACCACGGCCAACTTGGAAGCGACTTTTGCCCATCATCCAATGTCAGTGAAGTTGGCTCCCATGCTAGTTGGCCGTCGCAACAGCCAACTTGGGAGCGACCTTTTCAACAATCAAAGAGGCAGTGAAGTTGGCTCCCATGCCAGGTCGCCGTCACCACAGCCAACTTGGGAGCGACCTCCCATTTCCAGCTCAGCAAAGTTACGAATTCAGACTCAATTTTTTGGCTTCCACTATATATATATCATATTCTCTTAGCTGAAAAGATAAACCTCTCAATCTTGAATCCCTAGATCCAAAATAACTACTCACCCAAAAGAAACCTTTCATATTCCACCATCTTCAACCTCACAAAAATCACCCAAGCTACCACCTTTCTACACCATTTTCATCATCTTTCCACATTTTCTCTTTCTCCACTACCATTCCATCCATCTTTGGAGGTTTTGCACGCAAGAGGAAGCTCTCAAGACAATGGGTTTTCTCTACTCTTTTGTTTTCTCTTTCATTTCTCCATTGATGTGTAACTAATTCATTAGCTAGGGGATTAATGTAATCATATTAGACTACTCTATGAATTAATTAGTCTATTTTCTTAATTCAATTCGATTTTAGTCTCTCTTACTTGATTATGTTGTGTTTGCCTATTGCTCATATTATTTTGAGACCTCAATTGATGTAGGTGTGTAGTGTAGACTATCTATAAATTGGATTTTGGTGTGAAAGACCTTTCCACCTTAATATCAATTATGAGTTTGGTAATTGAGAAGAATGATATATGCATGACCATGCTATGTTGTTTTGGCTTAGAGTTTATACAATATTAGGTGATGACCATTGCTTGGCACATGACCTTGTGGGAGCAATGGTAAGAACCTAGCTCTTAATGATAAACAAGCCCTAAAATTGGATTGAAGTGCTTAACGAGACTAACTAAGGACATTGAGTGGTCTAAGAAGGTTATATTAATTCCCTAGTGATTTCTCCTATCATTTCACTACGTGTGTGTTCATTTGTTGTGTTTAGCTTAGTTTTTAGTCACAAGATTGCATTTTTATTTCTCAAGTTTGCATCTTTAGTTTCAAGTTTACATTTTTAGCTTACAAGTTTGCATTTTTAAGCATTTTCAAGAAACCAAATCACTTTGTCAAACAAAAGCATTATGCAATTTACTTTTCAAGCACTTAGATTAGTTTTAATTTTTCCCTAGACTAAGTAGTTTCAACCATTTGAATCACCGATCCCAGTGAATGAACTTAAATTAAATTGAAAATCGTTTTTACTGCATAACATATAATTGGCAAAGAGTAAAACAAAACCCAACCAAATTTAAGAACAAACATACATATATTACACATGTGAAGGTTTACAATATTCCCCAAATCGGGGTTACACATCAAAGAAACAAAAATTACAAAGGAAATGAGTAAATAAAAGCAAACTCTTGAAGATAATCCTCCAAAGTTGCTCCATAGCTTCCTAGCTTGAAATTAACTCATATTTCCTTGAAATCGGTTCTAAAATGGATGGAGGAAGTGAGAAATGGTGTTGTGGAGATGTATGGTGGGCTCCCATGGAGGAAGAACCTCCATGGGAGCATGGGTCTCTCCTTATTATGTGAAGAAGATGAAGAAGGATGAAGAAGATGGAAGAGAGAGAGAGTTGGGCGGAGGAGAGAGAGGGGGAGAGTGTGGATTCTGTCAAAACTAATGAGAGGAAAGAAAATGGGGATATTTATAGTGTTTAGGAGATTAGGGCAGAAATGGGGGAAAGGATGAAAATGCCCTTAAGTGGCTGAAGATTGGGCATTTCGCGGATGGGTTTCCAACAGCGCGCACCGTTACGGAAACGGGCATAACTTTCTCCACAAACATCGGAATTGCATTCTTGATGAACCATTGGAAAGAAGACTTCTGGGGCTTTCCAACCATATGTAGTATAAAACCCAGTTCGATTGGACGAGAGAGATATATGCCCTGCAAGTTGAGTGTTCTGCAGGAAACTTTTGTCAAAATTCAGCCTTGCATTTTGCGCCCTATTCTGCGCCATAGGCCGTAGAATTACAAAAAGTGGGTCTTCTGGTCCCTTTCTGCTCCCTAAACGGCAGCCCCTAATCGCCGAATTAGGGAGCAAAATTTAACTTTTAAAAATTGCACTTTTGCCCCAATATTTCACCATTTTTGTACTTTAGCCCATATTCTGGAAAAAATCCTGAAACACTTATTTAAAACGTTAAATACCCGGTTTTACCCAGAAAACAAGCCTAAAAGATAAAAGTAAGGGGCTACACAACGTGTAGAAATAAGAGTTATCAGAAATCCGAAGTGACTTTAGGGTTCTGACATTTTGGGATTGGAGAGATAATTGTGCTATTAATACTTTCCACTGAGTCCCCCTCATTCAGAACACCAAGACAAGCCGAAGTGATAGAAGGCCCTACTGTACTCCAATACTTCTGGAAAAATAAGGCAGGCAACCCATCTCGACCCGGAGCTTTCATTGGACCCATCTCAAAAACTGCCTTCCTTATTTCGTCACCTCTAAATCTAGTATTAAGAAAAGTAACACTAGAACTAGTAAGTTTAGAATGAACCTCGGCTGTGATATCTTCAATATCTGAGTGAGAAGGATTACTACTCATGAAGATATTCTCAAAATACTTAGATATAACCTCCTCCATCTCAGCTTTCTTTTCAACACACACACCTTTGTTATTGTAAAGACCAAAAATTTTGTTGCGAATTCTTCTAGCGGAAGCCTTCGAGTGAAAGAAGCGAGTATTGCGGTCTACACCTCGCAACCAATCCACCCGGGCACGTTGGCACCAATACCTCTCCTCAATACACAACTCCCTATCCAATTGGTGCTCTAGATTACTGATAACTCTCCAAGAAGCTGGTCTATCAACGCCACTAGCAACCTGCAAAGCCTCTCTTTTAACCCAAATGTTATGTCTCAACTCCTTTCTTTTTTTAACGTTCCAGGACTGTAAACGGGAGCCGCAATCACTGATATTACACAGGACATCCGGAATTTTGGCTCCAATTCGGATAGGATTCCAAACCGATTTCACAATATCTGTACACCCATTCTCATCCACCCAACATTCCTCAAAATAAAACCGCCTATTGTTTCTTAAAAAACTACCATTACTCTCATTCATCATCTGCTGCACCTTGAGAAGCAACGGCCTGTGGTCTGAACCCTAGAAATCAAGATGATTAATCGAAGAATTGAATAACAGATTTTTCCATTTTTTATTACATAAGCCTCGATCAAGACGTTCGGAAATCATATCATTCCATTCGCGCTTGTTGCTCTACGTGAAAGAAGGACCTACAAACCCTAAATCTTCCAATCCGCTGTCCTCCATGGCTTCCCAAAAATCTGTCATCTGCCTCCAACTTTTCCTAACACCCCCCATTTTCTCAAAATCAAACTGAGTTTCATTGTAGTCTCCCAAACAAACCCAAGGGAGATTCGATTGACTTGCGAGACGACGTAAAAGAGTCCATGAATGGTGTCTCTGAGAAGAAACCAGATGCCCATAGAAACCCGTGAACCTCCATTTGGCCAGCCCACTTGACTAATAGAAACGTCAATGTGAGCCTGAGAGAAATTTATGAGATCAACAATAACCTTGCTAGACCAAAACATACACAGACCACACTGTTCACTACTAATTTACCTTCAAAACCAAGCTTGACTCTCCACAATTCCAGCTTCTTATAATCACACTTCGTCTCTAACAAAAACATCAAAACTGGTTGAACTTCCTACTTGTACGAACGTAGGATATTGAACACCCGAGAGCTGCGAAACCCCCGAGCATTTCATGCGAAGATATTCATTGGACCTGGTGGGCCGATGCCGACCGGCCGACCGGCCGACCGGCCGACCGATAGATTATTCTTATCCTCTATGGCTGAAACCCCAACCCGGGTAACCAATCCATCAGCGTTATTTCCCATCTGAGCATCTTCTACTTCGAACCCACGAGACCTGACAGCCTCAATCTCTTCGTAGACGTGAGACTTCGATATGTTTTCCTTCTCCGATTCAAGAATAATGGCAACCGTACCTTTCTTATGAACTGATTCTGCCACTTCTACCTCTTCTTCACCGCTGCGTTTCCTTCTTACTGTAGCAAGAATCTCATAAGAAATCCCCAAATCAACAGACCTAATTTTTCTTACCCAACCCTTGCTACCCGAAAAACTAATACCAGTGCTGTTAAAAGGACTGGATCGGGTTTCTTTTACCTTTAAGGCTCCTACATTACAAGAGGAGGAATGACTGGGCTTGGGAGAGGAAACATCAGCAGAGTTGGGCCTACTCAAAACAATAGGGTCACAATTCTAATTTTGATCCACAAAGGTTATATGTTGGGCCTCTACACCAGGCTTGTCCGGTACAGCTATGGCTCCCTTAACATCTGGCCCATACCCGAAAACTACCACTTCTTTATTGATAGGTCTGGAAGATATGTGGTCTCCCGCACTTCCCATTGTTTGTCTCACCTCCTCAACTGACTGAGATTGCTCATTAATGGCATTAATAGCATTAATGGCACAAGAATGTGCATTAATGTCCTCTGCCACCACTGCGTCCACAAAAACTACTGAACTTGGCTCTTCAGTCATAGTAGCGGCCACTGTTACTACTTTTTCAATCTCATTTTTCTCTCCTCCATGCACATCATCTAGGGCTGTGATCCCCTTCGTCATCCCTCCACTGAGACTAGCTATATTGCTGATAATACTCGAGTGTTTTACATAGGGAGATGAACCTCTAGTATTCCGATTAACTCCTTTCCAGAAAGCCCCATCCGCCTTCATCCAAGCACCAAACGAAAGTTTTTTCTTCCCATCTACTACCGGAAATTGCTCTTCCGACAGACATTCATTGGTAGTATGTTCTATTCTACCACAAATAAAACAAATATTAGGAAGTTTTTCATACCTAAGTAACATAACAGTTTCCACTCCGTCACCCATAATGTCCACTCGCAGACATCTTCGTAAGGGCCTATTGATGTCGATACGTACTCTCACTCGCATGAACTTTCCAGCACAATTACCAACCATTCCACCATCCACCTCTATCACTTCCCATATCATCTCACCTAAAAACCTTCCAATCTCCTTTGACGAGCAGATGAGGGGAACTTGGTAAATCTGAACCCAAAACTCACATAAATTGAAAGCTAACTTATCAATCGTACCTCTCCCCTCTGTTTCCTCTAGCACAAGAAGGGCGTTATCAAAAGTCCAAGGTGCTCCAGATAAAACTCTGCATTTATCCTCCTGGTTAGTGAAATGGAATGAAAAAATGTTGCCTGACATCGACTTAATTTCTACTCCCTCCTGAACATGCCAAATTTTCCCAATGACTCTCATGAAAGCCTCTCTATTCACATATTTCTGGGTTAAAATCTTTCCCATTAAGCAAACTGAGATCCTATGGATTGCCACCAACTTAAGCTTCTCCTCTAATTTTTGAACTGGACCTTCTCTCTCAATAAGAGATAAAGACGCACACAACTGAGATATATCCTCAAGGTCCATTGATCCAGAAGAGACAAACACCACTAAAATGAAAAGAGAAAACGATGGACACAAAGAAACCACCACTCAACAGTAAGAATCAACCTACCGATGAAAGGAAACTGAAAAACGCTAAACCAACAACGAAACACACTTAACCACTTTAACTCAATTTTCAGAGAAAACAGAGAAAAGACTCAACCACAACCTCTTTTCTTCAAAAAATTAATTATTATCATTTTGATAATCAAGAAAGGGTCCTTTAAAGTTACATAAATTACATAAATTTTTTACTAAGTACATATTTTTTGTGCATGCTTGGAAATGAAATTGTAGGCAGGCATACATACACTACAGATTGAAGAACTATCAAAAAACCTAATGCACCATTTTCTCTTCTTCATCTTCTTCAATATATAAAATAGATATATTTTATCTCACAGCCTGCCATTTTTGAACGAAAAAGGAAAAAAAAAAAGTAAGGAAGGAATTAAAGATGTAAATGGTGTCCAATCTTTTTTGGTTAATTTGATTTTTTTTTTTTTTTTTGGTTTAAAATTCAATGTACATTATATAGAGATCAGTGTGAAAGAGAGAGAGAAGAAATTTGCTGCTTGGATAATTATGAAGGGTTCATAGTATTCTTATTGAAAATGGGTAGGTAATAATCATTTGCTCTCCGAACAGTAGCACATATTTTTCTCATGTTTTTCTTTTCAATTTTCTTATCACTTTTGTTGTCATCGAGTTTTCTTTCGCATTGATTGAAGCTAAAACTAGATTGTAATATAAATAGACAAACACTAGCTTTAACCTCACGATGAACTCTTTTAAAAACAAAATTGTAAATTTAATGGGTCAAAGCGGACAATACTTCATATATGTTGGACAATACTTCAAAGCCGACTAGGCCGACTAGGTGCTGGTCCACTTTCCGACTAGCACCTAACGTTTACTAGAACACTGATTATTATGCATTTTTTTTTCATAAATGTTTGAATATATAGGACGAGCTTATCATGTATCATGTCATCAATATACTCGTTCAATATAATTAGTATATATAATAAGGTCAAGTGGTAGCATGCATGGGTTATGGCTTTAATCATTAGAGCGTTAGCAATATCAAACAACTAAAAAGTATATATAGATCAGAATTTTCTCCTTTTTTTTTTTTTATAGAATTATTTCAATTTAGTGGTATCTAAGAATAAAAGAGAACACATGATTAAGATTTGTTCATTTTTTTTCTCTCTCATACAAGTAGGTGTTTCATTTATACTTGTGAAAAAAAGTCGGGAAAAAATAAAGTTATGAAAGGATACTAACTCAGCATATAATCCAACGTATTTAAATTATCAATTGCTTCTTTTAGTTATGATTAAAACCATTTATTAGAGGTCTCCTGTGTATAGCTATAGCCGCCATCATCATTTATGAGATAGGAAGAAAATAAAAGAAAAAAAAAAATTGGGAAAACATTATCAATGGGGGTTTATGATAAGGAATCATTTGAACAAGAAAAATGAGGAGAAAGTATTATTAATTCGGCAGAGATAGATTGAATATATTGTTGGGACACTAAAATATTTGAGCAGGAAATATTCTCCATCATTTTCATTCTATTTTCAACTTGATTTTTCAATTTCTAGCTTTATACCATTTGTGGTTGCTTACTAACCAATGAATGATCTAGGGTCCTTTATAGGGTCTCCATTGTCAAAAAATGCAGGAGCTAATTTGCGCTCTGCCTCTGGGCTGTACCTTGATTGATCATGTATTCACTCTGTCTTTCTCGTATTTTGATGCTATAATTCTAACTATTTTCGAAAGAAAAAAATGACCCCATTTGACAAATTCCACAAACGTAATTATATCAATCACGTAGTTTCAGGAAGAAAAAAAATATTATTTCAATCACGTTTTCAGATAGTTTTTTCTTTTTGGGATAGCTATAATTAGGAAGTGGGTGTGGGAGATTATTGGAGTAAAAGGTTGACAAGAAAAGCTTTTAAATCATAGCAACGCAAAATGAAGGAAATATCATATGTGCATAATTTGATGATAATCGATCATGATTATTTGAACAGTGAAAAAGTGAAAAGAAGCAACATGTTTTGTTTTGAGAGAGAGAGAATAAAATCCACCAAAATCTTTGGGGAAAATACCGGATATGTTATAACATTTGATATTTATATCTTTCACCATCAAGTCCACCAAATTCTATGACCTAAGAAAAAATTTTAAAATCTAGTCATAATTGAATACACCTTGATTCTTATAGACATTTTTAAAGTCTCAATTCAATACACCCGAATTTGGAAGGATTCTTTAAAAGTCCATAGAAATTTGAATTGAATACCACTGGATTAATATAGACTCTTTTAAAGTTTTTAAATGTCCGAATTGAATACACAAGAATTTATAATGTCTTCAAGAATCCTAATTGAATACACCCCGTGAGTCAAAGCAATGGAAATGATTGACTCGCATTCAATGTCCTAATATATTTACATCAGTGCAAACTGACTTGAATATATATATATATATGCGCGTGCCATATCTATGAGAACATTTTTGCTCACCCCCCTTTCAAGGGAGGTAACCATTACCCCTTCCAAATGGATGACATGTGTCTAGGGAGGTAATTATGTTTGGACAAATTTACCCCCCCATGAACACATGTCATCCATTTGGGAGGGGGGTAATGCTTAGAGCATCTCCAATGCGGGGGTAATACTTAGAGTATCTCCAATGCTGTTCCAAATATCTGTGCCAATGCTAAAATTTAGCACAGGGTGTAAAAATCATCCTCCAATACAATGCCAAATGATGTGCCAAATTTGGCATATGCTATATTGTGTGCTGCCCCCATTTTAATTTGGCACAAAAATACCATTTTATATATATATATATATATATATATATATATATATTTATTAAATGAAATAATGAATACATTAATGGAATTTTGCATTGAAGAATTAAAAGAAATAATAAATGCATTAATGGTAAGTGTTTACTTTTATAATTTTTATTAATAAAATAATAAAAATAACATTTTAAATAGGATTGTGCATTGGAGCACATTGCTAAATTGATGTGTCAAATATATCATTTTACTCTTTTTTGTGTCAAATTTGGCATTGGCATTGACATATGCATTGGAAATGGTCTAATGCAGTGCCAAATTTGGCACAGCAATAAATGCTCCCTTTTTAATTACAAAAATACCATTATATATATACTTTAAATGAAATAATGAATACATTAATGGAATTTTGCATTGGAGAATTAAAAGAAATAATAAATACATTAATGGTAAGTGTTTACTTTTATAATTTTTATTAATAAAATAATAAATACATTGGAGCACAATACTAAATTGATGTGCCAAATATAACATTTTACTTTTTTTTTTATACCAAATTTGATATTGACATTGACATATGCATTGGAGATGGTCTTACCACTTTGTAGGGGGTGAGCAAAAATGGACCCCATATCTATGTAGAGCGGTGCTCCTGCTGTCATATATATGCATCCATTCAAGCTCTGATCATTCAGTTTATCAATTAAAGTTGCAAGTTGGATGAATTTTTTGTTGGATGTTTGTTCAAACGTAGTCACTTTAATTTTTTTTTTTTTTTTTTTTGATGTAATTGACTTTAATTATTATATTCCCATATCATCAGACAAACTTAAGCTGGGTATCAAACGTCGTCACTTTAAGTAATTGACTTTAATTTTTTTTCTTTTAATTTGTTTCTCTCAAAATAGAAAAAGATGGTTGTGGTAGGTGGTAAATTTAAAAACAATTATTGACACATGTATCTACAGCTATTTAATTTCCAAATTATTCATGGTGCCAGTCAGCCTAATAAAAATATCAATAATACTAGAGGATCCAAAAAGGTGATCCAAATTTTGGATCCAAACCTATGTGGCAACATCACATACAACACGGGTCCACGCCACTCTTCCTAAAGATCTCATATGATATTGCCACAGACGTTTGGGTCCAAAATTTGAGTCATTTTGTTGGATCCTCTAGCATTACTCTAAAAATATACATCAATCAGTGCATACACAGTTACATGGTGACATACTGACATGTGAGCTGCTGCATGCGATTCATATGATATGACTTATCGGCACCAAACAATTTAAATGTGTTTTGTAACGATAGAAAGGATATGCATGAAGAGTAGTCATTCACACGAGCTGGAATCAATGACACCTAATCTCCAACTCATACCTTGTCTGTAGCACACAGCCGATTTGAGTACTTTGCGGATTCAAATTAGCTGTCAAATTTTGATGCCCCAATTTATGTATAACCAACCAAATTGGGACATGTGTGCACATTTATGGAAGAAGTTGAAAAAAATTAATTAAATGTGCACACATGTCCTAATTTGGTTGGTTTGACACAAATTGGGACACCAAAATTTGACAGGCAATTTGAGTCCTTTACAATAATCTATGGAAACAATTTTGTTAGCAATCAATTTGTTATTAAATATTACATCATGTCAAAAAAGACAAATTAATTAAATAAATAGTGTATTTGCATCTCCAATAATATAAATCTATGTGACGACTGAGAATTCAAGATTCTACCACAACTCACAAATTCTATATATAAAGATCAATTAATACACTCAACTTACATATATACTTGTTACTCAAAGCAGATGTCTGATTCAACTAGTCCACTTCTTCTTTCTCAATCGGACTCGATCGAGTCAAAACAACTTCCTCCTCCTCCTCCTCCTCCATCCCTCGACGAGACAATCGAACTGTGCATCGGAGATTTCAGCTGGGTTCAGTTCCTTCAAGCCTTTCTTGTATCATTTGCTTGGGTTTTTGATGCACAACAAACATTCATCAGTGTCTTCACTGATGCTGAGCCAACCTGGCACTGCACCCAACTCGGCGACAAGTCGTGTAACTCAGTCTCTGACATTTGTCAACTCTCCAAGAACTCGTGGTCCTGGGATTTTCCAGTGCACACGTCGATCATATCAGAATGGGGACTCGAGTGCGCGAGTTCGCTGGTCAAAGGCCTCCCAGCTTCATCTTTCTTCATGGGTTGTCTCGCCGGCGGTTTCATTCTCGCCACACTCGCTGACACGTCACTCGGCCGCAAAAACATGCTCTTTCTCTCTTGTCTGATGATGTCTATCTCTTCTCTGCTCACCATCTTGTCACCAAACGTATGGATTTACTCAGTCTTGAGATTCGTCAATGGATTCGGCCGTGCAATGATCGGAACATGTGCTATTGTGTTATCAACCGAGCTTGTTGGAAAAAAATGGCGGGGTCAGGTGGGTACAATCGGTTTCTTCTGTTTCACGCTAGGGTTTCTATCATTGCCGGCCATAGCTTATATCAACCGAGATTCTTCTTGGAGAACTCTCTATTTTTGGACATCAATGCCGACATTGTTTTACTCCATGCTTGTCCCGTTCTTCGTTCGTGAGTCTCCTAGATGGCTTTTCGTGCAAGGAAGAACAGAAGAGGCAGTGTTGATAATCAAAAGTATCGCGTCAACTAATCAAAACATCTCGCGCATTAGCTTCTCGAACTTGTGCTTCGAAAGAGAGACATGGAATGTTGATCTCTACTCGGCAATCAAGGTTCTCGTGGAGAGAAATTGGTCTTTTCGGAGGCTGTCCGCGGCAATGGTGGCCGGATTTGGGATTGGTATGGTGTACTATGGCATGCCATTAGGGCTCGGAAATTTGTCTTTCAATCTCTACTTGAGTGTCACGTTGAACGCATTATCGGAGCTACCATCTTCAATGGTCACTTTCTTTATAATAGGAACATTGAACAGGAGAAGTTCATTGCTAGGGTTTACTATTTTGAGTGGAATTTGTAGTGTAATGTGTGTTTTGGCGGGCAAGGTGTCTGCAACGTTACAGATTGGACTAGAGCTAGTGTCTTTCTTGAGTGCATGTACTGCATATGGGTTGATTTTAATCTACACGCTTGAATTGTTTCCTACATGTGTCCGGAACTCGGCGATATCCATGTTGAGACAGGCGATTGTGTTGGGTGGTGCGATCAGTCCGGTCCTGGTGGCTGCCGGGAGGAAAAACGGGTTTTTAATGTTTGGGGTATTTGGGTTGGTGATTGGGATTTGTGGTTTGTTTGTGGTAAGTTTACCGGAGACGAGGGACAGGACAATTTCAGATACAATGGATGAAGAAGAATACAAAGAAAGAGTTGCATTTTCATGTGATAACATTAGCTAGGTTTTAAGAATAATATTGCATGTAATTAGCATTAGATATTAATATTGCATTTAATAATATCTGTTTGTATTTAAAATCAATTGTGGAGCAAAAATATTAATTTTTGGATGGACATATATGCATATGCAATTATGCATAAATCAGTTGATGGGTTTGATCTAATCAGAAAAAGATGTTGTCTACTTGTCTCTGTCACACTGGAAAATCTCATGATCTTCCTGTTGCAGTTGTACCACCACATAGTAAATTTTGCTATTTTTACGAATGTGAATTATATATGTACTAATGTATACTCTATATATCGTGCTATATTAACAGTTGATTCTCTCTTAATTCTTGTCATTTGCATTAAGTTTAGCATACATCAACATTTATTCTTCGTTGATCGATGTATCACTTTATTATATTCTATTATTAACATATTTTTTTGAATGGCATGATTTTATTAGATTCTTTTTTATCATGTGCATTCCCTGTTGTGATTGTGCCATATGGCAAGATCGTAACAAGAGATGTACGATGCAATTTCAATACTATAATAGATCGACTTGTCATAGAAGAGTACTTGTGTTGTTTAGATTCCAAAATATATATATATATATATATATATATATATATATATATATGATTGTTGATGTGAGAGGCATATGCATGTATTTTCAAAATATCATATTGGACATATCATAGAAGAGGGAACAGATGGAAATTTCTAGGCACCATTTTAATTGGTAGATACTAATTCAATGAAAGAAATGAAAAGGGATGGTATTTGTCGGTGGATATTTATCTATCATTTCTAGATCAATAATGCTAGAGGACCTAAAAAAGTGACCCAAATTTTGGACCCAAAACTATGTGGCAACATCACATGGGATCTTTGGAAAGACTGACGTGGGTTCATGTTGTGTATAATGTTACCACATAAGTTTGGGTCTAAAATTTGGATCACGTTTTTAGGTCCTCTAACATTATTGTTTCTTGACTGGGACAAGTCTTCAAGAAATGAGTCATCATCTACTAGATCCCCACTATGTTGAAACTAGAGCCCCACTATCTTTTCTAGATTAGGACAAGTCTTCAAACTATGTTGAAACTAGAGCCCACTATGTTGGATGCTGCACAAGGTAAAAAAAAATTACAAAAAAATGGATGGATGTGTTTACATTTCTATATAACATGCTATATGAGAGTTTACAAGTTTTCAATGGATCCAAACAGGCAAACACTTCATAAAACTCTCTCAATTAAACCCAATATCAACTATTTTTTTTCTTTTTTCTCTTTATGTAAACTCTATACATGTATGGATCTTTTGAATTTTCTTTTACACACGTAAATAAATAAATAAGATGGAAAAGAATATTAAAAAAAATGGCATGTCGAGGATAATTAGTGGGTTGAGGATCAATTGGTGGATCGGCCCACTTTTGGGGGTTCGTAATTGGGCTTCAATTTTTGGCCCACCCAAGCACGTACGGCCCACTCCTGATATCATTTCCAGCTCTTAATTTCTTTGACTCCACTAGCTACCACCAAAGAAAAAGTCGGGCAATTTCAATATGTTGTTCTATTGTGTTCATTTTTGGGGGGAATGGGGTGACATCTAGGTGCACTTGCAGGCACAGTAGTCAATATGTGTGATTTAGTGAAGATATTTATTCAATTGCTGTGTATTATTTACACTAATAAAGTAATGGTTCGTTTGAAGTTAATTAATTTCAATGACACATTTACTAATCAAGAATGCTAATCAGAAAAAGAAAAAGAAAAAATCTTAAATACTAATTTGTGATTACTGCAATAGTGTAATCAGTTTGGAATCATATCGTGCTAGAAGTGTGAACTTGAATTTTCCACTACAATACTTCATTGCCACCGCAATACACTTTTAATTTCGTCGAATACAAGGCTAGCTGCTATACACATGCATAATTTATTTTTCTCTGGTGAAGTAGGGTACCATTTTTTTTTTCTTCTAAATATTTCAATAATTTAGGATTTGGGGAGGGGGACATATATGCTCGAACCTACAACTTCATAGTGTAAGTGTGAAGGACAAACCGAGCTATTACAATAGGACTGTCGGGACTAGGGATGACAATTGGATCGGATTGAGGATGGATACCCCAATATCCATCTCCATATCCATTTGATATATATATATATATATATATATATATATACAGTCTTTCTATTATCAGTTCGAACTGACAAAAGTTATATCAGTTCCTTGCATGTGGGCCACTGGATTTAAATACTTTGACTGACAAGTGCATACAGTCAAGTCAAAGTATTTAAATCCAGTGGCCCACATGCAAGGAACTGATATAACTTTTGTCAGTTCGAACTGATAATAGAATTTCTGTATATATATATATATATATATATATATATATATATATATATCTCCATCCCCGTATCCATCCTCATTTCTAAGAGAGCAGAGTGGATTTAGATAATCCCCAAATTGAGGTAGAGATGGTAGAGATATCTATCCCTGCTCCATTTATATCCATATCCAATGAAAAAACCATAAATTTTTATAGTTTATAAGAGAAAAATGTAACTAGCATGTGTAACGATACATTTTATCCTATTTAAAGGGAGAAACAAATACATCCAATAACGTTCAAATAAAAAAAATAATAATAATAACTTATATAATTAGAATTAATAATTACATAATAAATTTTTTATATTTTTAAAATATTAAAATTTATAATTGATCCGGATGAGGATGATATCTATCAATATACCTGAAAATAAAATGGATATTACGATGACATCCATCTCCGCTCCATCCCCGAAATAATATATAGTATCCATCATCATTTTAAATAGAGCGGATTCTTACGGATATCTTTGCATATGGATAATTTTGCAATACCTAGTCAGGACCAAACAATACATGTGCGGTACGGTTCGTCCGGATATCTGCTCCCATAACAGAAAATAAATATCCCACAGAACTGGAAAAACTCTCCACGCATATTTATAAAATACATATGGTGAGATTTAAACCCCTCACCACTAATGTGGAAGGGATGTGTACTAGCTACCACCCGTGTTAAATGTGATGTATAATACCAATTTTTGTTGAGCACAATACATAGATATGCAACACACATTCATGTATGTGTGGACTGTGGAGTGCCTTGCCCTTGTGGTTGTCATTTTTTTTTTTTCTAGTTAATTTAATGCACTTCATGGATCATGATGTGAATAAAAAATTGCAATTTTTTTTTTAATTTAATTCTCGTACCGTGGACCACAAGACTTTTGACTTTGAACAAATAAAGAAAAGATGATGTACACGGTTTAAGAGAAGTTCAAAGGGTTTATTTTCTAAATTATTTACGATTCTATTTTTTTTTTTTTTTTTAAATATTACAAGAACTATTATAATGGAGTTGTCGAGATCTGTCAATATCAAACGGCTCCTTAGCTAATGTTATCACATGCAAATTTGTATTCTTCTTCATCCATTGTATCTGAAATTGGCATGTCCCTTGTCTCCAGTAAACTTACCACAAACAAACCACAAAGGAAGACTCAACTCAAGGATCTAATCATCTAAGATTAGATTTTATTTCAATTTTCCATCAAAATTTATTATTTTTCTTGTGTTGAATCATAAATTAGTTGTTGTTTATTTGTTTTGATAGAGATAAAGAGAATGTTGAAAGCTCTTGCTTAACAACTGAATTTACTCAAATACTCAACTCAACTACTCAATAACTAAGGTTAGAATTTATTTCACTTTTCCATCAATTTTTTTTTTTTTTTTTTTTTTGGAAAGATCAATTAGTTATTGTTTATTTGATTTGATAGAGAAAATGTTGTGGAAACATTAATTAGTTATTGTGCATTGGAATTGAGATGTTCATTGAGTATATATTTATATATTTTTTCCAAAATGCACAAATGTTAGATTTGATGATTACATAAGAATCAGGCAAGGCAGAGTTTTAATTAACTAAATGTCGAACACCAATCAATCCACACAAAATAAAATAACATTTGTTATTTTTATTTGTTCCCATGTTTAAGTTTTAATTTGACTTTTAAATTTGTTATTTCTATAATTTTGACACCTTATATTATATACAGGTTTTTACACACATTTGAAAGCACAGTGATGCTTCAAAGATATTTTGGTTGTTAGAGTATCTTCTCCAACGTAAGGAAGTCGAAGATGAATGCACTCTCATGACGTTTGTCCAAATAGATACGTTTTTACTCTTTTTAATTTAACACACGTAGGAGAAATTGCTAATTTGAATATTTGATTACATATGACATCATCATGCATACCGTAGAAAATTTTGTTAGATACACTTTGGCTCCCCAACATCAAACTTCCAATTCCACCCCTGATATATAGAGTACATATATATATTTCAGTGATCGAGTGTATTAATTCATCTTTTTTATAAAGAATTTGTGAGTTTGTTAATTTTTCTGCTTCCTGGTGTGAGAGGCGTGTATGTACTTTTGATATCACGTTGGAAATGCATGTTACTTTAGTAGATTCTACTAGAGTACTAGCTATCAAAATATCACAAACTACGTACGGTACATATTACAGAGGTTAGGCTTTTCAAAACATTTGCCTAAATATAATGCACCTAACATGCACGCATTGATTGCAATATCAATTGATCGAAGTAGATAAATTGATGAAGCATGTATGGATATCTCGCACCTAGTTTGTGTATAATTTTCCAGCTGATCAATGATTATTTTACCCGTTTAAAAATTAAAATTACCTTGAATGAAAGAAAAAAAAAAAATTTGATGGAATCTCGTGTGTTTAGATTTCTATATATGAAATGCTATGAGAGTTTATTATAAAGTTTTCAATGGATCCAAACACTCCATAAAACTCTCTCAATTCATCCCAAAATCATTTTTTTTTTCTTTTATGTAAATTATATACATATATGGATCTACTTCTTCTCCGCCGCCGCCAACAAGATTCGCGGCACTCGATGGTTTTGGCTCTTCTGCTTCCCTCTTGATGAACGCTTCTTCTTCTGATCTTACATCTTCAACCTCTCCCTGGTTCCTCCATCAAATTAGTGATTTGCTCAACTGGATCAGATATGGAGGTTTGCTCCATCAATTAGATTAAAGATCCATCTGATCAGATCATATGGTTTAAAATTTTTCTCTATCTGATTTTTTTATTATTATTCTATTTCTATTGGACAATGATGATTTTACGCTTAAAAATTCAGTCAACTGTTATCTTTAACGGAGTTTGACTAACAGTTTGGAGGATTGCAGCAATTAATATCATTTGTTGAATATTAAGCCTTAATGGTAAAACTCAAGGTATGTTATTGCAATTAACCCTAAATAAATAAATAAAATGAAAAAAAAAGCTACTAAGTGGGTTGAGGCTCAATTGGTGGAGCGGCCTACTTTTGTAAACGCTCTTTAATTATTGGCCCACTCATGACGCACGGCCCACTCACTCTTATTTTCTTCGAACCAAAGAAAATTAATTAAAGTCGGGGTTGGACATTCGGTTTTGTTTTTTTTATTTTTTTTATTTTTTTTAACTAATATAATAAATTCGGAATTTAGAAAATGGATAGCATTCGAATGCACAACTTTATGGTATAACTTTATAAGTATGAGGGGCGTACCATTCGGTCAACCTCATCTCGTCATCAAGTAGAACATTTTCAATATGTTTTTAATTGTAATTTTATATGTATTTTTCAATTAATTTTTTAGATTTATCAGTATATATCCTCCTTAATATGTTTGTGTGGTGCATATATAGTTTAAGCAGTAGTCAATTTGTGTGATATCAGTGAAGATATTTATTCAATTGCTGCGTATTATTTGCACTAATTAAATAATGGTTTGTTTAAAGTTAATTAATTTGAAATGTAAACCTTCTAACAAAGGCGTAGCTTAGCTGGTAGATGGACGAGTTTGGGTTTAGTCAAATGACTCCTAGGTCAACGGCTCGAATCCTACTAATGACAAGCTTTTAAAAAATACATGGTTCCGAATTAATAGATATTATCAAAAAAAAAAAAAAAAAAATATGTGTAAACCTGATTTTCCACTACAATACTTCATTATATTGCCAGTTTGCCACTACACTTTTAATTTCTTCAGAAAAAAGGTTGAATAATTAAACTTTTGTACTTTCTTCTCTTAATTTGCTACAATTAATTAATTAATTACTACATGTATTGATGTTGAAGCTCAACTCTCTTAGCATCACTCGAATGATATGTATATATTTTAATTTCATCAAGAAATTGATTATTAATTAAAGAGAGAAGAATTAATTAATTAAAAACCAAGAGAGATGACTATATGTATGTATGTATATGTATACTTATAATATTTACATTGCTTAATTTGCTTTGAAAATTCTCCAATCGTTTGTACAAGAAAAGCATTCAATAGGTCAAGTAACGTCAGAAGAAATAAATTATCAAAATTTCAGTTAAAAATGCTAGAAGAATGCAATTCTTTGACTATGTCAATAATCTTTAATTTAGAAATTAGGAGTACCTTCTAATTGAAACTGGGAAATTTTTAAAGACTAATTACTAACAAATTAAACAGAGACTCATTTGAATTGGGAATATCCACTAGATTTAAAAATTTAAACCTATAAATAAGAGACTAATTATAATATTTAAGATATAAATGGACTAAATTTGTATATATACATGTTCAAATGCATCAAGACTTGATAGATCAACTGATTTATGTATATGCATATATGTCCAGCCAAGAGTAATATTTTTATTCCACAATTGATTTTAAATACAAACTGATATTATTAAAAATAATAATATTAATAAAAGAGATCAGATCATAAATATGTAGAGATAGTACAAATACAAAAGAGAATTTTACATGCAATATTATTCTTCAAACCTAGCTAATAATGTTATCACATTCAAATTTGTATTCTTCTTCATCCATTGTATCTGAAATTGGCCTGTCCTTCGTCTCCGGTAAACTTATCACGAACAAACCACAAATCCCAATCGTCAACCCAAATACCCCAAACGATAAAAACCCGTTTTTCCTCCCGGCAGCCACCAGCACCGGACTGATCGCACCGCCCAACACAACCGCCTGTCTCAACAAGGACATCGCCGAGTTCCGAACACACGTTGGGAACAACTCAAGCGTGTATATCAGCATCAAATCCAAAGCAGTACATGCACTGAAATATGAAACTAGCTCTAGTCCAATCTGTAACGTTGCAGACACCTTGCCCGCCACAATACACATTACACTACAAATCCCACTCAAAATAGTAAACCCTAGTAATGAACTTCTTCTCTTCAATTTCCCTATTATAAAGAAAGTGACCAATGAAGATGGTAGCTCCGATAAGGCATTCAATGTGACACTCAAGTAGAGATTGAATGACAAATTTCCAAGCCCTAGTGGCATGCCATAGTACACCATACCCATCCCAAATCCGGCCACCATCACCACGGATAGCCTCCGAAAAGACCAATTTTTCTCCACGAGGATCTTGATCGCCGTGTAGAGATGATCAACATTATTCCGTGTCTCTCTTTCGAAACACAAGTTGGAGAAGCTAATGCGTGAGATGTTTTGATTAGTTGACGCGATACTTTTTATTATCAACACAGCCTCTTCTGTTCTTCCTTGCACGAAAAGCCATCTAGGGGACTCGCGAACCAAAAACGGGACGAGTATGGAGTACAAAAATGTCGGCGTTGATGTCCAAAAATAGAGAGTTCTCCAAGAAGAACCTCGGTTGATATAAGCTATGGCCGGCAACGATAGAAACCCTAGCGCGAAACAGAAGTAACCGATTGTACCTACCTGACCCCGCCATTTTTTTCCTACAAGCTCGCTCGATAACACAATAGCACATGTTCCGATTGTTGCGCGGCCAAATCCGTTGACGAATCTCAAGACTGAGTAAATCCAGACATTTGTGGAGAAGATGGTGAGCAGAGAAGAGAGAGACATGATTAGACAAGAGAGAAAGAGCGTGTTCTTGCGGCCGAGTGACGAGTCAGCGAGTGTGGCGAGAATGAAACCACCGGCGAGACAACCCATGAAGAAAGACGAAGCTGGGAGGCCTTTGACCAGCGAACTCGCACATTCGAGTCCCCATTCTGATATGATCGACGTGTGCACAGGAAAATCCCAGGACCAGGAGTTGTTGGAGAGTTGACAAATATCGGAGGAGGCCGAGTTACATGACTCGTCGCCGAGTTGGGTGCAGTGCCAGGTGGGCTCAACATCAGTGAAGACACTGATAAACGTTTGTTGTGCATCAAAGAACCAAGCAAGTGATACAAGAAAGGTTTGTAGGAACTGAACCCAGCTGAAATCTCCGATGCACCGTTCGATTGTCTCGTCTAGGGATAGAGGAGGAGGAGGAGGAGGAGGTTGTTTTGACTCGATGGAGTCTGATTGAGAAAGAAGAAGTGGACTACTTATTGAATTAGACATCTGAAATATAGAGTACAAGTTGAAAGATAACAGAGTTAACTGAGAATAAGAAAGTAGAAGAAAACAAAGTTCAGAGAGGAGAGATCTGGAAATATTTTGACAGTATTGAAGAGGCTTTGAAATCTTATCTTTTTAGGATTTTTTTTAATATTGATTACAATCAGACAAAATAAAGCTTTTGTATAAAATGCATTAAAAGCTAACCCTTAATTAACTAGGGTATAGTATCAATGTCATGTGAGTTATAACTTCTAACCACACCCCTTCATGAACCACCGAATTGTTCTCCACTTCAATCCCAAATATAAGGATTCAAATCGACTGTCATTTGATGTCCTTAACTTCTAACAACATAATTAAACTCTAAATATAAATATTATTTCAAAGTACTAATATATTTGATGTCCTTAACCAATAATATGTCGAGTAACATTACCCTCTGCTTGGATATTCGTAATCAAAAAGTAGATTAATATTGTCAATCGCATTCGATTACATCTTTGCTTGTCTTCTTGGCTGTTGTAGCTGGTGCTTGTTGCTCTGTTGGTGGTGTCTGTTTCTCTCTGTTGTGCTCTGCTTTTCTCTGTTTCGTGTTTTGTTTGGCTTTTTGCCTTTGATCCTTCTCATCCTCAATCAAATTTTGGCCGTTCAAATAAATAAATAAATCGCATTCTGATTACATTTTCAATTTGGTTCCCTAAGTTAAACCAATTACAACAATATTATATTATATTTTTGAAAAAAAAAAAAAAAAAAAAAAGTGATGATATTTACACCCCTTTAAATCTATATGTGCATCCCAAACTTATATATTTTCAGAATTTTAACCATTTCCCTTAAATCCAATTATTTACATTTTAATCAAAAAGATATTATATTTTTCAAGACTATTTTTTTTTTCTTTTCAAATTTTTACTAGCCAAAATAAATTTTTTTAAAAAATTTTTATAAAGAAAAACAAAAATTCAAATCGAAAAGTACTGGAAGACATCTCTCAAAAAATATTTTAATCAGGTCTTTAACAAAATCCAGAAGCATTCTCATATTATTATAGGTCTCTAAAGCAATTTTCACTCCCACATAAATTGTAATAGTACAGAGAAGGCCACTGTCGTGCGGCACACTTTTTTATTTTTTATTTATTAATAACAATAAAATAAAATAATTTTTTAAGTTATTTATAACATATTTTTTTTCAAAATAAAATAAAGGACATATTTAAGATAGAAAATAAAGGATATATCTGGTAATATGTGGGGTGTGTTTAATAAAAATAATATTTTCAAAATTTTATTGAGGTGTAAATATAAAAAGGGATATACATATAAATTTTTAGGGGTGTCAATATCGTTACTCAAATAAAAATTGTTATATAAAAGCTATAAGAAAACACAATAAATTTGTATATATAATACCATTTTAGATGTCCAATAAATACTTTATATAAGAAGTCAACTAAAATATTCACCTTTTAAAATTTCAATTAAAAACCGTCTTATTTATACAATTATATATCTCAATAATATATTTTTTAAAGAATTTTATAGTTAATTATACATGTTTTATTCTTAAACTATCATTTGTATTATCCTATTATGTGAGTAATATTTAATAAACACTTGTAAAATAAAATAATGTGTCTTAGCTTCAAAAATATAACAAATATGTTATATGATCGAAGGAAATAAGATTCAAAAAAAAAAAAAAAAACATAATCGCTAAAAGTCATAACTTTCAAATAACATCTACTCAATTCTTAGGTGTATTCAATTCAGTGTCGATTGCGGTCTAAATTCTACCACGATCGAGTCGGATGAAGCTATGGTTGTTAAATGGATTAATTGTGGACTTTTACGGGACTCGGAATTTGGAGCCATATTGTCGGATATCGATTTGATGAGTAATACTAACTGTGGATTGAGATTTTGTCACATTGCTGCTTAGGCCAATAATGTTGCTTTGAGTCTAGCAAAATATGATTTTCGTAACGCGGAAGATCGACAGGTTTTTGATGGAAGAGTATCCGGCTTGCATAAGGCGTATTGTTGAGAATGAGAAGCCTGGATAATGTATGAATGGTTGGTTTTCCTTTTGTTGTTTTTCTTGTGTCTCTTGTGGGCTTTGTTTGCCTTTTGTTGTTTGTGTTTTGTGTTTTATCAAAAAAATAAAAAATAAATAACAGTTCATTTCTCTAAAAATAAAATAAAAATAACATCTACTCTTCTTGCTATGCTTATCAGCATATGTTTACTGATTTAATGTTGTAATGAATGAGATGATGATATTGTTGCTTTTATGTTTTATAATATATATGTTTTATGTTTTGAGCTGACCTTATCCAACTTAAAACTGTCGCAGCTAACAACTTTAGACAGCCCAAGTTACTAATACAATTCTTCATTCATAATCATAATTCCTGAATATGGACCGATCAGTTTTACAACAATGAGAGGAGTAATAATCTGTTGTTGTGTGAGAACTTATACTAGTTAATAAAGCATAGTAACCCTAAGAGCGGTTTACATTTGACTACAGATTATGGAGAAGTTTTGACAAGTGCATACACTTTGAGTTAAAGTATATAAATCTAGTGGTCCACATTCTTCGTCCTGATATATTTATTGTCAGGACAAACTGATAATAGAAAATCTGTATATATATATATATATAGGTGGAAATGTATTAATTATTCAGCGATTGTATTAATTGATTTTTATTTTATTTTTTATTTATAGAGAATTTGTGAATTTGTTTTAAATTCCAATTAATAACCAAGATTTTTCTACTTATCGGTGTGAGAGGCATGCATCTACTTTCGATATCACCAGAGGCATAGCTGGAAATATTTTTGGGGGTGGGCTAATATAATTTTTTTTTTCTTATTTAAAGATCCTAAAATTTTGAACAAACTACTAAGCAAAAATTTTCTTTGTAATAATCAAATCAAAACAATATGAGAGAGGAAAAAAAAAAAAAAACATCAAGGGATATACCTAATAAGAGATAGTGGTGTGGACTACCAGTGAACCACACAATAAATTTTTTTGGTGTATATTTTTCTTTTCAAATCCTCAAAAATAAAATAAATCTTAGCTTTCCTAAGATTTTTCTTCTCTTTTCTAAATTTGTTATCCCATAAGGAGACACATTAAAAAAACAAAACCTAAATCTCAATAATAAAATACAAAACCTAAAATCAAATTCATTATGAGTAAATAAATAAAAAAGATTAAAGTTGAGGGAATTTACTTTCAAATTGGGAGATTTTAAAGAACAGGGAGGTTAGGGTTTGAGATTTGGGAAAGTGGAAAAGAAAGAAAAAGTGAGAGGTTTGGGAATTTATCGAATGATGATTGCTGAAATCAGAAAGGGGGTTTATTTATTTTTAATTTTAGCTGATCTATTTTAATAAAGTTAGGCTGGTTTAGTTTATTGGGCTTTAGTGAATTTAGTATTAAGTTGAAGATTAAAATATTATGGGCTGAGAAAAAAATAGAATTTGGATTTAACAACTTCTTTATATTAATTAACTACTTAAAAAAAATCAAATCAAATTGGAAATCACATTGGAAATGCATATGACACCTGTTAATCACAAACTACAGTACATTTGAGCAAGGTAAGAAAATCTTGGTTGCAACCGGTTAGGGATGGCCAATGGGCCAATGGGGATGAATATAGGTCCCTCCATTCCCATCCCCATTTGCCAAACCCACCCCCACCCCCACCCCATTTCCCCATTTGGGGAAAATGGGGATGGGGTAGTTTTGGGGGGAGGTCCCCCCACCCCTATCCTCATTTCCCCGTTTTCCCCGTTTCCACATTTTCCCTGGGTCCCCCGTTTCCCCATTCTCCCATTTTCCCTATATTATTAAAAATTATATAATAAAAAAAATACACAATCCATTAAATTCAAATACAAAATAACATCCAATACAAAAATTACATAATAAAGATGTATATATAGTTAGTAAGAATAAAAATATTGAAAAAATAAAAATAAAAATATATTAATATATTATATATTATATTTGGGGGAAATGGGGAAATGGGGATGGGGGCACCTACCCCCATGGCCTCATCCCCATTTCCATGAATTTGTGGGGGAAATGGGGAAATGGGCCCATCCCCATCCCCATTCCCCATTCCCATTTTAATTTGGAGATAATTTTCACCCCCCCCCCCCCCCCCCCAAATGGAGATGGGGGAGCAGGGATTTGGGGCCCTGAGGGAAAATGGCCATCCCTACACCCGGTGCAACAATCAGCACATACTGATTGGTGCACTGGGGCCACTCAAATTTTGACACCTGCTTTTGTACTGCTACCCAAGCCAACAACTCATCCAACTCAGTTTTTATCGAACAAAACAAAATCTCATCTCACATGTGTTTACACTCTTCTAGAACTTTATATATAATTTTTTTCTCACAAAAATTTCCCTCTTCTTGCTCCTTCCCGTTTCATCTCAAAAACTTTTCCCTAATTTTCTATTAAAATGTAAACCGATTGCTTTCTCTCTTCCCTACTGTCATTGCGCCTCTGAAAACTTGCATTTCATCTATCTTCAATTTCACAAATTCAAAGATTTAGGGATTTAAAAGTTAAACTTTTGGAATGTATTTGGTGAAATTTTAAGTTATTTTAGTTTTTAAATAACTTTTGAACACATATTACTCTATTGGAATCTAGATTAGGATTAGGTATATGCATGATATTTGTTTTAATTTTTGTATAAGTTTTTTTTTTAATTAAAAAAAAAATCTTAATGAATTGAATGTTGAGAGAAATGATTAAGAGGTATTGTTTTTTTTTTTTTTTTAAATTAGAAAGAAAAGTATACTATTATGGTATTTAAGAATTTTTTTAAGTAATTTCTTATTATTCTTTAAATTGATAAATATTGTTGGTTTTTGTTGTTGTTTGAACTGATAAATATTGTTATTTGTTGTTGTTGTTGTTGTTTGAATTGGTAAATAATGTTAGTTTTTTTGTTGTTGTTTGAATTGATAAATAATGTTGGTATTTTTTCCATGACTAGATTGATATTGGATGATGGATCATTTAAATAGTGAACAGTGAGCAAGAAAAAGAAAAAAATAAGTAATGCAGGAGAAATGGTTGTGGAAGAAGACAATGATCTCAAAGTATGAATGAAAAGTACAATCTGATTATGAAACTTATAATTTATATAATTCATGTGCTTTAAAAAAAGGTTTAGTATTCATAAAGGGCGTATCCGAAAAGATGGATCAAACAATATTAGACAACGAGAGTTTGTGTGTTCAAAATAATGTTTTTATATGGATGCAGAACCGGGTGAAATGAATAAATATTGAATAGGTTAAAGACAAGAACGGGTTGTAAGGCTTTTGTACGATTCACTATTAATATTGGAACATGGACTATTTCTTGTATTAACTCAAGTCATAATCATGAATTAGTCAAACCTGAAGAAAGACAATTTTTGAGATCAGGTCGAAAAATACCTTATGGACATGGTTCTGTCATTAGTTCAATGGTTGATGCTGGTATAGGGCCAATGAAATCATTTTTTTTTTCTTTTGCAAACGAAGCGGGTGGTGCTGAAAATTTTGGTTTCCTTAGGAAAGATGCAACAAACTAACTACAACAAAAAAAGAATAAAATGATGGAAGTAGGGGATGCACAAACTTTACTAAACCATTTCAAGTGCAAACAAGGTGAGGATCCAAACTTTTTCTACTCTGTTCAAGTGGATCAAGATAATCGAATGACAATTTTTTTTTGGAGAGATAGTAGATCAAAGTTTGATTATGATTGTTTTGGTTATGTTGTATGCTTTGACACTACTTTTAGAACCAACAAGTATAATTTGATTTGTGCTCCGTTTGTGTGAGTTAATCATCACCGGAAGAATGTGCTATTTGGTTGTGTTTTTTTGTTAAATGATAGTACGGAGTCATTTGTTTGGTTGTTTGAGTTATTTTTGTAGTGGATGAGAAATAAACAACCAAAAACTATTTTCACAGATCAAGATAAAGCAATGGAAAATGCAATTGCAAAATTATTTCCAAATGGATTATTTGGAAATATGCACTTGGCACATTATGCTAACCCTGAGTTCAAGAGATTGTTTAAGAAGTGTTTTTATGGGTGTCTTAGTCAAATAGAATTTGAAACCTCTTGTAATGATATGATCAATAAATTCAACCTTCATAGTCATTCATGGCTTCAAACATTGTATTCACTTAGAGAGAAATAATGTTTAGCTTATAGTTTAGATATTTTTTCAGTAAATATTAAATACACATAACGAAGTGAGCACAAATAATGTTTTTCATCAAATTTCCATAAAAACGATGGATCTCATTAAGTTTGTTCAACATTATGAGAAAAACAAAAAACAAAAGAAATGCGCTTGGCGGAATTACAAGATGATTATCGCTGTAAACACTTTGTATCTCGTCTCAAGATACCGAGTGGAATATTAAGCTATGGAGTTCAAGTGTATACCAACAAAATGTTTAAATTTTCTCAAACGGAGTTAATGGGCTGCATGGCAGTAAGGATGAAAGAAGTTTCGATTGATTGAGAGTTGCATATGTATGAAGCGATTGAAGAAATCAAACAAAGAGTTTTTGAAGTTCAACATAATTCACTTTAAATGTTTCATGTTGTTGTAAGTTATTTGATTCTATGGGAACTATTGTTCCGTCATGCGCGGCCGAATCCGTTGACGAATCTCAACATTGAGTAAATCCAGACATTTGTGGAGATTGGAGAAGATGGTAAGCAGAGAAGAGAGAGACACGATTAGACAAGAGAGAAAGAGTGTGTTCTTGCGGCCGAGTGACGAGTCAGCGAGTGTGGCCAGAATGAAACCACCTGCGAGACAACCCATGAAGAAAGACAAAGCTGGGAGGCCTTTGACCAGCGAACTCGCGCATTCGAGTCCCCATTCTGATATGATTGACGTGTGCACAGGAAAATCCCAGGACCAGGAGTTGTTGGAGAGTTGACAAATGTCCGAGGAGGCCGAGTTACATGACTCGTCGCCGAGTTGGATGCAGTGCCAGGTGGGCTCAACATCAGTGAAGACACTGATAAACGTTTGTTGTGCATCAAAGAACCAAGCAAGTGATACAAGAAAGGCTGAAATCTCCGATGCACCGTTCGATTGTCTCGTCCAAGGATGGAGGAGGAGGTGGAGGTTGTTTTGACTCGATGGAGTCCGATTGAGAAAGAAGAAGTGGACTGCTTATTGAATCAGACATCTGCATATATAGAGTACAAGTATATATATATATATCAGTAGTGAATACAGCCAAATCAAAGTATTTAAATCCAGTGGCCCACATGCAAGGAACTGATATAACTTTTATCAGTTCGAACTGATAATAGAATTTCTGATATATATATATATGTCATGACATGTATTAATTGATCCGTGAGTGTATTAATTGATCTTTTTTATAAAGAATTTGTGAGTTTGTTTTAAATTCCAATTAATACCCAAGATTTTTCTCTTCTTGGTGTGAGAAGCATGCATCTACTTTCGATATTACATTGGAAATGCATGACTTTATTAGATTCCACTAGCTATCAAACCACAAACTACAGTACATATGAGTAAGGTTAGGCTTTTCAAAAAATTTATCCAAATGATATGGTAAATGATTTAAATCCTCTACTGAATTGATATTTTTCTTAATTTAAAACATCGGAAAGATAATGAAAGTGAAATATATAAAAGAAATAATCTCAGCCATTGAATACACATGTCACGAGATCTATTTAGATTATAACAAAGATCAATTTAGCAGAAAATCCAAATTCGTATAGTGAGTACATTGTCAACAAAATGTAACTCACATGAATGCATTGATTGCTATATCAATTGAAGTAGGTAAATTGATGAAACATGTATGGATATCTCACACCTGGTTTGTGTATAATTTTCCAGCTGACCGATGATCATTTTACCCGTTTAAAATTACCTTGAATGAAAGAAAAAAAAATGAAATTGATCGATGATGTAATCTATCGATACGTAGATGATAAGTGGGTTGAGGTTCAATTGGTGGAGCGGCCCACCTTTGTAAATGCTCTTTAGTTTTTGGCCCACTCCATTCATTTCCAGCTCTTATTTTCTTCGAACCACCCACCAAAGAAAATTAATTAAAATTGGGGTCTGACGTTTTGTATTTTGTATTTTTGTTTTTTTTACTATTATAACAAATTCAAATCTTGGAAGAGGAAGAACTCACGTCCTTATTAGAACAATAGAAGTATAAGGGGCGTATCATTCGGTCAACCCCATTTCGTCAATAAGTAAGACATTTTCACTATGTTGTTAATTGTTATTTTATTTTACATGTATTTTTCATGCGTTAAAAATAATTAACTAATTTTTTAGATTTATCAATATAAATACTCCTTAATATGTGTGTGTGTGGTGCATATATAGTTTAAGCGTGCAGTAGTCTTCTTTTTTCTTTTTCTTTTTTTTGAAGGAGAAGTGTGCAGTAGTCAATAGGTGTGATATTAGTGAAGATATTTAGTCAATTGCGGTGTATTATCTTCACTAATAAAATAATGGTTCGTTGAAGTTAATTAATTTGAAGTGTAATCCTGATTTTCCACTACAATACTTAATTGCCACTACACTTTTAATTTCTTCAGATACAAGGTTGAATAAACTTCTGTACTTTCTTCTCTTAATTTGCTACAATTAATTAATTAATTACTACATGTATTGATGTTGAAGCTCAACTCTCTTAGCATCACTTGAATGATATGTATATATTTTAATTCCATCAAGAAATTGATGACGAATCGGCAATTGATTATTAATTAAAGAGAGAAGAATTTAATTAAAAACCAAGAGAGATGACTATATATGTATATATGCATGTATATGTATACTTATAATTATTACATTGCTTAAGTGGTTAATTTACTTTGAAAATTCTTCAATCATTTGTACACGAAAAGCATTCAATTGGACAAGTAACGTCAGAAGAAATAAATTATCAAAGTTTTAGTTAAAGATGCTAGAAGAATGCAATTCTTTGACTATGTCAATAATCTTTAATTTAGAAATTAGAACCTTCTGATTGAAGTTGATGAAACTGGGAAATTTTTAAAGACTAATTACTAACAAATTAAACAGCTAGCAGATTAATTAAGATAACAATAAATTCAAAAGCCATATATATCAGGTGAATTTACATCTTGATTAATAGTGTAACAAAGAATAATAGATTATTCTACATGAGATTGAGGTTGCTGATCCGAAATTCAAGACCCTGAAATTACGTATGTAAAATTATAATACTATATTTTACTTTGCCGGATCAGAGAAAGTTATAAATCATAATATACGATCATTCTCTCCTATAGATATTTATTTTCATTCCATATGAAATTAAACTGTGTACTATAGTTATCCATTTATCTAGATCATGTGTCCAATTATAATGTAGATAGCAGCACAAAACATCCGAATCACGCTTACTTCTAGATGCAAATTAACCCTAAACAACATGGTCAATTTGGAGTTCGTCATAATTATATGTGGAGGGTCCTTGGGAGAGCAATGGACACGTGGGATTGGGGCCCAATACATACGTGGCACCTCTAAAAAATGAGCAAATTTTAAGTGATGTTTTCAAGCCCGACAACATCAATGCCTTGTCTTGTGATAATTTTAATTAGAGAGAGACTTACCAGAGTAACAGAAGATTAGCAATTGTTTTACTCTATTGTCCATCGTCATTACCCGGAAACCGGGTTATCATGGTCTCAATCAAGATCATATTCATATAATTATAAAAAGAAAAAAAACATATAAATATAAATAAATCATACGATAAATAAGTAACCGTATGAATTGAAATTGAATAATTGGTATATGATCATGGCGTTAAATGTAAAGAAGAGAATCAACTTAAGACAACTAATTGGCTTCATGTATACACAACTTTTTGAGACAAGGATAGAGATTGTCACTAGGGAAATAATTATAAATATCTTAGTATATATATAATGTCAGCTTCACGAGTACTACTGGTAATTAATAGATTAATTATATTAATAATCAAAACTTTTGCTGCAATAGATTATTAGATCACATGACCCTACCTCAAGTCATTCTATTGGTGATCTGTTTTTTCAAGTCCTTCTAAAGATTGTTTTCTAAAAAAGAAAATTTGTAATTATGG
The DNA here is from genome assembly GCA_008009225.1 of Acer yangbiense. Lineage (NCBI taxonomy): Eukaryota > Viridiplantae > Streptophyta > Magnoliopsida > Sapindales > Sapindaceae > Acer > Acer yangbiense. Next base: position 68,933,311 of record CM017762.1, read on the forward strand.
AAATGAATCATGTTGTGTTTACTATTTTCCAAAACTTTATTACTACATTGGACAACCATTTTCTTTGGGTTAATGAAGAATCCTTGGCTCTTAATAAGCCTGTAATCATGACTTGCATGATGGTAAACGACAATTAATTAATAATTAAATTAAATTAAAAACCATTGTTAATGTTTTTCATCATTTTAAAGTAACATGTTTGTGATAATGCTTTCCCTGTTCATATTTTTGCTTTTTCTTATTTTACTCATTCACATGCTTGTTGTCAGCCATTGTTTTCAAATGCTGATGACACTGCATGAAGTTATTAGAGACCATTATTTAGTTTTTGTCTCTTTGAAGGTGATTTGATGAAAAATAAATTTTCAATTGTGGAGAGAAAAAAAATAATAATAATAAAAAATACTTGTTTAAAATTTTTTGTTGCAAATGATTAACTGTTACTCATTGATTTTAAGGTCCATGAAATTAATGCAAATAGTGCTTTAATTATTATCATTCTTATAATCAAGAAAGGGTCTTTAAAGTTACATAAATTACATAATTTTTTTACTAAGTACATATTTTTTGTGCATACTTGGAAATGATATTGTAGGCAGGCATACATACACTACAGATTGAAGAACTATCAAAAAAACCTAATGCACCATTTTCTCTTCTTCATCTTCTTCAATATATAAAATAGATAGATTTCATCTCACAGCCTGCCATTTTCAGAACGAAAAAAAAAAAAAAAAGGAAGGAATTAAAGATGTAAATAGTGTCCAACCTTTTTTTGGTTAATTTGATTTTAACAAAATAAAAAATAAAAAATCAATGTACAGTATATAGAGATCAGTGAGAGAGAGAGAGAGAGCAACAGAAAAAATAAATAAATAAATTTGCTACTTGGATAATTATGAAGGGTTCATAGTATTCTTATTGAAAATGTTAGGTAATCATTTGCTCTCCAAACAGGTAGCACATATTTTTCTCATGTTTTTCTTTTCAAATTTCTTATCACTTTTGTTGTCATCGAGTTTTCTTTCGCATTGATTGAAGCTACAACTAGATTGTAATATAAATAAACAAACACTGGCTTTAACCTCACCATGAGCTCTTTTAAAAACAAAATTGTAATCTTAATGGATCAAAGCGGACAATACTTCATATGTGCCGGATTTGTGTTTTCTAAATCAATAATGCTAAACATCCCACTTAATATCCCACCTTTTTCATCCCACTACATGTGGCATGTGAGGTGTTAAATTGTGAGTGGATACATATTAATGACACCTATCTCATGTATCCACTCACAATTTGACACCTCACATGCCACATATAGTGGGATGAAAAAGGTGGGATATTAGGTGGGATGTGTAGCATTACTGTTTCTAAATATATATATATATATGGTCAAGCTAAATTAACTTAAATTTATGATTTAAAATTTTAACTCCAACATCTCAACCACTCATTCATGTGCTCTTAATCCAATGGTTAAGATTTGAATGCATTTATAACCATTGGATTAAGAGCATATGAGTGGTTGAGATGTTAGAGTCAAAATTTTAAATCATAAATTCAAGTTGTTTTAGTTTGACCCATATATATATATATAAGGTTGTTCTCTAATAAGGACGTCCTGAAATTATAAGTTAAAGACGTCCAACCATAGCCACACATTCATATTGGGTGTGGATATTTATTAATGTGGGACTGTGGGCCCACTGTGAATGTGTGCCTGTGGTTGGACGTCCTGAAATTATAAAATCAAGACGATCCTGATTAGAGAAGTATATTATATATATATATATGTGTGTGTGTGTGTGTGTGTGTGTGTGTGTGTTTTATATACCTCATGATGACTATTTTTAAGGACAAATCCGTGAACTCAATGGGTCAAAACAGACAATATCTCATGTACACTGGTCTTGTGTTTTCTATTTTTTTTTATGAGTAATGTTAGATATCACAATTAAAATTACAACTATTCTAACACAACACATGTGGCACATGAGGTGTCAATTGGTGAGTGGATACATAGATAGGTGAGATAAATCATTATTAATGTGTATCCACTCACTAATTGACACCTCATGTGCCACATGTGTTGTGTTAGAATAGTTGTGATATATAGCATTACTCTTTTTTTATACGATAATAACTGTTAATATATATCGATTTTTTATAAAATTATCAACTGTAATAACAGGAGAAGGAAGGCAAGGCCATCAAAACACCCAATTAGACCGTATTAATTAATTGTGGACCTCCCTGAACATGAGTGCACCCAATGTTCAAACTCCAGCACATTTCTCAAACGAAATGGTGTTCATTTACAAAGACTTCTATATAGTGTGCGTCTCGTTGGTGTCTATTATAACATTTTTATATTAATACAAGTTAAATTGTCAGAAAGAAGAACCCCTTTAATTATTTTATCTGAACTTTACTTTAATTTTACGACAATTTAAGATTTACTTAACGAGATTATAGGTTGAAATCATATATTCCAAGTGAACAATCGAAGAAAAGTCTCTAGGGGTTATCTTAATTTTTGTGTTTGATTTTGATGAGGATTGTGTGGTAGGCATTTCTTTTGAGTTTGGGAAAAAAAAAAAAAAAAAAAAAAAAACATTGTCCAAGTATGAAAATAACAGCTCATTGCTGCTTGATTCAATCAAAGTTTGGGCAAGAAGTACATAAGACATTACAAGGACTTGTTATAAATAAAGTCATTAAGTTACCTCTTTTGATACTCAAATTTGACAAAACGTTTTTCAATTTTATGAATTGCATGTGGGGCCATCTATCACCACAAGACAGATCTTCAATTGGCTTCTTAATTTTTAATAACCCATTTATGATGTTAAATATGTTGACGTCTGTCTGTCTGTCTCTCTTCGTGTGTTCTTCTTTTTATTGATATGGAGGATCTTAAATATTATTTACATCATCATCTAATAAATAAATAATTATATATAATCACACACATGCATGTGAATATGTGATGTTGTGTGGTCTTAATTGCGTTTTAAATAAATAGGACTGAAAAATTCATCAGTCAGTCATCAAAAGGGTACATATATATAAATCGATGATGATGAGCTGATAATTAATGAATCAGTTGTTGAGGTAGGCGGCAGTGGATATATTTAGGGATATTGATGGCGGGGCATAGGTGTTGCAGCAAACAGAAAGTGAAGAAGGGATTGTGGTCTCCTGAAGAAGATGAGAAGCTCCTCAAACACATCACCACTCATGGCCATGGCAGCTGGAGCTCTATCCCTAAACTTGCTGGTACTCTTCCTAGCTTTCACTAGTTAATTCCCGTGAAATGGGAGACGTAATGAGTCTTACCTTTAAAAAGAAATGCTTTGATATATATATTTGTGTTAATTGCAGGATTGCAGAGGTGTGGAAAGAGTTGTAGATTGAGATGGATAAACTACCTGAGACCAGACCTAAGGAGGGGCTCATTTACTGAAGAAGAGGAGCAGATCATCATTGATGTTCACAGGATCTTAGGCAACAGGTATTTTAATTGATCTATATAAATAATAATTATTAGAAATTGAGTTCATGACCATATATATAAATTTCATGTGTGTTTAATATTGATGAACAGATGGGCACAGATAGCAAAGCATCTGCCAGGAAGAACAGATAATGAAGTGAAGAATTTCTGGAATTCATGCATTAAGAAGAAGTTGCTCTCTCAAGGTTTGGACCCAACAACTCACAATCTCATCCCTTGTCATCTTAGAGCACCCAACTCATCTAATAATAACAAGATGGCATGCAACCAATCCAATATTCCAGTTTTCACTCTCAATTCACAAATGACTAGTAATGTCCCCTTGGAGAATATCAAACCACCTCTTCTTCCCAATAATTATCATTCTACATTGATTCAACCAATACCCACTAGTACTACTTCAGATTATAATCAAAACCCTATTAATAACCATATTGTTTGGAATAATATTGCTAATAATAATGATTGTTGTCAAAATTCCTATGATCCCACCAGTACTTTCCCTGATGTAATTCCATCAATTGATGATCATCAGAGACCTATTTCTTCAACGTCCGGATTTGGACTCTTAGATGACAATTATTATTCTCTCTGGGGTACTACAAATAATTATATGGTGGTGGAACCAACTTGTGGAGCACCAGCAAGTTTGGATGGAAATCAACAGCAACAAGTACAAAATGGGAAGGTTTGTGGGATGGAAATAGAGAAAATGGATGAAGTAGTAATGGGAATTGAAGAGAATATTAATATGGATTCTTCATTTGACAGCTCTAGTTTTGATCTCGAGTTTGTGGAGTCCACACTCATGTCTGGTGCAATCTGTGCTCGTGATGATCATCTTATTAGCTCTATGGATGATTTTGCATGGAACTTTTAATTAGCTATAGGCCTCATTGGGTCGATATCTCTTTCTTTTATATGTTACCAATTGCTTTAATTATTAGCTAGGTTGTGATTTTGGTTCTTTTGTATTGCTTCTTAAGTTGTACATATACAAATATATGCAAAACTTTTCTCTTACTATATAATAACATGCTTGCTTTGAATAACAAGAAGAGAGTACTTCCTCTAAAATTACATATATTTGTTTACTTTGTGTCGGAATAAAACGGAGACGATCCGTTATTCATTATAATATATATATAAAATAACCTAGGTGAGAATGTAATCCCGTTGAAATTATTGTGTCCATCCATGATCTATCCACTCAAATTTCAATGAAATTCGTTGATGTAAATGTGAGAGATTTAATACTATTTTTTTATTCAACTATTACAACGGAATTGGAAGAAAGGGCATAATTCGAACGCATAATTTCTGAGGTGTGGGTGTGAGGAGCTTCATATTTTCTAATAGATTTAGACCATTGGATCACTTCAATTTCGGTTGTATTAACTAAATTGTCTTTGAGTAATGCTAAACGTCTCAATTTTTTTTCCTAAATTCTGTCCCAAATGATGTGGCACGTGAGGTGTCAATATCATATCAGTTACTATATAATCTCATCATTTATAAGATGCTGACACCTCCCGTGCCACATCATTTGGGAAAAAAAATTGGGACGTCGAGCCTTATTCATTGTCTTATTATCAAGGTCCTTCAATTCCTAATTTGATCATTGTTGAAGTCCAATGACCGATTTTACTACATGTTTTGGGATTAATAAATAAAATGGGCTGGGCCTGGTCTCTGTTTTATAATTCATCTGTCGCGGCCCATATATTGCTCTTGCTTTAATGGGCATTAACCTATAATAATTTAGTAGACTCAACATTGGGCAGCACAAGTCTGTCCGTCTATCTATTTATTGATGAGATGAGGTTGGTCTGGTGATAAAACCTATCACACCTGCATCAAGAGATTGTGGGTTCGAGTCTCCCTCCTAAACCTGAATTTATATAATAGTGTAATACCCATAAAAAAAATAAAAAAAAAGAGTATATTTATCATGGTTATGTATATGAAGATTTTGTTATTTATTTATTTCTTATTGTTATTATTTTCTTTCATATTCTCAAATTTTCAGTATAGATCACATTAATCAAAACTTTGATACAAGTCTGAGATCAGCAATGCAGATGACATGTAAATGTAGATGTGTGTCTTTATATACAATGAAATATTTTTCAATTCCAATTTCCATGCATGTAAACGTTAAAACATCTTAATCGATATATTTGATAATTAATTACTCTAATTTCACTATTATATATGTAGTCACTTTAAACTTCTAGAGGTCTGAGTAATTATAAATTACTTGAAAATTTTCGAATGACTAATTAAGATCACCAAATGTTTGTTTAACTCGTGTTTTAATATCATATTGTACTACTATTCACTCCTACAAAATAAGAAACAATTAATTGATTAAGAATAGAATAATTTACATTAGTTTTTCTCTTTTAAATGGATCATAGATATCGACAATTTTGGATCTATTTATTAATAATATAAAATTAATATAACTAATCGATATCAGACCAATTAGTCAAATTAAATTATAAAAATACATGGGCGCATATATATATATATATATATACCATATTATGATCAATTTGTAACATGTAACATCATCTGTGTGTGTATATAACAGTATATGTATGTAGTGAGAAATCCCTTGTATAAGTGTACGTGAGGATCTTCTTATGAAATTAAATTAATCTCAATGAATTTTGAGAAGAATTTCTTATGAATTATAAGAAGAATAGAATATAATTAGAAAAATACCCATGAAAATTTTCATAAACGAGAACTATTTTTTTTTCAACTATTGGAAAAAAATGTTTCGGTGCCCGAAAATTTTTCAAAACCTTTTCAAAGTATATTCCATTTTCTTATGATCAATAAAAATAAATAAAACTCATCAAAATTTGAGATTCATTGAAATTCATCAATCTATATATTCACTAATTCATATAAAACCGTCACTGGACATAAACACACTGGTTCAAATGAATTGAAGTAATGCTAAATATTCATAAATTCATTCATTTCGCCATCAAAATTGACTGAGATGTTACAAAAAAATAAAATAAAGAATCCATGAAAGAAAACAAAGAAGAAATGGAATCCGATCCCCTTGACTCATAATTCTATAAGAAGTACATGTTTTTTTCCTCTCTTTTTGAAGCAAATGCACATGGTAAACAACCTTAATTACCTTGTGATTAGCAAAATAATACCCCATCTTAGGATTATTTAATTAGCAGCCCAAACACAATTGATATTCTACCTTTGTGTAATGAATATTTTTTGTGGTATATGTATATATATATATATATATATATTAAAAAAAAAAACATGTGAGAATTAAAACAAATATTATAACAACTATTAATGTGTTAGTGTCCTCAGCCGGATCGATCGATCAGTCTTGCATGGAGCTAGAGAGCAATTGAATTGTCTTGAGAAGAACACAGATACAAAATCTCTTCCAGTGTTCCATTCATGCTATCCCTATACTTGTGATCATACATCAAGCAGTCGTCAAAAATTTCCTGTTTCGATGGCTTCGTCGTCTCCGATATGTTTATCTGAGGGAAGTCTTCTAGTTCTAATGGTGGGTAAGGGATTTGATATTGAAGATTTGTGTAGTTTTCCATCTGTATATCCTTCATTCACAATCACATTTCGAATTAGTTAATTAATTCATGTTGAAAATAAAAGAGAAAAACTTGCATACACATATATAAGGATTTTCATAAGAGTAACAAAGAGCTTATTGTTTTAATTTCAATTTTTTTTTTTCTTTTTATCTTTTAAAAATCACATTCAAAAGCCCATTTTGAGTTTTACTTTTTCTTCAAGAAATTTAAAGCTAGCTAGCAAATATTTAACAAAAATGAACATGACTGTTTGGACACATTAATTCTTTGATGAATGGAACAGTAAGTACAGGAATTAGATCGAGAGAAAGATGACAAAGATCACAAAAAAAAAAAAAAAAAAAAAAAAAAAAAAAGCAGATTTTGAATGGGAAAATCATGGCTTGATTAAACTGCTATTAAGATGAAGGAAAAAAAAATAAAGAAGTTCAAATCATTGGAGATGGTGACATTGAAGATCATGTCATAGTAAGACCATTGAGGAAAAAAAAAAAAAAAACATATATGTAAGAAAAGAAAGATATGTTTTGATGAGTAGAGGCAGTCAAAAGAAGTTATAGAAGATAGTGAAGAAAGTCGTAATATTATTTGAGTCGGTCTATGAGAAGGAAGCTTTAGAAAAAGATAGAGGGAGAGAGTTTGATGACTTAGCCAACTTTTTTTCACTTTAAGATATCAAAAAGAAAGAGAATTCAAAGGGCTTGTGTTTTGTGGGGGCCAGTTCCAACGCAATGGCCGCATCTATTGTACTTTCATTTGCATTTGTGTCGTGTGTGTATGAAATGTGAACACAACATAGAAGTTGAAAGGAAGACTTCAATGTTCCCAATATCATCATCAGATCATCAAATCAATGTGATTTGAGATTGTGAGTGAGCTTCAAGCTGCTTTAACTGATTTGGTCATATAAAGTAAAATGTCCACTGGAAATGGAGTCTCTTGACAAAGGAGATAATCATGTCACCAACAAAAGAAGATGATTAAAGGAAGGTAAAATGATTATTATAATAATCATTGTACGACCCCACAGAATTAACAACTGACCTGGCCCCAACACACCACCAATCATTTCCTAATCTTAAGTCATTCATGTTTAAATTATATATATTTACTACGTATCGTGATTTTATTGGATGAACGTATATACATTAGACGTAAAAATGATTAATATAATTAATGTTTTATCGTACCTTAATTAGATTGGAAGAAAAGTCGACGCCAAGTGAATACATATGAGCGGCAGTACTACTGTTGGCCTCGTCTGATGAGACAAATGGAGCTTGAAATTCATCAGCATTATTATTGGCGGTTTCAGTGGGTGTTCCTTGAGTGAAATCCGAAGAAGAAGTATTGAAATTTTCATCTTCGGCTTCTCTCCCGCGGCAACTTTCGATTCCACTCGTGTCGTCTCCTAACATTTGCTCATCTGAGAACCCTCCATCTGTTTCCTTCTCTAGTACATTAATAGTTCTCCCATTATTATTGGTTTTTTCTTCTTTCGTTTTGGAGACTTGTATCGATTTCTTGAATACCCGACACAATGCATACGAATCCTGTTCAAATGTACATGGATCATCAGTACCCCGTTAATTAGTATAATATTAATTAGAGATCGAAATGACAACTTATTCGGGAAAAGAGTATATGATACAAAGATCTAAAAGCAATAAGGTAAGAAAAAGATGGAAAAATTGAAAAGAATAAAAGAAACAGAATCGAAAAAAAATGATCACAAGTACATTAAAGTATGGAACAAAGAGTCTTTAATATCAATATCATCACGGTGATAACCCAATTTTTTTTTTTCTTTTACTAAAGAGAAAGAATATTATTAGACAAAGAAAAAGAAAGAGCTATATATGCAAAATCATCATCATAATCTTCTTCATACACATGCTTGCAGAATTATTCTATCAAAAAAGATTAGATTTGCTACCTATTTATGTGATCTTTTTTAGTCAGCTTAAACAGTGAAAAAATAATAATCCAATTTCCACAGTTTAATTCACTATATTCACGAGTGTTTAATTATATATGTATTCAAAGAAAATGTTTACGTTCCTTAATCAATATCACAATAATAGAAATTATATATATGATGAATATATAAAAACTTTATTATTAGGGTTTCCACCATTAATAAGTTTCAAATTAGGGTTTCCATCATTTACATATGAACCCTAACAGATCTACTAAAGAAAAACAAGACTGAGAGTGAGAGAGAGAGAGAGGATCAATACAATTAATAATGTTTCATGAATATTATTCCTATTCAAAACTTATTGTTTTTATTAAATCTAGGGTTAGCTACTGTGGTTGAGAGAGGAATAATGGAGCAAAATAAGAAAAATATTATAAAGAAGATGAAGATGAAGATGAAGATGATGATGATGTATAAATGAATGAAATAGTATACCTTTAAAGTTGAAGAGGAAGGAGTGAGGCAGGAAGAGTGAATCAAGCGATACTCATGCATAACCCAGTTAGTTCTAAGGCCATGAGGAGCCCTACCTCTATAATACACCAATGTCTTCTTCATCCCCACCGACGACTGTTTTTGAGACTGCACCGGCCTGTCTTTTCCGGTAGCCTTCCAGTAACCTGCTCGTGTTGCCCGGTTGGTTCTTGACCCGTTCGGATACTTCTTATCTCTAGGACTGAAGAAATACCACTCCATGTCTTTGCTTGGTAAATATGACTTATCTACATGTAACATTTGTGTACACAACACCAAATCATTAAGAAAAAAAAAAAAAAAAACCCTAAAAAGATTAAGAAAAATATAAATGTTGTATGTAGAAGAAAGTAATAATACCTGGTAAATCCCATGGTTCATATTTGTAGAGATCAACTTCTGGGATGATTTCAAGCTCAATAGTTCTACCAGTGATTTTTCTATCAAGATAGTAAGCAACAAGTTCTTCATCTGTTGGATGGAACCTGAATCCAGGAGGGAGGCTCATAGGGGCCATTTTGAGAGAGAGAGAGAGAGAGAACAAAAATGGAGTCTAATAGATATGGAACAGAAGAAGCGTATATGTACTCATCAACTAGCTTGTACGACAATGATCTATATAGGCCACTGTTGGGACCAAATACCAAAACATTATTGACCCTTAAAATCTCACTCTATTACAATTGTTGCCATTCTCTTAATTAGCAGTCTGTAAGACTAGGTTGAGATGGTAATTATGTTGATGATTTGAGGATTAAAAGAGAGATTAAATATAAAACACTACTTTGGCTTTTGAAGATTCTATGTGTAACGATTTGTGTGAAAACCCAGAGGGAGGATAAGAAGCTTCTCTGCTTTTTTGCCTGCTCACAAACAAACAAAAATCAGAGGCCCTCTCTAAAAGTTGTGTGGGACACCAAACCGCCCATGCCCTACAACACGCAATACTAGGCCTACAATTCTCTTATTTTAATCACTGTTTATACACCATAATATTCCATCATTAATGTATATGATTTTTTTTTTTTTTTTTGAGTTGATTAATGTATATGATTAATTGTATTACAATACATTCATATAAATCAATACCATTTGTATCGTACCTGTTATTTATTTTAAGTCCACCCTCGATCGGTACTCTTGACATATTATGAATAGTTATCAAGCTACGAATTAGATACGGCCTTAGAACCGAATTAAAGGATTTATTATCATTTCTTAATTTATAATTGAAGTTGTGGGTTTGAGTCATGTACTCCTCTCTTAAATCCCAAATTAATTGTATTATTAATAGAGCCACAATCACAGTAAGTGAAAAATGGCAGCGACAACACTAACTCGACTGCAACTCCTGCACTGATCTCCTTCTCCCATCATCTTCATCCTCCACGCAAATTCTCCACGTACGTACTCCTCCTCTCTGCTCCACCTCTGACCAGATTGACCACATGATCCCCTAGGTCAAGTTTCAAAAAAAAAAAAAAAAAAAAGACTTTTTTCTCCATTTGTACATATGAAGAAGCGATCACTCGTATAATTGTAATCACTGTTAGAGGATTAAATTGTCAGATGTGAGTTTATATATCTCTTAATTAGGTTTTTGAGTAATGAAACAAAAAGGAAATAGTAAGGCTATTATATAGCTCATTGATATATATATATAGCAAAAACTAATTAAGTGAACACATTGTCATTATCATTAATTGACAATATTATTATTTTCTTCAATGGCAAGGCACTATGCAATAGTATACATACTTGCATTTAAGCTTTTAGTGAAAAGTACTAATTAATTTCATTTTGTGGAATATATATAAAAATAATTATCATATGATCATGAATAGGGGTTACACAGTAGTATATGATCTAGCCAGTAAGTGAAAAAGATGGGTGGTGGATCTGATCAGTAATTTCTGGGCAATTGGGGCATACAACAAGCCACATGCATGCACACATTCTAGGAACTTGTAAGCTTGAAGATTTATCACCAAACGAAATGTAAAGATACAGGAAGCAACAGGAAACATATATATAATATTAATTAATCAACAATGGGACAATATCCAGGCATCCCTATTATTTATATATACTGTCAGAAGATGAATTATTAATATTTAGGAAATTAATACAATCATACAATCATTCTTTACTTTTCCGTGACGGTGGCACATGACTTTATCGTATGCATTCATATGTATAGACATACCTATTCGCTGAATACATATAAGCTTGTGCTGATCAAATATTGTTTCGCTGAATTGTTTGATTTCGATGAAGTGACACGTGTAGTAGGGATGAGTTAGATGGGGCCATGGGGGACCATATAATGGGGCCTAATCAGATAATTGAATGGACTTGATATCACCCCCCAAAGATGGAAAGAACACTTTTATCATTCAACAGGTGATGGATTGAAGAGGGGACCCATCATCATCATCTGAGTTAGATCTACCTGGCACACCGTCACAGTCTGCTTTTTCTTTTTTTTCTTTTTTCTTTATTTATTTATTTATATTTTGTTAATATAACTTTGAATAAATTTTGCTGCCAATCCATCTAATTCCAAACCAACTTTTTCTTTACTGTGTTGTGTGTTTTTGTTCAATGTTGTGCCACCTTTAATTCCTTTCCTTAAAATATCATTTTCATATCGGTAAAGACATGCTAACAGCTTTAATCATTACAAACAAAAAAATCTTTGACTGCTCTCTCTCTCTCTCTCTCTACAGACACATATCACAAATAGATCGATTTCTGTGGATTACTTTTTGTAGTATACTTGATCATCATCGATCAGCAAATTACAAATTATGGGAATCAATGATGATGAATAGTATTACTACATCTATCTTTCTCAAGCTCCGATCCCAGTGTTTTGAAAGAATCTTGTGACATGTCATAATCCATCAATTATTTATACCTTTTTTCATGTAAAAACTTAGATAAATATATAGATGCTCATGTTTTTTTATTTTATTTTAAACAATTGTTTATTTATGGTTATAACTTGATGAATTTGAGATTAACTCGGTAATAAGATTCTCATATTCCCATCAATAAGATTGTGAATTCGAATCATATCTGAAAATAAATGTAAATTATACATAGATATAGCATGGTATCAGGCTGCAGATAGGTTCATTGAGTGATGAGTAAAGTTAGATATATATATGAGTGTATAAATCATCAAATTAAACAGTATATTCAGCAGTAAGTTACTGACTTTTTAAAGTTCTATCAATCTTTATATGTATATGTGTGTGTATCTTTAGATGGCTTTTATATATTAGTTTTTACACCTCAAATATATTTTTTTGAACGGTAGGTTAATTTATTCATAGAAAAACAGCATCAAACCGAAACAACAAACCACACACGGCCAACCGACAAACAACAGCCAAACGCAGCCGCAAGTTGAATTGTGAACTTGTGATGGATGGTGGATAATTACTTTGAGAGAATTGAGGCTAGGTGTAAGTGGGGTCTTTAGCCGAAAGACCCTTTTATCGTCTTTAGAACTAAACCGTCTTGGACTATATATCACATATAACAAGATCAGAAGAACTATATAGCTTCAACCTTATGTGAACTATATGAAGAAGAGAGAGAGATAGAGAAGCTTTTGATTTTGCAATAAAGAGATTCCAATATGTAACTCTTCTTTTTGGCTAATACGCTTCCATGAAAAAAGCAAACTATACTAGCTAGAGTAGTACCCACATATATCATGAAGACTAGTACTAGTCTAGTATACTCATGATCATCTCTGATTTAGTCACCAATTGATTTCCAGCTCTATATTTCACATGGGTTTCCTTAGTTTTCTATTATTTAATATTCTAGTTATGGATCAAAGTGAAGAGAGAGAGAGAGAGAGAGAGAGATATGTTGAATATATATAGTTCATTCTAAAGACATGTAACCTTTCACACGATCTTAGGGGGGAGATGATGATGATGATTGATGATAAAGCAAAGGCCAAAGGCAGCAAAGCACAAAGGAGGCCAGGGTGTGCAAGCATGGCAGAGACTATAGACTACTAGACTGAGATCTAGCTAGAGATCAGTGATATATATATATATATATATATATATATATATATATATATATATATAGTTGGTCTGTTATATTATAAGGAGAATAATTATTAGAATCTAAAAATTTACGTTGGCTCCAATCTAATTACCATTTAGTTTGTGCACACAAAAGACAAATTAATGTTCCGAATTTTTGTCTTACTCTTCATGAGTTGTTACTTTCATGCAAGCCAGGTTTCTGATAACCTATGTTTTAAAAAAAAAAAGGTTTCTGATAACCTGTACTGGCTTCCAAGTGTAGTGCACATACATATATATAAGTCATTACAAGTAGATAACGATCGAATTAACCATATATATGCAGGTGTTCTCATTCTTTCAAGCCGACTATATATATATTGATGCCCTCAGGAATGGCAACACAGATTTTGAAGTCTACTTTGAGTGGAATCTAGTCAATAGTCACTGCCAATTATTACTAGTCAAAAGTTGTGCTTATAATTGAGTAGTACCAAATTATATATTCCAACCTCCAAAAAGCTATAGTTTCCAACAAAAAAGTTCATCATCATCATACCCAAATATATATTCTTATGCATTATTCGTTATTACAATTTACAATACATTATACTTTGCATGTGACTCGAATCTAAGATATTGACAAACTAAAATATGGCTGAATGATCATCCTTTTATCAACAAGTCTTTGCAAATATATTCCATGTCACACACACACACACATATATATATATATATATATATATATATATATATATATATATATATAATATATATATATATATATATGAGCCTAGCTATATATTATTTTAGACTTAATTTGTCTAAACTTTCTATGCCTTAATTGATTAGAATATTTTTATGTTAATTCATGATTTTCATTTTTGAACTATTACAATAAATTCGAGATTTAACAGAACCCCCATAATATCATTGTGAGACATACCCTAATACCCATGTGTCAATCTCATCTCGTCATTACTTTATCATTTCTATAAACCTCCTTTCTAAAATAAATATGCATTAGTTTTATAATAATTTAGGCCCCCTCATGTATGATATCAATACGGTATACTAGACAAATAGAAAGCTAAGTCTCGATGTCATGAGTAAAGAAAAAAATAATCATATTAATTTTGTTTTCCTTTTGAAATTAATAATTAAGAATCATATTGATTAATAATGATGTAAACGAGTCACAAGATTATTAAAAACATAAATAAATAAATAAAAGAGAGAGAGAAAGATGAAGATAGGTTTTAAATTGTTAATTTAATTACAAGCTTAATTATACAAGAGGTTTGATGAGTCCAATTGATTATACCACTGATTTATTTATTTTTATTTATTTTATTTTTATATATAAATATATATAATGCAAATATGTGAGAAGAGCAAGCGAGGGTTGTTTTTTGTTTTCCTTGTTTGTCATCATGCAAGTTGAAATCTAGAAACTCGTCATGTTATATGTTTGTTCTAGATAGATTTCGATAAAAATAAATAATAATTTAAATGTATAAACAAATTATTAAAATTATATACAAAAAAATTTGGATGAAAATTAAAATATATTTTAAAATTTTATATATAAAAACCATAAATAAATAAATAAATAATCTAAAAATATTGTGCTTGGAAGATATAACTTATTTACACTTGCTTAATTGAGGATGTTGATGAGAAGTTTGGTATTGTTGATATGATTAGAAGCCCAAAGAAAGTCCAAAAATGGCAGTTTGAGTCCAATAGGTCAGGCCCACTTGAAAAGACGAGAGCTTTAACACTGACTTGACTCTGAGAGAAAGATCGAGAGACGAAGATGTCGATACTGTGGGAGAAGAGTGAGTCGTGGAGGTGGATAGTGAGGAAGACCAGGGACTCCAAGCCCTTCTTCTTCGTCTTCGCCACCGTCTGCGGCGTCGTGCCGGGAATCATCGGCTACTGCGTCATGCAGGTCACCAACTCCTCTAACCCCCAGCTCGAGGCCCAACTCCGCCAGAACGCCCGACCCGAATCCGTCGTACGCTTCTCTTCTCTAAATCTTATATTATTTCCCATTCAAAATCAAATCTTGATTGCTGTTTTTTTTTTTTTGGGAGGCGCTTTGATTTCCGAAACCACCGAAATATCTAATTTGATTTTTAATTTTGTCGCATAATTAGCTCGAAATTGTTAGATATATTTGTGTTGCAATTGTAGCATAGAGAAACAAATTGTTGGCAAGATGCAATTTTGCTGCTGTTTTTGACTTGGATCATGTTTCATCAGAAGTGGGTGTGGAATAGATAGCCAGAGAATGTTGATTCAAATGAGCAGCTTGTTTAGTGCAGTGAGGTTGTTTCTATGTGGAAACGTTCGAATTGGGTTTGCTGCGAATGGATTGTCAACCTGAGACAGTTTTCTCAGGTTGATTCAAATGAGCAGCTTGTTTAGTGCTGTGAGGTTGTTTTTATGTGGAAACATTCAAATGCAAATGGATTGTCAACCCCGAGACCATTTTCTCTTGCCTTCACTAATGACTCCTAAAACAGATAAATGAACTGACTTCTTCAGTAGAGAAGATTGTTATCACACAGTTTTGACTGCTTTGAACTCTCGATTATAATTATTTCCAATCCTGAAACATTTTAGTTACCTACCAAGTCCTTGAATCCTCAACTTGCTTGGATATAATAGTTTCTAGATTTGTAACTCTACAAAGTTAAGCTACGGGTTACCTGTTTAATAAGAGTCCATGTTTTGCTCCTTATTTTACTATTAAACCGCTATTTAATGCTTGCTATTGAGCATTTGCAAGAATTTGGAGTCTTCATGTTTAACTCTGTAAGTGAAGCACTAGAGAGAGTTTCTTCATTCCACTACTACCTTGTGCAATATGAAGTAACAACACATATATACGATCGGATACAATGATATGGTTGTTGTTGAAATAGTAGGATATGCTCAATAGGAATATAGGATACACTAGAAAATGGTGCTTACTGATTTACTATACCACTGAACTGCTCTTGTTTAATATTTTTTTCTTCGACTTCATATATATATATCCAAATTGAATATCTTGACAATTTTGTTGTCTGAACATGTGAATCAGATGATGGGGAAAGTAAATCAAGAGAGACTGGCTGAGTACCTTGGGGAGCTAAAGCGGAAAGAGGATACAAATGACCGATATGTGGCTGCTTTGAGAGGAGAGACACTGACAAGGAAACCTTATGTGAGAATTCAACCAATCCCAAAAGAAAACACCACTGAAGCGGACAAAGATACGAAGATTGACAAGGCTCAGAAGAAGTAGATTACTACTTGGTCTATTTTTGGCAAAAACACTTAATAATTCTTTGGCCCTATTTACTATGACAGAAAATAACATGAAGGTTTAATACACGGTTGTTATGCTGCATCTGTGAGTTGTTATTGTTCTGTAATATTTGCTGTTCAGCTGTGTTGGCTTTATTTATTTTCGGAAAATTTCAGGGTTGAGTCTTTTGTGCAGAGTAGTCTGCCTTGTATCACTGTTAAAAAGTTTTCGAAATGGTGAGACATTTTAGCTTGTTTATAGTTTGTTGATTATGTTGGTATGCGGCCACCGGAGTGGCCTGTGATTGTGATTGAGCTTTTACAGGAACTGTTTATACACCTTACAAGCTGAGTTTGCTGTGATACAATATAACTGATAATCACTTGAACTTCTTCTTTGGTATTCGGTTCATAACGAAAACATCTTCTATCGAACAAAAAAACGATGCAGCTTCAATATAGACAATGAGTTTTTATTCCATTTATTTCAAACAATAATTTTACATTTCTGTGTTTCATAACTTCATGTGAAACCAAGTCATAAGAGGCAAGTGATACAAATGTAAAGTAATTTTCAGATGCAGGATTGTAATCAATGTTGTGGCACTTCCACAATATTGTGAAATCTAATCCCGCACGAAAAAAACATGCTGAATACCATAATTTTCATACAAATTTATAAGTAAAAACATATAGATATCACAAGGGTTGAGAGACAAATGTACAAGTACAAACATCACATAGATAATATACACTCCGCTCAAATTCAACAGTCTAAACCTAATCCTAGTTTATATTATTAGAATGTAAACCGGAGCAGTGATCAAGCGAACAGCCTAAGACGGTTAGTGATCCTTTGACGACATATCGGGCAGTTGGACACTTTGGTGCTGCACTCTCTACAAGTCTGTAATAACATGAATGTTACTCCAAAATGACATGTTTGATGAAATAAAAACCAAAACCAAACAATTTGATAAGAGTGTAGCTCACCATGTGCCCACAATTAAAGGCCATGTCCTTGGCATTAGTCAAGCAAATTGGGCAAGCCTACAATCAAGTTGGAATAGAATATAGAAAGGCAACTCAGTATTTCTGAAATTTGAAAGACTAGCAATCTAAAGTTGATTTAGATTATAAACAAAGTTTGACCAGCAGCTTTGCCTTACATATATTGGCAGAATGCAATATTGTTATCATACCTGGGTTCGATCATCTATTGCGGGAGATGAAAGGTCGCTTGGTACATGCTGCATGGCACGGCGAGTGTAAGGAACTGGAGGAGGTCGTGGAACTATTTTCCTTGCTTTCCCTGTCGTACGTCTTTTTTCCGGTGAAATAAAAACCAAGTTAGTGACATTGTAAGCTTCTATGAAACAGACTTCAATTTATATAAATTTGTTACCAGTAGAAAATATGTTCAGAAAGTCCTACCCGAGAATACCGAAATCACGGGCTGCTTTATATTGAATGGGAATCTCCATGAGGGCAGCAAGAGCAAAAGCCGCCTCTTTCTCAGCAGGAGTTATATTTTTTGACATGATGGCAGTAAAATTAACAAACTGAAAACAAGCAAACACGTAAATTTTTGAAGCCTAATGCATATAAAGAAACATTTAAGCCACAGCTTTGCACTGAAAGTGCAATACCTGAAAGTTGTCAAATTCGCGTGCAGGAATCTTGTCATCAAATCCTTGCATGTCTTCCCAAGGTCCATCCCCAACTCCTATGAGAACTATTGATAGTGGATGTGAACTAGTACAAGAAAATGAAACTCAGGTCTCAGTTTTAACAAGCTTCTTGTCATTTTACAGCATAGCTAGTGAATGTATATAAGTTTGAGAAAGCACAGTAACCAATTTTCTTGGGCTGCTTTATCTAAAGTAAATTTCCTTCTTGATATTCTCTATATCATAGTGCAAAAGGGTATCTTAAAAAGTCTACCTTGCATTGACAATAGACTTGATTGTTTTCTCTTCTTGAGGACTCAATTCTCCATCACTTGTATTGACACTCCTTGTAACCTACGATAACAATGAGTACAGTAAGTCATTGTGTGCATGAGAGAGAGAAAGAGGGAGAGATTAGAGGTTCAAATTCAACCTGTCCATCTGCAATGATAACTAATACATGGTACCGGCCACCCCTCTTCTCCACAATGTCAATTGCAGCGTCAATCACCGGTGCATAAGAAGTTGGGCCTTTTAATAATAAGGAAGATATAAATCAAATCATAGTTAGACAATATGAAATTGCTTAACTATATGAAAGTAAAGGATCAGAGCACACAAGTATATGTCAACAATACAGTAGTTTCTAACCTGAAAGCTTCAAGTTTGGAACTATGTTTCTGTAGCAAGCCAAAACTTCTTCAAAACCATTGCAAGGAGTCTGATCACTGTGAAAACTAAACACTTCCTGATCATATGTGGTAGCTGAAATATATAAGAAAATTCAATATGGTGAAGTGCTTGAGGATCATATAGCTTCTGGAGGATCATATACTAGACTTCTGGAGGATCATATAGCTTACCATCACCAAATCCAAAACAAGGAATCAAGTTGTCATCATCAAAGGGTGCCAGAGTTTTTCCAATGATACTGATAGCTTTCTCATATGGATTTGGGGTGTTGCCAATAGCATGAAGACTCCGATTATTGAATGAGACCTTGCCTTCAATATCAATATTGATACATTGTCTTCAAAAAGATACCAACCACAGACAAACCAGTTCAAAAGTATAAAAACATAAAAGCATATTTCAATTAACCATGAAACATCTAATGCAAAACCACATAGCAAACTTTTAACAGTCATGTATATGCAACGCCTGCAAAAGGTATTATGACCTTCAACATAATTCTGCTTAACTTGGAAACATATAGTGTCAAAGTTTTAACTTGTAAATGAGTTCAGTTTCACTCAACATTCTAAGATTGAATTTTGAGCTTTGGGCCAGTTGAACAATTTATACCAGTCCATTCATTGCTTTTCGTGAAATCGATTCCAAGAATGAGATTGGATGATTCTAGACCAGATTCTCTCAAGGCTGCCGTTACCTGGAAAAAGGGCATAGCATTATCCGAGTATCAGAATTTATACAGAGTAGAAGACTGCTTGCTTGCACATATACAAGGAAACAACAAATCCATGTTACATTATTAGGCTATATGCACATTGCAATCAAAATTTCCCACTAAACTTGCACATCAAAACAATCTACTGGAATCCATAGTACTTATTCTTGCAGCATGTTTGGGGAAAGCATTCATAATTGTACTTTGTATATAGTATTGACTTTTGATTCATGTGCAAAAATCAACTATGAGAACACTGTAATCCTTAGTGGCAAAAGCACTACTAGTATGTAATTAAGTTTACTTTCACACATGTTTTTCTTTAGAACGAAAGGTTGAGTTGTTAAGAGATAAGAAATTGGTGAAAGGTTAGTAAGAGGTGGAGAACTCTTCAAAAATGAGATGGACATTGTCTAATAACATTTATACATTTAGGATGAATTTAAATTCAAAAGAGTGGCGATATTCACACCCCTTAAAAATTGTATATACATCCCAAATTTTATTTTTTCTAAAATTCCAACATCATTCTTAAACACAACTAATAAAATGATTAAAATAATAATAAATGCATCATACTACCTATACATCAAATAAATATAATAATTAATATTTTGAATAAATATAAAATCTTTTTATTTAAATATAACTATTTATTAATTAAATCTAAATAGTAATTATAAAATAGTTTTTAAAAAAGAAACGATAGTTACATGCACAAGCCTGAATCAATGGGAAGAAATCAATGAAAAATAACCAATGTTTTTGAATTTTAACTAAGAATTGATGGGTTTAAACTTTGAAAACTCAATTATGGGTAGTGACCAAGACTCCAAGATCCTTGTGAACCTCAACACAGCTTGGCGCAAATTTCCCCCTTATTTGACGTTGCACGCATGCGGACACAACTTTTTTTTTCTTGATGAAGAAAATCTCTGATTGATGTTGGCGAAGGAAGAGGATGTTAGAGTGATGGTGGAAGCTCGCCAAAGAACCAGATCCTTTCAATTTTTTTTTTTGTGAAAAAAGTCAAAATTCGAAAAATTACAGAATGAAATCCGATGACAACTACTCTCTATCACCGGATCTCATATTTTACCTTTTTTTTTTAATAATTTTTTTAATAATTTTTAATATTTTATCAAAAACTAAAAGAAATGATATTTTTGACAATATATAGGGTGTGCATACGAATTATAATATTTTAAAAAATTTAATGGGGTATAAATACAAAAAGAGGTATATGAATGATTTTTCAGAAGTGTAAATATCGTCACTCGATTCAAAATCATCAAGCGGTAGATCCAACAATTTAAGCTTTGAAAGTAAAGTGATGTGTGGAAATTAATTAGATTGGATCCCACAATCACATATTCACATGTTTCACCACTAAAAAAAAAAAATACTCATCTTCTCCATTAACAAAAGAGGATCAGTCAAGTCTACTGCATTAAGGGACCACCAATCAATTATTCAATTCAAACACTTGATATGCATGTAGAAACAATTATTGTTTTATGTACCCCAAAAGCAACAACAACCGTGTTGACCAGGACTTAAACGCGTCTTCAATCAACCAAATTGGTGAAAACAATTACAAGTGCATATGCTTTGTTTGATTGATTATATAAGTCTCAACTTGGATTGGATGCCATATTCAACTTTAAGCTATTGTCATCTAAAGCTCCGATAGGAATCAAAATGTTGATAAAGATGGAAGCTTTCTCACAAAACTTAAATATTTATTTCTTCTCTCTTATTGTTTATCTGTTTTTGTTTTTTCTGTGAGCTTCTTTGGTGTTTTGTTCTGTTTTGTCATAGTTTATCTTAGAAACCACCGGACCTAAAAGTTTAAGCACTCCAATCCAAACGCTCTCGGATAAAAACTAGTTGTGACCAGCAACAATATCTAAACACTTAGAGCATTTCCAAGAGTCTCCATTTAAGAGTGTGTTTGATATGACTTTTCAATTAGAGCTTTTAGGAATAGATCTTCTAACAAAAAAAGCTTTTGGTTGTGTAAATTACAAAAAAGATATTGACAAACAAGCAACAGTATATAAGCACTTAGAGTATCTTCAAAAATCTCCCTTTAAGAGTCTGTTTGATATGACTTTTCAAGTAGAGTTTTTAGGAATAGATCTTCTAACAAAAATGGTTTTTGGTTGTGTGAATTACAAAAAAGGTGTTGACGATGTATTTATAATGAAAGAGTTTTATGATGAAATATCTAAAATTTATAAAGGGTATTTGAGACAATTCATATGTTTTAAAAAAGCTCAAAAAAAAAAAAAAAAAAAAAAAAACTTTTTTAGAAAAGTCCCAATTTTGGATTTCTTCAAGTAAACATAAAATGGCTTGTTTTGCCAAACAACTTAAAAAAAAAAACTTCAAAATAATTTCTAGCATTAAAAAAAAAACGTTTTTCATCCTTACAAAAGCTACATCAAACACACACTAAGACCCCTTTATTTAAGGGTGGATGTTGTTCTAAGGGGTCATTAAGGAGGTATGTGTTCCAAGAATACTTTCTTAAATGGCTCTTTTAATAATTTTATATTATTACAATAAAATGGCTATTGGGATTCAAAACTTAAATATATGCTACTTTTTAAAAAATAAAATAAACTTAAATACGTAAAATCCACTAAGAGATTAAAGTCACCCCTTAATTAAGGAGTGAACTCCACCAAAACTCATTTAAAAGGTTTTTAAGGTAGCTCTTAAAGCTACAAAAATACACCTTCTCCCTTGATTAATCTAAGAGATCTCATAGATAGTTTACCCAACCCACCTAACTACTTTAATTTTGAGTTCCTTTTATCAAACCCTACGTCACTATCAAGTCACAGTCTACTCTACCCACCGAGAAAAACTTGGGTGCATCCGATGCACCACACTGGAATCTGATGGTGGTGCATCGGATCCATTCAATGAGTGACACGTGTCGCTCCAAAATTTATTTTTTCCAACTCATTTTTTATCTCCTTCTCCATCAATCTGACACCACTCTCTTTCATTTTCAGACCACCACCTATCATCGATCTCCGACCGCCGGAGCAAGTGAGTCAACACCTCCTATACCGAAAGGTGCGAAATGTGACGACCTTCCGATCTCTCAACAGGGTCGTCACCAAACGAAATCGTCTTGGTGGTCAAACCGTCGTTCGAAGTTCGACAAAACAACCGCCACCGACATCATTACCGGTGAGTTGACCGACAAAACTACCGGGGAAACGTTCGTTGAGCTCCTGCCGTCGTAACCCAAGTGTCCGTTTTCATATTCGGGCTATGTGGAGAGAGAAACGAATCAAAACCCGAACCGTCGTCGAACCTTCGTCATCAGATCTATGCCGATCCACTGTGAATTCGATGAAACCGATCGCGCCAATAAACTCAGCGTCGTCCGATCTTCTAGATCCGACTATCGCCAGAGTCAAACGGCGCCGGAGAAGGATGGCCGGTGTCGGATCCAAACTGAGCTTGAAAAAAAATGGGAGAGAGTCTGATGGACAGTGAAGATGGAGAGAGAGGAAATGAGGTGGAGGGAAAAATAATAATTAAAATGACACGTGTTAGTCAATGAGTGGATCCGATGCACCACCATCAGATTCCAGTGTGGTGCATCAGATGCACCCAAGTTTTTCTCCTACCCACCACCCAATTTCAAATAAGAGATTAGATATGGACAGGCCACTGTGGAGGCCAGCAGGCCATGACACCCACAAGATTTAAAAAAAAAACAGAAGTTATTATTTTATTATTAAAAATACAAAAGTACTAGTCTATATTCTAGACTAAATCTTGGGTGTAGCGGGATGCACCATGCATCCCCCATCCAGATGTTGCCACATCAGAAAAATCTTTTGATTTTACAGACGTGGCAACATCAGAGTGGGAGATGCATGGTGCATCGGATGCACCCAAGTTCTTCTCCTATATTCTATGCACACTACACGTGAGCTCCAGTCATTATAGATTGTTTTTATAATAAAAAAATTATAAAAATATTAAATATTAATATAAGTTCTCACATCTCACGTTTTCAATAAATAAATTTTCATTGAACCCAAAGTCTACCTCCTAATTTTAGTTGTTACTTAGTTTTTAGTATCTTCTCTAACGGAAGGAAGTCGAAGATGAATGCACTCTCATAACATTTTTTTAAATAGGTATACTTTTAACACTTTTCAATTTAACCTACGTAAAAGAAAATGCTAATTTGATTACTTATGTCATCATTATGTATATCGTATAAAATTTATTAGATACACTGTGGACCCCCTGGATATAGAGTTAATCTTTTCTAACTAAGATCAGAATTTATTTATTTTATTTAAATAAAAAAAGAAAAATGAACAATTGAAAGTTTGAAACAAGAAATTAAGGGGAAAAAAAAAAAACCTGATCAAGGGTTTTGAAATTGTCAGGGATAAAAGAGTATTTGGTCTTCTTGTCCTTTAAAGAGGAGGTGATGTTCTTGTCATGATGATTAGTGCTGCTGCTAACAGAGGATGGCTGTCTGGACATGGTTGGATATCTGGAATCAGTAAAAGAAGATGAAGACGGAGACGAAGAAATAGAATTAGTTGTTGCAGTAGTAGTCTTGGTTAGGTTGGAGTGGTTGCTGCTTCCAGTAACGGAGATACCCCTGGTGGTAGTATGCTCTCTTCCATGCCCTTTATTCTTATTAGGTGATGAAGACGAATTTCCCATAACATCTTCCCTGGTATAATAATCCAATAAAAAGAAGAAGAAGAAGAAGAGGAGGTGGAGGAGGGTATTTAAGATGCTGCATATAAACTAGTTACAGAGAGCAGATAAGCTTGAAACTGAAGAGAGACACAAAAGAGGAAAAGATATTTGCTTTGCTTCACATCACAAGAATGGAATATGATGCTTGTAATATTATATTATGCTTGAATCTCGAATATATTATGCTTGTCTCTCGAATATATTATGCTTACCTCTCTCTCAAGTCTTATGGGAAAACTAAGACACAAATCACAGAATATGGAGACTTTTAAACAAACATAAAAACAGACACTATCGTGGGTCAGGACTCAGGACTGACGAGATTAAATAGTATGAATTTTGATCATTTACTGATATGATCTTTTTCCTAATCTCACATAATCTCATGACACATAAACATTGCAATAAATTGGTGGTTGAGATGTGATTGGTTTTCACAACCACTTTATCAACAACTAATCACATGCTTTTAAAATGTTAAGAAAAAAATCATGAAAAAAATCAGATCAGTAGAAGATCCGAATCCAAATAGTATAGTTCGAAATATTCACCAACGGTTCATTTCCCTTAATGGACCGTTGTGAATCGGAAGACTTTTAAGGCCCGTCTGGTGCATAGGATAAAATATGATTATTTTTATGGGATAAGATATGATATGATTGGATTGGATGAGATTAATTTTAATGTTATCATATGTTTGGTGCAATATAGGATATGATTAAAAATAAAGTAATCATTTGTTTGGTGTAACATAGGATATGATTAAAAATAGATGAAGAAATTACACAACCTCCCCTAAATTAGTCAAATTTAACAAAATGAAGGGTTTTTTTTTTTTTTTTTTATCATTATAAACAAGTTTTTAATATTTTCTTTTTAAAAAACAGAATTGAAAAATAAATTAAAAAAAAGATATATTTTTTGATCCAGATCTCTTCCTCCAAAAACCAGTCTTCATGTATAGCCCACGCCCCTCTCTCTCGATTTTTTTATAGACTGAAATTTTTTGAACTTTGATAAAATTATCAACTCATGAATTGATGTATAATACGATCCAGTTTGTATCTCTATGTGAGACACTCACACAAGCTTTTGCTCTCACTCGCAGACAATTTTTTTCTCTCCACCACTCTCTCTCTCTCTCTGATGCAGCAGCAGCTAAGGCAATGGAATACATGGAGCGGGTGGCGAATTCGTATTTCAGTTGCATGGACCAACCAAATCCGGGCAGAATTTCGTGGACCTCTACAGAGGGCATATGAGGTTGGATTGTCTATTATAATATGTTTCCGGAAAGCCCAAGACGAGCCCTACAAATGTTATGAAGACTTCGTCCTCTGTAATAGATCACAACAGGCCCAAATTCGGCCATTTAGATTATTGCGCGAAGACTTGAGATGGACAACAGCTGGACACTGTGAGCTGGACGAGATGATCAGGTCTAAACTTTGTGGACCTCTACCGAGGGCATATGGGATCGGATTGTCTATTATAATATGTTTCCGTAAAGCCCAAGACGAGCCCTACAAATGTTATGAAGACTCCATCTTCCATAACGGGCCCCAGCATGTCCGAATTTGGCTGTTAAGTTTCGTGCGCGGCAAGACAATTGTTGCTTTAATTATTATTTCCAATTATCGTCATGATTTAATACGTTTATTTTATTTCCTTTTAGTTTATATGTAATTAGGTTATTAATTATTTCCCTTTTAGATAGGTTTTTAATGTTTTAGAATTCTTTTGATTTTAGGAGATTTGATATCTTTTCCATTTAGGATTCTTTTCCGTTTGTTTAGGATTTTCTTGTTAGTCAAGTTTTACAATTCTATTTAAGTAGATTGTATTAGGGTTTGAAAGACAGCTTTTGATGAATAAAAAAATATAGAGAATTGTTTCTCAACTATCCATGTACAACATTCTTTGCGAAGATTGAAGTATTTGAAGCCTGTTAACAATCCTTCGTGCGCGAAGTTGAATGTTATCAGTAGCCTGTTATCCTGGTATCCGTGCGCGGATCAACAGCATAATAGTAGGGTTCGTTTCCGGTATTCGTGCGCGAATCAACGGATCCGAATCATTTATCCTATCTTTTATCTATTGTTGTTTTGCGTTGAATATTCCGCTGCATCAGTTGGTATCAGAGCCACCGAGTCTACCGTTGTGCTAGGCTCAGCATCCACAACCGCAACCAACTATCTTCCTCAACACCAAAAATTCACCATCCATATTTATCCACACAAAAAAAACAAAAAAATCTCATGAATCCCCAAAACAAAATTTCCTCCTACCATTCATTGTTTTTCGATGACGATTATGTGTCGGACCCGGTTATCGTTGACTTCGATAAGCCGCCAATTTTCGATGAGGAATATGTGACGGAACCTGTTATTGTCGATTTCGATAAGCCATTGGTTTTTGATGAAGATTTGTTCCAAAACGAGCAGCATGAGAGGGACTCAATTTTTGAGGATTATTTCTATGTTGTTGCCGTGTTTCATCATTCAATAGCATCTCCAACTTATTTGTTCCTCAAAATAGTCAAAATTCGAGGACGAATTTTCTCCAACCTGAAGAGAATGATGCAGCAGCAGCTAAGGCAATGAAATACATAGAGCGGGTGGCGAATTCGTATTTCAGTCGCATGGACCAACCAAATCCGGGCAGAATTTCGTGGACCTCTACAGAGGGCATATGAGGTTGGATTGTCTATTATAATATGTTTCCGGAAAGCCCAAGACGAGCCCTACAAATGTTATGAAGACTTCGTCCTCTGTAATAGATCACAACAGGCCCAAATTCGGCCATTTAGATTATTGCGCGAAGACTTGAGATGGACAACAGCTGGACACTGTGAGCTGGACGAGATGATCAGGTCTAAACTTTGTGGACCTCTACCGAGGGCATATGGGATCGGATTGTCTATTATAATATGTTTCCGTAAAGCCCAAGACGAGCCCTACAAATGTTATGAAGACTCTATCTTCCATAACGGGCCCCAGCATGTCCGAATTTGGCTGTTAAGTTTCGTGCGCGGCAAGACAATTGTTGCTTTAATTATTATTTCCAATTATCGTCATGATTTGATACGTTTATTTTATTTCCTTTTAGTTTATATGTAATTAGGTTATTAATTATTTCCCTTTTAGATAGGTTTTTAATGTTTTAGAATTCTTTTGATTTTAGGAGATTTGATATCTTTTCCATTTAGGATTCTTTTCCATTTAGGATTCTTTCCCGTTTGTTTAGGATTTTCTTGTTAGTCAAGTTTTGAAATTCTATTTAAGTAGATTGTATTAGGGTTTGAAAGACAGCTTTTGATGAATAAAAAATATAGAGAATTGTTTCTCAACTATCCATGTACAACATTCTTTGCGAAGATTGAAGTATTTGAAGCCTGTTAACAATCCTTCGTGCGCGAAGTTGAATGTTATCAGTAGCCTGTTATCCTGGTATCCGTGCGCGGATCAACAGCATAATAGTAGGGTTCGTTTCCGGTATTCGTGCGCGAATCAACGGATCCGAATCATTTATCCTATCTTTTATCTATTGTTGTTTTGCGTTGAATATTCCGCTGCATCACTCTCTCTCAACTTTTTCTTCTTCGATTTTTTTTTTTTCGAGAAACGAATTTCTTCAGAGGTCCTTATTTCATACTAAGCCAACACTGATTTGAAGAAAATAGGAAAATGGAAAATGGATGAGGTTTTTTCAGATTTTTTAGAGCAGCTAGAAGCCGATCTGTGTGGTTTTAAAAAAAAAATAAAAAAATTGATGAAGTAGCCGATCAGATGAAGAAGACGAACAAGAAGATTTGAAGAAGAAGATCTCTTGAAGAAGACGAAGCAGATTTGAAGAAGAAGATTTCAAATAAGATAAAAAGTGTTTGTGTAATTAGACATGGGATACAAATGAATCCCATGCTTTTGAGCCTCACTATTTTGTCCCATTGCAATAGGATAAAAATTTCTGATGGACTAATTTATCCCATTCCACCGGCCAAAAATAAGTCGATTCCTATTCCATGTGTCAAACGGGCCTTTAAGGATTCAAATCATTTGTCAAAAAATGGTGTCTCAATTTATATATAACCAACCAAATTGGGTTATGTCAACCACTTTCATTTACATTTAATTACTTTTTTAAAAAAGTGTATGCACATGATCCAATTTGATTGGTACACCATTTTTTGAATTCGATTTTTAAACCATTTCGGTTCATGTTAATAAAACCGGTTTATGGGAAAAAAAAAAAAAAAAAAAACCAAAAAACAAAACTTATTGACTTTATGGATTGCTGATTACTAACAGTATCTGGATATAGTAGAATGTGGAAGTGAGGTTCAAGCTGCAAAGTGTATTTACAAATAATCAACCAACAGCAGCCAATTGGAATAACAGAACAAGTGTCTGGACCAAGACAGTGTAAATCAGTGTGAACATAAGTGTGGCTGGACCGCAATAGGAGATGCATTTCATACACTTTTTTTTTAGGCTAACACTATCTTGGGCCTTAAGTCTATCAGGACCTAACCAGATTGGCTTTACAAGAGTGATTTAGAATGACAACTCCCACTCTAAAGGAGGTGTGAGATTATATTTATAATATTAGAGTGAATCCTATAGTGGAGATTCATTTTGAAATCTCCAACCACTAAGGTCTAAGGTGAAGAATGTTTGGTATTGATAGAGTTGTTTATACAAGGAAAATTCAAATTTTATCGTCATTCAGAGTCATTTGGTTCCCGTTCTCAACCTTCTTTTCTGCCGTTGTTTAGAGTCGGTCACCGTCGATCGGTTCTTAGCTATCTTCTCTGCCGTCGTTCGGAGTCGTTCATCATCAATTTGGTCTCAGCCTTCTTCTCCGCCGTCGTTTGGAGTCGTTCATCATCAATCTGGTTCTCAGCCTTCTTCTCCGCCGTCGTTGGATATCTTGTACCGGCAACCAAACAATCTTTCAGAGCTCACCGTAACTCCGGCTCTCCTCCTTCATTACTGTCGTATGGATACTTGTCTCCGGAAAAGTCTGGAGGTCAATCCTCCTCCAGCATCGACTTCCGACGGCGGCCACCACTGTTTTTTATTTTTATATTTTTTGAAAATGTGAAACTGTTTTGGTTAGTTTTATTAAATGTAGGGGTAATATTGTCTTTTTTTAAAATGGTGAGGATATTTTGGATATTTCTTAACCATAAATTCAGCTTCTGCTTCCAAAAGCAATCCCCACCCAGCTTTTCAAAAGCTTATTATTGGAGAAGTAAATTGTTAAATAAGTTGCTTTTGAAACGTTTACTAAACATCCATTTGCTCAAAACTTGAGAAATAAGTGATTATTTCTCAAATAAAAGCAATCCCAAATATAGCCGAGTTAGGCTAATTGATTTGACTTTTTGTAGAAACGTGTTAAATTCTCCAAATGTCTTGTTATTTGTGTAAAAGTAAGCAATTTTGAATATAAGTGTGGGACAAAAGAAAGTCAAGAGGAATCGTGGAGGAAGGGAGAGAGATATTGAGGTCGAAGTTATTGGGCTTTATCGATGGGCCTAAAGTAAATGTTTGTGGAGCATTTAGGGTATGTTTGGTAGGGATGAAATAAAATATGAAGGATAGAAATATTTGAAGGGATAGAAAACATGAGGGAAGGAAAGGAAAATGATTTTCCCTTGAGCTATTTGGTAAACAGGAAGGAAAGAAAAGATTTTTTTTTTTATCAATTTTACTAATTTACCCTTGTATTATAGTTTATATATTAAAAAAATTGGATAAATTTGTAATTTTAAGTCCCCAAAAAGCCTTCCCTCCTTTCTCTCCCTTTTCCTCCTGTTTTTGGGAGGATTAAAATTGGTGGGTCCCACCCACAAATTTTTCTTTCCATTTTTCCCTTCTTTCCATTTTTCTCTCCATACCAAACACATACTTTCCCATTTTCTTCTCCCTTTTCCCTCCACCCTTTTCTTTCCTCTTCCTTTTCCTCCATACCAAACACACCCTTACACAAACATTACATGTAGTCATGTACACCCTAAAAAATTACATGTACACCGTAAATTAGTAAGGATTTAAAAATCCAATAATAACCTTAATAAAATTACCAAGAAGACTAAATAATTTGTAAATATACCCACTAATAATTATTAATTAGTTTCCATTTTAATTTTTTTGTTTAATGATTTGGTATTAACATATGTCATTAACAACTCTTTTTATTTTCTTAAACCCTAGATTTTTTTTTAAAATACTAATTTCAAATATATTTTCAATTTCTTTTAAGGAAATACGAATTGATTGCTTAGGTTGGAAAATGAATTAGAATCATTCAAAGTTGGTTGTGAAAAAAAAAAGTTTTATATTTTTATTAGAAGAACAAAATCATTATGCATTGTTTTCTCTGTAATATCTGTAAATTTTCTCTCATAGATACACGTTATAGGTATATCTATAACATATTAATACATATCACCACACTTTTGCCATGTGTATTATTATGATTTGAATTATGTTGCTTACAAGACAAAAGTGTGATGATGAGAGAAAAATTAGTAATATCTGTATATTATTTTTGTTTGTTATCAAGATTAGTTGTTCTCCAATTCCATGTCCTCAGCGGCGGACCGGGCCCAAGTCCCCTGGAAAGGGGCGCCGGAGAGGGTGAAAGCCCCGTCGCGCCCGGACCCTGTCGCATCACGAGGCGCTGTCTGCGAGTCGGGTTGTTTGGGAATGCAGCCCAAATCGGGCGGTAAATTCCGTCCAAGGCTAAATACGGGCGAGAGACCGATAGCAAACAAGTACCGCGAGGGAAAGATGAAAAGGACTTTGAAAAAAGAGTCAAAGAGTGCTTGAAATTGTCGGGAGGGAAGCGGATGGGGGCTGGCGATGCGCCTCGGTCGGATGTGGAACGGTCACAAGCCGGTCCGCCGATCGACTCGGGGCGTGGACCGATGCGGATTGCGGCGGTGGCCCAAGCCCAGGCAATATGCCTGTGGAGACGTCGTCGCCGCGATCGTGGCTGGCAGCGCGCGCCGTACGGCGTGCCCCGTGCACCTGCGCGCTCCTGGCATCGGCCTGCGAGCTCCCCATTCGGCCCGTCTTGAAACACGG
Source organism: Acer yangbiense (assembly GCA_008009225.1). NCBI lineage: Eukaryota > Viridiplantae > Streptophyta > Magnoliopsida > Sapindales > Sapindaceae > Acer > Acer yangbiense. The sequence continues at coordinate 68,965,176 of CM017762.1, forward strand.
ACCAAGGAGTCTGACATGTGTGCGAGTCAACGGGCCAGTAAACCCGTAAGGCGCAAGGAAGCTGATTGGCGGGATCCCTCACGGGTTGCACCGCCGACCGACCTTGATCTTCTGAGAAGGGTTCGAGTGAGAGCATGCCTGTCGGGACCCGAAAGATGGTGAACTATGCCTGAGCGGGGCGAAGCCAGAGGAAACTCTGGTGGAGACCCGCAGCAATACTGACGTGCAAATCATTCGTCTGACTTGGGTATAGGGGCGAAAGACTAATCGAACCGTCTAGTAGCTGGTTCCCTCCGAAGTTTCCCTCAGGATAGCTGGAGCCCGCGGGCGAGTTCTATCGGGTAAAGCCAATGATTAGAGGCATCGGGTAAAGTTTCAATATAGACAATGAGTTTTTATTCCATTTGTTTCAGACAATAATTTTACATTTCTGTGTTTCATAACTTCATGAGAAACCAAGTCATAAGAGGCAAGTGATACAAATGTAGAGCGATTTTCAGATGCAGGATTGGAATCAATGTTGTGGCACTTCCACATTATTGTGAAATCTAATCCCGCACGAAAAAACATGCTGAATCCTCATAATTTTGATACAAATTTATCAGTACAAACATATATATCACAAAGGATGAGAGACACAAATGTACAAGTACAAACATCGCATAGATAATATACACTCTGCACAAATTCAACAATCCAAAACTAATCCTAATATGCGTAGTTTATATTATTAGAATGACAACCGGAGCAGTGATCAAGTGAACAGCCTGAGACGGTTAGTGATCCTTTGACGACATATCGGGCAGTTGGACACTTTGGTGCTGCACTCTCTACAAGTCTGTAATAACATGAATGTTACTCCAAAATGACATGTTTGATGAAATAAAAACCAAAACCAAACAATTTGATACGATGTAGCTCACCATGTGACCACAATTAAAGGCCATGTCCTTTGCACTAGTCAAGCATATTGGGCAAGCCTACAATCAAGTTGGAATATAGAAAGGCAACTCAGTATTTCTGAAATTTGAAAGACTAGCAATCTAAGTTGACCAGCAGCTTTGCCTTACATATATTGGCAGAATGCAATATTGTTATCATACCTGGGTTCGATCATCTATCGCGGGAGATGAAAGGTTGCTTGGTACTTGCTGCAGGGCACGGCGAGTGTAAGGAACCGGAGGAGGTCGTGGAACTATTTTCCTTGCTTTCCCTGTCGTACGTCTTTTTTCCGGTGAAATAAAAACCAAGTTAGTGACATAGTAAGCTTCTATGAAACAGACTTCGATTTATATAAATTTGTTGCCAGTAGAAAATATGTTCAGAAAGTCCTACCCGAGAATACCGAAATCACGGGCTGCTTTATATTGAATGGGAATCTCCATGAGGGCAGCAAGAGCAAAAGCCGCCTCTTTCTCAGCAGGAGTTGTGTTTTTTGACATGATGGCAGTAAAATTAACAAACTGAAAACCAGTAAACACATAAATTTTAGAAGCCTAATGCATATAAAGGCTTAGTTTGACATTGTTATGCTGTAGGGAGAATTGCTTTTGGATTTGCTGTAAGAACGATCAATTGAGTGTTTGGTAAATTGATTTTTAAAAGTGCTGTGAGAACCAAAAGAAATTTCAATGTGTTTGATAAAATGTAAGTAAAAAGTGTTTGACTGTGCAAAATTACTAGAAAGAACATAAATGTATATTGAAGAAGTTTTGAAAATAAATAATTTGTTTTATTGTCGTGTAACCATAAACATGTTATAAAATAAATAATCTGTTTTATTTTTGTATGACCATAAACATGTTATAAAATAAATAAATAATTTGTTTTATTTTTATGTGGCCATAACACATTATTACATTTTTTTTTTTAAATCTATTGCCATATATATTACTTATATATCAATAATCTATTGTCTTTTCATTACTACTTCCCACTCTAAAAGCTACAAAAAATAGCTTCTCAAAACTGTCGTTGGGGAAGCCAAAAGTGACCAAAAGTACTTCTCTGGAATTTTACCAAACACCCTAAACTCAGTTCAGAATCAATTTTGACCCCAAAAGCAGTTCAGGAAGCATTCCCAAACTGAGCCAAAGAAACATTTGCGCCGCAGCTTTGCATTGAAAGTGCAATACCTGAAAGTTGTCAAATTCGCGTGCAGGAATCTTGTCATCAAATCCTTGCATGTCTTCCCAAGGTCCATCCCCAACTCCTATGAGAACTATTGATAGTGGATGTGAACTAGTACAAGAAAATGAAACTCAGGTCTCAGTTTTAACAAGCTTCTTGTCATTTTACAGCATAGCTAGTGAATGCATGAGAAAGCACATTAACCAATTTTCTTGGGCTGCTTTATCTAAAGTAAATTTCCTTCTTGATATTCTCTATATCATAGTGCAGAAGGGAATCTTAAAAAGTCTACCTTGCATTGACAATAGACTTGATTGTTTTCTCTTCTTGAGGACTCAATTCTCCATCACTTGTATTGACACTCCTTGTAACCTACGATAACAATGAGTACGGTAAGTCATTGTGTGCATGAGAGAGAGAAAGAGGGAGAGATTGGAGGTTCAGATTCAACCTGTCCATCTGCAATGATAACTAATACATGATACTGGCCACCGCTCTTCTCCACAATGTCAATTGCAGCGTCAATCACCGGTGCATAAGAAGTTGGCCCTTTTAACAATAAGGAAGATATAAATCCAATCATAATTAGACAATATGAAATTGCTTAACTATATGAAAAGTAAAGGATCAGAGCTCACAAGTCTCTATGTCAACAATACAGCAGTTTCTAACCTGAAAGCTTCAAGTTTGGAACTATGCTTCTGTAGCAAGCCAAAACTTCTTCAAAACCATTGCAAGGAGTATGATCACTGTGAAAACTAAACACTTCCTGATCATGTGTGGTAGCTGAAATATATAAGAAAATTCAATATAGTGATTGTGCTTGAGAATAAAAGAAAACAGTCAATATACTAGACTTCTGGAGGATCATATAGCTTACTTACCATCACCAAATCCAAAACAAGGAATCAAGTTGTCATCGTCAAAGGGAGCCAGAGTTTTTCCAATGATACTGATAGCTTTCTCATATGGATTTGAGGTGTCACCAATAGCATGAAGACTCCGATTATTGAATGAGACCTTGCCTTCAATAACAATATTGATACATTGGCTTCAAACAGATACCAACCACAGACAAACCAGTTCAAAAGTATAAAAACATAAAGCATATTTCAATTAACCATGAAACATCTAATGCAAAACAACATAGCAAACTTTTAACAGTCATTTATATGCAGCGCCTGCAAAAGGTATTATGACCTTCAACATAATTCTGCTTAACTTGGAAACATATTGTGTCAAGTTTTAACTTGTGAATAACGCATAATACCACTTTTTAAATGAGTTCAGTTTCACTCAAGATTCTAAGATTGAATTTTGAGCTTTGGGCCAGTTGAACAATTTATACCAGTCCATTCATTGCTTTTCGTGAAATCGAATCCAAGAATGAGATTGGATGATTCTAGACCAGATTCTCTCAATGCTGCCGTTACCTGGAAAAAGGGCATAGCATTATCCGAGTATTAGAATTTATACAGAGTAGAAGACTGCTTTCTTGCACATATACAAGGAAACAACAAATCCATGTTACATTATTAGGCTATATGCACATTGCAATCAAAATTTCCCTTTAAACTTACACATCAAAACAATCAAATCGAATCCATAGTACTTATTCTTGCTGCATGTTCGGGGAAAGCATTCATAGTTGTACTTTGTATATAGTATTGACTTTTGATTCATGTACAAAAATCAACTATGAGAACACTGTGATCTCATACGGCTATGCAGTGCAAAGACCTCACCAATCATTCAAACTTAGCAAGTTCCATTGCCTTGAGCACTTTTTTCTAACAAAGTCAGAAAACATCCCAAACTCAACAAAATTTTACCAGCATGTAACATGTTTTTGGTACTATCAAAAGCACTACTACTATGTAATTAAGTTTACTTTCACACATGTTTTTCTTTAGAACAAAAAGTTGAGTTGTTAAGAGATAAGAAATTGGTGAAAGGTTAGTAAGAGGTGGAGAATTCTTCCAAATGAGAAGGACATAAAATAGTTGTCCAATAACATCCAAACACACGTATGCATTCAGGATGAATTTAAATTCAAAATCATCCAGCGGTAGGTCCAACAATTTAAGCTTTGAAAGTAAAGTGATAGTGTGAAAATTAATTAGATTGGATCCCACAATCACATGTTTCACCACTACAAAAAAAAAATACTCATCTTCTCCATTAACAAAAGAGGATCAGTCAAGTCTACTGCATTATGGGACCACCAATCAAGTATTCAATTCAAACACTTGATATTCGTATAGAAACAATTATTGTTTTATGTACCCCAAAGGTTCCCAAAGCAACAACAACCGTGTTGACCAGGACTTAAACGCGTCTTCAATCAACCAACTTGGTGAGAAAACAATTACATATTTAAATGTGCATATGCTTTGTTTGATTGATTATGTAAGTCTCAACTTGGATTGGATGCCATATTCAACTTTAAGCTATTGTCATCTAAAGCTCCGATAGGAATCAAAATGTTGATAAAGATGGAAGCTTTCTCACAAAACTTAAATATTTATTTCTTCTCTCTTATTGTTTCTCTGTTTTTGTTTTTTCTTTTGGCTTCTTTAGTGTTTTGTTCTGTTTTGTCATAGTTTATCTTAGAAACTGCTACACCTAAAATTTTAAGCACTCCGATCCATACGCTCTCTGATAAAAATGAGTTGTGACCAGCAACAATATATAAGCACTTAGAACATCTCTAAGAGTCTCCCTTTGAGACCCTTTTATTTACAGGCGGATGTTGTTGTAAGGGGCTATTAAGGGGGTACGTGTTCCAAAAATACTCCCTTAAATGGCCCCTTTAATAATTATCTTATGTTTTAATTTAAAATTATTATTTATAGTGAAAAAAAAATTGTCGGTAATTCAAAAAAAAAAAAAAATTACCCATTGGACAATAAAAGAGCTATTGTGATTCAAAACTTAAACATATGCTGCTTTTAACAAATAAAATAAACTTAAATACGTAGAGCCCACTAAGAGTATCTCCAACAGTCTCCCTTGAAGACCCCTTTAACTTAATTAAGGGAGAAGCTGAATTTTTGTAGCTCCAACAGGTCCTTTTAAAGCTCCCTTAAATATGTTTTGGTGGAGCTCACTTCCTTAATTAAGGGGTGGCTTCAGCCCCTCTAAAGTGTGCTCCACATATTTAAATTTATTTTATTTTTTGAAAAACACCAAATATTTAACTTTTAAATCCCAATAATATTTATTATCCATTGAATAATTTGTTTTACAATAATAATTACAAAATAAAACATCAAAGTAATAATAAAAAATATTAGGGAAGTCATTTAAATGAGTATTGTTGAAACACATACCACCTTATAATCCCTTATTACAATAATATTCACCGACCACCATTATTTAAAGGAATCTCTAAAGGAGACGGTTAGAGATGCTCTAAAATCACCCTTTAATTAAAGAGTGAACTCCACGGAAATCATTTAAGGGACCTCTTAAAGCTGGAAAAAATGCAGTTTATTATCCTTTAATTAAGTTAGGGGGTCTCATAGCTAGTTTACCCAACCCACCCAACTACTTTACTTTTATCTAACACTATGTCACTATCAAGTCACAGTCTACTCTACCCACCACCCAATTTTAAATGAAGAGATTAGATATGGACAGGGGCAGACCATCGTGGAGGGGACCCCCATGATTTTGAAAAAATTATATTTAAGTTATTATTTTATTATTAAAAATACAAAATTACTAGTCTATATTCTATGCACACTTCACGTTAGCTCCGGTCACTATAGGTTGTTTTTATAATAAAAAAATTATAAAAATATTAAATATTAATACAAAGTTCTCACATCTCACGTTTTCCATGAACAAATTTTCATTGAGCCTAAAGTCTACCTCCCAATTTTGGTTGTTACTTGTTTCTGGTATCTTCTCTGATGCGAGGAAGCTGAAGATGAATGTACTCTCATGACATTTTTCTAAATAGGTATACTTTAACATTTTTCAGTTTAATCTACGTAGGAAAAAAATGCTAATTTGATTATTTATGGCATCATTATGCATACCGTAGAAACCTCAAACTTCTAGTTTCCCCTGGATATGGAGTTAACCTTTTCTAACTAAGAACAGAATTTATTTATTTTATTTAAATAAAAAAAGAAAAATGAACAATTGAAACAAGAAATAAAAGGGGAAAAAAAAAACCTGATCAAGGGTTTTGAAATTGTCAGGGATAAAAGAGTATTTGGTCTTCTTGTCCTTAAAAGGGTTGGTGATGTTCTTGTCATGATGATTACTACTGCTGCTAACAGTGGATGGCTGTCTGGACATGGTTGGATATCTGGGATCAGTAAAAGAAGATGAAGACGAAGACGAAGAAAAAGAATTAGTTGTTGCAGTAGTAGTCTTGGTTAGGTTGGAGTGGTTGCTGCTTCCAGTACCGGAGATACTCCTGGTTTGAACATGTTTTCTTCCATTCCTTCTATTACTGTTACGCGATGAACACGAATTACCCATAACATCTTCCCTGGTATAATAATCCAATAAGAAGAAGAAGAAGAAGAAGAAGAAGAGGAGGAGGGTATTTAAAATGCTGCATATAAACTAGTTATAGAGAGAGAGAGCAGAATCAGCAGATAAGCTTGAAACTGAAGAGAGACACAAAAGAGGAAAAGAGATCTGCTTTGCTTCACATCACAGAATGGAACAGGATGCTTGAATTATATATTATGCTTATCTTGCGAATATTATTACCTTTCTCTCAAGTCTCCTGGAAAAACTTAGACACAAATCAGAGAATGGGGGAGAGTGGGAGACTTTTAAACAAACAAAAATCGACGGACACCATCGTGGGTCAGGACTGACGAGAGTCACGAGATTAAATATTCACCAACGGTCCATTTCACCAACGGTCCAATAAACCCATTAATGGACCGTTGTGAATAGAAAGACTTTTAAGAATTCAAATCATTCTTTAAAAATAGAGTGGCGATATTGGCACCCCTTAAAAACCGTATATACACCCCTTTCGTAAGTACACCCATAAAAAAATTAAAAAAATCTTTAGTTTGTATATAAACCTCACTTAATACCAAAACTACCCTTTTTTTAATTAATGCCAAAAATAATTGGTGCTTGTACATTTTGTCTTTGTGAGATTAGTAAATTACTGGAAAAAAAAAATTATGAAACTAAAATTATAAACAAAAGAATAAATGGGTTCCAAATATTTAAAGAATTGACATGGCAATTTCTTTGAACTCGGAAACGAAAATAACCACCAAAAAATAATAATAATACTAATAATAATAATAAAAAACTTTAGAAGAACCATTTTCTTCTCCTCACAAGAAAAGTCATTTTTACGGAGGCAGTTAAAAATTAAGAGAAGAAGAAGATAACTTGAGAGGTTTTTAATGGAAAGAGACAACTGTTGCCGGCAATTAAAAAAAAAAAAAAAAGAAGCATAAACTAATTAGAACAAAAAGATTGAGTAGATTATATATTAAAAATAAAATTGAGTGAATTTCACAACCTCAAACATGAAAGTATGAAACAACCATTCCAAATCACCAATATTCTTATCAACGGGGAGTAGAATTTCAAGTACTGGGTTTTCTAGAAAACTAAAGTTTCACTGCTTAAGAATATACAACTACTTTGGGTGCATGATTTTGATTCACAATTTTTTTTTATAAACAATTAAAATAGAACATTGATTAATAATAATTGGTGGGTACTTTTGTTTTGTTTTTGAAGTATTTTGGTTCCTGTACTTAACAACTAATTTAGTTATTTTAGTAATTTTATTCAAGGGTGTTATTGAATTTTTAAAAATATATTAATTTAGGGTGTATATACGGTTTTTAAGGGGTGCAAATACCGTCACTCTAAAAATATTGATGTTTCAATTTGTATCTAACCAATCAAGTTGGGTTATATCAATCATTATTATTTACGTTTAATTTTTTTTATTTTTTAAACGTGTACATATGGCCCAATTTTATTAGTTAAACACAAATTAGGATATCATTTTTTAACCGGTGAATTGAATCAGACTTTTAAACCATTTCGGTTTGTGTTAATAAACCGGTTTATGAAAAAAAAAAAAAAAAAAATCTCATTGATTTTATGGATTGCTGACAGTATCCGAATATAGTAGAATGTGGTAGTGAGGTTCAAGCTGCAAGGTTTATTTACAAATAGCCAACCAACAAGAGCCAATTGGAATAACAAAACAAGTGTCTGGACCAAGACGGTGTAAATCAGTGTGACTGGACCGCAATGGCAGATGCATTTCATACACTTTTTTTTTTTTTGTTTCTTTTTAAAAGCTAACACTATCTTGGGTCTAAAGTCTACCGGGACCTGACCATATTGGCTTTACAAGAGTGATTTAGAATGACAACTCCCACTCTAAAGAAGGTGTGAGATTATATTTACGATACTAGAATGAATCCGGTAGTGGAGATTCATTTTGAAATCTATAACCATCTAAGGTAAAGAATGTTTGGTATTGATAGACTTGTTTATACATGGAAAATTCAAATTTTTTACTTTTCCCACTCCTCTTGGTTTGTGTCAACATTAAGTTAGGCTAATTGATTTGACTTTTTTTTTGTAGAAATGTGTTAAATTCTCCAAGTCTATGTATTAGTAAAAGTAAGCCAAGGGGAATCGTGGAGGGAGGGAGAGAGATATTGATGTCGAAGTTATTGGACTTTATCGATGGGCCTAGAGTTGCTGTCAAAGCAAGTTTGTGGAGCATTTACAAAAACATTACATGTAGTCATATACGCCCTAAAAAATTACATGTACACTCTAAATTAGTATGGATTTAAAAATCCAATAACTGTTGTGAATAGGGAGACTTTTAGGGCCTGTTTGTTAGCCTGTATTGGACTGTATAAGTCAATTAAAATGTATTATATAATGCAAGCACTTGATATTGCATTTATGGATGGCCATTGGGGAAATAGGGATGGATATAGGTCCTCCTATCCCTATCCCCAATTTTCTCCATTTTTCTCTATTTTCCCGTTTTTCCCATTTCCTCATTTTCCATATTTAATTAAAAATTACATGCTTAGTAAAATAGAAAGAATAAAAATATTAAGAAATATATATATATACTTAGTAAAATAGAAATAATAAAAAAAATTAAGATATATATATATATATAAGGTTTGGGGGCCCCCTCAAAAAAAAGAATCAATTTGGGGATAAAATTCATCCCTATCCCCACCCCCCATTTCCTTATTTTCCCCAAAAAAAAAATCCCCCACCGAAGATAGGGGAGTGAGGATTTGAGTCCAGTGGATAAATGGTCATCCTAATTGCATTAGCTAATGCAAACAGGATCTTTAATACAGCCCTTGCCGCACTAAATAAATACATAGAAAGTTAGAAACATCATGGGTTTAGGCTGTATTAGAGCATCTCCAATGCTATTATGCATTTGGAGAAGGATATAGATATTAAAAAAGTTAAAAAAACTCTCTTCAATGCTATTATCTAAGTTGAATATGGAGATGATGTGGCCAAAAAAAAGTTAGAGAATATGGAGTTGGGTTTCTAATTCTAGAAACTCTCCTAGAAATGCTGACTAGGATTTCTAACTCTTTCCACCAATAAGATTATAGCTTTCAACTCTTTCCACCAATAAGATTAAACCTCATTTAATTGTAAAATAAAAGAGGAGAGAGGGTGTAATAATTGTTTTATTATGATTGGACATAAAATGGATACATATTTGACTTTAGATAATTGCATTGGAGATGTGAGTATGCATTTCTTTAATTTTTTTTCAAAAGTGGGCCCATAATTAATAGAAATGCTGATGTGACACTATTTAGAAATTCAAAAATGCATATTTGCATTGGAGATGCTCTTAGAATCTTCTCACATCTCTATCTTTTCTCTCACAACACACCACGAGCCTCTTCATATGTGCACGTGCACATGCAATTTAACCATTCTTGGGACTTAGTCAGAGTTAGTTGCATTGATTTGGTTAATAAGTGGATGCCACTTAAAAAATATATATATTTTATATATATCATTTTTCTATTGTCAGTTCGTCCTGATATAAAATATATTAGGACGAAGAATGTGAACCATTAGATTTACATACTTTGACTCAAAGCATAGTTTTCCTTAGCTTTGATGTATGGTTGTTTGACATTGTAACCTAAAATTATCAAATAATTTGGTTAACCGATACTTTATAAATTATAACACTATAAATAATAAATAGCAGTTCGAAAAATAAATTTATAAAAAAAATTAATAATAAGAAAACACTGTCTTAAAATTATTAAAAACAAACCCAAAACTCTAACTTGTTAATTTGAAAAAAATAAATTTTAACTAATAAAACCTGAACCGAAGAACCGAATATGAATATATTTTATATTTCATTTTGTAACAGAGAATCTTATAAAGGAAGGAGATAATTATTGGGAGGAGAGAATTGAGATTTGGGACGTTAGAGCATCCACAATAGTGGATAAAAGAGACCCACTTTTAAGAGATCCATTTTTATTTGGATCCAATAGTGCTACAATGGTAGAAAAGTGGATCCAAAAAATAAGACCCATTTGTGGGCTCCATCCAATTAGACCCAAATGGAGTTCCACATGTGGAACCCAATTTGGGTCTTGCCCAATGATTAGGATTGGGTTCCCAACACCTCCCAATCATTGGGTTGGACTTATATATATATATATATATATATATATATATATATATACAGAAATTCTATTATCAGTTCGAACTGACAAAAGTTATATCAATTCCTTGCATGTGGGCCACTGGATTTAAATACTTTGACTTGGCTATATGCATTTGTCATTCAAAGTATTTAAATACAGTGGCAGGAACTGATATAACTTTTGTCAGTTCGAACTGATAATAGAAAGACTGTGTATATATATAATTTAAATTTAAATATATAATTATTAATTTCAATAATTATATATATAATGAAAAAATATAAATAATTTTAATTTTAATTTTAAAATTTTATTTTAATGAAATTAAAATAATTTGAATGAAAACATTAATTTTTTGAAGGTTTGGAACCGGAACCGGAACCAAACCTTCAAAACCGGAATCAGAACCGAACCTTCAAAACTGGAACCAAAACCAGTTTTGAAGGTTCGGAATTAGAACCAAACTGGAACTGAAACCGAAACCGAAACCGAAACCAAAACCGAAACCGAACCCGAACCCGAACACGAACAGTCGGAACCGCCATAACCGAACCGGAATTGAGGAACCAAGGAACCGGAATCGAAAACTCTCCGAGGGAGGTTCCGTTTTCAAAACCGCCACTTTTCGGACCGGAACCGACGCTATGTCTAATCGTAGACAATATTTTATTTTAAATATTTATTTTTATTGTTAATGCAATTCGGTTGTGATAATTTTAAATTAATAAATTGTTTTATTTTTAATTAATTATAATTTGTTAAATAATTATTGATAGTGTTGATATTTTAAATATATTATATAATTTATTTATTAATATATATATATATATATATATATATATATATATATATATATATATATATATATATATATATAATATTTTAAAGATGAGCAATGATTACTTGAAAAAAAATTAAAAAAGTGGATCCACTTTTACATTTCCAATTTACTCTCATTGTGGGGAAAATAGACCCAAATTAAGTGAATCCAAATGACAATGCCCGCTTTTAAAAAAGAAGACCCATTTTTGATGATGTGGCACCAAATGGGTCTTATTTTTAGATGCAACCATTGTAATGCTCTTAGAGCATCTCCAATGCAAATATGCATTTTTGAATTTCTAAATTGTGCCATATCAACATTTCTATTTATTATGGGCCCACTTTTGATTTTTTTTTTTTTAGAGAAATGCATATTCACATCTCCAATGCAATTATCTAAGAGCATCTCCAATGCTATTATACATTTGGAGAAAATGGAGTGCCACATAGGATATAGATATTAAAAAAGTTAAAAAAACTCTCTTCAATTCTATTATCTAAGTTGAATATGGAGATGATGTGGCCAAAAAAAAGTTAGAGAATATGGAGTTGGGTTTCTAATTCTAGAAACTCTCATAGAAATGCTGACTAAGATTTCTAACTCTTTCCACCAATAAGATTAAAGCTTTCAACTCTTTCCACCAATAAGATTAAACCTCATTTAATTGTAAAATAAAAGAGGAGAGAGAGTGTAATAATTGTTTTATTATGATCGGACATAAAATGGATGCATATTTGACTTTAAATAATTGCATTGGAGATGTGAATATGCATTTCTCTATAAAAAATTCAAAAGTGGGCCCATAATAAATAGAAATGCTGATGTGGTACTATTTAGAAACTCAAAAATACATATTTGCATTGAAGATGCTCTAAAGTCAAATATGTATCCATTTTATATCCAATCATAATAAAACAATTATTACATTCTCTCTCCTCTTTTATTTTACAATTAAATGAGGTTTAATCTTAAGCATTAATCTTATTGGTGAGAAGAGTTAGAAATCCTAGTCAGCATTTTTAGGAGAGTTTCTAGAATTAGAAACCCAACTCCATATTCTCTAACTTTTTTTTAGCCATATTATCTCTATATTCAAATTAGATAATAGCATTGGAAAGAGTTTTTCTAGCTTTTTTAATATCTATCTTATGTGGCACTAGGGATGGCAATTAAACCCGAACCCGTGGGACCCGCCCGAACCCAACCCGCTTAAAGAGGGTTTGGGTTGGGATAAGTGTACCCGTGGGCGGGTTTGGGTTTGAAAATTGTACCCATCACGGGTTCAGGTTTGGGTATGGATTTAGAAAAAAATCCATACCCGAACCCATGTACCCGCGAACAATAAAAATTATATAATATTTTATTATTTAAAATATTATAAATTTAAACTCCAATAAAAACTTTTTAATTATATAGAAAATAAAATATAAACATTTCAATCTATTAAATGTTTTTATTCTTTAAAATTATAATATTTCATATATTTAAATAATATAGAAATAATTTTCAACAAAAAAAAAATTGGCGGGTTCGCGGGTTCGTGGGTTTTACCCATGGACCTACTTGTTTCACGGGTTTGTGGGCGGGTTTGGGTGTCCCCTAAACCCGAACCCGAACCCGAACCCGAACCCGATTATTTTCACGGGTTCATGGGCGGGTTTGGTAGACACAAAATTTCGTGGGTTTGGGTTTAGATTTTACCAAACCCGTCCGAACCCGCTCCATTGCCATTCTTATGTGACACTCCATTTTCTCTAAATGCATAATAGCATTGGAGATACTTTTAGAGAGAGAGTTGAAACATGAGAGAGAGAGAGAATGGATGTTGAGGGGAGAGGTGTGATGGGAATAGACGTTTGATGGATTGATGTGAAAGGATTAATAATTACAAAAAACAAAAATTTCAAAATGCTGACCCGACGGCTATAGTTCGTGTCAGCTTCCCCTTTGGTCCACCCTAGTTTACACTTTAGAGTCCGTTTGGTAGAGAGGAAAGAAAATAAGAAGGATGGAAAGATTTGGAGGGATAGAAAATATGAGGGAAAAAAAGAAAAATGATTTTCCCTCATGTTGTTTGGTAAACAGGAAGGAAATAAAATATCATTTTATTAATTTTACTATTTTACCCTTATATTATATTTTATATATTAATTTTTTTTTGGATAAAATTGTGATTTACCTAAATGGTAGGCCCCATTCTTTTTTTTCCCCTTTCTTTCCCTCCCATTTCCTCCCACTTTTGGGAGGAAAGAAATTGGTGGGCCCCACACCTATTTTTCTCTCCACTTCTCCCTTTTCCCTCCATTTTTCCCTCCATACCAAACACACACTTCTCCCTTTTCCCTCCACTTTTCCCTCCACCCCTTTCTTTCCTCTCCCTTTTCCTCCCTACCAAACATAGCCTTAGTGTTGCACTTTATCCACTTCCACTTTTGTTGCTTTTGTTGCTTAGTTGTTGCATTGTTTACCTGTTTTCCAGTTGTAGTGGGTGAATGATTCGTCTCCAGTGTAGGTTATAAATTAGCCAGTTTAAATTTAATAAAGCAATCAAGAATATAATCCAATTATCCTTCTTATCTCTTTTTTTTTTTTGATAAAACCGAAACTGGAAAACAAACAAACAAGAAGGAACAACAGAAAACCGATACAACAAAAGGAGACAAGCCCCCAAACTAAACTACCCAGACATATCAGTCTCCACTTCCCTCCTAATGCAATCTGGAACATCTTCCATCCAGAAGGCACTTTCGTCCAAACTGAGAGCTTTCTCAGCTAAACCCTTGGCCACTTTGTTGGCTTCTTTACTGATAACACAAACAGCTGTCTCTTTCTCCTTGTCAATTAAACGATTAATATCCGAGACAATCGCACCATACTCCGAATCGAGATACAAGCCCTCCCTAATCCATTTAACCACAGTGGCTTCATCAGACTCTATCTTTTTCAGCCTTAACCCACAATCATTACTGAATTGGATGCATCTCAGAATAGCCATCAACTTAGCAGTTTTAATACTAAACGTACCTTCGAAGATAATGGAACCTGCAGCAAGAACATTCCCCTCAGAATTCCTTATGATCAGGCCAATTCCCACTGTGCCATTCCCTTGGTCAAGCGCTGCATCACAATTAGCATTATAGTCATCAATGTCAGGAGGAGTCCAGCGACCTCTTCTGATGTCATCATAAATTACCTCTCTCCTAACCTCCGAATTGGATCTTCTAAACTCCTGCAGAAACTCTTTACTCCAGCCGACCACATCTTCCATTTTGTGCTTCTTAGCTTCGTGGATCGTAGAGTTACGACAAAACCAAATTCTCCACACCACGACACAAAAAAGCTCGCTATTCTTCACATTCACAGGGGAAAAACAATCAAAGACCAGGTCAAGGAAGTTATTGTACTGGCCTTTAAGAATCATCTTTCTGCTGAACCAAGCATCTCTGATAGGCTGTAACTTGCTGCAGGTCCAAAGATCATGCACAGTGGTATCCGTGGCTCTCTTACAAAACTCACAACTCCCATCTGTGATAACACCTCGGCGATCCACATTACTCTTCGTAGGTATCCAACTCTCTGCAACTCCTCCACTCTTCAATTATTATTTCTCTCCATACCTATCTCTTCTTTTTGTCTCTCCATCGTTTTTCTTTTATAGATTTATTAATTTTTAATCAATCAAAACTCCATCACCGAGTCGTTTCTTCTGGGTCTCGCCTGCGCCGACAACATGTTAGGTGTTGCATTTGGGTTTGGGTTTTTTTGGCCGGCGGCGGCGGTTGATGGTGGGGGGTTATGTATTGGTTTGGGTTTTGTTTGGAATCAGCTGTGGCCTCATCTCTCTCTTCTTCTTCTACTTTCTCTCTCACACTTCTGATTTAAGGTTTAGGTTTTGTATTTGTGTTTGAGCGGTTGGGTGTTTGGCTGATGGAGCAATCGAACCAGGTGTGCGTTGAATATTGATTGATTTTTTTTTTATTTTTTTTTCAGGGTTCGGTGGTGTGAATGTGTGATTGAACATATGTATTATTTAATACAGTACAATACATTACCCAACAATTATTAATAAGTTCTAATGCAATACATCACCAAACATATTATTGCATTAACAATAATAAATTACAATCTAATCCAGTACAGTCCAATACTATACAATACAATACGGCGTGTCAAACGAGCCTTTAAGGATTCAAATCGGTAGTTAAAAAAAAGTGTTCCAATTTATATCTAACCAACCAAATTATGTCATATTTTAATTATTTTTTTAAAAAAACGTGTACATATGATCCAATTTAGTTGGTTATATACAAATTAGGATACCATTTTTTGACCGGTTATTTGAATATGACTTTTAAACCATTTTGGTTCGTGTTAATAAAACCGGTTTATGGAAAGAAAAAAAAACTCGTTGACTTTATGGATTGCTTAAACTCTTAAAGTATCTGAATATAGTAGAATGTGGTAGTGACTCAAGCTGCAAAGTGTATTTACAAATAGCCAACCCACAGCAGCCAATTGGAACAACAAAACAAGTGTCTGGACCAAGACAGAGTGTAAATCAGTGTGAACATAAGTGTGGCTGGACCGCAATAGGAGATGCATTTCATACACTGTTTTTTTTTTTTTTTTTAATTCTTTTATTCATTTTGAAATCTCCGACCACTAATGTTAAGATGAAGAATGTTTGAAATCTCCAAGAATGTTGTTTATACATTGAAAATTCAAATTCTTTTACTTTTCCCACTCCTCTTGGTTTGTGTCAACATTAAGTTAGACTAATTGATATGACTTTTTGTAGAAATGTGTTAAATTCTCCAAATGTCTACGTATTAGTTTGTTATTTGCGTAAAAGTAAGCCATTTGGAATATAAGTGTGTGGGACAACAGAAAGTCAAGAGGAATCGTGGAGGGAGGGAGAGAGATATTGATGTCGAAGTTATTGGGCTTTATCGATGGGCCTAGAGTTGCAGTCAAAGTAAGTTTGTGGAGCATTTTACACAAACATTACACCCTAAAAAATTACATGAAGACCCTAAATTAGTATGTATTTAAAAATCTAATAATAACCTTAACAAAATTACCAAGAGGACTAAATAATTTGTAAATATACCCACTAATAATTATTAATTATTTTCCATTTTAATCTTTTGTTTAATGATTTGATATTAACATATATCATTAAAAACTCTTATCATTTTCTTAAACCCTATATTCTTTTGTTAAATACTAATTTCAAATATATTTTCAATTTCTTTTAAGGAAATACGAATTAATTGCTTAGGTATGGAAAATGAATTAGAATCATCAAAAGTTGGTTGTGAAAAAAATAAGTTTTAAATTAATCTTTATTATTTTTATTAGAAGAACAAAATCATTATGCATTGTTTTCTTTGTAATATTTGTAAATTTTCTCTCATAGGCACACGTTATAGGTATATCTATAACTTATTAATACACATCACCACACTTTTGTCATGTGTATTATTATGATTTGAATGATGTTGCTTACAAGACAAAAGTGTGGTGATGTGTATTAATATGTTATAGATATACCTAAAATGTGTGCCTATGAGAGAAAAATTAGTAATATCTGTATATTATTTTTGTTTGTTATCAAGATTAGTTGTTCTCCAATTCCATCAAACATTTTTCTACTTCTAAATCAATTAGGATATGACACAAACATTTTTGTCTGTATTTGGCCTTTGATAGTTCAAATTATAGTTCAATATGAAAAAACAAAATATAAATTAAAGCCTACTAATTTGCCCCAATAGGCCCAAAACCGAAAAAAACCAAACCAAATCGGTTCAGTTCAATCGGTTTTTGATCGGTTAACAATTGTAAAATTTATCGGATCTAAAAAACCGAATAGTATCGGTTTTTTATCTTTTCACTTAAAATGTGAACCGATTCATTAAACGTCTACCCCTAATAATTTGTATTCCTTAAATCTAGTACTTTAATATAATTTTTTCTTTTTAAAAAAAAAGTGTGGTGATGTGGTGATGTGGCAGCTGATAAGGAAATGCCATATCAACTGTCACATCAAGTTGGATATAAATGATGGACAAAAGTGTTGGATGTTTACCATTATCCAAAATACAATACATTAGAATTAGATAAAAGATAATTTTGACATTAAGTGGGTTTAATAACAAACTATAGATTTTTTAAACAGGGTTTCTTTTGACGATCCAAGTTTTTCATTTACACTTCTTTTTCTAAAGACACTCTAATCTAAAAATTTTAATTTAAAAAAGAGTGGTGTTATCGGCACCTCTCTATCAACCTAATAATGCTCCACTTAAAAAAATTGATTTAATCATATAAAATTAAATGATTTTATTAATTTTTTATTTATTTCCAAAACTACCATTTTTACTTAATTTTTAAACTTAACACACCCCATCTTTCTATCTTCGATCTCTAACTCACAGTCTTTCTTCTTCACAATCTCCCACCTTCTCCTCCATCTTAAATTTTTAAAACTCATAAAGTAAACTTTTTTTTATATATTTGGGTTTTAAAAACTTTTGCTTTTATAAATCTAAAAACATAATAAAGAACTTGTATTTTAAATTAGTGATTTTAAAAAAAAATAACTGAATGGATGCCACCATTGAAGGTGACCTCTAGGTCTCCCCAATTATTTTGTTAATGTTTTTTATTTATTTATTTATTTATTAAAATAAAATAATGGATTGAGACTTGAGAGGAAATTTCTTGGTGGAACGAAAAGGAAAAAAAAACCAGCCATTGATATAAAAAAATATAGCCCAAAAACAAACACAAATAGTTAATTAAAAATGCAACAGGTAGGTTAACTGCTTTGATGAATCATCACAGATTCACAGGAACACAAGTAGGACCTCCAAACATCATCAACAGAGTGTAAAAAAAAAAAAGGTGTTGAAATCAGAAGGATTGATAGCAGAAAAAAATGATGATCACAAATGAGAGATGGACAGGGAGAAAGAGAAAGGCAGTGGCCTGGATTTTTATTTGTAAATTGCTCTGTGACGAATGGGCTTATGCCATCAAGCCACGTCACAATTTTCACCCGATCCATTCATGCATTGTCCTCTACTGAAAATGTTACTTTTTTTTGCAGCTCCGGTACAATAATATCATCTATTTATTTATTTAATTTTTTTTCTGAATTTCTAAAACATGGAGGTCGGGGTGGGGTTGATTATAGTTATGAACTTACGATACGATAGAAGAAAAAAAGAAAAAGAAAAAAGGTCTGCACATGGTGTTTGTGCACCTCTCTATCCACGTTAGTGGTCGGGTTCATGTCCCACTATGCTTATTTATCGATGTGTGTGCAGTGTTTTCTCTTTTATTGTGGAAGTAGATGCATCTAATTGTGGGAGTAACTCTAATATTTTTTGTTGTTCGGTATCAATTTTTTTTAGTAATAAAAATTAAAAAGCACAGTCAATGTGGGAGAGTTCATGATAAGAAGAAGTTGATTTAGTGGTTTGCCCCTCACAACTATATCAAGAGGTTGTATGTTCGAGTCTGTCCCCCTCTCCCAAATCTCGAAGAATTATTGTAATATTTCAACAATAACAAAAAAGTGGGAACGTTCATATTTTTCAGTTATATTTGTGTCCCCATATTTACTTTTTGAATTTAGTTATGACTTATGAATTGACATATTACTGAAATTAAGTACTAAAAGAGTTTACCCAAAAAATTTATAATTGTTTGTTTCTTAATTTTTAAACTTAACACACCCCATCTTTCTATCTTCGATCTCTGACTCACAGTCTTTCTTCTTCACAATCTCCCACCTTCTCCTCCATCTTAAATTTTTAAAACTCATAAAGTAAACTTTTTTTTATATATTTGGGTTTTAAAAACTTTTGCTTTTATAAATCTAAAAACATAATAAAAAACTTGTATTTTAAATTAGTGATTTAAAAAAAAATAACTGAATGGAGGCCACCATTGAAGGTGACCTCTAGGTCTCCCCAATTATTTTGTTAATGTTTTTTTTAAAAAAAAATTTTTAATTTTTTTTATTTATAAATAAAAAAATGGATTGAGACTTGAGAGGAAATTTCTTGGTGAAACGAAAAGGAAAAAAACCAGCCATCGATATATATATATATATAAAGTCGTTGATGAGAAATTCGTAGAAGAATCGTTAGGAAATAAGATGAAATTTTCAATGTGAAAAGAGTACAGTAAGTAAAAGGAGTTGCTTCGAGAAATATAATTTAAGGTTTAAAAGTCAACAGATTTTTTTTTCAAGCAAACAAAATTGAAGTGAATATGGGGTTTTATTAGATTTTACTTTATTGATGATTTTTTTTTTTTTTGGTTTGTTTGTATGTCCATTTAAGTAATTTTGATAGAGAAAAAAATAATTTAAAAAGTGGGGCATTTTTAGTTTAATAGAGGGATGCCAATAACACCACTCTTTAACAAAAATTCTAAAAATAATTCTTTTTGTTCCAAAATTATCCATTTTATCTTATGACACTCTTATTCTAAAGACATTCCATTTAAAAAAAATAAAATTTCTAAAAACACCTCATTTTATTTTAATGTTATCTATTATTGTTTTAGAATTTTAATTTTAATTTTAATATATAGTAAAACCCAAAAAAAAAATGTTATTTGAATTTAATGTCTTCAGTCATGGAGAAAACACTGCCACAACTAGTTGGTTTATATGTATATAAATAAAATGAAACCTCAAAATCACGTGTAAAAGAAAGCAAATCATGGACAGATTTGTTGATATGAGACCTTGAAAATCATCGGATTCAGACTTAATTTTCTACACTTTCAGAGAGTGGGTTGTGTTCTTGAGCAAAGAGGAGAAGAGTGTGTTGTGTTCTTGAGCAAGAGGAGATTCAGAGCAAAACCATCCAAATCTTTGCATAAATAGCAAGATTTGGAAAATACCTCTTTATTTATATTTTTTCCTTCCAAATCCAACCAAATCCATCACTTAACAAATCCATCCAAATCCATTGGATTTCCAATACACCCAGATTTCGTTGGATTTGTTTGAAATCCTTCAAAGTCTGAGTTGAATACACCTAGGTTTTGTTGGATTTGTTTGGAATCCAACGAAATCTGGATTGAATACAAACAAATCCAACAAAACCTAGGTGTATTCAACTCAGACTTTGTTGGATTTCAAATAAATCCAATGAAATCTGAGTTAAATACACCCTGATTTCTAAAATCCAACAAAATCAAATCAAATCAAATCCAACAAACTTCTAGTTGAATACACCCCCCCTAAGTTAAAGTTCGGTGTTTGGTTTAGAGCAACGTTAGCCTCATCAATATCTCTGGCCCTTTTCCATGGCTTCCTCTTCTTCTATAACTCCTTCCTCTAGTCAAAAGTATGATGTTTTCCTCAGTTGCCGAGGTGAGGACACCCGCCACAGTTTTACCAGCCATCTTTACTATGTTCTGCTTGAAAACAACATTAATACTTTCATTGATGACAGCCTCCAAAGAGTAGATGAGAGGGCAATCGAAGGATCACGGATCTCAGTCATCATTTTCTCAAAAGGCTATGCTAGTTCCAGATGGTGCCTGAACGAACTTGTTCAGATCATTGAATGCAGGGAAAAGTACAATCAGATTGTGATACCGGTTTTTTATGATATAGACCCGTCACAAGTGAGAAAGCAGACTAGTCCCTTTGCAGAAGCTTTTAAGAACCATGAAGCAAGTTTTGACGGAACTTCGTCAGTGCAGAAATGGAGGAATGCTCTGAGGCAAGCAGGAAATATATTTTGGTTTCGATTTACAGAATTTCAAGTAAGTGTTAAATTTCTCTAACTCTTTTATGTAACTTGGATTCAATGAGTTAACTATTTTGATAACCGGATTAAGTAAGTTATGTGCCCTTATAATTGGATTAATTTTTTAAATTTAAATTAAAAGAATGATAAGAGGCGCAGATTAGTGTCTACTGTCAAGAAAGGTGAGATTTTGAGAGCTGACTGATAAGAATGGAATTTGGGGAGAGAAGAGAAGAAGAAGGAGAACAGAGGTTTGGAGAGTGTTTGATATTAATTCTATTCAATTCAAAGTGTGGCCTAAATAGGCTACCATTGTTACAAATGGAATCCCATAACAATAGGGATACTGACTTCGTGGAACTGATTACTGGGAGAATTTCCAGCCACTTATTAACATAACAACTAACTTATTAAGACAGAAAAATGTTTCAGCGGGGTGATATGGATATGGATCTGTTTTTTAATTTTTAATTTTTACAATTTGTTTTTTCATTATATTTGCCAATTTGCATTTATTTTAAATTTTAAATTCATTTAAAATTATACAACTAGTGTGATTGACATTATTCAGTTGAAGTTAAGGAAACCTCTCAAAGTTTAAAATTTAGGGTAGTGGACGCTCGACGGAAGATGGATGATAAACTATTGGAATATAAAATAAACTGTCTCTTTTGTAATTTACAACTTACTAAAGACTGTTTTGCATATTTGTTAGGTCTGAGGCTGCACTCACACGGGCCATTGTCGATGATATTTTGAAGGAACTAAAGCTCATGCACATTGAAGATATCATAAAACGATATAGAGTACACAAAGATGAAGATGCGTTTCATGATGACATTGTAAATTTCAAAAAACGATATTATAGCGGCCACAAAGATGAAGAGGCGCTTCATGATGACATTGTAAATTTCATAAAACGATATAATCATAGATATGAAGATGAAGATGAAGGCGATGAAGATAAAGAGCCGAAACATACCAGTTCAAATATCGGAGAACAGGATAGAGGCGATGAAGAACAGGATAGCTCCTCTTCTTCTATAACTCCCTCCTCTAGTAAAATACATGATGTTTTCCTCTGTTTCCGAGGTGAGGACACCCGCCACAGTTTTACCAGCCATCTTTACGATGTTCTGCGGGAAAACAAAATCAGTACTTTCAATGATGACGGCCTCTTACTAAGAGGAGTTGAGATCTCGTCAATACTTTCCAGGGCAATCGAAGGATCACGGATCTCAATCATCATTTTCTCAAAAGGCTACGCTAGTTCCAGATGGTGCCTGAACGAACTTGTTCAGATCATTGAATGCAGGAAAAAGTACAATCAGATTGTGATACCGGTTTTTTATTATATAGACCCGTCACAAGTGAGAAAGCAGACCGGTCCCTTTGCAGAAGCTTTTAAGAACCATGAAGCAAGTTTTGACGGAACTTCGTCAGTGCAGAAATGGAGGGATGCTCTGAGGCAAGCAGCAAATCTACCTGGTTTTTACAATTTATCGGAATTCAAGTAAGTGTTAAATTTCTCTAACTCTTTTATGTAACTTGGATTCAATGAGTTAACTACTTTGATAACCGGATTAAGTAAGTTATGTGCCATTATAATTGGATTGATTTTTTAAATTTAAAACAAAAGAATGATAAGAGACGCAGATTAGTGTCTACTGTCAAGAAAGGTGTGAGATTTTGAGAGCTGACCAATTGAATTCAAAGAAAGTTGCATCTCTTTTGGTCATTTCATCCAACATTTGTCTACATATTTAGCATCCATTGTTGGATATGGCTTGAATTTCCAATGATTACCAAGCGTGATTCAACCAATGCGGAAACTTCCTAGAAACATGAGAGCGTTTGGGAGTATGAGTTAATTATATTTGAGGGAGGCTTGAAGACCGAAGAAGAACTGCAACGGCAGATTTTGCCCAGATCAGGAATGTTGTGCGAAAATAGGAAAGGTGTTTTCTTTTGGAAGTTCTTATGCTTATCGGAAAAAGAAAAAGAGTTTGTTTTCATGTGGATTAGGAAAGTCTTATACTTGAAGGAAAAAGATTCCTCCTTAAAAGAAGATTTGTTATAAATAGGAAATAGTATTTATGTGGAACAAGTAATTTTGTACGAGTAGGATTTTCTTTCATCTTAAACTCCCTGCAATTTATATAAATACACCATAATAACTAGGTTATTAGGTGTGAAGCAAAATAGTAAATACTAGAGAGATCTCAAAGAGAGCATTGAGTGTAATCGGGTTTGGTGTATTATTTAGAGAGAGAATCCTGAGTGTGTGGTTTTTTTTCCTGATTTGGGTTTCCACGTAAATTCTTGTTATGTGTGTGATTGGACTTGATTACTTCTCTTCATCTTATCTTTCTTTATTATTGTGTTTGTTTGTGTTCTATCCAGCAACGCTTTCGCGCGTATAGTGACATTTGTTCTATAACATCCATTTCTCGACAAACACACAAAAATGCCTACAAAATGCATTCTTAATTTTAATTGGGATTGGAGAAAATTCTTAGTTGAAAGATGTTGAGACAAAGATGCAAAGAGATTTAAAACACAGAAAAATGTTTCAGCGGGGGATATGGATCATATCTGTTTGTTAATTTTGATTTTTTATAATTTGTTTTTTCATTATATTTGCCAATTTGCATTTATTTTAAATTTTAAATTCATTTAAAATTATACAACTAGTGTGACTGACATTATTCAGTTGAAGTTAAGGAAACCTCTCAAAGGAAGAGTGTTTTGATAAATTTTAAAATTTTGGGTAGTGGACGCTCGACGGAAGATGGATAATAAACTATTGGAATATATTCATATAAAATAAACTCTCTCTTTTGTAATTTACAACTTACCAAAGATTGTTTTGCATAATTGTTAGGTCTGAGGCTGCACTCACACGGGCCATTGTCGATGATATTTTGAGGAAACTAGAGCACATGCACATTGAAGATGAAGAAGAGGCGATCCCTGATGACAATGTAGATATCAGAGAACAGGAGCATACCTTTGTAAATATCAGAGAACTAGATAGCAGCCATGAAGATGAAGAAGCGATTCATGTTCCGAAGGTCAGTCTTATCATAAAAAAAAAATAAAAATAAAAAGAAACTGAAATGATGATTGTGTCACATGCATCTACATAGTTCCAATTAAGACTCTCAGTACATATACTTATATGAAAGATTCTACACATGAGAATGATTAGTTATTAAATAATTCATATTTCTATTTAAAATATCAATGAAATCTACTTCTTCTTGCAATGTATGTATTTATTTTTGTTTGGGTAGGCAATGTATGTATTGTTATTGTTTGGTATTTAACTAACAAGACTATTTTTAATTATTATACAGATTACAGCAGAGTGGATCTTTGTCACCACAAACCTTATACTAGAGCTTCCGTCAGCTGTTTTTGACCAGCTTTCTTCGGTGCACAAACCTCAGTATGCGCTTGTAAGTATGTTATTGTCATTCACAACCATGCTTATTTGCATAATTCAGCTTGCTTACCAGGGTGGAGGGGCAAAAGTTGGTTGGAGGTGGAGGCCGAAGAAAATACCTTGGTTTTATTATCCATCTCCAAGTGACAAGCCCTTCGGTACTGTCACTGATTTTATTGGATTACTCTGTGCCATCTTCCAGAGTATTTTTACTGCAATAGACTATGCTTTATATCTTCGAAACATTAATGATCCTATCCAAATATCCATTTGGCCTCTCGTCTTCTCTTTTTGTCTATTGTGTTCTACATTCTTTAAGGAATCCCCAAAAAAAGTCTTCTCTTTTTGTCTAATGTGTTCTACATTCTTTAAGGAATCCCCAAAAGAAGAAGCTTCGACAGAGTCTACAGCCCCTGCAGAGAATGTATAATGGATGATTATTTTTTCCAGTGTAATGATAATCCTTTATTCTTATCATATAATTGTAGAGTCCTGATTTTGGAGCAGTTGCGTGCCACTAAGGCCAATGCTAAGGACAGAGAAAAGTATCTAGGGAATAGTATTAGAGAAGAGGCTCACCGGTTGAAGGATGAGAGTGTTAATACAGATTTGCAGAGCCAACGGCAGTTGCTTGATCTTGACAGCCTTGCTTTTGTATAGCCAAATAACAAGTTTGATCTTCCTATGCGCTACTATAGATGACATAGCAAGGGGTATGAGGAAGTTCATGTGCCAGCATTGAAGCCACACCAATTGGATCCCAATGAGAAGTTGATAAAGATCTCTGAAATGCCAGCTTGGACACATCCAGCTTTCAAAGGAATGACACAGTTGAACAGAGTGCAGAGTAGGGTGTATGAGACCGCACTATATTCTCCGGAAAACATCCTCCTGTGTGCTCCTACTGGGGCAGGGACAACTAATGTCGCAGTGCTTACAATACTTCAGCAATTGGCATTTAATAGGAACCCAGATGGCACATTCAACCCTAGCAATTATAAAATAGTGTATGTGGCACCCACGAAAGCTCTTGTAGCTGAAGTTGTCCGCAACTTGTCGAATCGTTTGCAGTTGTTTTATGATGTCAAGGTGAGAGAGCTAAGTGGTGACCAGACACTCACTCGCCAACAAATTGAAGAAACTCAAATAATTGTGACAACTCCTGAGAAGTGGGATATCATTACAAGAAAATCAGGAGGGGATCGCACCTACACACGACTCGTTAAGCTTGTCATTATCGATGAAATTCACTTGCTTCAGGATAGTAGAGGGCCTGTGCTTGAAAGTATTGTCGCTAGAACAGTTAGGCAAATTGAAACCACCAAGGAGCATATTCGATTGGTTGGGTTGTCAGCTACACTTCCAAATTTTAAAGACGTTGCATTGTTCTTACGGGTGAATTTAGATAAAGGGCTGTTCCACTTTGACAACAGTTATAGACCTGTTCCTCTTTCCCAACAATACATTGGAATTTCTTTGAATAAGCCACTAGAGAGGTTCCGGTTAATGAATGATTTGTGTTATGAGAAAGTCATGATGGCTGTTGCAGCTGGAAGGCATCATCAGGTTCTTATTTTCGTCCACTCGAGGAAGGAAACAGCGAAAACAGCTCGTGCAATACGCGATACTGCACTTGACAAGGATACACTTGGTAGATTCTTCAAGGAGGACAATGTGATCAGCCGTGAGATTCTCCGAAGTCACACAGATTTGGTGAAAAGCAATGATCTTAAAGACCTTCTACCTTATGGTTTTGCAATTCATCATGCTGGGATGACAAGGGGTGACCGTCTACTTGTCCAGAATCTCTTCACCGGTAGGCATGTACAGGTGTTGGTGTCCACCTCAACTCTTGCTTGGGGGGTAAATTTGCCTGCTCACACTGTGATCATCAAAGGAACTCAGATTTACAATCTGGAAAAAGGGGATTGGACTGAGATTAGTCCTTTGGATATTATGCAGATGCTTGGTCGTGCAGGTAGACCTCAGTATGATTCTCATGGGGAAGGGATTGTTATCACTGGCCATGATCAACTTCGATACTCTCTTTCATTGATGAATCACCAGCTGCCTATTGAAAGTCAGTTTGTGTCCAAACTGGCCGATCAGTTGAATGCAGAAATCGTCCTGGGGACCGTTCAAAATGTTAAAGAAGCCTGCAATTGGATTGGATACCCTTGTACATCCGCATGTTACGAAATCCTGCTCTCTATGGTTTGCCACCAGAGGTTCTCAAAGAAGATGTAACATTGGAGGAGAGGAGAGCAGACTTGGTAAGCATTCAAATTCTTTTGTATATATAGCTTGTTATATATATATATATATATATATATTTCAGTTCAGTATTCTGATTTGTTTAGAATCTGCTGTACTTTTCAGTTCATTTTTGGAGGTGGATAAATTTAGAATCTATCGTAATTATAAAACCTAAAGCAGGTATATCCTCGTTTGCTTATTGCTATAATGAATCTAATTTGTAATTGCAAATTCATCTTTTTGTTATTATTCTCATTGTTTTCTTCATTTAGGTACATGGAAGATATATTGTATAACACAAGAAAAATTATCAGCAGTTTTTGCTTATTGTTTTTTGTTTTTGGTACTATCAAAAGCACTACTATTATGTAATTAAGTTTACTTTCACACTTGTTTTTCTTTAGAACAGAAGGTTGAGTTGTTGAGAGATAAGAAATTGGTGAAAGGTTAGTAAGAGGTGGAGAATTCTTCCAAATGAGATGGACATAAAATAGTTGTCCAATAACATCCAAACACATGTATGCATTCAGGATGAATTTAAATTCAAAATCATCCAGCGGTATGTCCAACAATTTAAGCTTTGAAAGTAAAGTGATAGTGTGAAAATTAATTAGACTGGATATCCCACAATCACATTGTTCACCACTAAAAAAATTAAAAAAAATACTCATCTTCTCCATTAACAAAAGAGGATCAGTCAAATCTACTGCATTATGGTACTATCAAAAGCACTACTAGAGTACTAGTATGTAATTAAGTTTTCTCAAGACGTGGAAACAAATAAAAATAGTCAATGCTATCTTAAGGCAGTACTATAAAAAAAGTCAAAGTTATCTTAAGACACTCTTTAATTTTCTTGCATATGTTTGCAGTACGTTGTTGACCCAACTCAATACATTTATTGAGAATAAAAAAAAAAATCACTAAATTATTAATTGCTGGTGCAAAGTTTAGAAAGGTTAATGAGAGTTGAATAATATTATTCTGGTAGCTTACCTTCACCGTATAGAATTAGAAAATGGTTATGAAAAGATTAAAAAAGAAAAAAAGAAAAAAATGAATTTGTTTTAGAAAAATAGATCTCTCTCATAAATATCCATTGATTAGATACAGCTACTAAAAAGCCTCATAAAGAAAATGAAAGTAGTAATTGAAAGGAAGCCACCTCCCCTACACAATTTAGTGCGATTTGGTCAAAAGACTCAATGAATATTAATGGAGTTTTCTGGGCAAGGTAATTAGAGTTGAAGATCATAACATTATTGATAAAGTTGACTATATATCAAGTTGGATGTAAATGACGGGCAAAAGTGTTGGATGTCTACCATTATCCAAA
The DNA here is from genome assembly GCA_008009225.1 of Acer yangbiense. NCBI lineage: Eukaryota > Viridiplantae > Streptophyta > Magnoliopsida > Sapindales > Sapindaceae > Acer > Acer yangbiense. The sequence continues at coordinate 68,993,644 of CM017762.1, forward strand.
ATACAATACATTAGAATTAGATTAAGGATATTTTTGACATTAAGTGGGTTTAATAACAAGCTAGAGACTTTTTAAAGAGGGTTTCTTTTAATGATCCAAGTTTTTCTTTTACACTTGTTTTTCCGAAGACACTCTATTCTAAAACTTTTAATTTAAAAAAGAGTGGTGTTATTGGTAGCCCTCTCTATCAACCTAATAATGCTCCACTTTCAAAAAATTTGATTTAATCATATAAAATTAAATGATTTTATTAAAAAAAATATATTTTCAAAACTACCCTTCTTACTTAATTTTTAAACTTAGCACACCTCATCTTTCTATTTTCGATCTCTGACTCACAACTTTCTTCTTCACAATCTCTCACCTTCTCCTCCATCTTAAATTTTAAAAATTCATCAAGTAAACATTTTTTTTATATATATATTTGGGTTTTAAAAACTTTTGCTTTTATAAATCTAATAACATGATAAAAAATTTGTATTTTAAATTTGTGATTTAAAATAAAAAAAATTAAAAAAATAAAAAAAATAAAAAAATAAAAACTGAATAGGGGCCACCATTGAAGGTGACCTCCAGGTCCCCCCAATTATTTTGTTAATGTTTTTTATTTTAAATAAAAAAATGGATTGCGACTTGAGAGGAAATTTCTTGGTGGAATGAAAAGGAAAAAAACCAGCCATCGATAGAGAAAAAAAAAAAAAAAAAAAAGTCGTTGATGAGAAATTTGTAGAAGAATCGTTTGGAAATAAGATGAAATTTCCAATGTGAAAAGAATACAGCAAGTAAAAGGAGTTGCTTTGAGAAATATAATTTAGGGTTTAAAAGGAGCTGATCAAAGTGCCTGAGGTAGGAGGACATCCCACGAAGTTAAAAACTTATGTTAGGCGTAAATGGAGAAATTGATTAATTAAGAATCATATATATATTCTGTTAAATGAAGAAAGGGTGTTAAAACTGCCTCTCTAGATTGAATTTCTAAAGTGTTTGATAAATTGCATTAAGACAATCATGTTTCTTGGCTTGTTGATATCCAATTTGATTAATTCAAATTTGATGCCAGTTAGTTTATTAAACTTTTTCATTTAATTAATCCAAGCAAATCTTGAGTATAGTATGTTCCGTTAAAAAGTCTTAATTTTGTTCAATTTTAAGTATAGTATTAGTATGAATCATATATGCATTAGAATAGTGAAAAATGATTTAAAATTCCAATAAATATCATTTTGACATAAATGGTATTAGAATGTGTATTAATATTTATATTGCTGCTTATATTATTATTTATCAGTTGATGATCTTAGATTTGTGTATTATTATTTATCAGTTGGCACCTCTCTATCAACTTCAAAAAATTTGATTTAATCATATAAAATTAAATGATTTTATTAATTTTTATATTTATTTTCAAAACTACCTTTCTAACACACCCCATCTTTCTATCTTCGATCTCTGACTCTTCTTCTTCACAATCTCTCACCTTCTCCTCATCAAGTAAATTTTTAAAACTCATCAAGTAAACTTTGTTTATATATTTGGGTTTTAAAAACTTTTGCTTTTATAAATCTAAAAACATAATAAAAAAAACTTGTATTTTAAATTAGTGATTAAAAATAAAAATAAAATAAAAAAAACTGAATGGAGGCCACCATTGAAGGTGACCTCCAGGTCCCCCCAATTATTTTGTTAATGTTTTTTATTTTAAATAAAAAAATGGATTGTGACTCGAGACGAAATTTCTTGGTGGAACAAAAAGGAAAAAAACCAGCCATCGATAGAAAAAAAAAAAAAAAATTCGTTGATGAGAAATTCGTAGAAGAATCATTAGGAAATAAGATGAAATTTCCAATGTGAAAAGAGTACAACAAGTAAAAGGAGTTGCTTCAAGAAATATAATTTAGGGTTTAAAAGTTAACAGATTTTTTTTTTCAAGCTAACAAAATAGAAGTGAATATGGGGTTTTATTAGATTTTACTTTATTGATGAGTTTTTGTTTTTTTTTTGTTTTTTTTAAATTGTATGTCCATTTAAGTAATTTTGATATAGACAAAAATATAATATTAAATAATTTAAAAAATGGGACATTTTAGTTCAATAGAGAGGTGCCAATAACACCACTCTTTAACAAAAATTCTAAAGATAATTCTTTTTATTCTAAAATTATCTCTTTTATCTTCTGACACTCTTTGTAACACACCCAAATCCGTGACCCAACGGACCGGGTTGCTACGTGAAACAGAACTTTTAAAAACCTTAATTCATAAATATTCACAATTAAAATCATCAACAATATATCCACCAAAGTACAATACCCAAACATGATACCATCAATTACACTAAACTGCCAGATTCTATCTATAAATACAACATCAAATAAATTGATTTCTTACATTACGTATACACACGAAATTAAATCTTTCACCGGTACATATCCAACCATATGCTAATGCAAACCCTATCCATTCTAAATCCATGAACTCAATCTGCAAAATGATGGTGACAAGGGGTGAGCCGTCAACTCTGTAAATAAATTCATGCATAACACGTAAAATAAATAACCTTTGTAAAACCTTTGCGTTCAAAACCTTTCTCATGAACCTTTCAGAAGATATTAATAAAATGGTTGAAGCAATATTTAAAATCATATCCGTTCATGTTCTTAAATCATAAAGCGTTTTGTTTTACAGTAAAACAATATAAATTAAAAGATCATCTAATAATCGTAGTTTAAAACACCGAAATCAGATATTCACTTTATAAAACAGTAAACAATGTTTTTACAGTATAGACAGTATTCTTTTATAAACAGTAATCTTATAGTTTCATGGTGTAAACGGTATTCTCTTTATAAAACAGTAAGCATATAACTTTTCAGTATAAACGGAAATCTCTTTATAAAACAGTAAGCATATAACTTTACGGTAAAAACGGCATTCTTTTTATAAAACGGTAAGCATATAGCTTTTCAGTATAAACAGTGTAATCAATATATCAGTTAGTTCACGTTCCATAGTGTCACAATTAACCCGAGTGACGCAGCAACAGTATGTCACAATTAACCCGAGTGACGCGGCAAACAGTATGTCACAAGTACCCGTGTGACGCAGCAATAACAGTATGTGTGCACACAGAATCCCAGCTGGGCCAGTAACAATAACGGTAACTACAGAACGATGAGCCAAAACAGTTTTATATATTCACATATATTTAAGTCAGTAGCATTTTCATATAATAGTATAAACGGTAGCGGTAGCATTTTTATATAACTATCAGTACAATATAACAGTAGTATTTTAGTAAAACTATTTGAGTTTAAATAATAATGATCAAAAGGTATTTGACAGTATATAAGAAATAGATCAATTTCAAAACGGTTGATGTACCAGTCTCAAACAACGTAAATACTTGATCAAAGCCAGTAATATCTTTGACAAATATAATAGAGTAAAATACAATAGAGAAAACAGTAATTTTGGTAATTTAAAACGTAACACACCATGAATGAATTTACTTACCTCAAACATGCACAAATCCTCTCCAGCTTTCAAAATTCAAGAATCACTCAAACCTATAAAATATTACATTTGATTCACTGTCATAATCTCATAATCACAGCCATTTAAATCAACATGATCTTCACATATATTAAACCAAACTTGGAAATCTAATTTCCAGCTAATAATCACAAACGACCACCCTCTGGTCTACGATTTTTAATTAATTCTCTACAACTCCAAATATTACGAAACTTTGCAGATTTAATCTAGACATATAAGGTAATCTATGGTAAAAGTTTCGGATCAATACGAAGTCATTAAAACATACAACAATACTGATCTTCCATGGTCTCTAGAAACTGTCTTAACAGAGAATGAGATCCAACCCTTGTCCATTCCGAAAATCATAACAATATTTCTACACATCTAAAAATCATGAAACTGTACACAATGATACTAGACATATACATCTACCTTCATATAAATTCCCATAATTTTCCAACATGAATAACCAACCCAAATCAGTTTTACGAAATCTGGCTGATCTAGTAAAAACAGGGGATTTCAGCAGCCTCTATACTAGTTCGAAAATACAACAAAAATCATGATAAAAACCATGAACTATGGAATGAATATAAATCAGCTTTATACATGTCTAATCTCGTGAACGATTCATAAAATCAAACCAACATATCTATGAAATCCTTGACAAGAGGACAACTTACCTAGCACCAATATCTTCCAACCACTGTTTATACCAAGCTTCTGCCCAGCTATGTTCGGAGCCACCGATCTCATCACCGGGAAATCCGATTGACATCTCCACCGAACAGAACGTAGTCCCGTGTGTGATGAACACGTCCTCAAAAATTGAGCTCGATCGGACCGCAAATCAACCTCCAAAATGACCCCAGAAGAAATCTGGACAGTGACTCAAGGAAAACCCAACACAGCTCTCTATCTCCTTTCCTTCTCCTTCCTTATTTCTTCACCGAGCCTCTCCCTCTCTCTCCTCATTTCCTTTCTTATATTTTCTATTTCTTTATCATTCTTTTGCCACATCGATAGTCAACCATCATTTATTGCCACCTAACCCACATGCCTTAGTTTTCCTCTTTTCACACTTATTTCTCTCCTCTCTCCAACGACTTACACTACTCAATTCTCCAAATTTTAATAATCTTTCCTTCTCCTTTGCACCGCATTACACATGTTCTTCTTGTTGATCCATATTGACCACTCCTTTTCCACCAAGCTTGCCACATAAACCATCACTCACCAATTATTGTCACATTTCTTTTCTTTTTAACATTAAATATCTCTTCTTAAACTTAGGTGGTACAAATTACTAGTCTCATGGACTTGGATCAACTAACTATTTATTTGGGCTAGGGCCTTAACATTTACAATAAAGATAAGCTCAAATACTAATTGCTTTTGGTCCAATCCAATTCATTACTTCTCTTAACATAATTAAGATCTCTCCAACAATATCATTTTGACCTCGAATCTTTTAGAAACTAAATTGAGTCCAAATCCATAGTAATTAGGGCCAACTACTTGGGAACGGGTTGACCCATTTTTCAGGATATTACACTCTTATTCTAAAGGCATTCCATTTTAAAAAATAAAATTTCTAAAAACACTCCATTTTATTTTAATACTGTAATATCCATTATTATTTTAGAATTTTAATTTTAATTTTAATATATAGCAAAACCCAAAAAAAAATGTTATTTGAATTTAATGTCTTTAATCACCGAGAAAACAGTGCCACCGGCCCACAACTGCATGATGTAATATGCGTTTTAGACATTTCGAGGAAACTTATGGCGGTACTGCACTGCCTAGAATGTCGAATATATGAGAGCGAGAGCGAGTGATATGAAGAGCAACTCATAGCCCCTCATCAATATCTCTAGTTCCATGTTTTCCTCTTCTTCTATAATTTCTTCCTCTATGAAAAAGTATGATGTTTTCCTCAGTTGCACAGATGAGCGCTCCCCCTACAGTTTTACCACACATCTTTACGATGTTCTGCTTGAAAACAAAATTAGCACTTTCATTGATGACAGCAGACTCCAAAGAGGAGATGAGATCTCGCCAGCTCTTCTCAATGCAATCGAAGAATCGCGGATCTCACTCATTATTTTCTCAAAAGACTATGCCAGTTCCAGATTGTGCCTGGACGAACTTGTTAAGATCATTGAATGCAGGGAAAAGTACAATCACATTGTGATACCCATTTTTTATGATATAGAACCGTCACAAGTGAGAAACCAGACTGGTCCCTTTGCAGCTGCTTTTAAGAACCATGAAGCACATAAGTCAGTGCAGAAATGGAGGAATGCTCTGAGGCAAGCAGGAAGTCTATCTGGTTACAATTTACAGGCATCCAGGTAAGTGTTAAATTTCTCCAACTCTTTAATGTAACTTGGATTCAATGAGTTAACTACTTTGAGTTAACTCTTTAATCCAACTCTTATAATTGGATTAATTTTTTTAATTTAAAATAAAAGAATGATAAGAGGCGCATATCAGTGTCAAGAAAGGTGAGATTTTGAGAGCTAACCAATGGAATTAAAAGAAAGTTGCATCTCTTTTAGTCATTTCATCCAACGTTTGTCTACATATTAAGCATCCATTTCTCAATAAACGCACAAAAAATGCCTACAAAATTGCATTCTTAATTTTAATTGAGATTGGAGAAAATTCTTAGTTGAAAGATGTTGAGACAAAGATGCAGAGAGATTTAAAACACAGAAAAATGTTTCAGCGGGGGGATATGGATCTGTTTTTTAATTTTGATTTTTTACAATTTTTTTCTTTTTTATTTTTTCATTATATTTGCCAATTTACATTTATTTTAAAATTTAAATTCATTTAAAATTATAAAAGTGTGACAGTGTGACTGACATTATTCAGTTGAAGTTGAGGAAACCTCTCAAAGGTATAGTGTTTTGATAAACTATTGGAATATAAAATAAAGTCTCTTTTGTAATTTACAACTTACTAAAGATTGTTTTGCATATTTGTTAGGTCTGAGGGTGAAGTCACACAACTCATTGTCGATTATATTTTGAAGATACTAGAGCCCGTGCACATTAAAGATATCATAAAACAATATAGAGTCCGCAAAGATGTAGAGGCGCTTCATGATGACATTGTAAATTTCAAAAAACGACATTATAGTGACCACAAAGATAAAGAGGCACTTCATGATGCCATTGTACATTTCAAACATAATCGATATTACGGCGGCCAACAAAATGAAGAGGCGCTTCATGATGACATTGTAAATTTTATAATACGATATAGTGGCCACAAAGATGAAGAGGAGAATATTGGCGATGAAGATAAAGAGGCAATTCATGATGACCTTGTAAATATTATAAAACGATTTAAAGAGGGGATTCATAATGACAATGTAGATAACAGAGAACAGGATAGAGGCGATGAAGATGAAGAGCTGGATCATACCATTTTAAATATCGGAGAACCAGATAGCAGCCATGAAGAAGAAGAAGCGATTCATGATCCAAAGGTCAGTCTTATCATAAAATAAAGATTAAAAATAAAATAAAAGAAACTGAAATGATGATTGTGTCACATGCATCTACAGAGTTCCAATTAAGACTCTCCGTACATTACTTATATGAAAGATTCTACACATGAGAATGATTAGTTATTAAATAATTCATATTTCTATTTAAAATATCAATGAAATCTACTTCTTCTTGCAATGTATGTATTTATTTTTGTTTGGGTAGGCAATGTATGTATTGTTATTGTTTGGTATTTAACTAACAAGACTATTTTTAATTGTTATACAGATTACAGCAGAGTGGATCTTTGTCACCACAAACCTTATACTAGAGCTTCCGTCAGCGGTTTTTGACCAGCTTTCTTCGGTGCACAAACCTCAGTATGCACTTGTAAGTATGTTATTGTCATTCACGACCATGCTTATTTGCATAATTCAGCTTGCTTACCAGGGTGGAGAGGCAAAAGTTGGTTGGAGGTGGAGGCCGAAGAAAATACCTTGGTTTTATTATCCATCTCCAAGTGACAAGCCCTTCGGTACTGTCACTGATTTTATTGGATTACTCTGTGCCATCTTCCAGAGTATTTTTACTGCAATAGACTATGCTTTATATCTTCGAAACATTAATGATCCTATCCAAATATCCATTTGGCCTCTCGTCTTCTCTTTTTGTCTATTGTGTTCTACATTCTTTAAGGAATCCCCAAAAAAAGTCTTCTCTTTTTGTCTAATGTGTTCTACATTCTTTAAGGAATCCCCAAAAGAAGAAGCTTCGACAGAGTCTACAGCCCCTGCAGAGAATGTATAACGGATGATTATTTTTTCCAATATGTAATGATAATCCTTTGATCTTATCATATAATTATAGAGTCCTGATTTTGAATTGTGTCCACTTTACAAAATCTAGTGTATATATATATTAATTTTAAGATTGGAGGTCTGTGATTTCTTAAATAGATTTCACTATGAATTTAAATTAACAATAATGCTAGACATATGCATTCTAACTCTTTTCCAATTACTTAATTTAATTCACACGGCATGCATGTTGGGACATACAATTACCATAAAAAGTGATTGGGATGCTCTTTGATTATATAATATATATTAACTTAAAAATTTTAGAAAAACGAGTTCCCAAACGATTCCGCAGACCCTTATGAAAGATGGTATAAAGATTCATGACCTTTTTTGCTATATCTTTTTATGCTCACTCCATTAACTCTTTTTCTTATGTGCATGCTTGAAAACAAACATTTATTACATTGATGCTATGCTTACATTAGTATTAGGCTATTAGCTATTTCAATATCAGCTGAAAATTCCCTGTATTTTTCAGACAAGGTATGTGTTTATCTCTTTAATCTTAACATATTCTTCCAAGTCTATTAGTTTCTTAATTGGCTTACATTAACCCGATAAAAGCTAACACAGTTGATGCATTTTGGTACTATCAAAAGCACTACTAGAGTACTAGAATGTAATTAAGTTTTCTTTCACACGTGTTTTTCTTTAGAACAAAAAGTTGAGTTGTTAAGAGATAAGAAACATTTTTTACAAAAACAATAGCCAAACTTATCCTACCTAAAAAAAAGACAACAAAAATAAGTGGTGAAGATTGGATCCCACATCACATGTTTCACCACTAAAAAAAAAAAAAAAAAAATACTCATCTTCTCCATGAACAAAAGTGGATCAGTCAAGTCTACAGCATCATGGGACCACAAATCAATTATTCAAGAAACAATTATTGTTTTATATACCCCAAAAAGCAACGACAACCGTGTTGACCGGGACTAAAACGCGGGAGTTGGCTAGTATACCTCATTGAAAGTGAGAGGTATCATGGCAATTAATTTCTGCTGCCAACCGGCACAAAAAGTGGGGCTTGAGACTTTGGGACAACCGGTTGAAACCGGTTTCTCCCTAAAACATCACCAACAATTGGTTTTTTTTATTTTTTTTTATTTTTTATTTTTTTTAATAGAATATTAGTTTTAACATTTTTTTATTATATATTAATTGAATAATAAAACTATATTAAATATAGAAAAATTGAAAACTATTATAATAAAGTTAATAAATAATAAAATTATATTAAAATGTAGAATTGTAAATATTTGTAGAATAATATTAATAGATAATATTATTACATTTGAAAATATATTTAAAATGATATTAATATGCAATAAAATTACATTTATCATAAAAAAAATATAATGAAAATTGTGAAAATAAGTAATTAAATATAAAATAAATTACTTTTAAAATATAAATTAAATAAACATTGGTGAACAACTTTTACGTTATGGAAACCAATTTCATGTTCCAATCAACGTCAAAATCGTTCCCGGGAACGATTACTCGTTTAAAACAACTTCAACGTTGATGGAAATCACTTTAACGTTCTAACCAACGTTATCGTTGTTTCCGGGAACCATTCAACTTTAATAAAGGGAACAACTTTTACGTTATGGAAACCACTTTAACGTTCCAATCAACGTCAAAATCGTTCTCGGGAACGATTACTCGTTTGAAACAACTTCAACGTCGATGAAAACCACTTTAACGTTCTAACAAACGTTGTAGTTGTTTCTGGGAATCACTCAATTTTAACAACGGGAACAACTTTTACGCTATGGAAACCACTTTAACGTTCCAATCAACGTAAAATTCGTTCCCAGGAACGATTACTCATTCGAAACAACTTCAAAATATTAAAGATAGACGTAGATATTAATGAGTTTTTTTCAATGTAACGGTATATATAAGAGAATTCTAGATTGAAAATCTATTGACCCTTATTCAATCTCGTTCTACATCATCTCTTTAATAAGAGTCCTGCATTCAAAAGATTTTCAAAAGTAAATTGGATCATCATTACAAAATGGTGTGTTAATATGAATTTTTTTTTTTTTTTTTTTTTTATATATAAATTGGGTGTGTTAATAATTTAAGAGGGTTTATAAATAAAATATATTAAAATGAATATATTCATTTCAATAAAGGGAACTATTTATTTTTTAAAAATTTAGACATGAGTGTACTAATTAGTTTTATGGTAATATTTATATAGTTTTAAACTATCTATTTAATATTTTATATGATCTTATTTTACAAGACTTATAAATTTATACCAGTCCATTCATTGCTTTTCGTGAAATTGATTCCAAGAATGAGATGGAATGATTCTAGACCAGATTCTCTCAAGGCTGCCATTACCTGGAAAAAGGGCATAGCATTATCCGAGTATCAGAATTTATACAGAGTAGAAGACTGCTTGCTTGCACATATACAAGGAAACAACAAATCCATGTTACATTATTAGGCTATATGCACATTGCAATCAAAATTTCCCACTAAACTTACACATCAAAACAATCTAATCGAATCCAACCCACCCAACTACTTTAATTTTGAGTTACTTTTATCTAACACTATGTCACTATCAAGTCACAGTGTTAACCTTTTCTAAATGAAGAGATTTTAAATGGAGAGATTAGATATGGAGTTAACCTTTTCTAACTAAGATAAGAATTTAATTATTTTATTTAAATAAAAAAAGGAAAATGAACAATTGAAACAAGAAATAAAGGGGGAAAAAAACCTGATCAAGGGTTTTGAAATTGTCAAGGATAAAAGAGTATTTGGTCTTCTTGTCCTTAAAAGAGGAGGTGATGTTCTTGTCATGACTAGTGCTGCTGCTAACAGAGGATGGCTGTCTGGACATGGTTGGATATCTGGAATCAGTAAAAGAAGATGAAGATGAAGACGAAGAATTCGAATTAGAGCTCTTTTGGAACCCAAAAGCAGCTTTTGGGAGTGTTTGGGTGTTTTGTAAAAAGAGCTTCTAATGTTAGAAAGCTGTTCCTATGAAAGTCAAGATCATCCGGCTTCTACAAAAAGAGCTTATGAAAACAGACAAAGCTGCATTTTGTTTTAATGACATTTTCATATTACCGATATTACCCCTCTAACTATAAATACTAAACTAAAAATTGTCATTTTGTATCCTTTAATATTTTTCACCGATGATTTTCCATCGTTCTCCTTCTTCTCCCCCTTTCTCAGAGAAAGATGAACCTTAACCTTTTGGATTTGATCTGGGTTTTTGAATTTCACGAAGCCATGGCTAATCTGTTGAGAAGGGGAGAGAGAGGATGCGAAGGGGTTGTGGGGTTGGATGATAATGGAGGTTGCATGTGGGTCTGCGGCGGTGGATTCAGTTTGTGTTCTTGCAAATTTGTTCTTGATTATAATTTGATTTGTATAATGACATTTTTTGCATATTGATAGAATGGAACGTAACTCTATTGGAGTCGATGAACAAGAGTTGTGTTTTCTTGGAGCATGCGGTTAGTCTTACTGGACTGTCGTAAGGGGAAGAGCGGAGGTATTATGATTTTTTTTTTCGGAAAGTAATTTGATTTAATTTAGTTTTGCATTATTAAGCATATGAATAACCGAATATGTTCACAGAATCACATTGAATTCCTTTATTACTTGCTACCTTGTTTAAAGAGTCTCTGTTTGATTACATTGAATCCCAGTAAAAGACACATGGTTGCTTTGCTTTTGATCTCAGAGGATAACTTATTTTTCCAATCTAGCTGCCAGCTGAGACGTAAGGAGAATTGTTGAACTTGTGATTTTGCATAGTTTTCTTCTTTGTTGACTACATTCTATAATTTTGGTTGTCATTGCACATGGAACTCCATTTTAAATCCAGTTTTCATGTTGGATAGTAGCATGCCCCTGCCCATCTAACCAAGGGAAGACTTTAGTACATTTGTGTTTAATTTAGTTCTATGAGAGATTTATGTGTTTCAGAGGGGAGTGCATTTGATGAAAGACATAAATTTCAACGCCCACCCTCACTGCCCCCTGTCTTCCTTTGGAACCATCACAGATCAATTTAATGTGTAATACTTACCTCCGAGTACTGACTTTCTGGTGGCTAAAACTGATTCAAGACCTTGTTATAAACTTATAGGACAGAATTTGGGGCACAACCTAAGCTTTAGAGAACAATTTGGCAGAAATGAGAATATTAGGTAATTATGATGAGTTCTTGTCGTTAGTTCTTCTATTTGTCTTTAGACTGAAGTAATTCTTTATTGCTTAAGTTGGTGCTTCTGGTTTCTTTTGACTTGCAGCTGAGTACTGTCTTCCTCTGGTTCGTGTGGATGGGTTGTTTGTCGCTGCAAAGGGTCATGATCCTCAGGTAAAGAATTTGATTCAGTTGAATTAGTTCAACTGCTTTTTATTATAGAGTATGATAATTTATACAGCAAATGTCTTAGAATTTCTATTAATGTCTCCAATAGCAAGAATAATTGACCATTCATTCCTTACTTTTCAGTTTCCAAAATGGCATGTAGAACTAACTTCTGTATTTGATATGTATTGGCAGGAGAAAGTTAGGAATGCAGAAAGAGCAGTTCAGCTAATGGGTGCTTCCTTATTGCAACTGTGTTCAGGTGTGTTTTGTTACGTTTTCAGTTGTGAATTATCTCTATCATGTATTTTGAAATATATGTACTTGTTGATTGGGTTATTGCTCTAAATGAAATTTCATATTAGTTTTAAATGAAATTTATTGTAAGCCTTATTTTCTCACATTGAATATTAGGATAAGTGTATGTAGTAATTGTATCCGTTAAATCTGAGCAGGGTAAAGTTTTGTTCCAATTTTCTGTGTGTTTGTTGCTCTAGTGGTTGCCTGCATTGTCTACAAATACAAAACTGCTGTACGTGCTGTGCGCCATTTCGCTCACTATGCCCGAGCTACATCTGCAGCTGCTACTGCTGCTCGCGAAAATGGACTTGTCGAAATTGTTGCAAATGTATGAGACTTTCATGCCTCTGGGCTCTGCCATGCTTGCTGCTGCTTCAAGTCTTCAAGTCAGCTGCTTTATTGTCTCTTTGTTCAATGATTTAGAACAAATTGTGTACATCAACCTGCGCTGAAATGTAGTAGTAGAAGTAGTTTCAACATTTATGTACTATTATTCAGTTAAAATAATAATTGTTTCTACATGCAATATGAATGCTCTTATGTATGTTTTTATTACTTTATTTATTTTAGTATAATTTTTCTTAAGAAAATATAATTGAAAGGAAGTTATCTTATATTCATCATTTATTAAAAAAAAAATGTACATATATTATTTATTCCAATTAAGGTACAAATGTCATATTATAATTAGAAAGATTTTAAATTATTACAACCAAATAGGCTCAACAACTCTTCTTGAAGGGTAAAAAGGTCATGTTATAATTAGAAGAGATTTTAAAATGTTACAACCAACAGTTTCAAAAGTACTTCTAGATATAAAAGCTCTTCTGAAACAGACCATCCAAACAGTAATTGAAAAGCTCGGGCTTTTAAAATGTTTTGGGCTTTTACACCCAAAACAGACAGGGACACCCCACGCACAAGGAAAAGGCACAAACAACGCTGAGAGACAAAGAGAAAACACCACAAAACAAAGACAGAACATAAAAAACAGACCAATAATAAGAGGTGTAGGTTGTATGTACTTACAAAAATACAATACATTAGAATTAGATAAAATATATTTTTAGCATTAAGTGGGGTTTAATAACAAACTAGAGATTTTTTTAAGAGAGTTTCTTTTGATAATCCAAAATTTTCTTTTACACTTTTTTTTCTAAAGACACTCTATTCTAAAAAATTTAATTTAAAAAAAAAAATCTAAAGATAATTCTTTTTGTTCTAAAATTATCCCTTTTGACATTCTTATTTTAAAGATATTCCATTTTAAAAAATAAAATTTCTAAATACTCTATTTTATTTTATTATTACCAATTATTATTTTGGAATTTTAATTTTAAGTTTAACATATAGCAAAGGCACAAAACCAAAAAAAAAAAAGTTATTTGAATTTAATGTCTTTAGTCACGGAGAAAACAGTGGCACAACTCATATGACAAACTCATTTTTTTAATTCTGTATATTTGTTGAATGAAAATTAAAGTAAGTCGCACATGGTGCCTCGCCAATGTGGTGGGCCTTCTCGATGGGAACCCCCACCACCAAGGTTCAAAGACTTGTGGGTGCATGGGATTTGTGCCAATTTTCCCACCATTTGTGTGGGTAGTGTCCCACTACTTTGTGGGTGTTTTCTCCCTTCTCGTGGGAGTTGCCGTCCGGGCTACTCTTGTAAAGCCCTATCTCGTCGGTCTCGGCAGTTGTTTGTATTATCAAAAAAATAAAAAAAAAATAAAAAAAAATTAGAGTAAGTCACACTGCATGATGTAATAACACATTATCATGATTAGACATTTCGAGGAGATATTCGACGAAACTTTCGGCGGTACTGCACTGCCTAGAATGTCGAATATATGAGAGAGAGTGATTTGAAGAGCAACTCATAGCCTCATCAACATCTCTAGCCCTTCCTCTTCTTCTATAACTCCTTCCTCTAGTAAAATGTATGATGTTTACCTCAGTTTCCGAGGTGAGGACACCCGCGTCGGTTTTACCAGCCATCTTTACAATGTTCTGCGTGAAAAAAATATTAGTACTTTCATTGATGACAGCCTCCAAGGAGGAGATGAGATCGCGGATCCCACTCGTTATTTTCTCAAAAGGCTATGCTAGTTCCAGATTGTGCCTGGACGAACTTGTTAAGATCCTTGAATGCAGGGAAAAGTACAATCAGATTGTGATACCGGTTTTTTATGATATAGAACCGTCACACTTGAGAAAGCAGACTGGTCCCTTTGCAGCTGCTTTTAAGAACCATGAAGCACATAAGTCGGTGCAGAAATGGAAGGTTGCTCTGACCGAAGCATCAAATCTATCTGGTTTCGATTTACAGAATTTCAAGTAAGTGTTAAATTTCTCTAACTCTTTTATGTAACTTGGATTCAATGAGTTAACTACTTTGATAACCGGATTAATTTTTTTAATTTAAAATAAAAGAATGATTAGTGTCAACTGTCAAGAAAGGTGTGAGATTTTGAGAGCTGACCAATGGAATTCAAAGAAAGTTGCATCTCTTTTAGTCATTTCATCCGACATTTGTCTACATATATATTTAGCATCCATTTCTCGATACAAAATAAGCATTCTTAATTTTAATTGAGATTGGAGAAAATTCTTAGTTGAAAGATGCAGAGAGATTTAAAACACAGAGCGGGGGGATATGGATCTGTTTTTTAATTTTGATTTTTTAAAATATTTGTTTTTTTCATTGTATTTGATATTTTAAATTCATTTAAAATTATACAAGTGTGACTGTGTGACTAACATTATTCAGTTGAAGTTAAGGAAACCTCTCAAAGTTTAAAATTTTGGGTAGTGGACGCTGGAGTCTCGACGGAAGATGGGTGATAAACTATTGGAATATAAAATAAACTGTCGCTTTTGTAATTTACAACTTACTAAAGATTGTTTTGCATATTTGTTAGCTCTGAGGCTGAACTCACATGGAAAATTGTCGATTGTATTATGAGGAAACTAGGGCGCACGCCCACTCTAGATGAAGAGGCGCCTCCTGATGACAATAAAGAGCTGAAACCTTCCAGTTTAAAAATCGGAGAATCAGATAGCAGCCATAAATATACCGGAGAACAGAATAGAGGCGGTGGAGGTGGTGGAGGAGGCGGTGGTGGAGGTGGTGGAGGCAATGGTGGAGGTGAAGAATCGAATCCTGATCCAAAGGTCAGTCTTATCATAAAATGAAGATTTAAAAAAAAAAAAAAAAATACCTGAAATGATGATTGTGTCACATTCATCTTCAGAGTTCCAATTAATTAAGACTGTCAGTACATATACTTATATGAAAGATTATACACATGATCAGAATGATTAGTTATTATATAATTCATATTTCTATTTAAAATATCAATGAAATCTACTTCTTCTTGCAATGTATATATGCATTTATTTTTGTTTGGGATTTAACTAACAAGACTATCTTTAACTGTTATACTAGTGGTTCCAACGGATTACGGCAGAGCAGAAGTTTGTCATCGCAAACTTTATACTAGAGATTCCGTCAGCTGTTTTTGATGAGCTTTCTTCGGTGCACAAACCTCAATATGCACTGTATTTTTCAGACAAGGTATGTGTATATATCTCTTTAATCTAAACATATTTTTCCAAATCTATTAGTTTCTTAATTGGCTTACATTAACCCGATAAAAGCTAACACAGTTGAAGAAAGAAATGCAAGTGGCGGTGCATGCTTCAACATGTGCTCAATAATTCCAATACAACAAGTGAACAAAGGAAGCAAAAACGTGAATTGCATTGTCGGAGTTTGGTGAAGATTACTTATCATCAAAGTCAACAAAATAGGCTACAGACAAAAAGTAAGCAATTGAGTGCTTTTTGGACTATATAGGACATCGGCAATTCAAAGAGAAAAGAAGTAGAATTGCTTCACGTTGTGTCTTTCACAGCGGAGTGGTGCGGCCCAATCATCATTGCGGCAATGACAGTGGTAAGGCACCAATGCTTCCCGCTGTGTGTTGTGCTATGGGTTTCAAGAGCAGCTTTGACAGTGGTTTTGTCCCAGAGGTTCACACTGTGAGGAGTGCTGTGGTAACTACAGCGGTCGGACACAAATCTGAGTGCAATGAAATTTCTTGCACAGTGATGAAAGAGGAAAAAGGAATAGACTCTAAATAGGATTTGGCCAACCCTAATGTCCCCATATAAATACCAAAAAAAAAAAAAGTTATTTGAATTTGATCTCTTTAGTCACAAAGACAACACTGGCACAACTCATACGCTGGACTCATTTAAACTTTGATCAAAAAGTATGATATTTCTTTTCGATAAACAACAATCTAATCAAAAGGCACTAAAGGAAACATAAATATAGGACAATATCTCCTAATAAACCATTATATTGAAACTAAACTCTACGATCAATTAAACTTTGTAAAGGGAATGAGAAAACAAAATCTAAACTGATCAAACAAACTGTCTAATAACAATTTGCAATTTGTAAGTGCTTGTGATCAGAACGATGCCGAAAAAATTGATGAAATATCAAGGGATGGTAAATGTATCATGTATGTGTTCAATTTGATTGACAAATTAAGGCTTGTTTTATCACTCCTACTGTACACATCATCAAATGGTTCCATCATTATTTTAAAAGATCAAAATTTTAATTTTTATTAAGAAGAAAATACTCAATTTCAAACAATTAGAATTCAAAATTTACATAAAACACCCCAGATTCTCAGAACTCAATCCGATCCCACTCAGGAACTTGTACTCTTTCTTTCTGCAAGTCATCTAATATCATCATTTATATCATTAAAAACCAAATTAAAAGAAAAACATGTAAAAAACTCATGACCAACTTCCAAGTCGTTTCCTTTCCTAGAATTTATCTCTAGCTTGAAGTGTCTTTAGAATTTTTTTGTTGTTGTTAATTTTGTCATTAAACAAAAAATTAAATGAAGTGTAAACAGATAATTTATGGATTGTAAGGAGAAGCTCTCTTTTTTAAAACTTTTGATGGGTGTAATAAGAGCATTTTCAACAGTCTTCCTTGAAGACTCCCTTATTTAAAGGTTTATGTTATTGTAAGGGACCATTAAGGAAGTATGTGCTCCAACAATACTCCCTTAAATGACCCCTTTAATATATTTTTTTTATTATTTAAATGTTCGATATCGTGTTTAAATATTAGATATTGTTTGTCAAGCACATCTATCCATCAATTGAGTTTTTCAAGAAAATAAAATAATCTTAAATAGGTGAAACCCACTTTAATGGGGTCTGAAAACACCCTTTAATTAAGGGAGTAAACTCCGCCAGAACACAATTAAGAGAGCCATTCAGGGACCTGTTGGAGCTGAAAAAACACATATACAACACATATACTCCCTTAATTAAGCTAAGGTATATCTTTAAGGGAGGCTGTTGGAGATGCTCTAATCACGAAAGGATGTACATACGGTCTTTAAAGGGTGCTATAATCGCCCACTCATGTTTGTGTTGTATTATTTACTTTCGGGTTTGGGAAATTTAACCGGATGGCTCAAACAAGGAATAACAAGTCTATTTAACGGCCCAGGCCCAATCTGCACCTAATTATGTAATTTCATTACGACAACGTGGCAATGCTATAGGGTTAACTATGTGAGAAACCGAACTCGGGAAAAAAAAAAAAAAAAAATTGCAGCCATCCAAAAACCACCGTTTTTGACTTTTTAGTTTTTTCTGCCTTGCTCAAAAGTTTTGAGTCAAAACCACCGATTTGGTCAGAGCAATTTACGTACTTTTACTTGATTATTTCTTGTTGTACAAGCCGAAGAATTAGCTTTCTTGTTGTCCAAGCCGAAGAATTAGCAAGTTTTCTATAGCTCTCTATAAATTATAGTCCTCTCCACATGGATGTTTTACCAAACTTTTACATTTTCTTAATTTTTATTGTTTGATGGCACATGTGGGTGGTGGTTCTGATTACAGAGTCCTCTCCTCATGCTTTGGTGACCGTAAGATGAAGAAGCGGCGTCTGAGCCTGCTTACTAATTCAACTGAGGGAGGTCTGTATGATCGGCCCAGGACCAAGGAAAACATGGCTGCTTACGAAGCTATGCTCGGTGTCATTCAACAACATTTGGGCGGACAGCCTTTCAATATCGTCTGTGCTGTTGCGGATGAGATTTTGGCTCTTATTCAAAACCCTAGTAAGAAAGACAAGGACAAGTTGCTCAACCTGATTCCCAATTTTGTTTTTGATCGCCTTGTTGCCATAGGGAAGCTTATTACTCATTTCCAAGATGCTAGTAGTAGTGATGATCATCAATTTCATAACATGGCTGTGGCTGTTCAGTTTCAGGAAAATGAAGACGATGATCTGGATATGGTGCAGGAGGAGGAGGAGGATGAAGAAGAAGACCATGATCTGGATCATGATGCGGTGGCTATGCTGCAAATGGGTGGTGGTACTGGTGGAATTGATGACCATGACACGCGCATGAGTCTTAATGTTCAGGATATTGATGCTTATTGGCTCCAGAGGAAAATCTCTCAACATATCATTGACCCACAGCAATGTCACACGCTTGCAGAAGAGATTCTTAAGATACTTGCGGAGGGGGATGACAGGGAAGTTGAGTCCAAGTTGGTAATACTTTTTGATTATCAAAACTTCAGTCTCATTAAGTTTTTGTTGCGTAACCAGCTGAAGATCGTTTGGTGCACTCGTTTGGCAAGGGCCCAAGACCAACAACAGAGGAACAAGATTGAGGAGGAGATGCTGAATTTGGATCCAAATTTGGCTGCAATTTTGGAGCAGTTGCGTGCCACTAAGGCCAATGCTAAGGACAGAGAAAAGTGTCTAGAGAATAGTATTAGAGAAGAGGCTCGCCGGTTGAAGGATGAGAGTGTTAATACAGATTTGCAGAGCCAACGGCAGTTGCTTGATCTGGACAGCCTTGCTTTTGTACACCCAAATAACAAGTTTGATCTTCCTATGCGGCACTATAGACGACATAGCAAGGGGTATGAGGAAGTGCATGTGCCAGCATTGAAGCCACACCAATTGGATCCCAATGAGAGGTTGATAAAGATCTCTGAAATGCCAGATTGGACACATCCAGCTTTCAAAGGAATGACACAGTTGAACAGAGTGCAGAGTAGGGTGTATGAGACCGCACTATATTCTCCGGAAAACATTCTCCTGTGTGCCCCTACTGGGGCAGGGAAAACTAATGTCGCAGTGCTTACAATACTTCAGCAATTGGAATTGAATAGGAACCCAGATGGCACATTCAACCATAGCAATTATAAGATAGTGTATGTGGCACCAATGAAAGCTCTTGTAGCTGAAGTTGTCAGTAACTTGTCGGATCGTTTGCAGGTGTTTTATGATGTCAAGGTGAGAGAGCTAAGTGGTGACCAGACACTCACTCGCCAACAAATTGAAGAAACTCAAATAATTGTGACAACTCCTGAGAAGTGGGATATCATTACAAGAAAATCAGGAGGGGATCGCACCTACACACGACTCGTTAAGCTTGTCATTATAGATGAAATTCACTTGCTTCATGATAGTAGAGGGCCTGTGCTTGAAAGTATTGTCGCTAGAACTGTTAGGCAAATTGAAACCACCAAGGAGCATATTCGATTGGTTGGGTTGTCAGCTACACTTCCAAATTTCAAAGACGTTGCATTGTTCTTACGGGTGAATTTAGATAAAGGGCTGTTCCACTTTGACAACAGTTATAGACCTGTTCCTCTTTCCCAACAATACATTGGAATTTCTTTGATTAAGCCACTGGAGAGGTTCCGGTTGATGAATGATTTGTGTTATGAGAAAGTCATGAAGGCTGTTGCAGCTGGAAGGCATCATCAGGTTCTTATTTTCGTTCACTCGAGGAAGGAAACAGTGAAAACAGCTCGTGCAATACGCGATGCTGCAGTTGACAAGGATACACTTGGTAGATTCTTCAAGGAGGACAATGTGATCAGCCGTGAGATTCTCCAAAGTCACACAGATTTGGTGAAAAGCAATGATCTTAAAGACCTTCTACCTTATGGTTTTGCAATTCATCATGCTGGGATGACAAGGGGTGACCGTCTACTTGTCCAGAATCTCTTCACCGGTGGGCATGTACAGGTGTTGGTGTCCACTGCAACTCTTGCTTGGGGGGTGAATTTGCCTGCTCACACTGTGATCATCAAAGGAACTCAGATTTACAATCCCGAAAAAGGGGATTGGACTGAGATTAGTCCTTTGGATATTATGCAGATGCTTGGTCGTGCAGGTAGACCTCAGTATGATTCTCATGGGGAAGGGATTGTTATCACCGGCCATGATCAACTTCAATACTATCTTTCTTTGATGAATCATCAGCTGCCTATTGAAAGTCAGTTTGTGTCCAAACTGGCCGATCAGTTGAATGCAGAAATCGTCCTGGGGACCATTCAAAATGCTAAAGAAGCCTGCAATTGGATTGCACACACTTACTTGTACATCCGCATGTTACGAAATCCTGCTCTCTATGGTTTGCCACCAGAGGTTCTCAAAGAAGCTGCAACATTGGAGGAGAGGAGAGCTGACTTGGTAAGCATTCAAATGCTTTAGTATATATAGCTTTTTATATATGTATGTATATGTATTTCGGTTCATTATTCTGATTTGTTTAGAATCTGCCGTACTTTTCAGTTCATTTTTGGAGGTGGATAACTTTAGAATCTGTCGTAATTTTAAGGCCAAAAGCAGGTATTTCCTCGTTTGTTTATTGCTATAATGAATCTAATTTGTAATTGCAAATTCATCTTTTCGTTATTATTCTCATTATTTTCTTCATTTAGGTACATGAAAGATATATAGTATAACACAAGACAAATTATCAGCAGTTCTTCCAAAGTCTCCTCTATCTAGAGTCTAGTTACTTGTCCTGGAATTCTTTGTATTTTTATAACACATTGGGTTCGACCATTCTACTAGTGGTTTATTTTGATCATTGTATTTCTTTCTTTTGATTTGCTAGAAGTTATGTTTAATAACTGTTGTTTGTTGTTTTTGCAGATCCATTCTGCTGCAACCATCCTGGACAGAAATAATTTGATCAAGTATGACAGGAAAAGCGGATATTTCCAGGTTACAGATTTGGGTCGCATTGCAAGCTATTACTATATAACTCATGGAACAATATCCACATATAATGAACATCTGAAGCCAACAATGGGGGATATAGATCTCTTTCGGTTGTTCTCTCTAAGTGAAGAATTCAAATATGTTACAGTTAGACAAGATGAGAAGATGGAACTTGCTAAGCTTTTGGACCGCATTCCAATTCCCATAGCGGAAAGTCCGGAAGAACCCAGTGCCAAGATAAATGTTTTGCTTCAAGTCTATATTTCACAGCTGAAGCTTGAAGGGCTTTCTCTGTGTTCTGATATGTTGTAAATAACTCAGAGTGCGGGACGTCTTCTGAGAGCTCTATTTGAGATTGTCTTGAAACGAGGCTGGGCACGATTAGCAGACAAGGCTCTGAACTTGAGCAAAATGGTTACAAACAGGATGTGGAGTGTCCAAACACCTCTTCGTCAGTTGAATGGAATCCCAAATGAAATTCTGAACAAGTTGGAGAAGAAACATATTGCTTGGGAAAGGTTTTATGATCTATCATCTCAGGAACTTGGTGAGCTCGTTCGTTACCCGAAGATGGGCACAACACTTCACACTTCACCAATTCCCAAAACTGAACCTTGCAGCATATGTTCAGCCAATTACTCACACAGTCTTGAGAGTTGAACTTACAATAACTCCAGACTTTCAGTGGGAGGACAATGTCCATGGATATGTGGAGCCATTTTGGGTTATTGTGGAGGATAACTCTGGTGAATATATTCTTCATCATGAATATTTTATACTGAAGAAGCAATATATTGATGAGGACCATACATTGGATTTCACTGTGCCAATCTATGAGCCATTTCCACCTCACTATTTCATTCGCGTTGTCTCGGATAAGTGGATTGGCTCACAAACTGTCCTACCTGTCTCTTTCAGGCATTTGATTTTGCCTGAGAAGTATCCTCCTCCGACAGAACTCTTGGACTTGCAACCTCTTCCTGTGACAGCATTGCGGAATCCTTCATATGAAACTCTTTATCAGGATTTTAAGCATTTTAATCCTGTGCAGACTCAGGTGTTTAACGTGTTGTATAATACAGATGATAATGTTTTAGTTGCTGCACCAACTGGGAGTGGAAAGACAATCTGTGCTGAGTTTGCCATATTGAGGAATCATCAAAAGGCGGTAGCATCTTCTGATAGTGGTATCGGTATCATGCTTGTTGTATATATAGCTCCTATTGAAGCTCTTGCCAAAGAACGTCACCGCGATTGGGATTTGAAGTTTAACAAAGGTCTTGGATTGCAGGTGGTGGAGTTAACTGGGGAAACAGCTATGGACCTGAAACTGCTTGAGAAAGCTCAAATTATTGTCGCTACTCCGGAAAAATGGGATGCTTTGTCCCGGCGCTGGAAGCAGAGGAAATATGTTCAGCAGATTAGTCTTTTCATTGCTGATGAACTCCACTTGATTGGAGGTCAAGGTGGTCCTGTCTTGGAGGTGATTGTTTCCAGGATGAGATATATTGCCAGTCATCAGGTTGAGAACAAAATTCGTCTGGTGGCTCTGTCAACTTCTCTTGCAAATGCCAAGGATCTTGGGGAATGGATAGGGGCTACCTCCTCCCACGGCCTTTTCAATTTCCCTCCTGGTGTCCGTCCTGTGCCATTGGAAATACACGTTCGGGGAGTGGACATTGCAAATTTCGATGCAAGGATGCAAGCTATGACAAAACAGACTCACACTGCAATCGTCCAACATGCCAAGAAGGAAAAGGAAAAGCCTGCTATTGTATTTGTCCCTTCAAGAAAGTATGTCCGACTCACTGCTGTGGATCTGATGACATATTCTAGTCCAGAGAGTGATAAGCAACCACCGCCTTTTCTATTGCATTCTGCTGAAGAGCTAGAGCCATTTATTAGCAAAATCCAAGAAGAGATGTTGAGGGAAACTTTACATCATGGAGTGGGCTACTTGCATGAGGGGTTGAGCAGTTTGGATCAGGAAGTTGTGACACAGCTATTTGAAGTTGGGTGGATTAAAGTTTGTGTTACGAGTAGTTCGATGTGTTGGGGATTGCCACTGACAGCGCATTTGGTGGTGGTTATGGGAACCCAATATTTTGATGGGCAGGAAAATGCTGAGACTGACTATGCTTTTACAGATCTGCTGCAGATGATGGGTCATGGCAGTCGACCTCTGTTGGATAATTCTGGGAAATGTGTCATCCTCTGCCACGCTCCCCGTAAAGAGTACTACAAGAAGTTCTTGTATGAAGCTATTCCCGTGGAAAGTCATTTACATCATTTCCTACATGATAATTTTAATGCAGAAGTTGTTGCTGGAGTTATTGTGAACAAGCAAGATGCCGTGGACTATCTTACATGGACATTCATGTACAGGAGGCTCACTCAAAATCCTAATTACTACAATCACCAGGGCGTAAGCCACAGCCATCTCTCAGATCACCTCTCAGAGCTTGTTGAAAACACATTAAGTGATCTGGAAGCTAGCAAGTGTATCACTATAGAACATGATGTGGGCATTTCTCCTTCGAATCTTGGCAGGATAGCTTCTTACTATTACATCAGTTACACTACTATTGAACGCTTCAGTTCTTCCTTAACTCCTAAGACAAAGATGAAAGGTCTCCTGGAGATTCTTGCTTCAGCTTCAGAGTATGAACAACTACCTATACGACCTGGGGAGGAAGACGTGACACGTAGGTTAATTAATCATCAGAGGTTTTCATTTGAGAATCCCAGATGCACTTACCCACATGTCAAGGCGAATGCTCTTCTTCAAGCTCATTTCTCAAGACAACGTGTGGGTGGGAGCCTAGCATTGGACCAGCAGGAGGTGGCTCTTTCTGCCAGTAGATTGCTTCAAGCAATGGTAGATGTAATTTCCAGCAATGGTTGGTTGAACCTTGCACTTCTTGCAATGGAAGTTAGTCAAATGGTGACACAAGGCTTGTGGGAACGCGATTCCATGCTTCTACAGCTTCCACACTTCACAAAAGAATTAGCCAAGAGATGCCAAGAGAACCCAGGAAAGAGTATAGAGACGGTGTTTGATCTGGTGGAGATTGAGGATGATGAGAGGCAGGAGCTGCTGCAGATGTCAGATACCCAATTACTTGATATTGTGAGGTTTTGCAATCGTTTCCCTAACATTGATATGTCATATGAGGTGGAGGATGATGAGAATGTTAATGCTGGGGAAAATATCACATTGCTGGTCACTCTCGAAAGGGATCTAGAGGGGAAGACAGAGGTTGGACCCGTCAGTGCTTCTAGGTACCCGAAAGCCAAAGAGGAAGGCTGGTGGCTCGTTGTTGGTGACACAAAGAGTACTAATCAGTTGCTTGCCATCAAGAGAGTGTTCCTTCAAAGGAAGTCCAGTGTAAAGCTGGAGTTTGCTGCTCCTGCACAACCTGGGAAGAAAACATATACACTCTACTTGATGTGTGATTCCTATCTGGGCTGCGACCAACAGTATAGCTTCTGTGTCCATGTCAAAGATTCGGCAGACCCTTGTGAAGATGGCATGAGAGAGTAAAGTAAGTAATTAAAGATTCATCACCACTTTTGTTATATCTGTTTATGCTCTTTTTCTAATGTGTCTTCTTGAAAACAAACATTTATTACACTCATGCTATATGCTTACATTACTATTTTAGCTAATTCAATATCAGTTGAAAATTCTCTGTATATCTCTTTAATCTTAACTTATTCTTCCAAGTCTATTAGTTTCTTATTTGGCTAAAACGAGAGTAGATTTACATTAACCCAATTAAAGCATGAAATGCAAGTGGTGGTGCAAAAGAATTCCAATTCAACACACCAAATCATAGAATTGTTTTATTTGATAACACAACCTACTAACAAGCTTCTAAGTACATACACACAACACAAGCTGATCACTAAAGAAAATTACATAATTATATAGAACTCAAATCGCTCAACCAACTAAGAACCCAATTTCCAGGACTACTGATGGATATGGTGTTCTAGTGATGAAAATGTCAAAGAAGGTCTTCACTCTGCAGGTCCTGATATGAGTTTCCCCTTCTTGATGTCGACAAGCTTGTCGTAGACAGACCATGCGAAGCTAAGGAAATGGTCTCGATTCATTTCTTGGTTGTAGCCCCAATAACTATGATGGTATGTTACATGATACCATGCTGATGCTTTCGCATACACTTCCTTTTCAGTAGTTGGAGTGTCAAGGTCACTTTCCGTCTGGTTGAACCAGGCCTTAGCTTCCTTTCTAAGTGACCTCACAACAGAACTGATCTCATCTGTATCCCTCTTCCTGTCGAAAAATCTTGCCATCTTCATTATGCACCCACTTATTATCTCGGCCTCTGTATTGATCCCGTAATGGTCCATCAAGTTCCCCAACTTGTTATCATACTGTGTTTTGTAATAGAATGCTTTGTCGATGTACTTTTCAAAGCCTTCTACTTCCATTGCAGGATCATAAGACAGTATCGCCACTTCCCTGGTGAAGGATTTTATGGCTGCTGTGGGTGGCGCAATGTCCTTAACTTCCCGATAAAGCTTTCCAAGAACACTTTGTGATTCGTAGGTGGGTCTGTTTTCCTTCTCCATGAAATCCGGATACTCTTTGACGCGTAACGAGTGAGGAATTTCAGCTGGCACACCAGTTTTTGCGAAGTCCACAGCAATGGAGGCTAGCCTTGCAAGCTCCTTACATGAATTACTCATTGCCTTGTTTGGCTCTGTGTCCGCGGACACCACATGAGCATTGCAAATGACTCCCAAGCTGTCATTCATTATATAGTCCACGAAATACTCCTCAATGTCCTGCAACTCACCATTAAATATGTCAAGGCAAAGATGAAACAGACACGGTTTGATGTGTATTGAAAACATATATAATTCAAGAAAATCACCTCAATTGTAACATCATTCTCTGAAACCTTAGCCGGTGCTGGTGTGTAATCCATGGGCGGAACCTGGCGAGGAGGAATGAGATCAGGATCCCAACACACAAAGTAGACGTCTCCATCGAGGTCACTCCCAGAACATTCATCAGGATGAGGTCTAATTAACGATGTAAGTTGTGTTAGTAACCCCAAATTCCAAACACAAACTCATATTAATTTTTTTTTTATTAAAAAAAACAAGTTCAGAAGTTAACTACCTCTTTCCTTTAGCAGGGAAAACAATGCAATCCACCATGTGGTGCAGAGCGGGCACGTCCACAGCCTTTAAAACGCGCATGTCTCCTGGGTGTAGACATGGATTTTTGGCAACAACTAATTTGCTCTTGACAATACTAAACACGGGTGAGGTGTTGTATGGATGATGACATCTAGATCCAGAGTACTGCACAAATACCTGACCATACTCCAAAGTTCCCGTTTCATCAAGACATCCCATCATAGCTTGTCCATTTTGGACAAATATCCTTGTTCTACTTCGCAACTCCTGGAGATGCAAAGCGCGGAATGTCTGAAGCATCATCGATAGATAGGGCTCCTTGTCTGGCTTGTAATCGCACGTAAGCATTTCCTTGAGAACATTTGCATTCTCCCTAGAAGACGCCATCAAATCAAGTGCCTCATGTGCCCTTTCAGGGTCTGTTAAAATTGCATCCAGTTGAGCTACTGCCTCTCTCTGCTTCTTTTCGAAAACACAATCTCTAACACCGAGTGTGGACATCAAGGTGATCAGCTGGCGATTGAGAAAACAGGGTTGGTAGCGGCTGCATGCCAAAACATCAAGACTTGTGCTGTTTGATTTGTACTTTGACATACTCTTTCTCAGTGATAATTTCACTGTCGAATTTGGGTCGACAGCCACAACACCTTTGTGCCCACCATGACGAATCTGATACGCGGATGGAGTATAGCTTGTGTAGCCCAATTTTCTAGCCACGATGTGAGCTAAATCAGCAGATATTTTGCCAATTCCATCAGAGAATATATGTTTAATCCCACCCCTTTCTGTTTCTACATCAGGAATTTCTTCAACTTCACTGCCATGAACATGCAAAGCCTCCCTGGAGGAACCGAAAGACTGACCAAGTCTGGCAGCATATCTCGCCACATTTTTTATGTCACTAAAATCACCCATCCCCTCCCTAATATCCGCCGCAGTCAACCCAGGTCTCGAAGCAAACATCCACACAGAATTTTCTTTTAACTGACTATTCGAAAAAGCTAGAGTTTCAAACTTCTTACCTCCAATGTCTATACCATTTCTCAGGATTGACAATATCCTTCGATAAATTCCAGTTCGCTTCTCTTTATCTGTGGAAGATGATGTCCGAGGAGACAAAGCTGTTGCATACATTTTCTGACCATCCTCATCAACGAAAGAGACACGAAGAAAGTTATCGATATCATTGGGATAACTTCGTAAAACACGATTGGAGAGGCTGGCCTCCGGACCACAGAAGTACATCTTAGTTGGGGTTATCAGAATCTTTCGCACGTAAACCAACCCATCTTCTAAGGCAATTTGAGGCAATTCAGGAAGTGTCCTGGACTTGGAGTATTTTATGTAATGCTCAGTGAGCCAATTTATAGGATTGTAACAGCATTCTCTAAGATGGAACAACTTCTCTAGAGCATGTTCAATGCATGCTATGTTGAATCTACTTGGATCAACGAAGCGAAAGAACAGATCGTCAATTAATGGTCCAGGAAGACAACCATGATGGACCAAAAGGTTGATTTTGAATAGGATTTTGAAAGGCAAAACAATGTCTTGGGGTGGATTGATAATGGGGACAAGATCAGAGTTGCAAGACAAAGAAGAACCTTTCTCCAGAATGAATTCCTCTTCACTTTCTTCGTAGTAGAAAAAGTCTTTCAGAATTTTGGGCACAACAACCCTCCCTGGAAGTCTCAAACATAAAGCAGTGGACTGACCGATGCTTGATGATGGAGTGAAATCAACTTCCCGAATCCACTGGCCATCGTTCTCGTAAATTCGAGGGGCTTCATACAACTAGAAACAGAGAAAAAAAAGTGGGAATTTATCAGAAAATGTTTCTATAAAACTTTAATGCATCTTTACACAATGAAGAAGATTGTTAATTACCTGAATGACTAGAAACTTAGCAGTTTGTCCACGTGGACGACGAAGCTTAATCTTCCAAATGCTTTCATAGGAGACCTCTAGCTTATATTCCACAGAATTATAAGTTAGAAAGAAATTGAACTTTCTAAGGTCAGTGCCAAATTTCACAGAGACATTTTCCTGTGACCAAAGCACAGAAAATTTATCTTCAGAAATCTGGCATCCAACACTCAATTTCACATTATAGATTTTGTGCTGAGAATGAGAAGTCCTTGAGTTTTGTTCCATATCCCAAGCTTTCAGATAAGATTTCTTAAACCAGAGACCATCAGCAGCAGCAGCCAAGGACTTGATATGTTCCGCGGCTTCAATGGTTGCAAATTCCACTATAGCATGTGCTCTAGCACCTTCAAATCTCCCAACCTCTACTACATCACAAACAGTCCCTTCACCGGTATGTCCCTCCACAAATTTCTTCACGGCTGCTGGTGATTGAACAGAAGCGAATCCAAACAACTTCACTGTTTTTCCCATTTCGCGATTTTTTTTTTCAAAACAAACTTTCAACTGCAGTTTCATTACAAAGTAAATTAGTACTACTCTGCATGTAATAACAAGTGATGATCAAGTATATCAAAACCACTGTCAAGTTTTAAGTAATTACTGCTCAAACACAAATGGAAATCCCCACTTGATATATCAAAAACCATTGTTAAAAAATAATCAAACAGCTAACACAGTCATTGATGAACAAAAAGATGAAAAGCAATATTATTATTGATCAAATGCAACACCAAAAAACAAAGTAACTTGATAAATGAAACTCAATAAGGAATTGAAGTAAAAAAGAGAGACTCACAAGAGTAATTGGCTTGCACAGAAATATATTGATCGATGTCGTGAGTAGCAAATGGTGATAATGTAAGGTATATATAGAGAGAGGAAGAGCTTAGTATTGGTAGTCAATTTGTTATTTCTTTTTAGTTTGGCCTCAGGAAGCATACAAGGAAACTAAGATGGAAGGAAACTAAGATGGAAGTTTTTATTACATAAGTCAATTTGTCAATTTGTTATATCATTGGTTGACATCAGAAAAGTTGATCAGCAGAAGCAAGTCACTTTATATCCTTTGAGATGGCATTGGATGAATGGAGTTTAGAATCTTCCAAGTTATATATACATAAGACAGATATCATTAAGATCAATATTATTCATAATTAGCAATAGTGATTCTAAAAGTGGGGAGCAAGAATTCAGATAAACTAAGATGGAAGTTGTTAATATTTGAAAGGAGTTGATAAAGCCATAAAGGGCTTCTATAACTTGTAAGCGTAGAAAATGACAAAATGTAAAAGAAGAGATTCTTTTGATTCTTTTGACTAAAAGGTATGTCATATATATGTGTATGCATGCATGGCCACTATAGTATCCATTTTCTCTGCTTGCTATCTAAGTGGAGTGAGAGTGGGGCCAACCAACTTCTACTTGATCAACAAGGGTGAATTTTTCATGATTCTTCTTTTTCTTATGAAATATATATATTGAAACTTGGCTGATAAGTTATCTGTGAAGCTATATATCATGTATATCTTTCTTCCTCTGTCAACATTCCAACGCGTTAATGATTCATGCATTTCGTAATTATTTTTTAATTAATGACGTACAATTCATCATTCATCAAGTAAAGTTTCCTCTAGTTAATTACTAGGACACATTATGCTGAAATGAAATCAATTAGTTGATATATAGCTACATGAGTTATGAGCCAATAGAAAAAACAACGACAAAAACAGGAAAATTCTGTGTTTCTTTTTAAAATCAATAAAATTGATTACATGTATTTTGTGACCCATAATAGATACGTTAATGACATGATATAAGTATATAACCACTGCATTAGTTAAGAATTTCTTACAAACACCTTTCATTTGTTTATCCTATTAAGAATATTTGAATAATTGAGAATTTTAATAATTATTAATCAATATCATCTCTTAACTTATAACATGTCATCCATTGCTGTTTTATGATTGGAAATTTAATATATCGGAGAAAAAATAAATATAAACATTTTAAGAGAAAAACTAGGGTGGAACGAGTGCAATACTGCATTCCTCCACTTGCAATATGTCATATGTGGTATTTGACAATATATTCATACCATCACACATTTATATTTATATTACATGGCATGTTTAGCGACAGTGATTCAGAAAGGGGGTTGATAAAGGGCTTTCTATATTCTAACTTCGAAGTGTGTAGAAAATATTGGAAATGAAGAGATTGTTTTGACTCTTTTGACTAAAAGGTGTCATATGTGCATGCATACATGGCCCCTATGGTATCCATTTCTCTGCTTGCTATCTAAGGGGAGTGAGAGTGGGGCCAACTTCTACTATATATATGTATTTTAGAGGAAATTGCATGAGATGATCAAAAAATTTATTGACTTATTGTTTTTAGCCTAAAGTTTATTTTTTATTATTCCTGTCATCTTTGGGCTTGAACTACTGAAATTGCCCTCCATTTTGTTTTACTTCCCAAAATTTCCCACCCAAAATTCCCCACTCTTTGGTCCTGATATCCACCAATTTTGCAACCCAACATTTCAAAATCAAAAATCTCTCTCTCTCTCTTATAATTTCAAATTTTGAATTCTCTCTCTCTCTCTCTCTGGCTCTCTCTTCGGCGACCGTCGTCCATCCCTGCCGGAATACATCTCTCTCTCCCCTGAGATTTCGAAACATATGCTTACAGGTGATTTCACTTTACGGTTCTTTGATTTAATCTTTTTTTTTTTTTCCATTTTCGTTGGTTTCAACAAACCCTAGACCCTCCTTCCTGTTCTCATTCAATGTTTGCGTTTTCATCTTCTAAAAATCCCCAAATTTCACTCAGAATTCAAGCTTATTTGGCACTCGGGTCTCGCTCGCTCGGTGCCGGAATCCGGTGCAGCGCAGCTCATGTAGTTCCCTGCTGGTTCTAACTCCTGGCGTCGCAAGCAGACATGGTTGGTTTTTTTTTTTGGAAGAATAATTAGTTGTTTCTTCAATTTGATTTGTGCAAATAATGTATGTTTTGACTAATTGGTTGTTAAAGATCAATTAAGAACCGAGGAAGAGAAAAAAAGAGATTGTCGTCGCTACTCTCGTCGAATCCGCCGCCCTCGGTCGTTTACGCCGTCTTCAGCTACCGTCCGCCGCTACTGCTGCCTTCGTTCGTCGAAGCAGCTGCTCTTGGCCATCGACATCCTTACCGTCACCCTCGCTTGTCGATCATCAAATCTGGTTAGTTTCATGGCTTGATGTATTATCCTCAATCTACCAACATTTATCTTTACTTTTATATGTTTTCCTCAGTGTTGGACTATGGTGTATGTCTTTAGTTTACAGAATTTCATTTATGTTTATCTTTTAGGCTATATATGCTTGTATAGTTTTGTGGTTTCTATTGCTTAAAATTTTGCTTGTTGTACCCCTCCCACAGAACACAACACAGTACATTGCACACAAATGTTGCTACTCTGCAAAGTTTAATCTCTACAGCTACTCTGTTCTCTGTTTTTCAATCATATGTTGCTCTATTACGAGCTTTCTCCACAATACATTTTCCAAAAGTAAGTAAACAGAGGAGAGGCAGAGCACTTCTCTGAACTCAAGATTGCGGAGGGCTCTCAGAGATTAAACTTTGATGTTTCATGTTATAATTTTATCATGTATGTTCCAGATTTGATGTTACATGCCAGTGCAAATTGAAGTTACATGCCAGTTAGAATAGATTTCACAGTTGACACACTAGTTCCAAAAACAAATTCCAATATTGTTACATGCCAAAAGTTACATGCCAGTTTAATTTGACGTTACATGCCAGTGCAATTTGAAGTTACATGTCAGTTTGAACATACTTCACAATTGACACATTAGTTCCAAAAACAAAGTCCAGTATCGTTACATGCCAGAAGTTACATGCTAGTCCAATTTGAAGTTACATGCCAGTTAGAATAGATTTCACAATTGACACACTAGTTCCAAAAACAAATTCCAATATTGTTACATGCCAGTTTAATTTGAAGTTACATGCCAGTGCAATTTGAAGTTACATGTCAATTTGAACATACTTCACAATTGACACATTAGTTCCAAAAACAAAGTCCAGTATCGTTACATGCCAGTGCAAATTGAAGTTACATGCCAGTTAGAATAGATTTCACAGTTGACACACTAGTTCCAAAAACAAATTCCAATATTGTTACATGCCAGTTTAATTTGAAGTTACATGCCAGTGCAATTTGAAGTTACATGCCAGTTTGAACATATTTCACAATTGACACACTAGTTCCAAAAACAAAGTCCAGTATTGTTACATGCCAAAAGTTACATGCTAGTCCAATTTGAAGTTACATGCCAGTGCAAATTGAAGTTACATGCTTGTAAATGTCTCACTTTTTAATTGGCTTATTTTGTTGACAAAAACACAATGGGGTTCAATTTGTAAGGGTAGCCTAGGATAGAGGAAATCCTCATTGTGGGATCAAGAGCTTCAAGGAAGGTAGACTTCTTTACTTACTCTATTTTGAAGAGATGTAGTTGCACACACTCACATTGTTTGCATGTTTTGTTGATTGCATCCTTGTTTGATAATTGCCATGTCATGCTAGACACTAGGATGCATTCACATGTCACTAGCCTCACTTGCACTTCATGTTTGTGTCTCTTTAGTGTGTTGTAATTCGTTTCCGAGATGGCTCGGAAACGTCCGCGCTTGCACGATGGTGTGCTTGTTTTTGCGCGAGGACCACCTTAGGAGAATGCCTTGGCTTCTCCTTTGTTTTTCACCTCTTTAGGTGAATCGGCGGTTTATTCGGCGGCCTGACCGCCGAATGAATATGGATCCACTGGTCCAATTCTGCGGTTACATCGGCGGCCATAAAATCGACCGCCGAATGATTCCAGTAACATGATTGGAAATCTACGGTTTCAATCGGAGGCCTGACCGCCGAATTAAACCGTCGAAGTGAAACTTGGGTTTCTGTCCCAAATTCGGCGGGTTGAATCGGCGGGCATAATTCAACTGCCGATCCATTCCAGTGGTGACGGTTCGCATTCTACAGTTTCGTTCGGCGGCCTGACCGCCGATTGAAACCGTCGATTGCGCGCTTTCAGGCAAATTTTTCAAAACGACGTCACTTCACTTGGATCTCATTTATATATGACTTGATAGCCTTGGCTCGTTTTTCAGAGCAAAAATTACACCTTTGAGAGTACTTTTGAGCATCTTCAAAGCCAAGGTATCAAGACTCCTTTTTTATTACTAAAAACACAAAAACCCATCATTCTTGCAAGTTTGATATGTCATCTAGGATGTTCTAGTTTGATTTTCTTTTGGGTTTCATATTTGCTTACATGACTTGTAGTTAGAACATTTCTTGCATCATCTCACATGTTCTTCTTCTACAAGATTGCTCATTTATGACTTGAATGTTGTCAAGATAGTTTCTTTATTGTGTTTTGTGATTTGCTTGTGGTAGATATTGCATATAGGACTTTGTGTGCTCATTTAGCTTTTTCATATGCATGTCATCTAGCAAAATGATATATAGGAATGTCTAACATGTTCATCCATGCCTAGATAAGCTTTAATGTTTAACCTTGCATTCTAGCATTTTGAATATTGCACATATTCACCTTAGGTTGTTTTATCTCTTCATTTTAGAAACAAGTCTTGTATTTACCATTTGGTAGTTTGCAAGCAAAGAACTAGGGTCACTATTAAAGGCTTGCAGGTAGCAAAGACGGATTAGTAATCTTAGGTGTGATGTGGTCAACCTAGATTGTAATCGTATTTGTACATAGTGGATTCGAGGTTCATGTGTGGCGCACATAACAGCCCGTGGTTTTTTCCCATGTGGGTTTCCACGTAAAAATCGTGTGTCGTTTACTTTTCCGCATTTTTACACTTGTGTTTATTTTGTGACTTGTTAGGGGTATTTTCATAAATTGGACGAATCACAAAAATTGGATTAAATTTGTATATAATCTATTCACCCCCCTCTAGATTATCGTAGACTCTGTTTATATTTATTTTCAATGCTATAATAGATTTCACAGTTGACACACTAGTTCCAAAAACAAATTCCAATATTGTTACATGCCAAAAGTTACATGCCAATTTAATTTGAAGTTACATGCCAATGCAATTTGAAGTTACATGCCAGTTTCAACATATTTCACAATTGACACACTAGTTCCAAAAACAAAGTCCAGTATTGTTACATGCCAGAAGTTACATGCCAGTTTGAATGTCGGTGCAAATTGAAGTTACATGCCAGTTAGTATTGATTTTCACAGTTGAAACACAAGGTCCAAAAACAAAGTAAACAACTTCATACATTCCAAGAACTTCAAAAAAACAATGATGTACCAAGAAAGTTATCAATCTGACGCTACACTATTTGCAAATATTTCTAGTGCCATTTCCTCCCTAAACCCGGGCACATTCTTGGTTCCCCATCCCCAAAAACATTTATGACGCATCAACATGTCTGCGTATCGACATATGAAAACACCACAACTATCGTTATCGTTATCGTTGTCCAGCTCGACCAGCAATATTAGGATCCTCCAAAATAGATGCAGGAGCCTTCCTTGCATCCTTAAGAAAAGCTTTAAGCAAAGGAACTGGTAGGAACTTGTTAACAACTAACAAGGCCAACTTCATAAGTAAAATGCACTGCATCAAGCTGCTGTCCCCCACTGATTAATTCTTTAATCATATCTGTAAATAGCAAATAACAACAGCAAATATGCATCAGAATCTCACCATATCCAATTATAAATAATGGATCACATCCATATATACATGATATAAAGACCCACAGTGTCATTGAACTTTTAAATCAAACTAGGTAACATTAATAGGTCATAACTAATCACAATGTAAATATGTTCCACGTACACATGCAGAACATCAATTGCACTAGCCACAGGTTCTAAACCATTTTGACAAAGAGCAAAGTCAATTCATGAACAAGTTTCAGAACAATTAGATATCAGTTTGCAAAAATCAAAGATTCTGTACATCCAATGACATTAATAAATATCTAAAGAACAACTAATAAACCCAAATGTCCAGAAGCTTATTGGATTAATTACAGCAAAATTATGTCCAATTATTCCAATTATTCTAACACGTATGAATATAAGCTACTCAAGTACTTATCTCATTGGTTTAAAAATAGAATAAATACAATCACAGAAGGTAAACAGTCAAAATGAAACTAATACTCTGATTGAACTTTGACGATAATAACAAAAATGGTAGTCTCCACAAAATGCAACCACTCTGTGAGAGGTAAGAAGCAAACCTGAGGAATAGATGGGTGGATTCGGCGACAGCGGCAGCGACAGGGAGAGGGGTGGCGAGCCGACGGTGAGCGGCAGACGGCGAGATAGGTACGAGGCGACGGCGATAGAGGTGCGAGACGACGGCGAGCGGCAGCGACGACGAGCGTCAACGACGGCTCTCTCTTCTCTTCCTTTCTCTCTCTTCTCTTTCTTCTTTTTTTTACTTCTGATCGTTTTACAATTTACACTGATGTCAAAAACCCTAAATCCTTTTCTCTCTCTTCTCTCCTCATTTTTAACATCCACTGACTTTTTTAAAAAAAAATTTCAAATTCAGAGGTATTGTTGTCCAAAAGTGGTCAAAAATGACAAAAACAATAAAAAAATAAATTTGTGGCTAAAAACAATAAACCCATAAATTTTTTGGCTCTTTATGAATTCACCCCTATATTTTAAAGAAACCAACTTCTACTACTTGATCAACAAGGGTGAATTTTTCATGATTCTTTCTTTCATTCATCAACATAAAGACATACATAAGATGACATAGCCATTTTATGTGTCCTTGACATAAACACATTTATCACATTCGTTGGTTTTAAAACAATTTGACATCATGGCATTGTTAAATTTTCCATGCCATTGTTTTGGTGTTTACAGTAAACCATATAAAGACTTCATCAATTTACAGACTTTTTTTCCTTGCCTTGGAGCGGAAAAAACCTTTAGGTTATTCTATATAGATTTCTTCATCTAAATCTCAATTTAAGAAAGTTGTTTTCACATCCATTTGATATACTTCAAGATTTTGTAATTTGGCGATTGCAAGTATCATCCTAATACATGTTATTCTCGTAACAGGAGAATGTGTATCAAAGTAATCTAAAAATTCTCACTGTTTGTAACCTTTAATTACAAATCTAGCCTTATACTTATCAATTGATCCATCTGCTTTCATTTTCCTCTTGAAAATCCATTTGAACCCTAGCGATCTACATCCCGGAGGAAGGTCCACTAATTCCCAAGTCTGATTTTGTAAGATGTAATCAATTTTGCTTTTAATGGCCTCTTTCCACAAGAGTCCTTTTGAAGAGCCCACAACTTCTTTGAAGGTTTGAGGTTTACCTTCTAGCAAGCAGCAGATAGGTCAAAAAATTTGGACCAAAAGATTTTTCTGTCCTAGCTCTTTTGCTACGTTTAGGTTCATCCTCAACTTCATTTTCTTGTTCTTGATCCTCATAATTATCATTTGCAATTTCGTGTGTTCGTTTAGATGAACTCGCTTTATATTTGGATTTACACGAAAATACTTGTTTAAAGAATGATGCATTTATAGATTCCATTATTATGTTTTTGTGAATGTCTGGGATTTCAGACTCATACACCAAAAAACGATAAGCACTACTGTTATGTGCATACCTAATGAAAATGCAATCAACTGTTTTCGGACCTATTTTCACCTTCTTTGATATAGGTACGGCTACTTTGGCAAGACACTCCCACATTCGTAATTATTTATAGGAATGCTTTCTTCATTTCCATAACTCATATGAAGTCTTGTCTTTTTTCTTTCGGGGTACCTTATTTAAAAGGTAATTGCTAGATAAGATAGCTCCACCCCACATGTTCTGAGGTAACCCAGAACTTATAAGCATTGCATTCATAATTTCTTTCAAAGTACGATTTTTACATTCAGCAATACCATTTTGCTGAGGAGAATAAGGTGTCGTGGTTTGATGTATGATTTCGTGTTGTGCACAGAATTCACCACCTCAATCACTTCTTAATACCTTAATTTTCTTATTGAGTTGGTTCTTCACTTCAGTCTTATAGAGAATAAACTTCTCTATAGCTTCGTCCTTGCTTTTTAGCAAATACACATAGCAGTATTTGGTGCTATCGTCAATAAAAGTAACAAAATATTTATTGTCACCCCTTGTTTGTACAAATTTCAAATCACAAACATGACTATCGATTAAATCAAGGGGTTTGGTATTCCATTCAATTGTTTGGAAGGATGACCTTGTTAATTTTGCTTCAACACAAATTTCACATTTATGTTTGGAATTAATAATAAAAGTAGGTATATGATTTAAGTTAATTAATCTACGCGATATGTCATAATTAATGTGTCCTAGTCTACCATGCCATAAATCAGAAGACTCAAGCAAATAAGTAGAAGAATTATTCTTATTACTATTGCGTTTCACAATGGATACATTGAGCTTAAAAAGCCCTTCGGTTACATATCCCCTACCCACATGCAATCCCTGTTTAGACAACACAACCTTGTTTGATTCAAAAACCATCTTGAACCCATGCTGGTTTAGCAACGAACCAGATACCAAGTTCTTGCGGATTTCAGGCACATATAGCACATTGTTCAAGCTCAAGTCTCTCCCAGAGGTCATCTTGAGGATCACTTGACCACGCCCCTCTATGTCGGATGTGGCTGAGTTGTCCATATACAGCTTCTCCCCATTCTGCACTGCTTCAAAGGTATTGAACATCTCAATGTTAGAGCATATGTGGCGAGTGGCCCCAGTGTCTAACCACCACTCCCTCAGGTTTGACCCAACTAGGTTCACTTCTGACACAACCGCAGTGAGATTGGTTTCTAAGTCATATTTTGAGATGCCTGCCACCACGTTTGCCTCGTGGTTCTTCTTCTTCTTTTGAAACCTGCACTCAGAAGATTTGTGACCCATTTTGTCACAATTGAAGCACTTCCCTTGAAATTTTGGCTTCTTCGAGACTCCTCCTTTTGGACCCAATTTGAACCCTTTTCCTGGCTTGTTCTTCTTGAACTTGGAACTCTGACCAAGCTCCACAACATTAGTCTTTGCTGCAGGTAGACTGAACCCTTTCTTCTCGGACTTTCTATTACCTTCTTCAATCCAAAGCCTGAGAATAAGATCTTCTATCTTCATCTCTTTTCGCTTGTGCTTAAGGTAGTTCTTGAACTTCTTTTTGGTTTGGCGTCAAGAAGCATACAAGGAAACTTGTATGCTTACATAAATGTAAGCATATTACATAAATGCTATATACTTACATTACTATTTTAGCCATTTCAATATCAGTTGAAAATTCTCTGTATTTTTCAGACAAGCCATGTATATCTCTTTAATCTTAACATATTCTTCCAAGTCTATTAGTTTCTTATTTAGCTAAAACCAGAGTAGATTTACATTAACCCAATTAAAGCAAGAAAAGCTAGTGGTGGTGCAAAAGAATTCCAATTCAATACACCAAATCATAGATTTGTTTTATTTGATAACACAACCTGCTAACAAGCTTCTAAGTACATACACACAACACAAGCTGATCACTAAAGAAAATTACATATTTATATAGAACTCAAATCGCTCAACCAACTAAGAACCTAGTTTCCAGGACTACTGATGGATATTGGGTTCTAGTAATGAAAATGTCAAAGAAGGTCTTCACTCTGCAGGTCCTGATATGAGTTTCCCCTTCTTGATGTCGACAAGTTTGTCGTAGACAGACCATGCGAAGCTAAGGAAATGGTCTCGATTCATTTCTTGGTTGTAGCAGCCCTAATAACTATAATGGTATGTTACATGATACCATGCTGATGCTTTCACATACACTTCCTTTTCAGTTGTTGGAGTGGCGGGATCACTTTTTGTCTGGTTGAACCATGCCTTAGCTTCCTTTCTAAGTGACCTCACAGCCAAACTGATTTCTTCTGTGTCCCTCTTCCTGTCGAAAAATCTTGCCATCTTCATTATGCACCCACTTATTATCTCGGCTTCTGTATTGATCCCGTAATAGTCCATCAAGTTCCCCAACTTGTTATCATACTATGTTTTGTAATAGAATGCATTGTCAATGTACTTTTCAAAGCCTTCTGTTGGATATGGCTTGAATTACCAATGGTTACCAAACACGATTTACCAATGCGGAAACTTCCTGGAGACGTGAGAGCGTTTGGAAGTATAAAATTATGTTTGAGGGAGGCTTGGAGCACATGAAGAACAGAAGAAACGAAGAACAGCTCAAACCGCTGCCGATGTTGCTGTGGCTTTGGCAGCGGTAATGGCAGCGGTAGGACACCGTTGCTAATTCTTCAGTAGCGCAACGATAGCGGTTCCAATTCCAGTGGATACTGCTGCGGTGACCGCTGGGGCTGGCACATCGATACCGACAGCGGTCAACGAAGATGAGGCGTATGGATCACGGTTTTCTGAGTGGTCAAGTTCAACAAGGTTTAGGAAGCGGGTGGCCAACTGCAACTTGAATCGTAGTCAATCACAAGCATGTGTTGAATCATGAAATATTCATGGAAGAGGAAATATGTTGTTTCTAGAGTTCTAATGGGAAAAGGATTTCTCCTTTACAAGAAGACTTATCTTAAATAGGAAATAGTATTTATGTGGAACAAGTATTCTTGTACGACTAGGAGATAGATTTCTTTGTTAGTTTAAACTCCCTGTAATACATATAAATAGACCATAATAACTAGGTTATTAGTGTGTGAAAAACACCTGAGAGTGGTGGAGCAAAATAGCAAATACTAGAGAGATCTCAAAGTGAGCATTGGGTGTAATTGGGTTTGGGGTATTACTTAGAGAGAGAGCCTGAGTGTGTGGTTGTAACAATTTACTACATATTGGAACTTTCTCTTGTCGTCCTGACGGCCGTGGTTTTTTTCACTGATTTGGGTTTCCACGTAAATTCTTGTATTGTGTGTGATTGGATTTAATTACTTCTCTTCATCTTATCTTTTATTTATCATTGTGATTGTTTGTGTTCTATCCGGCAACGCTTCCGCGCGCTTAGTGAACGGTTCATTTTTTTTTTCGCTAACACCTTCCACTTCCATTGCAGGATCATAAGACAGTATCGCCACTTCCTTGGTTAAGGATTTTATGGCTACTGTGGGTGGCACAATGTCTTTAACTCCCGATAAAGCTTTCCAAGGACACTATGTGATTCGTAGGTGGGTTTGTTTTCCTTCTCCATGAAATCTGGATACTCTTTGACGCGTAACGAGCGAGGAATTTCAGCTAGCACACCAGTTTTTGCGAAGTCCACAGCAATGGAGGCTAGCCTTGCAAGCTCCTTACATGAATTACTCATTGCCTTGTTCGGCTCTGTGTCCGCGGACACCACATGAGCATTGAAAATGACTCCCAAGCTGTCATTCATTATATAGTCCACGAAATACTCCTCAATGTCCTGCAGCTCACCATTAAATACGTCAAGGCAAAGATGAAACAGACACGGTTTGATGTGTATTGAAAACATATATAATTCAAGAAAATAACCTCAATTGTAACATCATTCTCTGAAACCTTAGCCGGTGTTGGTGTGTAATCCATGGGCAGAACCTGGCGAGGAGGAATGAGATCAGGATCCTAACACACAAAGTAGACATCTCCATCGAGGTCACTCCCAGAACATTCATCAGGATGAGGTCTAATAACGATGTAAGTTATGTTAGTAACCCCAAATTCCAAACACAAACTCATATTAATTTTTTTATTTTTTTATTTTAAAAAACAAGTTCAGAAGTTAACTACCTCTTCCCTTTTGCAGGGAAAACAATGCAATCCACCATGTGGTGCAGAGCGGGCAAGTCCACAGCCTTTAAAACGCGCATGTCTCCTGGGTGTAGACATGGGTTTTTGGCAACAACTACCTTGCTCTCGACAATACTAAACACGGGTGAGGTGTTGTCTGGATGCACTACAAAAAAAGTGACATATAGTGACAAAAATTATTTGTCATTACAAGTGAAGAAATTGTCACAATTTCAATATTGTGACCAAAAAAAAATGTCACTAACAATTCGTCACTTTTGCTACCGTCACTAAAAATATTTTTGATAGTTTTTTGGTACTTGTCACAAATCATAACTTTTAGTGACATATTATCACTTGACCTTAATTAGTGACAAAATAAAAATTGTGTTATTAAATTTATGTATAGTGGCAATTAACTGTTTAAAGATTTTATCACTATAGATATTTTTAGTGACAATTAACTGTTTGAAGATTTTGTCACTATACATCTTCTTAGTGACAATTAACTGTTTGAAGATTTTGTCACTATAGATCTTCTTAGTGACAATTACCTGCTTGAAGATTTTGTCACTATATATCTTCTTAGTGACAATTTATTGTTTTAAAATTCTGTCACTAATCACAAACTTAGTGAAGATTTATGTTTGTTTTACACAAATTTAGTAACAATTAACAAGAAGATAACAAGTTACAAATTCAATCAAAGTTAATACAATGGTCCATTCAATTATTATTAACTACAAGAAAACTTATACTGTCAAAAAAAAAAAAAAAAAAAAAAAAAACTACAAGAAAACTTAAATACAAAAAGTACAATAAGGGAACCATGACACTAGTACCTGGTTTTTAATATGCACATAGATGATCAGAACACAAGAAAGAAAAGAAAAAGGAAAAAGAAAAAAGAAAGTGAAAAAATATATATATTACAAAATTGTTAGTATACATACACCAATTTGCTACAGATTTTGAGATAAATGCATTATATCAATTATATCCAGATAACCATGATGAAGATTCTTCAAGCCTCAATCCTAGAACACTTTCGTCAATGAAAAGACCGGAATAAACTTTTCGCCTGAATACAAACTGCAATAGATGAAAGTATATTATTAACACCTCAATTATATATAATTTTTTTTTAAGTGCTGCATCAAACAATTGGTTGTTTCATAAGAATCATTTAATCAAACAGTTAGTGTGCACATCAATTGATATTGACATGTACTGTGGAAATCTAAGAACAAACAACTGTAAATCATGAAATAATAATTATGGGTTTCTGAAAAAAATTAACAACAAATTAAAGTTAAGAAACGTTCCTAAACATATATATATATATATATAATTATATTTATATATATATATGAAACATACCTTGATCAAAGAAACTTACAATATATGAAACTCGAATTTGAGCTAGATTCCGACCCTGAAAAACAAGTACAAGAAAACAAACCCTAAAAAAAAAAAAAAAAAAAAAAATCAAAAGAATCTGACGTTTTCTATCAAGGCAAAATTTTTTCTACAGTCTTGGTGACTTCTAAAGATGAAACACGGTTTCAAACCTAAAAAGTGTTTTTAAGGGAAAGAGAAACTAAAGTAAAAATAAATAAATAAAAAACAAATTAAAATTAAGAAACATCCCTAAACATATATAATAAAATTATACATAAAAAAACCATACCTTATTAAAAGAAACGTGAATTTGAAATTCCGACCTTAAAAAACAAGTACAAGAAAACAAACCCTAAAAAAAAAATTAAATCAAGAGAAACTTACCTTCTTCTATCAAGGCGGAATTTTCTCTACACAATCTTGGTGACTCTGATGAATCGCAGTTTCAAACCTAAAAAGTGTTTTTAAGGAAAAAAGAAACTAAAGAGAAAATCTAGATATGGCAGTGACAAAGGGAGAACCAAGAGACATGTGAAGATGGAATAAAGGGAAAAAAAACACACAACGATTGTGGCGTCTTTTTTTTTCTTCCAAATAAAATAAAATTAATTGATTCTGATGCCTTTTAAAAGCCTAATTATTTATAAAATAAAATTTTTCCTTTTTTATAGGGTAATTTTGTGACTAATTATATTATTTGTCACAAATTATCAAGTTTTTTAACTAACTGTGACCATTATTTTTTAAAAATCTCAATTGAACAAAACATAATGACAAATAATAAAATTTGTCATAAAATAATACTTACTGTGATGCATTTGAAATTTGTCATAAGGAAATGCGTCACTATAGGTCACTTTTTTTGTAGTGATGATGACATCTAGAGCCAGAGTACTGCACAAATACCTGACCATACTCCAAAGTTCCCGTTTCATCAAGACATCCCATCATAGCTTGTCCATTTTGGACAAATATCCTTGTTCTGCTTCGCAACTCCTGGAGATGCAAAGCGCGGAATGTCTGAAGCATCATCGATAGATATGGCTCTTCGTCTGGCTTGTAATCGCACGTGAGCATTTCCTTGAGAACATTTGCATTCTCCCTAGAAGACGCCATTAAATCAAGTGCCTCATGTGCCCTTACAGGGTCTGTTAAAATTGCGTCCAGTTGAGCTACGGCCTCTCTCTGCTTCTTTTCGAAAACACAATCTCTAACACCGAGTGTGGACATCAACGTGATCAGCTGGCGATTGAGAAAACAGGGCTGGTACCGGCTGCATGCCAAAACATCAAGACTTGTGCTGCTTGATTTGTACTTTGACATGCTCTTTCTCAGTGATAATTTCACTGTCGAATTTGGGTCGACAGCCACAACACCTTTGTACCCACCATAACGAATCTGAAACGCCGATGGAGTATAGCTTGTGCAGCCCAATTTTCTAGCCAGGATGTGAGCTAAATCAGCAGATATTTTGCCAATTCCATCAGAGAATGTATATTTTTTCCCACTCCTTTCCGTTTCTACATCAGGAATTTCTTCAACTTCACTGCCATGAACATGCAAAGCCTCCCTGGATGAACCGAAAGACTGACCAAGTCTGGCTGCGTATCTCGCCACATTTTTTATGTCACTAAAATCACCCATCCCCTCCCTAATATCCGCCGCCGTCAACCCAGGTCTCGAAGCAAACATCCACAGAGAATTTTCTTTTAACTGACTGTTCGAAAATGCTAGAGTTTCAAACTTCTTACCTCCAATGTCTATACCATTTCTCAGAATCGACAATATCCTTCGATAAATTCCAGTTCGCTTCTCTTCATCTGTAGAAGATGATGTCCGAGGAGACAAAGCTGTTGCATACAGTTTCTGACCATCCTCATCAACGAAAGAGACACGAAGAAAGTTATCGATATCATCGGGATAACTTCGTAAAACACGA
This sequence comes from Acer yangbiense, assembly GCA_008009225.1. Taxonomy (NCBI): domain Eukaryota; kingdom Viridiplantae; phylum Streptophyta; class Magnoliopsida; order Sapindales; family Sapindaceae; genus Acer; species Acer yangbiense. The sequence continues at coordinate 69,038,555 of CM017762.1, forward strand.
TTGGAGAGGCTGGCTTCCGGACCATAGAAGTACATCTTAGTTGGGGTTATCAGAATCTTTCGCATGTAAACCAACCCATCTTCTAAGGCAATTTGAGGCAATTCAGGAAGTGTCCTGAACTTGGAGTATTTTATGTATTGCTCAGTGAGCCAATTTAGAGGATCATAACAGCATTTTCTAAGATGGAACAGCTTCTCCAGAGCATGTTCAATTTCTACCATTTTGAAAAAACTTGGATCAACGAAGAGAAAGAACAGAACGTCAACTAATGATCCAGGAAGACAACCATGGTGGACCAAAAGGTTGATTTTGAACAGGATTTTGAAAGGCAAAACAATGTCCTTGGGTGGATTTATGATTGGGACAAGATCAGAGTTGGAAGAGAAAGAAGAACCTCTCTCCAGAATGAATTCCTCTTCACTTTCTTCGTAGTAGAAGAAGTCTTTCAGAAATTTGGGCACAACATCCCTCCCTGGAAGTCTCAAACATAAAGCATTGGACTGACCAATGCTGGATGATGGAGTGAAATCAACTTCCCGAATCCATTGACCATCATTCTCGTAAAGATTAATTTGTAATGTTTTTATTTATTTATTTATTTTTATTTTTTTTAATAGCTTGCAATGTTGACTTGGAGCTATGTTATGGTAGTGTTTTGGGACCTCTGTGCCTGAAAATTGGAGGTCAGTATCCTAGTATGAGGAGAGTCTGGATGCTATAATGCCAAGCAATGCCCATCAAGATAGACGAAGTAATTAGGAGGACGGTGTATTTATCTGACATTGATCAATGGGTAAAGAGTGGTAATTGTCTAACAAGCTTTTGCATTTTTATCCGAGAAGATTTTGTGTCTGAAGATTTTTTTGCCCGGTGTACTGATGTTTTGATAACCGTTGGTATATTCATGTTACTGAAGAACAGCTTGCAGGGCTCTTTCTTGCTTGTGGACAGGTACTTGATGTTTTATTTTTCTCCCACGTCTTCTTTGTTGCCTGATAATTGTCATTTATGTTTGGAAATTGTTTCCTCTTGTTGGGCCACAGTTGTTGATTGTCGTATAATTGGCGATCCTAACTTCGTTCTCCGCTTTGCCTTCATTGAGTTCACTGGTGAAGGTATTATGACAAGCATATGCATTTTATTTGCATTGAAAACATGTGATTTTTGTTCTCATTGCCAATATTATGTGATTGCAGAAGGTGCAAGGGCTGCTTTGTCTCTGGGCTGGGACCCTGCACGGATACTATCCAACATTTTTGCCAAGGGTGAGATCTTTATTGTTATTGATAGTGTCTATCTCTGTATTTTTAACATTCGTCGTTCATATTTAAGTTTTATATTATATAACCTGAACAAGTTTTGGTTGTGCTGCTGTTGAATCTTTCCCCTCACTTGGCTTTCTAATGTTATCATGCATCCGGTCTAAAGATGAATGTGAGATGTGATCAAGAACAATTTATTGTACAAATATTGACAGGAAGGTAGTTTTTAACATTGCATATTATTTTAGAATGTATCAAGGAGCAATAACTGACATTCGGTTGTGACATGTTCATTTTTTTGATGGAGGTTACCCAAGCAGATCTCAAACTCTTCTTTGAATCATTTTGTGGTGAGGTTTGTAGTTTATATGAAAAAAATTATAGTGTTGGTTGTTCTTAAATTATTTGACTCTGACCTATATTTCCTTGAGTAGGTTCAACTCTTGAGGCTACTTGGAGACTATCAGCATTCAATTCGTATTGCTTTTGTTGAGTTATCAATGGTAATATACTTGGCTGTTAACCTTATACTTGCTTTAGTTGAGTTCTCAATGGTAATCATATGCGGTGTTTGCTCTGAACTTGAAAAATCTTTGTATTGAGAGACGTCTCTAGAATTAGTTCAACCTATAGTTTTACATTTTTCTATATGTGAACTTTTTACTTAGAATTAGTTCAACCTATAGTTTTACATTTTTCTATATGTGAACTTTTTACTTAATATTTTTTGGAACTCACTTTGCAGGTTTAGATGGATTTGGAAACTGAGAACAAAATAGCTACAATCCAAGAATGATGGTTATGGAGGGTCAAAGAATGATGGTTCTAGATGGTTTAAGAATGGGATCGTTTTCTATATCATTGTATATAATTGTGAGAATATTGTAATTGTGTTCACTACATTAGTAATTTAAGAATTTTTTTTTTATTTTTTTTATTTTTTTTATTTTTTATGGATATTATTTGTTTGTTTGTTTAATTGAATTGAATTTCGATAAATCCAACATTAGATATTTTTGATGGTTTCTCTCTATTTTATGATATAATTTAATTTTTCTGTTGTTATCTCAAGAATTTCTTTTTTCATTTATTATTTATATTTAAATCTCTAAAAAATAGCATAAAAGGAAAAAAAAAAAAAAAAGTTGAAATATTTTTTTGCTGCAAATAGCTACTGCGGCAAATATCGAAAACTTTGCAACAGGCTGTTGCCACGGGTATTTTGCCGCAGCAGTAACACCTTTTGCCACGGTAACATCCACGGCAAAACTTTTTACAACGGCTGTATTTGCAACGCCACAAATCCGTGGCAAATCCGCGGCAAAAGGCTTTTTGCCACGGATTTTACCGCGGATCTGTCCGTGGCAAAAAGCCCTTATTTTTGTAGTACACTCAGTTTCACATTATAGTTTTGTTCCATATCCCAAGCTTTCAGATAAGATTTCTTAAACCAGAAACGATCAACACCAGCAGCCAAGGACTTGATATGTTCTACGGCTTCAATGGTACTGTGGAGCACTTTTCAAGGGCTTCGAATCCTCTGGCTGATAGTATGGCGAAGAGGGGTTCAGCTTTGGATGGCGAAAGTGTAGAGTGGGGAGATTTGTAACTTTGTTTTTGGTTTTCTTTTTCTTCTGTTTTTGCTGTTTGCTGGATGTCTGTTTTCCAGCCGTGTTGTCTGGGTTTGCCCTGTTTTGTCTGCTTTTGCTTGGCTTTTGGGTTCCCAGGCGCTGTTTCCTTGCTCTGTTTTGTTGTGAGCTTTGTTGGTTTTGTGGTTGTTTGCGGTTTTTTAATAAATTGCTGCCGTTTCAAAAAAATGGTTGTGAATTCCACTATAGCATGTGCTCTAGTACCTTCAAATCTCCCAACCTCTACTACATCACAAACAGTCCCTTCCCCGGTATGTCTCTCCACAAATTTCTTCACGTCTGCTGGTGATTGAACGGAAGCGAATCCTAACAACTTCACTGTCTTTCCCATTTCGCGATTTTTTTTTCAAAACAAACTTTCAACTGCTGTTTCATTATCAAGTAAATTAGTACTGCTCTGCATGTAATAACTCTCAACAGAGACTGTGATAATCAATTAAGTATATCAAAACCACTGTCAAGTTTTAAGCAATTACTGATCAAACACAAATGGAAATCCCCACTTGATATATCAAAAACCATTGTTAAAAAATAATCAAACAGCTAACAGAGTCGTTGATGAACAAAAAGATGAAATTAAAGCAATATTATTATTGATCAAATGCAACACCAAAAAACAAAGTAACTTGATAAATGAAACTCAATAAGGAATTGAAGTAAAAGAGAGAGACTCACAAGAGTAATTGGCTTGCACAGAATTATATTGATCGATGTCTAGCTGTGAGTAGCAAATGGTGATCAAGTAAGGTATATATAGAGAGAGGAAGAGCTTAGTATTGGTAGTCAATTTGTTATTTCTTTTTAGTTTGGCGTCAGGAAGCATACAAGGAAGCTTGATAGTTTAAGGTGACAATACATGGATTAAGGATATGATCTTTGTTAACACCTAAACTCCCATGTGACTGACACGTATCGGCATCTCGTTGGTTGTTATGAGTTGCCACCAATCAAATAATGCCATTTCAAAGCTCACTATATAGAGCTTGATAGTTTTTTAAGTGTCTTCAAAGTGTTTAAAAGATTCTTTCAAGTCTTGATTGGTTGACATGAGTTGATCAGCTGTGACAGTCTCAAGTCTCCATATATGTCATAGAATCAATCATATTCGCACACATCAGAAAAATTGAAGTCACTTTATTTCCTGAGAGGTGGGATTGGATGAATGAAGTTCTGGAATCTTCCAAGTTATATATACATAAGACAGATATCATTATGATCAATATTATTCATGATTAGCAATAGTGATTATAAACGTGGGGAGCAAGAATTCAGATAAACTAAGATGGAAGTTGTTAATATTTGAAAGGAGTTGATAAAGACATAAAGCCATAAAGGGCTTCTATACTCTAACTTCCTAAGGGTAGAAAATGTAAAAGAAGAGATTCGTTTGACTCTTTTGACTAAGAAGTATTATATGTGCATGCATGCATAGCCCCTATAGTATCCATTTTCTGTGCTTGCTATCTAAGTGGAGTGAGAGTGGGGCCAACCAACTTCTACTTGATCAACAAGGGTGAATTTTTCATGATTCTTTCTTCTTTTTCTTATGAAATATATATTGAAACTTGTGTGATAAGTTATCCGTGAAGCTATATATATATATATATATATATGATGTGTATATCACGTTAATGACATGATATGACCACTGCATATATTAGTTAAGAATTTCTTACACCACCTTTGATTTGTTTATCCTATTAGCAATATTTGAATAATCAAGAATTTTATTAATCATTAATCAATATCATCTCTTAACTTATAACGTGTTATTCTTACTAGTTTATGATTAGAAATTTAATATATCGGAGAAAAAACAAATATAAACATTTTAAGAGAAAAACTTGGATGGGACGAGTGCAATGTATTCCTCCACTATATTTATATTACATGGCATGTTTAGCGATAGTGATTCAGATAAACTAAGATGGAAGTTGTTATTAGAAAGGGATTGATAAAGGGCTTTCTATATTCTAACTTCGAAGTGTGTAGAAAATATTGGAAATGAAGAGACTCTTTTGACTCTTTTGACTAAAAGGTTTGTCATATGTGCATGCATGCTTGGCCCATATGGTATCCATTTCTCTACTTGCTATCTAAGGGGAGTGAGAGTGGGGCCAACTTCTACTATTATTATTATTTATTTATTTTTAAGAAACCAACTTCTACTACTTGATCAACAAGGGTGAATTTTCATGATTCTTTCTTTCATTCATCAAGTAAAGTTAATTTCCTCTAGTTACTAGCTAGCTAGGAAACACTATGCTGAAGTTGTTTTTATGTGAATAGCTACATAAGATATGACCCAATAGAAAAAACAAAAAGAAAGGAATACTCTCAATCATGTGTATATTTAATACCAATTGAGATTACATGGTATATTGCAACAGAATAGATACGTTGATGACGTGACCACTGCATAAGTTAAGAATTTCTTACACGTTAGAATTGTTTATGTAACAACCCAAATCCGAGACATAATGAACCGGGATATTACGTGATTTGGAACTTACAAAAACCTTAATTCTATAAATATTCACTATTAATATCTTCAATAATTTGCACATAAAATACAATATCCAAATCTGACCAAACTACCAGATTCTAAACATAATTACAACATTAAATACATCAAGCATTTACAACACATACACACATGACACATGGAATCTAATTCTTAGGCGATATGTATCTCCACTGTGTGAATGCAACCTCATTGCTTCATATACAAGAACTTAATTTGTAAAATGGTGGTGACGAGGGATGAGCCGCTAACTCAGTAAGTAAATTTATGCATAACATGTAAAATAAAATAACCTTTTTGTAAAACTTTACGTTCAAAAACCTTGCTCATAAACTTTTCGAAGAATTGAAAACAATGTAATATTTAATAATACATGAAATAATATTTAATACAATTTACATATTTAATATCAATAAAACGGTTGAAGCAACACTTTAAATCATATTCATTCTTATTCTTCAATCATAAAATATTTCATAAAATAGTATAAACAATATTAAATCAAGATATCATCTGATAATCATAATTTAAATCACTATAATTTTACAGAAGTAACAATACAGATCAATCATTTTATAAAACAGTTAACAAATAATTTTACGGTATAAAAGATATGCATTAATCATTAAAGCGGTAAATTGATAGCTCATGTCTTGTAATGTCATAATTACCCATGTGGCGCGACAATAACAATATATCACAATTACCAGTGTGATGCGGCAACAACAATATGTATGCCCACAATATCTCAACTGGGTCAATAACAATAATGGTAACTACGGACAGTGAGCCAAAACATTAAAAATATTTTTCCATACCATTTGAATCACTTTTAAGAAACCATCCTTTCAAATAATGAAATAACACTACAAGAAAAACAGTCTAAGACAACATTCAATTAGCAACATACATCAGGTAAATGTTGCCAAAAGTCACATATCGCAACGCGCGAAAAATGCATGTTGTGGAAGTGATTTACAACAACACACATGCGTAAGTAGTCAATAATGGGAGACATATTGCAACGTATAACTGATAAATGTTGCGAAAGGTTACGTATTACAACACGCAATGCGAGTTGTTAAAAAATCACAATATATGACAACACACATTTTATGCAAATTGTTAAACGACTTGTCTTTCACAACACACAAGTTCGCATGTTGTTAAACTATTAGTTTTTCGCAACACGCAAATTTGCATGTTGTTAAATTTTTTGCATTTCGCAACACACAAACCCGCATGTTGTTAAATGTCTTGAGTTTCGCAACACGCAGACTTGCATGTTGCTAAATTTCCTACATTTCACAACACGCAATCTGCACGTTGTTAAAAGGGTTTATCTTCCGCAACGCGCAGCTTTGCTTGTTGTTAAAAATGTGTTTTTCGCAACACGCACTTACTTATGTTGTTAAAAGTAACATATTCTGCAACACACCAATCTTATTGTTGTCATAGACTTATCTTTAACGACTTATCTTTAACAACATACTTTGTTTTAATGTTGTCGAAACTCGAAGTTTTTACAACTAGATTATGCATGTTGTTAAAAATAACTAAATATTCATTTTCAAAATACGGTGTTTTTAATGCTCATTATTTTTTTTATACTAATTAATTTAATCTAAATAGATAAAAATAAAAATTTAATATTTGATCATTTTATTTATATTATTAAAGGATGTTTACTGTAGCAATATAGACAGATATTTAGCAATAACATAATTATTAGGGTGGTTACGCTACATTAAAAAACTTAAAATTTTGACTAAAATTTATTATTTAAATATTTAGTTATACAATTCAGCCATAAAAATCTATTATATATATATATAATATACTTTTATATTTATTATTATTATCCATAATATATCATATTATTATGAATGTTTATACTATAACTTTTATATTTTATTATTATTATCCATAATATATCATGTTATTATGAATGTTTTATAATTAAGGGTATTTTGGTCATTTAACTCAATTCCATTTCATTGTTAACCAAACAAAATAATACTGATTCAGACACTAATTCTAAAGTTCCAACCAAACAAAAAACTTAGTTTTCCTTTCCTTTCCTTTCCTTTCTTATTCTCATTCTCATTCTCATTACCATTCTAATTATCATTCCACCATGTAACTAGACGTGACCATAGAGTATTGACCAATAACTCGACTATATATGTTTTTAAAAATATAATTTTATTAAAAGTTTCAATAAATATTTTTTAATATATGTTAATTGTAGAAATTAGAATTTTGATTAGTTGAATAAATTTAAATTTATCTAACAAGGCTTTTTTTTTTTCTTTCTAATAACTCATATAGGTTATATATAAATCTTGTTCAATTGTTAACACAACAAGTCTTGTAGTCAAGTGGTAAAGACTCTCAACTATTGACTTGAGGTCTCAAGTTCAATTCCCACTAATGACAATTAATTTTCATTATTATCAGAAGTGGCTGGAGGCGGCGGACGGTGGACAATGGCGGCGATGGTCGATGGTCGATGGTCGGAAGGATGCCGGCGGCGGTCGGTGGCCGGAGGCGACAGTCGTGGCCGGACGGTGGACAGCGGATGGTGGCCGGATGGTTGACAAACGACAACAATGGTGGGTGGCCGACCGGCCGAACGGTGGCAACTGTGGGTTGCCGGACGACCGGCGGCAACGGAGGTGGGTTGCCTGACGGCGTCGGGTGGCCGGATGGTTGCCGGACGGCCAGCGACAATAGAGATGGGTTGCCGGACGAAGTCGGGTGGCCGGATGGCGACGGCAGAGTGTTAACATCTACCGCAACGTACTACATTTGTTGCGGTACTTATCTACAGCAACACACAACGCGTGTTGTTATAGACGTTTATGCACAGTGCGTGTTGCCATAAATATTTTTGAAAACGAACGAGGTGCGTTGTTACAAATATCTACGACAACATACATAGACGTTGTCATTAGTTATAACAACACGCGCTTCATGTTGTTATTATATCTATGACAACACGCGGTGTAAGTTGTAAAATGCATATCATCTTTTGGCAACATGCGTATCAACAACAGGCAAGGCATGTTGCGAAAAGTTTTCGCAACACACATTGCGTGTTGCGGTAGACCTAATTTGTTGTAGTGATAACAGTGGTATATTTGAAACAAAAATTATGTGATTATTTTTCAATAGATATGTAATATAAAGAATTCATATTAAACGGGCATTCAAATACAATATATATAATTTACATACAGTTAAGATCAAATACCAAGAAATTACGGTCACTTATTTATTTTAAATTGATGTTGAAAACATTTATAACATTGAAAGTATGAATTTTAAAACAAAGAGAATAAGCATATCATAAATAAGTTTACTTACATAATATATATATACTTGAAAACATAACACACCATTGATGAGTTTACTTACCTCGAACCCGAACGTATCATAATTAACGTGTTCTAGTCTATCATGCCATAATTTGGAAGATTCAAGCAAATAAGTAGAAGAATTATTCTTATTAATATTGCGTTTCACAATGGATACATTGAGCTTAAAAAGCCCTTCAGTTACATATCCCCTACCCACATACAATCCCTGTTTAGACAACACAACCTTGTCTGATTCAAAAACCATCCTGAACCCATGCTGGTTTAGCAATGAACCGGACACCAAGTTCTTGCGGATTTCAGGCACATATAGCACATTGTTCAAGATCAAGTCTCTCCCAGAGGTCATCTTTAGGATCACTTGACCACGCCCCTCTATGTCGGATGTGGCTGAGTTGCCCATATACAGCTTCTCCCCATTTTGCACTGCTTCAAAGGTATTGAACATCTCCATGTCAGAGCATATGTGGCGAGTGGCCCCAGTATCTAACCACCACTCCCTTGGGTTTGACCTGACTAGGTTCACTTCTGACACAACCGCAGAGAGATTGATTTCTAAGTCATATTTTGAGATGCCTGCCACCACGTTTGCCTCGTGGTTCTTCTTCTTCTTTGGCAACCTGCACTCAGAAGATTTGTGACCCATTTTGTCACAGTTGAAGCACTTCCCTTGAAATTTCGGCTTCTTCGAGACTCCTCCTTTTGGACCCAATTTGAACCCTTTTCCTGGCTTGTTCTTCGGGAACTTGACTCTGTGACCAAGCTCCAATACGTTAGTTTTTGCTATAGGTAGATTGAACCTTTTCTTCTCGGACTTTCTGTTACCTTCTTCAATCCGAAGCCTGAGAATAAGATCTTCTATCTTCATCTCCTTTCGCTTGTGCTTAAGGTAGTTCTTGAATTCCTTCCAAGCAGGAGGTAGCTTCTCAATGATTGCAGCTACCTGGAAGGTTTCACTCAAGGTCATCCCTTCGGCATGAATCTCATGCAGAATCACCTGAAGCTCTTGGACTTGACTGATAATTGCTTTGGAGTCCACCATCTTGTATTCAAGAAATTGGCCCACCACAAACTTCTTGGATTCAGCATCTTCTGTCTTGTACTTTCGGTCTAGGGATTTCCACAATTCTCTGGCAGTTTTCTTCACACTGTATACACTATACAATGAATCTGACAGCCCATTTAGTATATAGTTTCGGCACAGAAATTCTGAATGCCTCCATGCATCGATAGCATTCCATACTTGAACATCTCGCTCTCCACCACTATTGGGCTTCGGAGCATCTTCAGTCAAGAAACGTGCTAGGTTCAAAGTGGTTAAATAAAACAGTATCTTCTGCTGCCACTGTTTAAAATTTAGACCACTAAATTTTCCAGGTTTTTCAATGTGATTCATCGGTATCGGAACCGAGTTCATAAATGGATTCGCCGTCGGGAAATTCCCTTGACCCACAAATGGGTTCATCATAGGGTTAGGCATATTTCTCACAAATGAGTTGATAACCGGAGTCTCAATTACCACACTTGGATTTATCTTCAGATTAGGAATCTGCCCCACAAGCGGGTTAACAACCGGAGTGTCTAGTCCCTCACTCGGGTTTACAATTGGAGTCTCTTGTGACACTCTTGAGTTCACAATTGAATTGTTAGTCATTATGGCTGAAAATAAAACCACAAAGTTTTAGGACCACCTCAATATATATAACAATCTATTGATTATCAAACCTATATGCAACAATTATAATATAATTATAATTTATCACCACTGTATCAAACACTGGTTTGGTGATTTGAACACCAATATATAAAATAATATATCAAACACTTGAAATTGTGTTTATTGATATTTTATCACAAGCACTCGTGCATTAATTTATCAAAACTTTATATATTTGTTATCAAACAATGATAACAACACTGATATCAAACCAATGAATAGAAATACGTAACGGTTATAAAGATTTGTTTCCTAAAAAAAATTGTAATCAATTCACACATACCTATACATATGACAAACAGTAAGGAATTGATAAATGAAACTCAATAACTAATTGAAGAAATAAATTAAGAGAGAGTACTCACAAGAGTAATTGGCTTGATCAACAGAAATATATTGATTGATGTCTAGCTCTGAGTAGTAAATGGTGATCAAGTAAGGTGTATTTATAGAGAGAGGAAGAGCTTAGTATTGGTAGTCAATTTGTTATTTCTTTTTGGTTTGGCGTCAGGAAGCATACAAGGAAACTTGTATGAAAAGTTGATCAGCAACAGCAAGTCACTTTATTTCAGAGGTGGGATTGGATGATCAATGAAGTTCCGGAATCTTCCAAGTTATATATACATAAGATAGATATCATTATGGTCAATATCCATGATTAGCAATCAATATATAGTGATTCGTGGTAGGATCTTTAGAAGTGGGGAGCAAGAATTCAGATAAACTAAGATAGAAGTTGTTATTAGAAAGGGGTTGTTGATAAAGGGCTTTCTATATTCTAACTTGTGTAGAAGATATTGGAAAAGAAGAGAATCTTTTGACTCTTTTGACTAAAAGTATGTCATACTGTCATGCATGCATGGCTCCTACGGTATCAATTTCTCTGCTTCCTAACTAAGGGGAGTGAGAGTGGGACCAACTTCTACTTTTTATTTGAGAAGGTTGGGCCAACTTCTACTTGATTAACAAGGGTGAATTTTTCATGATTCTTTTTTTCATTTTCATATGAAATGAAACTTGCATGACAAGTTATTAGTGAACCTTTATCATGTATATGTCTTTCTTCTTCCGTCATCATTCCAACGCGTTAACGATATGAATCATGCATTTCATAGTTATTTTTTGAATGAAAATTCATCATTCATCAAGAAAAGTTAATTTCCTCTAGTTACTTGATAGCTACATAAGATATGACCCAATAGAAAAAACAAAAACAACTATCATGTTTCTATTTAATACCAATTGAGGAGATTACATGGTATATTGTGACCGAATAGATACATTGACGAAGTGAAACGACCACCATATCAGTTAAGATCTAGAATTTCTTGCACCTTAGAATTGTTTATCCTATTAAGAATATTTGAACAATCAAGTGTTGTAATAATCATTAATCAACATCATCTTTGTACTTACAACTTCTCACCCGGTGCGAGTTTATGATTGAAAATATAAATATACCAGTGAAAAGAAAACATAAACATTTTAAGATAAAAACTTGGGTGGCGACAGCTTGAATCTGAACTTGAGATTATTTGACTGAATGAGCATTTTTATTATCCATAATTGGTGGTGGTCATTCGATTGGTTGGGTTGTCAGTTAGACTTCCAAATTTCAAAGACGTTGCATTGTTCTTACGGGTGAATTTAGATAAAGGGCTGTTCCATTTTGACATCAGTAATAGACCTGTTCCTAGCTCTTTCCCAAAAATACATTGGAATTTCTTTGAATAAGCCACTAGAGAGGTTCCAGTTGATGAAGGCATGATTTGTGTTATGAGAAAGTCATGACGGCCATTGCAGCTGGAAAGCATGGTGATGTGTAGCGCTAAAATTCACGCACACAACGATCGATAGACAGAACGGGCAACCAATTCGAATCCGTTGATTCACGCACAGATACCGGAAATGGAACCTACTATTAATCTGTTGATCCATGCACAGATACCAAAATAATAGGTTTCAAATTCGTTGACCCTCGCAAAGGTACCAAAAATGTATAAAAAAAGATAATCTCTCAAATTTTTATTAATCATCCAAAACTAAAATTCCTATTATGGTACATCATCTTTAAATAGGAAAATAAAAACCTAAAAGAAACCTAAAATAACTAGTAAAGCAATAAAATCATCAACTTCCATGTAAAGGAGATAGTTGAGATAACAATGGAAATTACAAATACTAGGATCCTAAAACATTAAAAAGCTTTCTAAAAAGGAAATAATATTTGATTTAATAAAATCTAATTTTAAAATAATTTACTACCTAATTAGATACATAATAAATGGAAATAAAATAATATGTATTAATTACAAAAATATTTTTGAAATCTAAAATCTTTAAGAATATCTTCAATAATTCGTCATAGAATTTCGGCATCTGTATGCTTGTGTGCCCACAACGAAAGGTATTCTACCCAATAAAGCGGATAACTTGGATCCGACTTGGACGAAACGGAAAATATTGTCGATAAATAGAAGTACGTCTTTTTCATTAACATCTCGGAAATATTCCGCCAACGTTAGGGCAGTCAAACCAACTCTCATATGTGCCCCCGGCGATTCATTCATCTGAATGTAGACTAGAGCCACCTTTGATTCCACAAGGTTTTGTTCATTAATTACTCCATATTCTTTCATTTCCATATAAAGATCATTTCCTTGACGAGTACGTTCACCGACTTCACCAAATACGGATACACCCCCATGAGCTTTGGCAATGTTGTTGATCAATTCCATAATGAGTATTGTTTTACCCACTCCAGCTTCGCCAACTGGAACACTTAGAGGAGCTCCCGTGTCAATAACTTCCATTTAGTGGTGGCCACGGTTCGGTTTCGGACCGAAACCGGTTTCGGTTTGGTGGCCACCCAAAACCAAAACCAAAACCAAAACCAAAACCAAAACCAAAACCAAAACCGAAAATTCGGTTTGGTACACAGTTTCAACCCGACGGTTTTACGGTTTTGGGTGGTTTTGGTTTTGGTCGAATTATTATTATTATTAGGGAAATTATCATTCTCCCCCCTATAGTTTGCCATATTCTCCAATCTCCCCCCTCTAGTTTTAAAATTCTCCATTTTCCCCCCTCCCATGCCTATTTTCATATGATGAGATTGGGCATAGCAGGGGGGAAATTGGAGAATTTTGAAACTAGAGGGGGGAAACTGGAGAATATGGCAAACTACAGGGGGGAGAATAATAATTTCCCTTATTATTATTATTATTTTAAACAGTCAGTTAAACCGCCAGTTTTGGTCGATTTTCGGGAAGGCCAAACCTAAACCGAAATCGTGTAAACCGGTTTACAATCGGTTTTCAAACCGGCGGTTTAGGTTACGGTTTTGGTTCCGGTTCCGGTTTGGGCTGTACGGTTCCAGTTAAACCGTGGACAAAACCGATGGTTCAACCATAACTGTGGCCACCTCTACTTCCATTCCTCTCTGTAGCACTCATGGCTACAGCTCTAACTCGATTATTCCCTAATAATTGTTGTACCTCACAAGTCACATTAATTGGTTGACCGACATTATCTTGACCCTTAACTAACAGAGCGTTGTAAATATTAGGCATCTCCCCTGGGGGGAAAGGCTACATCCAATACCGGACCAATAATTTGAGCAATACATCCTGAGTTTTTTTTTTTTCAAGTGCGGAACCCCCATGACCAGAAGTAGTAGGATTTATTCTCATAATAATAATAAAGTGAAATATATCAAAAAAAATTAGGAAATTTATCAAATCCAAAAAGAAAATCTTCGATAGCAAGTTGATCAGTTAATTCAATCAGAAATGGGGGTTGGTAGCGTTCAACCGAATGCAATTCAATTGTTTATTTATGGAATTTCAATGAAGAAATTTTAAAGTTCAAACAACCCATTTTCAAAATCTCAAGTGGATGAATAAAATTCTTGAGAAAGTATTTGATTTCTCTATCATTATAGACAATACCAGCCATCTTATCTACGGAATTCGAACCTGAACTTTACTTGTGTCAGAAATCCCCAAAAAGGGTTTGCCCTTTCCATAAAAGATATAATTAATAATAGAGATAATTACCCCGGTGACCATCGAATTGATGACACACTATCAAAATGGCCACTGGATTGGAAAGTTGTTCCAAAATGAAAATGGCCAACTTTGTGATACTAATGGTCATTCCATCCAATTCCATCTAATGAGTGTCATTTTGGTAAATAAGGGGATGCCATTAATTTATTTAAGATGTTTTTTGGAAATCAATTTTTTCAATTAGTGATATTTTGGTAAATAAGTGAATGACATTAATTTATTTTAGATGTTTTTTGGAAATCAATTTTTTCGTTTTTGAAAAGAATAATTATATTTAGTGTGTGTTTATATATGTATATATATCAAATGAGATGTAAAATAATAATAATAAAGGGGTTAGTGATTTCTAAAGCCACAGATTTGGTGAGACAGTCCCTAAACGGCTATTAATTTTTCAAAATGGCTCAAACTAGTTATTATAATTTATAATTTCAGGACGTCTAACCATAGTTCAAATGTTATATATATATATATATATATATATATATATATATATATATATATATATATTAAGAAGATTAAGGTTACAAAATCTAAAAAATCTAAAAAAACAAAGAAGAGACATATGTATTGATCTAAACCATTTCTTTTGTTTTTTTTGAAAAGAATAATTACATTTAGTATGTGTATATAAATATATATATATATATTTATTTATATACACACACTAAATATAATAATTCTTTTCAAAAATAGAAAAAATTGATTTCCAAAAAACATCTAAAATAAATTAATGTCATCCATTTATTTATCAAAATGTCACTCATTGAAAAAATTGATTTCCAAAAAACATCTAAAATAAATTAATGACATCCCCTTATTTATCAAATGTCACTCATTTGATGAAATTGGATGGAATGACCATTAGTGTCACAAAGTTCACCAAAAATGACCATTTTGGAACAACTTTCCAATCTAATGGCCATTTTGATATTGTGTCATCAATTCGATAGCCACCAGGGTAATTATCATTTAATAATATGTATTAATTACAAAAATAATAAAGCCATAATAACAAGTGGGACGGACTCACGGATCATTCTTCAATTTTCCCAGGCCCAATATCCAGCTAATCATGTGATAGGCCACGTCATGGTAAGTTTAACTATATCAGCACCTTGTTGATCACGTCGCCGGTCACGTCGGCAAACGGCCGTGACGTGCCCACTCGCGCCATCATTTGCTGTAAATTTCTTTTTTTTCTTTTCTTTTTTTCTATTTTTCACGAGAAACCGAACTGGGAAAAAAAAAAAAATTCCAGGCATCCAAACACGACCTTTAAATACGTCAACAATGGAGTCTCTGATCTCCTCTCTCTCTCTCTCTCGATGAAATCTTCTATCTCGTCTCTCTGGATAAGTCTCTCCCAGATGGCACATTATTCAACAACCATAGCAATTGGATGATCTGGATTCCAAATTCAAGTAATTTATTGTCACTTCGCAGTATTCAAAGGTGTATCTTCAGCTTCCATTTTCATATTTATCTTCTATTTTTTTTATTTGTCAGTTTTGTCTTTTAATTAGTATCATACTATCATCTATGCTTATATCTATTTGAAGCACTTTTGATCACTCATTTGAAATGCCCTGCCTATTCATTAGTCATTACTTGTTCAAGATTGAGTATTTCTCATTATTATTGTCTAAAGCTTCGATAGTGAAATTTTTGAAGCAGGAAATTATCATGTCTCTATTAACCTGGAATTGTTGGAAACGATGTCTGGGAAATCAATGTGATTGCAAACTTTTTCATCTGCAGAACGAAGGTAGACTCCTTATCATTACGTATAATTAACTTTATAAACACAGACTCTTTATTGTTAGTAAGTGTCTGCATTTTTGTTCTTAATCTAAACATATTCTTCCAAGTCTATTAGTTTCTTATTTGGCTAAAACCGGAGTAGATTTACATGAACCCAATTAAAGCATGAAATGCAAGTGGTGGTGCCCAAGAATTCCAATTCAACACACCAAATCATAGATTTGTTTTATTTGATAACACAACCTACTAACAAGCTTCAAAGTACTGATTACAATACATACACACAACACAAGCTGATCACTAAAGAAAATTACATAGTTATACAGAACTCAAATCGCTCAACCAACTAAGAACCCAATTTCCATGACTACTGATGGAAATGGCGTTCTAGCGATGAAAATGTCGAAGAAGGTCTTCACTCTTCAGGTCCTGATATGAGTTTCCCCTTCTTGATGTCGACAAGTTTGTCGTAGACAGACCATGCGAAGCTAAGGAAATGGTCTCGATTCATCTCTTGGTTGTAGCAGCCCCAATAACTATGATGGTATGTTACATGATACCATGCTGATGCTTTCGCATACACTTCCTTTTCAGTAGTTGGAGTGGCAGGATCACTTTCTGCCTGGTTGAACCAGGCCTTAGCTTCCTTTCTAAGTGACCTCACAGCAAAGCTGATTTCTTCTGTGTCCCTCTTCCTGTCGAAAAATCTTGCCATCTTCATTATGCACCCACTTATTATCTCGGCTTCTGTATTGATCCCGTAATAGTCCATCATGTTTCCCAACTTGTTATCATACTGTGTTTTGTAATAGAATGCTTTGTCGATGTACTTTTCAAAGCCTTCCACTTCCATGGCAGGATCGTATGACAACATCGCCACTTCCCTGGTGAAGGATTTTATGGCTGCTGTGGGTGGTGCAATGTCTTTAACTTCCCGATATAGCTTTCCAAGGACACGTTGTGATTCGTAGGTGGGTCTATTTTCCTTCTCCATGAAATCCGGATACTTATTGACGCGTAAAGAGTGAGGAATTTCAGCTGCCACACCAGTTTTTGAGAAGTCCACAGCAATGGAGGCTAGCCTTGCAAGCTTCTTACATGAATTACTCATTGCCTTGTTCGGCTCTGTGTCTGCAAACACCACATGAGCATGGCAAATGCCTCCCAAGCTGTCATTCATTATATGGTCCACGAAATACTCCTCAATGTCCTGCAACACACCATTGAATACGTCATCTGACACCATTGAATACGTCAAGGCAAAGATGAAACAGACACGGTTTGATGTGTATTGAAAACATATATAATTCAAGAAAATCACCTCAATCGTAACATCATTGTCTGAAACCTTAGCTGGTGCTGGAGTGTAATCCATGGGCGGAAACTGGTGAGGAGGAATGAGATCAGGATCCCAACACACAAAGTAGACGTCTCCATCGAGGTCACTCCCAGAACATTCATCAGGATGAGGTCTAATTAACGATGTAAGTTGTGTTAGTAACCCCAAATTCCAAGCACAAACTCATTAAATTCAAAAAAACCAGAAGTTAACTACCTCTTTCCTTTTGCAGGGAAAACAATGCAATCCACCATGTGGTGCAGAGCGGGCACGTCCACAGCCTTTAAAACGCGCATGTCTCCTGGGTGTAGACATGGGTTTTTCGCAACAACTACCTTGCTCTCGACAATGTTATATTGGCTCCCACTAAACACGGGTGAGGTGTTGTCTGGATGATGACATCTAGAGCCAGAGTACTGCACAAATACCTGACCATACTCCAAAGTTCCCGTTTCATCAAGACATCCCATCATAGCTTTTCCATTTTGGACAAATATCCTTGTTCTGCTTCGCAACTCCTGGAGATGCAAAGCGCGGAATGTCTGAAGCATCATCGATAGATATGGTTCTTCGTCTGGCTTGTAATCGCACGTAAGCATTTCCTTGAGGACATTTGCATTCTCCCTAGAAGACGCCATTAAATCAAGTGCCTCATGTGCCCTTACAGGGTCTGTTAAAATTGCGTCCAGTTGAGCTACGGCCTCTCTCTGCTTCTTTCCGAAAACACAATCTCTAACACCGAGTGTGGACATCAAGGTGATCAGCTGGCGATTGAGAAAACAGGGCTGCTTCCGGCTGCATGCCAAAACATCAAGACTTGTGCTGCTTGATTTGTACTTTGACATGCTCTTTCTCAGTGATAATTTCACTGTCGAATTTGGGTCGACAGCCACAACACCTTTGTACCCACCGTAACGAATCTGAAACGCCGATGGAGTATAGCTTGTGTAGCCCAATTTTCCAGCCAGGATGTGAGCTAAATCAGCAGATATTTTGCCAATTCCATCAGAGAATGTATATTTTCTCCCACCCCTTTCTGTTTCTACATCAGGAATTTCTTCAACTTCACTGCCATGAACATGCAAAGCCTCCCTGGATGATCCAAAAGACTGACCAAGTCTGGTAGCATATCTCGCCACATTTTTAATGTTACTAAAATCACCCATCCTCTCCCTAATATCCGCCGCAGTCAACCCAGGTCTCGAAGCAAACATCCAGAGAGAATTTTCTTTTAACTGACTATTCGAAAAGGCTAGAGTTTCAAACTTCTTACCTCCAATGTCTACACCATTTCTCAGGATTGACAATATCCTTCGATAAATTCCAGTTCGCTTCTCTTCGTCTGTGGAAGATGATGTCCGAGGAGACAAAGCTGTTGCATACAGTTTCTGACCATCCTCATCAACGAAAGATACACGAAGAAAGTTATCGATATCATTGGGATAACTTCGTAAAACACGATTGGAGAGGCTGGCCTCCGGACCACAGAAGTACATCTTAGTTGGGGTTATTAGAATCTTTCGCACGTAAACCAACCCCTCTTCTAAGGCAATTTGAGGCAATTCAGGAAGTGTCCTGGACTTGGAGTATTTTATGTATTGCTCAGTGAGCCAATTTAGAGGATCATAACAGCATTCTCTAAGATGGAACAGCTTCTCTAGAGCATGTTCAATGCATGCTATGTTGAATCTACTTGGATCAACGAAGCGAAAGAACAGATCGTCAACTAATGGTCCAGGAAGACAACCATGGTGGACCAAAAGGTTGATTTTGAACAGAATTTTGAAAGGCAAAACAATGTCTTGGGGTGGATTTATAATTGGGAAAAGATCAGAGTTGCGAGAGAAAGAAGAACCTTTCTCCAGAATGAATTCCTCTTCACTTTCTTCGTAGTAGAAAAAGTCTTTCAGAATTTTGGGCACAACATACCTCCCTGGAAGTCTCAAACATAAAGCACTGGACTGTCCGATGCTTGATGATGGAGTGAAATCAACTTCCCGAATCCATTGACCATCGTTCTCGTAAATTCGAGGAGCTCCATACAGCTAGAAACAGAGAAAAAAAGTGGGAATTTATCAGAAAAATGTTTCTATAAAACTTTAATGCATCTTTACACAATGAAGAAGATTGTTAATTACCTGAATGACAAGAAACTTAGCGGTTTGTCCACGTGGACTATGAAGCTTAATCTTCCAAATGCTTTCATAGGAGACCTCTAGCTTATATTCCACAGAATTATAAGTTAGAAAGAAATTGAACTTTCTAAGGTCGGTGCCAAATTTCACAGAGACATTTTCCTGTGACCAAAGCACAGAAAATTTTTCTTCAGAAATCTGGCATCCAACACTCAATTTCACATTATCAATCTTGTGCTGAGAATGAGAAGTCCTTGAGTTTGGTTCCATATCCCAAGCTTTCAGATAAGATTTCTTAAACCAGAGACCATCAGCAGCAGCAGCCAAGGACTTGATATGTTCCGCGGCTTCAATGGTTGCAAATTCCACTATAGCATGTGCTCTAGTACCTTCAAGTCTCCCAACCTCTACTACATCACAAACAGTCCCTTCACCGGTACGTCTCTCCACAAATTTCTTCACGGCTGCTGGTGATTGAACAGAAGCGAATCCAAACAACTTCACTGTCTTTCCCATTTCGCGATTTTTTTTTTGTCAAAACAAACTTTCAACTGCAGTTTCATTACAAAGTAACTTAGTACTACACTACGTGTAATAACAAGTGATGATCAAGTTTATCAAAACCACTGTCAAGTTTTAAGTAATTACTGATCAAACACAAATGGAAATCCCCACTTGATATATCAAAAACCATTGTTAAAAAATAATCAAACAGCTAACACAGTCATTGATGAACAAAAAGATGAAAAGCAATATTATTATTGATCAAATGCAACACCAAAAAACAAAGTAACTTGATAAATGAAACTCAATAAGGAATTGAAGTAAAAAAGAGAGACTCACAAGAGTAATTGGCTTGCACAGAAATATATTGATCGATGTCGTGAGTAGCAAATGGTGATAATGTAAGGTATATATAGAGAGAGGAAGAGCTTAGTATTGGTAGTCAATTTGTTATTTCTTTTTAGTTTGGCCTCAGGAAGCATACAAGGAAACTAAGATGGAAGGAAACTAAGATGGAAGTTTTTATTACATAAGTCAATTTGTCAATTTGTTATATCATTGGTTGACATCAGAAAAGTTGATCAGCAGAAGCAAGTCACTTTATATCCTTTGAGATGGCATTGGATGAATGGAGTTTGGAATCTTCCAAGTTATATATACATAAGACAGATATCATTAAGATCAATATTATTCATAATTAGCAATAGTGATTCTAAAAGTGGGGAGCAAGAATTCAGATAAACTAAGATGGAAGTTGTTAATATTTGGAAGGAGTTGATAATTAAAGACATAAAGCCATAAAGGTCTTCTATAACCTAAGTGTAGAAAATGGAAAAGAAGAGATTCTTTTGACCCTTTTGACTAAAAGGTATGTCATATATATGTGCATACATGCATGGCCCCTATAGTATCCATTTTCTCTGCTTGCTATTTAAGTGGAGTGAGAGTGGGGCCAACCAACTTCTACTTGATCAACAAGGGTGAATTTTTCATGATTCTTTCTTTTTCTTATGAAATATATATATTGAAACTTGGCTGATAAGTTATCTGTGAAGCTATATATCATATATATATTTCTTCCTCTGTCAACATTCCAACGCATATTCATGCATTTCGTAATTATTTTTTAATTAATGACGTACAATTCATCATTCATCAAGTAAAGTTTCCTCTAGTTAATTACTAGGAAACATTATGCTGAAATTAAATCAACTGGTTGATATATAGCTACATGAGTTATGAGCCAATAGAAAAAACAACAAAAACAAAAGGAAAATTCTGTGTGTTTCTTTTTAATATCAATAAAATTGATTATATGGTATTTTGTGACCCATAATAGATACGTTAATGATGTGATATGATCACTACATTAGTTAAGAATTTCTTACACACACCTTTGATTTGTTTATCCTATTAAGAATATTTGAATAATCATGAATTTTAATAATCATTAATCTCTTAACTTACAACATTTCTGATTGGAAATTTAATATATCAGATAAAAAAACAAATATAAACATTTTAAGAGAAAAACTAGGGTGGAACGAGTGCAATAATGCATGCATTCCTCCACTTTCAATATGTCATATGTGGTATTTGACAATATATATATTCATCCCATCACACATTTAATTTATATTGATATTATGTGGCATGTTTAGCAATAGTGATTCAGATAAACTATCTTAGTGTAAAAAGTTACTTCAATGCAACACTATATTTCAAATACCAAGATAATATTTAGTGTTGAGTGAATAGTGCCCCAATGAATTTAGTGAAGCACTGTTCACTCAACACTATTTTTTTTTATTTCTTTTATTAAAATGTCAAATCAATATTTTATATTTATTACAATTCCTAATTTAACCATCCAACACTTATTTATAATAATATTTATTTTAAAAATTATACCGTTGGAAAGATCTCGTCGAGATCTTTAAAATAACACCAATATTAGTGTGTATATATATATATATTTCAATTATTATTTTTACTTATTCATTATGCATTTAATTAATGGTAAATTTGTATATTAACTTAATTTAGTGCAATTAAAGAAATGACAAAATACTTCAAAAAAAAAAAAAAGACATCACAAAATTCTTTAAAAAAAAAAAGAACATGAAAAAATACTTTTAAAAAATACATGAAAAAAAAAACTCTAAAATAAAACAAATAACAACATAATTTAACAATAATAATAAATAAATAAAATAAAATAAAAAACATGATAACAATAAATTCAATGAACCATTTAGAAATCCGGAGGATTATCTCCACTTCCCCCATAACCACGAAAATAATGGCCATGAAATAGATGGAGGTGCTTTGCCTTTTACAGTAGAGAATGAAGAAATAATTAGATGAGAAAATTGGATAAGAAAATGGGATGAGAAAATTAGATGATAAAATTAGATGGAAAAAAAAAAATTAATGTGAAAAAAATTAGTTGAAATAATTAAGTGAAAATTAGTTGGAGAAATAGGTTTAATGATATTATGGTGAAAATTTTGGGGTAAAATATGATGGTAATTATTTTTTTTTATATATATATTATGTAATTAATTATTTAAGAATAATATTTTTATGTCAAAAAAATTAATCAATTTTGTTTAAGTTAATAGAAATTAATTAGTATTGTATAAAGTTTTATTGAGAGAATATTCTTGTAAAGATGCTCTTTTACACTAAATGGATGCATTTGAGTGGAAAAAAATTTAGTGTAAGAACATTCTCACAAGATTTTCTTTTTATACCAATTTAGTGTAATTTTTAGTACTATTGGAGATGCTAAGATGGAATTTGTTATTAGAAAGGGGGTTGATAAAGGGCTTTCTATATTCTAACTTCGAAGTGTATAGAAAATATTGGAAATGAAGAGACTCTTTTGACTCTTTTGACTAAAAGGTGTGGCATATGTGCATGCATGCATGGCCTCTATGGTATCCATTTCTCTGCTTGCTATGTAAGGGGACTGAGAGTGGGGCCAACTTTTACTATATATATATATATATATATATATATATATATATGTGTGTGTGTGTGTTTTTTTTTTAAAGAAACCAGCTTCTACTACTTGATCAACAAAGGTGAATTTTTCATGATTCTTTCTTTCATTCATCAACGAAAAGACATAACTACATAAGATGACATAGCCATTTTATGTGTCATTGACATAAACACATTTGTTACATTCGTCCATTTTAAAACAATTTAACATCATGGCATTATCAAATTTTTCATGCCACTATTTTGGTGCTTACATTAAACCATATAAAGACTTCACCAATTTATAGATTTTTTTTCTTTGCCTTGGAGCGGAAAAAACCTTCAAGTTGTTCCGTATAGATTTTTTCATCTAAATCTCCATTTAAAAAAGTTGTTTTCACATCCATTTGATGTACTTCAAGATTTTGCAATGCGGCGATTGCAAGTATCATCCAAATGGAGGTTATTCTCGTCACAGGAGAATGCGTATCAAATTAATCTAGGTCTTCTCATTGTTTGTAATCTTTAATTACAAATCTAGTCTTATACTTATCAATTGATCTATCTGCTTTTATTTTCCTCTTGAAAATCCATTTGGACCCTAGCGATCTACATCCCGGAGGAAGGTCCACTAATTCCCAAGTCTGATTTTGTAAGATGTAATCAATTTCGCTCTAAATGGTCTCTTTCCATAATAGTCCTTCTGAAGAGCCCACAACTTCTTTAAAGGTTTGAGGTTTACCTTCCAACAGATAGGTCAAAAAAACTGGACCAAAAGATTTTTCTATCCTAGCTCTTTTGATATGTCTAGGCTCATCCTCAATTTCATTTTCTTGTTCTTGATCCTCATTATTCTCATTTGCAGTTTCGTATGTTTGTTTAGATGAACTCACTTTATATTTGGATTTACACAGAAATACATGTTCAAAGAACGATGCATTTCTAGATTCCATTATTGTGTTTTTGTGCATGTTTGGGATTTCAGACTCATACACCAAAAAACGATAAACACTACTGTTACGTGCATACCTAATGAAAATGCAATCAACTGTTTCAGACCTATTTTCACCTTTTTTGGTATAGGTACGACCACTTTGGCAAGACATCCCCACATTCGTAATTATTTATAGGAAGGCTTTGTTCCTTTCCATAACTCATATGGAGTTTTGTCTTCTTTCTTTTGGGGTATCTTATTTAAAAGGTAATTGCTAGATAAGATAGCTTCACCCAACTTCATGTTCTAAGGTAACCCAGAACTTATAAGCATTGTGTTCATCATTTCTTTCAAGGTACGATTTTTACATTCAGCAATACCATTCTGCTGAGGAGAATAAGGTGTCATGGTTTGATGTATGATTTCGTGTTGTGCACAGAATTTACCACATGGTGCTTCATACTCACCACCTTAATCACTTCTCAATACCTTAATTTTCTTACTGAGTTGGTTCTTAACTTCAATCTTATAGAGAATAAACTTCTATATAGCTTCGTCCTTGCATTTTAGCAAATACACATAGCAGTATTTGGTACTATCGTTAATAAAAGTAATAAAATACTTATTGCCACCCCTTGTTTGTACAAATTTTAAATCACATACATCACTATGGATTAAATCAAGGGGTTTGGTATTCCATTCAATTGTTTGGAATGATGACCTTGTTAATTTTGCTTCAACACAATTTCCACATTTATGTTTGGAATTAATAATAAAAGTAGGTATGTGATTTAAGTTAATTAATTTACATAACGTATCATAATTAACGTGTCCTAGTCTACCATGTCATAAATTGGAAGACTCAAGCAAATAAGTAGAAGAATTATTCTTATTAATATTGCGTTTCACAATGGATACATTGAGCTTAAAAAGTCCATCGGTTACATATCCTCTACCCACATACAATCCCTGTTTAGACAACACAACCTTGTCTGATTCAAAAACCATCTTGAACCTATGCTGGTTTAGCAACGAACCGGACACCAAGTTCTTGCGGATTTCAGGCACATATAGCACATTGTTCAAGCTCAGGTCTCTCCCAGAGGTCATCTTAAGGATCACTTGACCACGCCCCTCTATGTCGGATGTGGCTGAGTTGCCCATATACAGCTTCTCCCCATTCTGCGCTACTTCAAAGGTATTGAACATCTCCCTGTCAGAGCATATGTGGCGAGTGGCCCCAGTGTCTAACCACCACTCCCTCGAGTTTGACCCGACTAGGTTCACTTCTGACACAATCGCAGAGAGATTGATTTCTAAGTCATATTTTGAGATGCCTGCCATCACGTTTGCCTCGTGGTTCTTCTTCTTCTTTAGCAACCTGCACTCAGAAGATTTGTGACCCATTTTGTCACAGTTGAAGCACTTCCCCTGAAATTTCGGCTTCTTCAAGACTCCTTCTTTTGGACCCAATTTGAACCCTTTTCCTGGCTGGTTCTTCTTAAACTTGGAACTCTGACCAAGCTCCATAACATTAGTCTTTGCTATAGGTAGACTAAACCCTTTCTTCTCGGACTTTATGTTACCTTCTTCAATCTGAAGCCTGAGAATAAGATCTTCTATCTTCATCTCCTTTCGCTTGTGCTTAAGGTAGTTCTTGAATTCCTTCCATGCAGGAGGTAGCTTTTCAATGATTGCAGCTACCTGGAAGGTTTCACTCAAGGTCATCCTTTCGGCATGAATCTCATGTAGAATCACCTGAAGCTCTTGGACTTGACTGATAACTGTTTTGGAGTCCACCATCTTGTATTCAAGAAACCGACCCACCACAAACTTCTTGGATTCGGCATCTTCTGTCTTGTACTTTCGGTCTAAGGACTCCCATAGTTCTTTGGCTGTTTTCTTCGCACTGTATACACTATGCAGTGAATCTGACAACCCATTTAGTATATAGTTTCGGCATAGAAATTCTAAATGCCTCCACGCATCGATAGCATTCCACACCTGAACATCTCGCTCTTCACCACTATTGGGCTTCGGAGCATCTTCAGTCAAGAAGCGTGCTAGGTTCAAAGTGGTTAAATAAAACAATATCTTCTGCTGCCACCGTTTAAAATTTAGACCGCTAAATTTCTCAGGTTTTTCCATGTGATTCATTGGTACTGGAACCGAGCTCATAAATGGATTCGCTGTCGGGACATTCCCTTGACCCACAAATGGGTTCATCACAGGGTTAGGAATATTTCTCACAAATGAGTTGGTAACCGGAGTCTTAGTTGCCACACTCGGATTTATCTTCGGACTAGGAATCTGCTCCACAAGCAGGTTAACAACCGGAGTGTCTAATCCCTCACTCGGGTTTACAATCGGAGTCTCTTGTGACACACTTGAGTTCACAATTGAATTGTTCGTCATTATGGCTGAAAATAAATCCACAAAGTTTTAGAACCACCACAAAAAATATATATATATATATATATCAGAATATATTCAACAATCTATTGATTAACAAACCTATATGCAACAATTATAATATAATTATAATTTATCACCACTATATCAAACAATTTGAGTTGTTATGTCAACACTGATACAAAGATTTGTTTGCTGAAAACAATTGTAATCAATTCACACATACCGATACATATTTGAAATTTTTTATTAAAAAAACGGAAGAGAAGTTTGTCTTAAGACGACATGATTTGCACCCCCCTCCCCTATGCACAAAAGAGAGCCTTTATGCTACAAATCTTATAAGCTATTAAAAATCAACCAAATATATAATTGAATTAGCTTTTAATCCTCAACAATGTGTGATTCATCATTTTTTCCAACACAACAGGTTTACTTTGAGCTTCAATTTTTCCTTCACCCTATTACCATTTTGAGAATTTGATTGTACCATTTCGATGTCCTCACGGAGGAAAACACGAATCAACATTGACCTATCATTTTCATGAAATCGGTCTCACTCAAATTCGAGCCTCAAAATGTGTGTTTGTAACCAAATTTCCAACAACTTTCAACTGCAATTTCATTACAAAGTAAATTAGTACTACTCTGCATGTAATTTAGCTAATAAATCTCAACATAGACTGATAATCAAGTATATATATCAAAACCACTGTCAAGTTTTAAGCAATTACTGATCAAACACAAATGGAAATCCCCACTTGATATATCAAAAACCATTTTTAAAAAATAATCCAACAGCTAACAGTCATTGATGAACAAAAAGATGAAAGCAATATTATTACTGATCAAATGCAACACCAAAAAACAAAGTAACTTGATAAATGAAACTCAATAAGGAATTGAAGAAATAAATTAAGAGAGACTCACAAGAGTAATTGGCTTGATCAACAGAAATATATTGATCGATGTCTAGCTCTGAGTAGCAAATTGTGATCAAGTAATGTGAATATATAGAGAGGAAGAGCTTAGTATTGGTAGTCAATTTGTTGTTTCTTTTTGGTTTGTCGTCAGGAAGCATACAAGGAAACTTGTATGAAAAGTTGATCAGCAACAGCAAGTCACTTTATTTCCTGACACTCTGAGAGGTGGGATTGGATGAATGAAGTTCAGGAATCTTCCAAGTTATGTTTACATAAGATAGATATCATTATGGTCAATATTCATGATTAACAATCAATATATAGTGATTCGTGGTAAGATCCTTAGAAGTGGGGAGCAAGAATTCAGATAAACTAAGATAGAAGTTGTTATTAGAAAGGGCTTGTTGATAAAGGGCTATCTATATTCTAAGTGTAGAAAATATTGGAAAAGAAGAGATTCTTTTGACTCCTTTGACTAACTTCTAAGGGGGTATGTCATATGTGACGTGCTCGCATGCATGGCTCCAATGCTATCAATTTCTCTGCTTCCTATGTAAGGGGAGTGAGACTGTGAGACTGTGAGAGTGGGACCAACTTCTACTTTTTATTTGACAAGGTCGGGCCAACCTCTACTTGATCAACAAGGGGTGAATTTTTTATGATTCTTTCTTATTCTTATGAAATGAAACTTTCATGACAAGTTATTAGTGAAGCTATATACATCATGTACTGTATGTCTGTATATATCTTTCTTCAATTCCTTCTTCATCATTCCAACGCGTTAAGATTCATGCATTTCGTAATTTTTTAAGGACAATTCATTAAGTAAAGTTAAATCTAGTTACTAGGAAATATTATGCTGAAATGAAATCAACTAGTTGATTTTATGTGAATAGCTAGATAAGATAAAGGCCAATAGAAAAAAATAAATAATAATAATAATAATAAAATAAATAATACTCTCTCTATCACGTTTCTATTTAGAGTAATGATAGGCTTTCCATTTTTTTTTTCAAAAAATTCATGCACACATTGATCGATAGACAGAATGGATACACTACAAAAAAAAGGCCTATCAGTGATGAACTATTTCCGACGACACTAATTGCCATCGTAAATAGTTTTGTTCCATTTGAAAAGCAAAAAAAGGAATACACTATTTCCGACGGCCTCAATGCCGTCGGAAATAATCTTATTCCATTTGAAAAGAAAAAAAGGAATACATTATTTCCGACGGCATTGAGGCTGTCGGAAATAGTCGTTGTTTTGTTGACCTCAATTTCATGGAATAAATAAATAATTTATTACTATAATATTAATTAATAAATTATAATGGAATGTATGTAATTTATAACACTACACAAAAAATGTAACTTGTAGGTCAATATTTTAAATGTATCACTATATGTGTTAAATGTATCCAAAATTCACTTTCAACAAAAACTCTAATAATTTTAATAAAATATTATTTTAAAAAACAATATCTCAATAGCTATATTTAAATAGTATACAAAAAAATATATTTAATTACATTGCATACAAACATATCAATAGCTTATATATAAATAATATGCAAAACATATCAGATATAAGATTATAGCAAAATGGTAAGGGAAACCCTTATTGTCAACCAGGTTAAGGGTTCAAGCCACATGAATTTCATGGATTTAGAGTGCCACATGCTGGTTGATGTGGTGGCGACTATTAAGTCGAGTCATGCTATTTTTTTTATAATTCGACTATTTCCGACAGTATTTTTATCTTTTCCGACGGCCATGGCCGTCGGAAATGTTGGTATTTGTAACAGTTCGTCAGTGAATAGTTATTTCTGACAAGCGTATTTGTGACGGCCTCTGACGGCTTTTTTCGGTCGGAAAAGCGTATTTCCGACGGGAAATGGTATTTTTCGACAGCATTTAGCCGTCGGAAAAGACCATTTTTTTTGTAGTGATAACCGAATTGAATCTGTTGATTCACGCACGGATACTGGAAACGAAATCTACTATTAATCTATTGATCTGCACACATATACCAGAATAATAAGCTTCAAATCCGTTAATCCTCGCAAAGGTACTTAAAATGGATAAAAAGATATGATCTCTCAAATTTTTATTAATCATCAAAAACTAAAATCCCTATTAGGGTACATCGTCTTTAAATAGGAAAATAAAAGCCTAAAAGAAACCTAAAATAACTAGTAAAACAATAAAATCATCAATTTCCCTATAAAGGAGATAATTGAGATAACAATTGAAATTTAAAATATTAGAATCCTAAAACATTAAAAACCTATCTAATAAGGAAATAAGATTTGGTTTAATAAAATCAAATCATAAAATAATTACTACGAATCTACGATATATAATAAATGGAAATAAAATAATATGTATTATTTACATAAATATGTTTAAAATTTAAAATCTTTAAAAATATCTTCAATAATATCTCCTGCATCACATGGTTAGGCTCTTATTTTCATCCACTCGAGGAAAGAAACAGTGAAAACAGTTCGTGTAATACGTGATACTGCACTTGACAAGGATACACTTGGTAGATAGGAGGACAATGTGATCAGCCGTGAGATTCTCCAAAGGCACACAGATTTGGTGAAAAGCAATGATATTAATGTTGTTTGTATGACTAAAAAACAATCTGGTTCGAATCTGCAAGAGACAGAAAACAATGAACAGAAAACAATTGAGACCCGTGTTTCACACGGTATCCTTAAGACAATTTCACCGGCTAACACCGTATGTGTATGACAATTGTCTTCCAAGATACAACAATTTAAATAGTGGTTAAACAGTGGATGTGCAGAACACAGACCACTCTCAGCGAACTCAAATTAAGTCCGAACTTATCAAATTAAGTCCGAACTTATCAAGCACATAAAGAGAAGAAAGAATTCGGCCCTATGCTATTTCATGATTTTCAGATTATATATCATGAGGAATAGACTAGGGTTTTTTTAAATAGAAAATCTAATAACTTGATTACATTTTCTTAGTGATCAAGTAAATATTAAAACATAAAAAGTTGGTTGTACTCTGTCACGGTCTACAATCAAAGCGGCATTCATGAACGCAGAACGGGTCCACAAACGAGTCGTGCAACTGAAGGTTCGAGGTCCATAATTTGAACCCCTTGCACATGCGAGAGAGAGCCTCTATACTACACATATTGATAAGCTACTATCACACAATCACTTATATACCACATATAAGTGTTTTCTCTAACCAATGTGGGATGCACAATTTTCCCTACATTATGGGCTCACCCTGAGACTCGATCAATTTCTCATTTACTCATTAATCATTTTGTGAGTTTGAGTATACCATTTTGAAGCTCTCACGGAAGAGAATTTGAATATACTTTGATCTTTCATTTTCATGGAATCAATCATACCCAAATAGTGCTCTCAAAATGTGTGTTCATCACAAAATTTCCAACAATTAAAGACCTTCTACCTTATGGTTTTGCAATTCATCATGCTGGGATGACAAAGGGTGACCGTCTACTTGTCGAGAATCTCTTCACTGGTGGGCATGTACAGGTGTTGGTGACTTGGTGTCCACTGCAACTCTTGCTTTGGGGCAAATTTGCCTGCTCACACTGTGATCATCAAAGGAACTCAGATCTACAATCCGGAAAAGGGGGACTGGACTGAGATTAGTCCTTTGGATATTATAATTTAGAATCTATTGTAATTTTAAGGCCAAAAGCAGGTATTTCCTTATTTGTTTATCGCTTTAATGAATCTAATTTGCATGCAAATTCATCTTTCCTTTATTATTCTCATAATTTTCTTCGTTTAGGTACATGAACGATAGTCTAACATATACAAATTATCAGCAATTCTTCCAAAGTCTCCTCTATCTAGAGTCTAGTTACTTGTCTCGGAAGTCTTTGTATTTTTCACACATTGGGTTCGTACATTCTGGGCTGCGACCAAGAGTATAGCTTCTGTGTCCATGTCAAAGATTCCGCAGACCCTTATTGTTATGATAAATGAAGATGGAATGAGAGAGTAAGTAATTAAAGATTCATCACCTTTTTTGCTATATCTGTTTATGCTCTTTTTATTAACTCTTTTTGACCTTTTCTTATGTTTATGCTTGAAAACAAACATTTATTACACTGATGCTATGCCTACTACAATACTACATTATTATTTAGCTATTTCAATATATTACACTGATGAAAATTCCCTGTATTTTTCAGAGAAGGTATGTGTGTGTATATATATATATATATATTTAAAAAAAAAAAAAAAAAACTGGTAATAACATAGATAAGCCAAGAAGGCAAAAAAAGGGGAAACCCCACAACAACACAACAGCCCCAGAACAGGGGACCCAAAGAAAGCAAAGAAACAAAACAGAAGAACCAGAACAAAACAGCACAACAACAAGAAACACATATGTGTATATCTCTTTAATCTAAACATTTTCTTCCAAGTCTATTGTTTTCTTAATTGGCTTAAAGCAGAGTAAATTTATATTAACCTGTAAAGCTAACACAATTAGGGCATGTTTGGTAGGTTGTATTGTATTGTATTAGAGGTTTAAAATGTATTAGAATAATATAATACAATGTTCAGCTTGTTTTGTAATAAGCATTGTATTATATTGCATCAGCTAATACATTTTAATTGCTCTTATACAAGTCGATGTGATTGTAAAACCTTTCCATATACAATACAATCATCTGCACAACAAGGGTAGACTACTTATCATTACATAAAATTAACATGTGCCCAAGAATTCCAATTCAGCACAACAAATCATACATTTGTTTTATTTGTAAATTACATAATTATATAGAACTCAAATCGCTCAACCAAATAAGAACCCAATTTCCATGACTACTGATGGAAATGGTGTTCTAGTGATGAAAATGTCAAAGAAGGTCTTCACTCTTCAGGTCCTGATATGAGTTAAGTTTCCCCTTCTTGATGTCGACAAGTTTGTCATAGACAGACCATGCGAAACTAAGGAAATGGTCTCGATTCATCTCTTGGTTGTAGCAGCCCCAATAACTGTGATGGTATGTTACATGATACCATGCTGATGCTTTCGCATACACTTCCTTTTCGGTAGTTGGAGTGGCAGGATCACTTTCTGCCTGGTTCTGGTTGAACCAGGCCTTCGCTTCCTTTCTAAGTGACCTCACAGCAAAACTGATTTCTTCCGTGTCCCTCTTCCTGTCGAAAAATCTTGCCATCTTCATTATGCACCCACTTATGATCTCAGCTTCTGTTTTGATCCCGTAATAGTCCATCAAGTTACCCAACTTGTTATCATACTGTGTTTTGTAATAGAATGCTTTGTCGATGTACTTTTCAAAGCCTTCCACTTCCATTGCAGGATCATAAGACAGTATCGCCACTTCCCTGGTGAAGGATTTTATGGCTGCTGTGGGTGGCGCAATGTCTTTAACATCCCGATAAAGCTTTCCAAGGACACTTTGTGATTCGTAGGTGGGTCTGTTTTCCTTCTCCATGAAATCCGGATACTCCTTGACACGTAAAGAGTGAGGAATTTCAGCTGCCAAACCAGTTTTTGGGAAGTCCACAGCAATGGAGGCTAGCCTTGCAAGCTCCTTACATAATTTACTCATGGCCTTGTTCGGCTCTGTGTCCGCAAACACCACATGAGAATTGCAAATGACTCCCAAGCTGTCATTCATTATATAGTCCACGAAATACTCCTCAATGTCCTGCAACTCACCATTAAATACATCAAGGCAAAGATGAAACAGACACAATTTGATGTGTATTGAAAACATATATAATTCAAGAAAATCACCTCAATCGTAACATCATTGTCTGAAACCTTAGCTG
Source organism: Acer yangbiense (assembly GCA_008009225.1). Classification (NCBI taxonomy): domain Eukaryota; kingdom Viridiplantae; phylum Streptophyta; class Magnoliopsida; order Sapindales; family Sapindaceae; genus Acer; species Acer yangbiense. The sequence goes on from CM017762.1 coordinate 69,071,998, forward strand.
GTGCTGGTCTGTAATCCATGGGTGGAAACTGGCGAGGAGGAATGAGATCAGGATCCCAACACACAAAGTAGACGTCTCCATCGAGGTCACTCCCAGAACATTCATCGGGATGAGGTCTAATTAACGATGTAAGTTGTGTTAGTAACCCCAAATTCCAAGCACAAACTCATATTAAATTCAAAAAAAACAAAAAAAAAAAAAACAAGTTCAGAAGTTAAACTACCTCTTTCCCTTTGCAGGGAAAACAATGCAATCCACCATGTGGTGCAGAGCAGGCACGTCCACAGCCTTTAAAACGCGCATGTCTCCTGGGTGTAGACATGGATTTTTGGCAACAACTACCTTGCTCTCGACAATACTAAACACGGGTGAGGTGTTGTATGGATGATGACATCTAGAGCCAGAGTATTGCACAAATACCTGACCATACTCCAAAGTTCCTGTTTCATCAAGACATCCCATCATAGCTTGTCCATTTTGGACAAATATCCTTGTTCTGCTTCGCAACTCCTGGAGATGCAAAGCGCGGAATGTCTGAAGCATCATCGATAGATAGGGCTCCTCGTCTGGTTTGTAGTCGCACGTTAGCATTTCCTTGAGAACATTTGCATTCTCCCTAGAAGACGCCATCAAATCAAGTGCCTCATGTGCCCTTACAGGGTCTGATAAAATTGCATCCAGTTGAGCGACTGCCTCTCTCTGCTTCCTTTCGAAAACAGAATCTCTAACACCGAGTGTGGACATCAAGGTGATCAACTGGCGATTGAGAAAACAGGGCTGGTACCGGCTGCATGCCAAAACATCAAGACTTGTGCTGTTTGATTTGTACTTTGACATGCTCTTCCTCAGTGATAATTTCACGGTCGAAGTTGGGTCGACAGCCACAACACCTTTGTACCCACCATAACGAATCTGAAACGCCGATGGAGTGTAGCTTGTGCAGCCCCATTTTCTAGCCGTGATATGAGCTAAATCAGCAGATATTTTGCCAATTCCATCAGAGAATGTATATTTAATCCCACCCTTTTCTGTTTTCACATCAGGAATTTCTTCAACTTCACTGCCATGAACATGCAAAGCCTCCCTGGATGAACCGAAAGACTGACCAAGTCTGGCTGCATATCTCGCCACATTTTTAATGTCACTAAAATCACCCATCCCCTCCCTAATATCCGCCGCAGTCAACCCAGGTCTCGAAGCAAACATCCACAGAGAATTTTCTTTTAACTGACTATTCGAAAAAGCTAGAGTTTCAAACTTCTTACCTCCAATGTCAATACCATTTCTCAGAATCGACAATATCCTTCGATAAATTCCAGTTCGCTTCTCTTCGTCTGTGGAAGATGATGTCCGAGGAGACAAAGCTGTTGCATACAGTTTCTGACCATCCTCATCAACGAAAGAGACACGAAGAAAGTTATCGGTATCATCGGGATAACTTCGTAAAACACGATTGGAGAGGCTGGCCTCCGGACCATAGAAGTACATCTTAGTTGGGGTTATCAGAATCTTTCGCACGTAAACCAACCCCTCTTCTAAGGCAATTTGAGGCAATTCAGGAAGTGTCCTGGACTTGGAGTATTTTATGTATTGCTCAGTGAGCCAATTTAGAGGATCATAACAGCATTCTCTAAGATGGAACAGCTTCTCCAGAGCATGTTCAATTTCTACTATGTTGAAAAAACTTGGTTCAACGAAGAGAAAGAATAGAACGTCAACTAATGGTCCAGGAAGACAACCATGGTGGACCAAAAGGTTGATTTTGAACAGGATTTTGAAAGGCAAAATAATGTCCTTGGGTGGATTTATAATTGGGACAAGATCAGAGTTGCGAGAGAAAGAAGAACCTTTCTCCAGAATGAATTCCTCTTCACTTTCTTCGTAGTAGAAAAAGTCTTTCAGAATTTTGGGCACAACATCCCTCCCTGGAAGTCTCAAACATAAAGCATTGGACTGACCAATGCTGGATGATGGAGTGAAATCAACTTCCCGAATCCATTGACCATCGTTCTCATAAATTCGAGGAGCTCCATACAGCTAGAAACAGAGAAAAAAGTGGGAATTTATCAGAAAAATGTTTCTATAAAACTTTAATGCATCGTGGACTATGCAGCTAGAAACAATGAAGAAGATTGTTAATTACCTGAATGACAAGAAATATAGCGGTTTGTCCACGTGGACTATGAAGCTTAATCTTCAAAATGCTTTCATAAGAGACCTCTAGCTTATATTCCACAGAATTATAAGTTAGAAAGAAATTGATCTTTCTAAGGTCGGTGCCAAATTTCACAGAGACATTTTCCTGTGACCAAAGAACAGAAAATTTGTCTTCAGAAATCTGGAATCCAACACTCAATTTCACATTATCAATCTTGTGCTGAGAATGTGAAGTCCTTGAGTTTGGTTTCATATCCCAAGCTTTCAGATAAGATTTCTTAAACCAGAGACCATCAGCAGCAGCAGCCAAGGACTTGATATGTTCTGCGGCTTCAATGGTTGTGAATTTCACTATAGCATGTGCTCTAGCACCTTCAAATTTCCCAACCTCTACTACATCACAAACAGTCCCTTCACCGGTATGTCCCTCCACGAATTCCTTCACGTCTGCTGGTGATTGAACAGAAGCGAATCCAAACAACTTCACTGTCTTTCCCATTTCACGATTTTTTTTTTTAAACAAACTTTCGACTGCAGTTTCATTACAAAGTAAATTAGTACTGCTCTGCATGTAATTTAGCTAATAACAGTCAACAGAGACTCTGATGATCAAGTATATCAAAACCACCGTTAAGTTTTAAGCAATTACTGATCAAACACAAACGGAAATCCCCACTTGACTTATCAAAAACCATTGTGAAAAAATATTCAAACAGCTAACAGAGTCATTGATGAACAAAAAGATGAAAGCAATATTATTATTGATCAAATGCAACACCAAAAAACAAAGGAATTGAAGTAATAAAGACTAAAGAGAGACTTACAAGAGTAATTGTAATATTGATCGATGTCGAGCTGTGAGTAGCAAATGGTGATCATGTAAGGTATATATAGAGAGAGAGGAAGAGCTTAGTATTGGTAGTCAATTTGTTATTTCTTTTTAGTTTGGCGTCAGGAAGCATACAAGGAAACTAAGATGGAAGTTGTTATTACATAAGACAGATATCATTGGTTGACATGAGTTGATCAGCTGTGACAGTCTCAGGTTACATTCGCACACATCAGAAAAGTTCATCAGCATTGGATGAATGGAGTTTGGAATCTTCCAAGTTATATATACATAAGAAAGATATCATTATGATCAATATTATTCATGATTAGCAATAGTGATTCTAAAAGTGGGGAGCAAGAATTCAGATAAACTAAGATGGAAGTTGTTAATATTTGAAAGGAGTTGATAAAGCCATAAACCCATAAAGGGCTTCTATAACTTCTAAGCGTAGAAAATGACAAAATGTAAAAGAAGAGATTCTTTTGATTCTTTTGACTAAAAGGTATGTCATATATATGTGCATACATGCTTGGCCCCTATAGTATCCGAGTGGGGCCAACCAACTTCTACTTGATCAACAAGGGTGAATTTTTCACGATTCTTTCTTTTTCTTATGAAATATATATATTGAAACTTGGCTGATAAGTTATCTGTGAAGCTATATATCATGTATATCTTTCTTCCTCTGTCAACATTCCAACGCGTTAATGATTCATGCATTTCGTAATTATTTTTTAAGGATCAGGATCCTCTGCTATGCTGATCTTTTTCCTGATTTAAAACACTTGAGAATAAGACTTTGTATTTAAAAATAATGAAAATAAAAAAAATAAAATTGATTATATGGTTGACATAGCTACATGAGTTATGAGCCAATAGAAAAAACAACAACGACAAAAACAAAGGAAAATTCTGTGTGTTTCTTTTTAATATCAATAAAATTGATTATATGGTATTTTGTGACCCATAATAGATACGTTAATGACGTGATATAACCATTGCATTAGTTAAGAATTTCTTACACACACCTTTGATTTGTTTATCCTATTAAGAATATTTGAATAATCAAGAATTTTAACAATCATTAATCAATATCATCTTTTAACTTACGTGTCACCCATTGCTGGTTTATGATTGGAAATTTAATATATCAAAGAAAAAACAAATATAAACATTTTAAGAGAAAGACTTGGGTGAGACGTGATGTAGGATAGTTGGCTTTAGAGTTTGAAGAAGAGATGGATAGGAAATTGTCCAAAAAAGGTGCTCCAAAGAAACGGGCATAACTTTTGACTCGACTGTCAGATTTCCTATTATAATATGTTTTCGGAAAGGGTTTTCAGAGCTCTATAGCATGGCAACCTGGGTTTCCCCAGTTGACGTCATTTGCATCCTCATCGGAGCTGTTTAAGTTAGGTTGTCAGGCAGCCGAAGTTTTTAGTGTTTTTTAATTGTTTTCCGTTTTTGTTTAGTTTGAGGATATTTTAGTATTTTTGCTTATTTTAGGGTTTCCAGATCCTATTTAAGGATCTTTTTGTTTTCAGTTTCAGATCAATTCAATAATATTATCAATTTTCGGTTTATATACTGTTGTATGCATAAATTCGCCAACCCGACACGTCATCAAAAAGAGTCAATAAAGATTGCCACGTCACTCACTGACCGGGTCAATAAAGGAAATGTGACAAGTCAATGTCGAAATACCTCGAAACCAAAGAAGTCAGAAACACGCTCGCCGAAACTGGATATGTACTCGCCAAATCTAGATATATGGTCGCCGAAGAAGCGAAACCCAGAAATAAATGTACTCGCTGTACCAGCACACTGGGCCTAAACCGACTCGGCAGAAACACGGAAATAAACCCTACACTTTAGGAAACCCAAAAAACAACAAGGAATCAAGGGAGGAAAAGGTGAAGACCTATCTGTATCCGTAACAACGTGGGATTCCCAGTACGAATCTGAAAGGAGATCCTACTACGAGTAGGACTAAAATCAAGGGAAAAACCCTAAATATCATGTATAAAATCCCTCGAGAAGGGGGTTCAGAAAAGAGAGAGAAAAGAGAGAGAAAAGAAAGCAACTGTAAGAGAGATCTAAGCGTGTAATAAGGCAACGAAAACCTAGTATTATTTTTCTGCCCTCAGGGGCGCCGTGGTTTTTTCCCGTTCAAGGGTTTTCCACGTAAAATCTGTCTTTTGCATGCCTTCTTAATTTTCTTGTTTATATTAAATTGATATAATTGTTGAGTGCGTGGCAATCCAAAAATCACCGTCAACATATACATTCGTTCTTTGCTGGTGGATTCCAATTTATGTTACTTTAGGGTTTACGCTAGTAATCCTAGAACTTCCGTTCTGCGTCAAGACGAGTACAATGCATTCCTCCACCTTCAATATGTCATATGTGGTATTTGACAATATATTCATCCCATCACACATTTATATTTATATTACAAGGGTGAATTTTGCATGATTCTTTCTTTCATTCATCAAGTAAAGTTAATTTTCTCTAGTTACTAGCTAGCTAGGAAACATTATGCTGAATTTGATTTTATGTGAATAGCTACATAAGATATGGGCCAATGGAAAAAACAAAAACAAAGGAATACTCTCATTCATGTTTATATTTAATACCAATTGAGATTACATGGTATATTACAACTGAATAGATACGTTGATGACGTGATACAACCACCACAATAGATAAGAATTTCTTGCACTTTAGAATTGTTTATGTAACACCCCAAATCCGAGACATAATGAACCGGGATGTTACGTGATTCGGAACTTACATAAACTTTAATTCTATAAATATTCACTATTAATATCATCAATAATCTGCAGTCTGTACATAAAATACAATACTCAAATCTGATACCATCAATTTCACTAAACTACTAGATTCTAAACAGAATTACAACATTAAATACATCGAGCACTTACAACACATACACACATGAAATCTAATTCTTAAGCGATATGTATCTCCACTATGTGAATGCATGTAACCTCGTCGCTTCTATCTAAGAATTTAATTTGTAAAATGGTGGTGACGAGGGGTGAGCTGCCAACTCAGTAAGTAAATTTATGTATAATATGTAAAATAAAATAACATTTGTAAAACTTTTACGTTCAAAAACCTTGCTCATAAACTTTTCGAAGAATTGAAAACAACATAATATTTAATAATACATTAAATAATATTTAATACAATTTACATATTTAATATCAATAAAACGGTTGAAGCAACACTTTAAATCATATTCATTTATATTCTTCGATCATAAAACATTGCATAAAATAGTATAAACAATATTAAATCAAAATATCATATGATAATCATAATTTAAATCACTATAATTTTACGGAAATACCAATACAGATCAATCGTTTTATAAAACGGTAAACATATAATTTTACGATATAAACGGTATGTATTAATCATTTTGCTGGTAAGGATTGAGATCCTCTACCTATCTTTTTTTTGCTCATCTTTTATGGATCTATGTACATGTGGCAACCTAACAAATAAATGGTCCAGATTAGATTTCTATTTTTTTTTCATCTCTCTCCTCCTAACGACAACACATCAGAGTATCAGACTCTACTTTCACTCTCTTTCTTCCAAACGACTATCAGACTCTGCTTTCTCTCATCTTCATCTGGGATTCTATCTGATTCCACTCTCTCTCTCCTCAAAACTCTCTCTCCTCCAAACGGTTTGAGTTTTTTTTTTCGCTCTCCCGGACCCGGAGATCAGCACCCGATCTCCTTCCAAAACGAGCTGATCTACTCTCGCCGCTGATCGTCTTTTCTTTACTCTTCTCCTTCTCGTCTCCATCTTCTTTCTTTTGACAAAGGTTTGGGTGTTATTGGGTTGTGGGATGGTGGTGGACCGGTGGTTTCTGGATTTTGATTGTTTGGGTAGGCTGCCGGCAAGATCATGGGATGGTGGTGGTGGTTTCTGGGTGGTTTTGGTTGTTGAATCTGATGGTGGCTATGGTGGATGGTTTTGAATCTGTGGTGGTTGAGTTAGGTTGTGAAGCTGTTGGTGATTGGGTTGGGTGGTATAGTTATGGGTTATGAACTTGATATACTAGTGAATTATAGTTTGGTTGTAAATTTTGGAATTTGATGAATTTTTTGATGATGATTGTCGATAAACTGATGAACTTGATTAATTATATGAATTCTGGAACTGGTGAATTTTCTGATGATGAATTTTGTGAAGATGAGAGAAAAAAAATGACAAGATCATCCACCATCAAGATCATCCCGATACAAATATATTAATTAATTATAGGTAATAAAAGAATCAAAAGAATCATCGATGTTCATTGTCTGTCAATTTTTATTTTTTTTGAACATTTAAAAGAGCAGTATATTAATCCAACCTGAAAACAGGCGAAACACAAAACAAAGCACCAAGACAGAGCAACAATAAAACACCCAACAACCTTGGAACACCCACACAGAACACCCCAAAACAAAAACAAAACACAACAAACAACATCAGGGACAGAAGCACCCAAAAACAAAACAGAGGAAAGAAAAACAACGCTGTCAATGAGGAGCTCCAATAAATGACGGGATCAATGAGTAAACAAGTACAGGAGGAACTCCGATAAATTCCAGGCAAAAAATTCTCATGGTTAATTGTCTCTCAAAGTTGTAAAGAAGAGATAATCACCTCCAAAGTCCAAACAACAACACGAGGCCAGTAGTGTCTAGTCATGTATACAAAACAGCTGTAATGTTGCATTCTTAGAGAATCTTGAAATGCAGATGTGAAATTCTGCATATTTTGTTGAAGCAATGCTTGAAAATTTGGCTGTTGAGATCTCATAAGGAGTATTTGCCATTGGATTGGATGTACTACAACTTTGCAATTGTTGTTGGAACTGTGAAAGCACATGTTATAAATAATTATTAAGTAAGAAAAATAAGATATAAATTTACTTAAATTTGAAGGAAATAAGATATTGAAAAATACTTACAAAAAAAGGATTAAAAATATTTTAATACACAACCTACCTCTCCATAAGCTAATTTTCTTTGTCTTTTTAATCTGAGATAATTCTTTTGGTTTTGTTTTGTGTAACCAAGACACTCTCTTCCACCCACTTGCCTACCCATTATCTCATATGTAGACTTAGGTGAAAGTCCAGCTTCTTCGGCCAAATCCACTTCAATTGCTTGTGAACTGGTTAATTTTCTTTGAGAAGGAAGCATATGAGTACACTCTTGCATTACAAGTGGATGATTATACCCTTCTACAAAATGATTGACAAAAAATTTATTTTTCTTCCTATCCAACTTAATGCATAATTTAGCATCACAACCTGTCCTTGTATCGGCTCTATGTTTTATAACCAAAACATCTCATTTATCTTGCGATCGAAAACCCTCCTTACAACAAACAAAAACCCTAGAGGTGATTTCACATGTATGTTTGTTCTTAGCAACTGTGTCTCTTCTAATACTGAACCCCATTCTTCGTCCATACGAATTATAAAACTCATATGCACATTCATCTGAGTCAAATTCCATACCAAATCTAGGCTTCCAATCAAAATTAGTGGTATCCATTTTAAAACAAGAATATTATCCAAAAATTTAAATACACCTGTAACAAAAACATACAATCAGTTGCCAACGTTGAACATCAGTTGCTATCCAAAACATACAATCACCCAAATAAATGTACTGTTAACTATTTCTAATCAATAAAAAAAATTCAGTGAATTATTGAAGTAAGAAAACATCAAAGATTCAATTGGAAATGGAAATAAAAAGACTTTACAGACGTACAATAAGACTTCACCTTCCATTCAAAATTCTAACTATTCTCTATACGTTACTCAAATGCTCTGCCTCTAGCAAATCACTACTTTTCAATTATCTTTTTTTTTTAACAGCTTAAGCAGAGTATATTAATCAAGCCTGAAAAACGCAGGCTGCAAAACAAAGCAGAAACAGGACAGAAACAGAGACCGAAAGGAAAGCCTCCAAAATACAAGGAAGTACTGCAAACATTCTGTTATCATATACTTAACAAATTTTGAATAAGTACAAATAACAAATGATAACAAGAGAATCCATTTAAAGAAATTTTCCATCAGGATCAGCAAGTTCTCTTGTCAGCAGACTAATTTCCACACAGTTTCACCCTTTCTAAACAAAAAATTTGGCATCTAAGAGCCATCTCTACGAATTTCAGTTTTTAGTTTCTTGTACCTACCACATTAAGGTAGTTGTGTAGCCAAGATTTCTTAAAAGCATGTGATTTACTGAAAATAACTAAACATTGCATTATGTTCACTCACTGTACTCTTTCCAATACTTTCCAAAAAATAGTTATGTGATCTAACCTACAGATTCTAAACAATCATATATGGTAACAGAATGTTTGCAGTACTTCAAGATTCAGCTGCTTGAGTAATGACCCAAGATTCAGCAGCCCTCCAAAATACAAGGAAGTGAAACCCAAAAACCTACACAGCACCCAGAACAAAAAACAAACAGAGAAAACAGAAAGTAAGGCAAAGTAAGGCAAAGCAATACAGCGGACCAGACAGAACCAAAAGCACTAGCACACAACCAAAAAACCACTTGACGACAACAAAGATATCAACTCCCAATTATCAAATTGACAAGGAGTCCACTGAGGCGTAAACCCATAAAGAATGAAGGGGAATTACAATCACAACAATCAGGAAGTCAAGGTTTTAATTAGAAGATGATGAAAAATCACCAGATTGGTATCCTAATTCAATCGTCACCAGAGCTAGGGATTGGGTCTCATCGCCGGTGGTGAGACGGAGCGGTGGTTCTTGGTCTAATCGCCGGCAGGATGAGGGGTGGGTCACAACGGAGAGAGAAACATACGGTGTCGATTGCTGTGGGGGTGTGGGGACCAGATGAGGGTTAATTTTTTGGTTTAAAAGAAACATAATACGGTGTCGTTCGGTAGATGGAGAGAGAAAAAAAATAAAGTAAACTAATCTCAGCCATTATTTTGCTTGTTTGCCACATGTCAACGGATGCTTGAAAGATGAGCATAAATAAGATGGGTAGTGGATCTTGATCCTTTTGGTAGAGCGGTAAACAGATAGCATATGTCTCGTAGTGTCATAATTACCTATGTGGCGCAGCAATAACAATAAATCACATTTACCCATGTGACGCGGCAATAACAATATGTCACAATTACCCATGTGATGCGGCAACAACAATATGTGTGCACACAAAATCCCAGTTGGGTTAATAACAATAACGATAACTACAGACAATGAGCCAAAACATTAAAAATATGTTTCCATACCTTTTGAATCACTTTTAAGAAACCCTCCTTTCCAATAATGAAATAAAAGTGGTATATTTGAAATAGAAATTTTATGTATATTCGACTGGCATTCAAATACAATATATATATAATTTACATACAGTTAAGATCAAATACCAAGAAATTACGGTCAGTTATTTATTTCAAATTGATGTTGAAAACATTTATAACATTGATAGTATGACTTTTAAAACAAAGAGAATAAGCATATCATAAATAAGTTTACTAATATAATATATAATATACATATATATTTGAAAACATAACACACCATGGATGAGTTTACTTACCTCGATCCCCGAACAAGTCCGCTCTAGTTCTAGAAGCTCAAGAATCACTCAAGCCTATACAATTACAATTGAATTACTGTCATAACATCATCACCATAGCAAATTCATCTTTTCTTTATTATTCTCATTATTTTCTTCGTTTAGGTACATAAAAGGATAGGGGTTAGAGAGCAATTCTTGCTCTATTTTGCCTCTCGGCTGGAGATGCTCTAAGACTCCAATATCAGCAAGAACCACACCTAAATTCAAAAGACTCCATAGCAAACAAGATACCATGAAGTAGATCCGTCACCTTAGCCACCCGGGGCGGGGAAAGAACCGAGTATGAATTTTCTGAACAGAGGACCCCATAACAGAACCCATATGATCTCGAACACCAATTCGACTCTGGGAATCATTCTCTCCAGATTACACCATTTAATAATCACATCCCGGTTCGAAAGCCATAATAACAAGTGGAACGGACCATTCTTCAATTTGGGCCAACCAAACGACCCAGGCCCAATATCCACCGAATTATGTGATAGGTTACAACGTTGTAAGCTTAAGAGCATCTCCAATGTTGTGTCAAATTATTGTATCAATACTAAAATTTAGCACATGGTGCAAAAACCATCCTCCAATATTGCAGTGCCAAATGATATGCCAAATTTGACATAGCAATAAATGCTCCCTTTTTAATTACAAAATATCGTTATATATATGTTTTTGAATGAAATAATGAATGCATTAATCATGGGCGTAGCTAGGATATAATAGTAGGGTGGGCTAAAAACAAAAAATTTTCTAAACCAACCTTAATAACTACCAAAGGAATTTTTATTAATTTAGTTTTTTTTTTTTTTTTTTTGTGGTTTGGGCATATAATTGTTTAACATTGCAACCTACAATAGTAAGTGGATTAACGTAAATAAATAAATAAATAAAATACAAATTTACACATATGTGAACTTACTACTACTAAAATTCAACCAAACTTCTATTAAGATTCAATAAAGCAAAATTATCAGCAAGTCAGTTAAGATGATTTATATACTATTTATTACATTGTTTGTTAGCAATTAGTAATATAAATTAAATACTTTAATATATATATATAATTATAATTAAACATGATCGGTTAAATTGTACTTTAAAGATTGGAAGTCATGTTTCAACCTTAAAATTTCTATTTTGTTTGTCCTATGTGTTTTGTTTTGTATCTTAACCATTTTGTTTTAATTATAATAGTTTGTAAACAAAATTATAAAATAGGGGTTTTTTTCGTAAAAATAATAATAAAGAGGGCAGAGTTTGTAAAAAGTAAAAACTTTAAACATTTTTTCAAAAAAGCAACCTGGGCTACAGCCCAGGTTACAATACATATAGCTCCAGCCGCATTAATGGAACTTTGCATAAAAATGTTCATAAAAATGTTCATACATATAGCTCCAGAAAGGGAGCCGATATTGACACCCATAAAAATGTTAAGCACACCCATATTTTAATAAAAAAATTAATTACAAAAATATTCAATAGGAATTTACCAATAAGGATAAATTAGTTTAATTTTTTAAAAAAAATACTATTTACACCCATTAATTACACCTATATCTTTAACTACATCACTTTATTAAAAAAATAAAATAAAAAACCTTAATTCTATTTTATTTTTTTAAACCCCTAAACTTTATTAAGAAGGAGAAGAACAGAAGATCAACGTAGTGCCTGAAAAGGCTAATTGGGCATATGCTAATGAATCTGAATCTGATAAAAATTTCTAACAGATAAAACTTAAAGTAATAAAATCTTGGTTGAGCACTTGAGCTAATTGCAGAAGGTGCATGCAGATGTAGGATCCGCCTTACTTAGGGTAAGGGGAAAGGTGGACCTAATCATCACCTGGAGTCATTTCGCATCTGGTGGCCGACGAGCGGAGGTGAGCTGAATCAACTCCTAGCCTTTGGAGACCTAATGTCCTTAGTCCCAACCTTCCTAGCATCTAAGGAGAAGCCATATACCATCATCAAAGGGGCTTCGAGACCCCTCCGAGAATATATTTTGTTTTGACAAAATTTCATAATCTCGTTGATTTTAGTATTTACTAAATCTGATATTAAAACCAATTATAGAACAATTTACTCTAAATATTTGATGTTGCAAGCCCTGATGTCTAAAGAGTGCAACTAGTCTGCCTCTTTGAAGTTTCAACCCTGATGGTTGGGGAACTCTTGATACTGATAAGTGATAATGGCATGGAAAATTCTAAGTCAAGCAGAATAACAATGTAAAGTATACAACAAGACAAAGACCATTATATGTGCACCAATGATGGTTGATACTGATATGTGATAAATTGCGGATTTACTTTGTTCTTTAATCGATTTTCGATTAGTTGATAATGCTCTATTTCCTTACAGCTTGTATTCTGTCCATTCTTATTCTTTCTTTTGTATAATTTTTCTGTTCTTTATCCGATTTTGATGGAGGAAAAGCTGTCAATTTATGTTTAAAAATTTGTGTAGGAGCTGTGCATTTGTAAAATTGGGTGTGTAAATAACTTATGAGGGTTTATAAATAAATTGTATAAAAATGAAAACTTTCATTTAAATAAGGGTACTATTGGCATTAAGATGATTGTTTCTAGTAATGTTTTAATTTTATATTTTAGACATGGGTGTACTTATAAATATGGGTGTGCTTATCATATTTATGGGTGTCAATATCCGTACCCTAAAAGAAATAATGAATACATTAATGGTAAGTGTTTACTTTTATAATTTTAATTAATAAAATAATAAAAATAGCATTTTAAATATAATTGTGCATTGGAGCTAGGGGTGGGCAAAAAACCAGCCAATCGAACCGAACTAGTGGATCGAACCGGTTGAACCGGTTTTTTTCCGGTTTTAGTTGGATGGCCGGTTCAGTTCTGTTGTATTTTTTACAAAATTGGCTGGTTCAGTTTTTGTCCGGTTTGGTACCTAAAACTAGATATCCAAACCGGTAACCATAGTATAAAAAATAAAAATAAAATAATAATAATAATAATAAACCTAATTCTAAGTTTCTAACTCTTCACTCTCCAGTTTCAGCAGCCACACCCACACTACACACAGACACACTTCACGCTTAAAGCCTTAAACACTTTCGCTTGCCGGTCGTCGTCGATCAGTCATCACTTGTTTGTCTTTTACTCGCCTCGTCTTCTATTCACCGCTCGTCGTCTTCTACTCGTTCAGTCATTCGTCGATCAGCAAGGTCGTTGACTCATTGGTCTCGTCCTTTAGTCCTTCAATTTCAGGTATGTATTTCAATTTTTAACTATTCATTTCCTTTTTCTTTTCTTTGTTGGTTGATTTCAATATTTCACTTCTTTTTTGTTTTTGTTTTTTGGTTATTTGCTTCTTTCTTTTTAATTAGATTTTATTTATAATCTTAGATCTTGGTCATTCTTGGTTTGTTTTCGTGGGGCTGTTTTGTGGTAGACCGGTAGATAAGCTAAATATTTTGTGGTATACAAGATTTGGTTAAGTCTATTTCTTTGGAGTCTACTTGAAATGATGTTTTAATTGGATTTTATTTGGTTTTTATTTATAATCTTGATCGTTCTTGACTTCTTGGTTTGTTTTAGTTGGGTTTGGGGTAGATAAGTTAAATATTTTTGCGAATTCTCTAGTTTAATTTCTACAAGATTTTCGTTGAAATTTGCCTAGCATGAGTTCTATCTTAAAAACTGGAATTGAAGGTTTGTTGGGTATTGTCTATAAAGTTTTCATTTGTGTTGATTTGATATTTGGTTGCTTTTGAGTTTGTTTAATTTCTTTTGGTAGAATTATGTCTGCATCTTTGTACATTCTTTGATTTGTCTACTCGGATTGTTCTTGGAAAGTTGAAGGGCTTAATCTGCTGTCTTCGTCATTTTACTCTTGAAATATCTTTACCTTGACTTGGAGTGGGTTTGGAGCAATCAAGGAGACATGGACTGCTGTGGATTATTTTCATGGAGAAATGAAGAATTTTTAAGAATTTCAATTGATGGACTGTTCTATTATGTTGTTTGATCTAGACTTTATGTGTTTATGAACTCTTATTATATATGTTGTATTGTTGTCGATCGTTAATATGTGGTTTATGAACTCTTATTAGGTATTAATCTAATTATGTTGTGGATTGTGATTTGTGGTTATTAGGTATATTTTATTGGGTATATTTTATTGGATTTTATAATGTAATTTGACTTTGTTTTGTATTGTATCATGCTGTCAACAGAAAATTTAAATATGATATGCAGTTTTTTAGTGTGCTTTTAATGTAATGTAGATAAACTCAGCCCAATGGGTTCAAAAAAATGAACAAAATGGGTAATAATTAAAGTCTAGAATTTTGGCCCATTATGCCCAAAACTGAACCGAACCGAACAGGTCCAATTCGGTTGGTTTTTGATCGGTTGGCAAATGTCAATTTGATTGGATCGGTTCCCTTTTTTAAAAACAGGGCTTTATCGGATCTATAGAAAAGCGAACCGGTCCAATCAACGTCTACCCCTAATTGGAGCACAATTTTAAATTGATGTGCTAAATATAGCATTTTATTCTTTTTTATGCTAAATTTGGTATTGACATTGATATATACATTGGAGATGGTCTAACTAATAACTATATCAGCACCTTGTTGATGACATCACCGTTCACGTCGGCAAACGGCCGTGTGACGTGCCCACTCACGCCATCATTTGCTGTAAAAAAAAAATTCTTGAGAAACCGAACTGGGAAAAATGAAAAAGAAAAAGAAAATTTCCAGGAATACATCGACAATGGAGTCTCTGATCTCCTCCTCCTCTCTCGACGATATCTTCTATCTCGTCTCTCTGGATAAGTCT
Organism: Acer yangbiense; assembly: GCA_008009225.1. NCBI lineage: Eukaryota > Viridiplantae > Streptophyta > Magnoliopsida > Sapindales > Sapindaceae > Acer > Acer yangbiense. The sequence goes on from CM017762.1 coordinate 69,087,485, forward strand.
CTCCCAGATGGAACAAAACCATAGCAATTGGATGATGTGGATTCCAAATTCAAGTAATTTAAACAACTTTACCGTTATTATATTTATCACTTCTCAGCTTCTTTAACTCTTGTTGATGAATTTTCCAAATTGATCTTGCAATATTATTAGGCAACTAGAGAGATAATAGCATCATGATTCATGTCTCTATTAAGTATTACCATGTGCCCAAGAATTCCAATTCAACACACCAAATCATAGATTTGTTTTATTTGATAACACAAGCTGATCACTAAAGAAAATTACATATTTATATAGAACTCAAATCGCTCAACCAACTAAGAACCACCCAATTTCCATGGTGTTCTAGTGATGAAAATGTCAAAGAAGGTCTTCACTCTTCAGGTCCTGATATGAGTTTCCCCTTCTTGATGTCGACAAGTTTGTCGTAGACAGACCATGCGAAGCTAAGGAAATGATCTTGATTCATCTCTTGGTTGTAGCAGCCCCAATAACTGTGATGGTATGTTACACGATACCATGCTGATGCTTTCGCATACACTTCCTTTTCGGTAGTTGGAGTGGCAGGATCACTTTCTGCCTGGTTGAACCAGGCCTTCGCTTCCTTTCTAAGTGACCTCACAGCAAAACTGATTTCTTCCGTGTCCCTCTTCCTGTCGAAAAATCTTGCCATCTTCATTATGCACCCACTTATTATCTCAGCTTCTGTTTTGATCCCGTAATAGTCCATCAAGTTCCCCAACTTGTTATCATACTGTGTTTTGTAATAGAATGCTTTGTCGATGTACTTTTCAAAGCCTTCCACTTCCATGGCAGGATCGTATGACAACATCGCCACTTCCCTGGTGAAGGATTTTATGGCTGCTGTGGGTGGTGCAATGTCTTTAACTTCCCGAAAAAGCTTTCCAAGGACACTTTGTGATTCATAGGTGGGTCTGTTTTCCTTCTCCATGAAATCCGGATACTTCGGGGCGCGTAAAGAGCGAGGAATTTCAGCTGGTACACCTGTTTTTGAGAAGTCCACAGCAATGGAGGCTAGCCTTGCAAGCTCCTTACATGATTTACTCATGGCCTTGTTCGGCTCTGTGTCCGCGAACACCACATGAGAATTGCAAATGACTCCCAAGCTGTCATTCATTATATAGTCCACGAAATACTCCTCAATGTCCTGCAATACACCATTAAATACGTCAAGGCAAATATGAAACAGACACAATTTGATGTGTATTGAAAACATATATAATTTAAGAAAATCACCTCAATTGTAACATCATTCTCTGAAACCTTAGCCGGTGCTGCTGTGTAATCCATGGGCGGAACCTGGCGAGGAGGAATGAGATCAGGATCCCAACACACAAAGTAGACGTCTCCATCGAGGTCACTCCCAGAACATTCATCTGGATGAGGTCTAATTAAACGATGTAAGTTGTGTTAGTAACCCCAAATTCCAAGCACAAACTCATACTAAATTCAAAAAAAAAAAAAAAAAAAGTTCAGAAGTTAACTACCTCTTTCCCTTCGCAGGGAAAACAATGCAATCCACGATGTGGTGCAGAGCGGGCACGTCCACAGCCTTTAAAACGCGCATGTCTCCTGGGTGTAGACATGGGTTTTTTGCAACAACTACCTTGCTCTCGACAATACTAAACACGGGTGAGGTGTTGTCTGGATGATGACATCTAGAGCCAGAGTATTGCACAAATACCTGACCATACTCCAAAGTTCCCGTTTCATCAAGACATCCCATCATAGCTTGTCCATTTTGGACAAATATCCTTGTTCTGCTTCGCAACTCCTGGAGATGCAAAGCACGGAATGTCTGAAGCATCATCGATAGATAGGGCTCCTCATCTGGCTTGTAGTCGCACGTTAGCATTTCCTTGAGAACATTTGCGTTCTCCCTAGAAGACGCCATCAAATCAAGTGCCTCATGTGCCCTTACAGGGTCTGATAAAATTTCATCTAGTTGAGCGACTGCCTCTCTCTGCTTCCTTTCGAAAACAGAATCTCTAACACCGAGTGTGGACATCAAGGTGATCAGCTGGCGATTGAGAAAACAAGGCTGGTACCGGCTGCATGCCAAAACATCAAGACTTGTGCTGTTTGATTTGAACTTTGACATGCTCTTTCTCAGTGATAATTTCATTGTCGAAGTTGGGTCGACAGCCACAACACCTTTGTACCCACCATAACGAATCTGAAACGCCGATGGAGTGTAGCTTGTGCAGCCCCATTTTCTAGCCGCGATGTGAGCTAAATCAGCAGATATTTTGCCAATCCCATCAGAGAATGTATATTTAATCCCACCCCTTTCTGTTTTCACATCAGGAATTTCTTCAACTTCACTGCCATGAACATGCAAAGCCTCCCTGGATGAACCGAAAGACTGACCAAGTCTGGCTGCGTATCTCGCCACATTTTTAATGTCACTAAAATCACCCATCCCCTCCCTAATATCCGCCGCAGTCAACCCAGGTTTCGAAGCAAACATCCACAGAGAATTTTCTTTTAACTGACTGTTTGAAAATGCTAGAGTTTCAAACTTCTTACCTCCAATGTCTATACCATTTCTCAAAATCGACAATATCCTTCGATAAATTCCAGTTCGCTTCTCTTCGTCTGTGGAAGATGATGTCCGAGGAGACAAAGCTGTTGCAAAGAGTTTCTGACCATCCTCATCAACAAAAGAGACACGAAGAAAGTTATCGATATCATCGGGATAACTTCGTAAGACACGATTGGAGAGGCTGGCCTCCGGACCATAGAAGTACATCTTAGTTGGGGTTATCAGAATCTTTCGCACGTAAACCAACCCCTCTTCTAAGGCAATTTGAGGCAATTCAGGAAGTGTCCTGGAATTGGAGTATTTTTTGTATTGCTCAGTGAGCCACTTTAGAGGATCATAACAGCATTCTCTAAGATGGAACAGCTTCTCTAGAGCATGTTCAATTTCTACTAATTTGAATAAACTTGGATCAACGAAAAGAAAGAAAAAACCGTCAACTAATGGTCCAGGAAGACAACCATGGTGGACCAAAAGGTTGATTTTGAACAGGATTTTGAAAGGCAAAACAATGCCTTGGGGTGGATCGATATTTGGGACAAGATCAGAGTTGCAAGAGAAAGAAGAACCTCTCTCCTGAATGAATTCCTCTTCACTTTCTTCGTAGTAGAAAAATTCTTTCAGAATTTTGGGCACAACATCCCTCCCTGGAAGTCTCAAACACAAAGCATTGGACTGACCAATGCTGGATGATGGAGTGAAATCAACTTCCCGAATCCATTGACCATCGTTCTCGTAAATTCGAGGAGCTCCATACAGCTAGAAACAGAGAAAAAAAGTGGGAATTTATCAGAAAAATGTTTCTATAAAACTTTAATGCATCTTTACACAATGAAGAAGATTGTTAATTACCTGAATGACAAGAAACTTAGCGGTTTGTCCACGTGGACTATGAAGCTTAATCTTCCAAATGCTTTCATAGGAGACCTCTAGCTTATATTCCACAGAATTATAAGTTAGAAAGAAATTGAACTTTCTAAGGTCGGTGCCAAATTTCACAGAGACATTTTCCTGTGACCAAAGCACAGAAAATTTTTCTTCAGAAATCTGGCATCCAACACTCAATTTCACATTATAGATTTTGTGCTGAGAATGAGAAGTCCTTGAGTTTGGTTCCATATCCCAAGCTTTCAGATAAGATTTCTTAAACCAGAGACCATCAGCAGCAGCAGCCAAGGACTTGATATGTTCCGCGGCTTCAATGGTTGCGAATTCCACTATAGCATGTGCTCTAGTACCTTCAAGTCTCCCAACCTCTACTACATCACAAACAGTCCCTTCACCGGTATGTCCCTCCACAAATTTCTTCACGGCTGCTGGTGATGGAACAGAAGCGAATCCAAACAACTTCACTGTCTTTCCCATTTCGCGATTATTTTTTGCAAAACAAACTTTCAACTGCAGTTTCATTAAAAAGTAAATTAGTACTACTCTGCATGTAATTTAGCTAATAACTCTCAACAGAGGCTGTGATAATCAAGTATATCAAAACCACTGTCAAGTTTTAAGCAATTACTGATCAAACACAAATGGAAATCCCCACTTGGTATATCAAAAACCATTGTTAAAAAATAATCAAACAGCTAACAGAGTCATTGATGAACAAAAAGATATATAATCTCATGATCAAAATAATAGCTAACAAAATCAAATGCAACACCAAAAAACAAAGTAACTTGATAAATGAAACTCATTAAGGAATTGAAGTAAAAAAGAGAGACTCACAAGAGTAATTGGCTTGCACAGAAATATATTGATCGATGTCAAAGCTTTGAGTAGCAAATGGTGATCAAGTAAGGTATATATAGAGAGAGGAAGAGCTTACTATTGGTAGTCAATTTGTTATTTCTTTTTAGTTTGGCCTCAGGAAGCATACAAGGAAACCTGTAAATTTTCATCATGAAAAAAAAAAAAAAAAAACATTCTATTATAATTTTGACAATGTTTAAGGTGACAATACATGGATTAAGGGTATGATCTTTGTTAACACCAAAACTCCCATGTGACTGACACGTATCGGCATTTCGTTGGTTGTTTTGAGTTGCCACCAATCAAATAATGCCATTTCTAAGCTCACTATATAGAGCTTGATAGTTTTTAAGTGTCTTCAAAGTGTTTAAAAGATTCTTTTCAAGTTTTGATTGGTTGACATGAGTTGATCAGCTGTGACAGTCTCAAGTCTCCATATATTTCATAGATTCAATCACATTCGCACACATCAGAAAAGTTGAAGTCACTTTATTTCCCGAGAGGTGGGATTGGATGAATGAAGTTCTGGAATCTTCCAAGTTATATATACATAAGACAGATATGTGCGTGCATGCATGCATGGCTCCAATGGTATCCATTTCTCTGCTTCCTATCTAAGGGGAGTGAGACTGTGAGAGTGGGACCAACTTCTACTTGATCAACAAGGGGTGAATTTTTCTTGGTTCTTTCTTATTCTTATGAAATGAAACTTTCTTGACAAGTTATTAGTGAAGCTATATACATAATGTACTGTATATATCTTTCTTCAATTCCTCCGTCATCATTTCAACGCGTTAATGATTCATGCGTTTCGTAATTTTTTAATGACAATTCATTAAGTAAAGTTAAATCTAGTTACTAAGAATAAATATTATATATGTTGAAATGAAATCAACTAGTTGATTTTATGTGCATAGCTACATACGATAAGGACCAATAGAAAAAAAACAAAAACCATAGAATACTCTCTATATCATGTTTCTATTTAGAGTAAGGCTAGGTTTTCTAAAAAATCTCCCAAAAAACTTCTTAAATTATGTAGTATAATGAGTTGTTAACATCTTGTAAATCATACGTTTATGTAATGATGAATATGATGTTGACAACTCATCACCATGTCACATAATTTGTGAAGTTTTTTGGGAAATGAAAAATCAGGGAAACCTAGTATTAATCTTCTATTTAATACCAATTAATAAAATTCATTATAGGGTGTATTTAAGTTGGATTTCAAAAGACTTTTAACTTTTATCAAATTAAAAAGTTTGAGTGTATTCAATGGAGACAAATCTCACAATTTGTCTTTCATTTATACCAAAGACTTTGAGTAACTTTTTTTAGGATCATGATCCTTTGTTGTGATAATCTTTTTCCTAATCTAAAGCACTTGAAAATAAGACTTGCATTTAAAAATATTGAAATTGAAATAAATAAAAGAAATAAATTACGACAATTTATTACATATGTTAGCAGATCTATATAGGTATGAGCTCAATAGATGATCCAAATTCATTTTTTTAAATATAAAGAATTTTATTTTATAAGAAAAACATAAAACTCTTTGAAAAACATCAACCACCAAACATATGTTACATTTTCAAATAAGAGCACACTCATTTTTAACAATTTCACAAATAAAATAAAATGAATAAACATTATCATAAAATAATAATAATAATAATAATAAATTTAAAAAAAAAAAAAAAAAAGCATACAGGCATTAACAATGTATAACAAAAAAAAATAACTAAAAAATAATATAAAACAACTATTCTTGTTCAATATCAAATTACCCACTTTTAGTCATTTTAGGCATGAGTTTTGTTCAACAACTAGGTGTGGTTTTTATGTTAGTAACTTGTTTTAATTTTGGGTAGATTTTTATACACATTGTCATACTTTCATAAAGACATGTAAACGTTAATATTATTACCGTTTTGATACATCTATTCTTAAAAAAAAAAAAAAAAATTATAATATTTTGACTAATTATAAAAATAAAAAAAACGAATAAAATTTTGACTAATTATTAGAAAAAAATTAGGTGCATAATTGTCTTTTATGATGCAAAATGTAATAAAAAACAAATAAAAAGTTTAAAATCATGTATATAGACATGAATGCTTTTGTCATGTTTAATTAAGATGGTTTTGTTTTTTATTATTATTTTTATTGACATGATATATATATATATATATATAATTTTGTTAAAACAAAGTATATATTATATTTAAAAGTCAATGAAAATCTATAAATATCAATGAAAATCTTTTGAAATGAAAGTCTATAAAAGTTTTTCACAATTATGTACATCTATAAAAGTTCATCAAAGTCAATAAAATCTATAAAAGTCATCCACTTAAAAAAGTCATTTAAAATCCTAGTTGAATACACCCCTATGTGACATATGATCATGATCAAATAGATATATTAATGACGTGATATGACCATTATATTGTATCAATTAAGAATTTCTTGCACCTTAGAATTGTTTATCTTATTACTGAACAATCAAGAGTTGTAATAATCATTAATCAATATCATCTCTGCACTTATAACAGGTTTATGGTTGGAAATTTAATATACCAGAGAAAAAGCAAACATAAACATTTTAAGAGAAAAACTTGGGTGGGACAAGTGCAATGTGTTCCTCTACTTTCAATATTGTCATATAGTATTGTGACTGAATAAACAACGATGATGTAATAAGATCTTTTCAGTCTAGATTATTATTATTATTATTATTATTATTATATAGGGGTACACATACGTCACGGCAGTGATATTAACATCTGAAACATGTTAGACGACTAAAATGTATAAACAAATGAACATCAAACAAAAATTTTTATATAGTGAGACCATATGTGCTAACTATACCGGTCAGGGATCCAAAGTATGAATGGAGTTTGTGCAATTAGACTAAAATCTTCTGCATTGTAATTACCGATCCAAAGTTGATGGAGGTAATAGTATTTCAATATCATGGGCTTTTAAGGCATGATATATTCTTATCCTATATATTTAAAATAAAATAATAAAAAATAAAAAATAAAAAACATATTTTTTATTTTTGAGAAAATATTAATTTGTCAGGCTGCCTTGAAATAGTAATAGTATTTCAATATCATGGGCTTTTAAGGCCCAGTAAAGTTGTAACACTTCTCTGGTTATCACGTGCAAAACACGTGGCCAAAGAGAGACAGTAGTTTCTAAGTAGGAGCCATTTCGATGACCCAAACAGACGCATCTCACACGACGACGACGACGACCACCTCCTCACCACCGCCACTTCCACCACCACCACCAGGTCCACCAACAACAACAACAACTCAACCAAATTTTGTCAACTCAAAACTAAAACATAATTTCATAAAGGAGAGTTATCATGGCGACTCAACCGTCGCTGCCTCCTCCACCGCAGCAGCAGCAGCCAAACGGCGGTGTTCAGGTGCGCTGCGCCGGTTGCCGGATGATCTTGACTGTAGGACTGGGGGTTACGGAATTCATATGTCCAACGTGTCAGCTGCCGCAAATGCTGCCGCCGGAGCTGATGACCCTGGGCGGTGCCGCCAATAGCGGCAATAGAGGAGCGCTCAACAGCCAGAATGCGCCCTCGAATGCTTCGTCGATTGCGTCATCGCATGTGCCGGCGCATGGAATCGATCCGACGAAGATACAGCTGCCGTGCGCCAATTGCAAGGCGATACTCAATGTCCCACATGGACTCGTTAGGTTTTCGTGTCCGCAATGCGCGGTGGAGCTCGCTGTCGATTTGTCCAAAGTCAAACAGTTCTTTCCTTCGCCTCGGCTGCCGCCTCCGCCCGAGGACATCAACGAGGTTTCTTCTGTTTTTCTTTTTTGGTTCAATTCGCCTTTTTAGTTTTACTTTGTCAAACAAACAAACAAAAAATTTGAACTCTGCGTTATTTTGTTGTTGTTTTGGATATGTGAAAATACTGTTAGTCTGTTACTACTACAAATGATCAAAAATAATGAAATTATGCTAGTAACACTACTACTTGTACTGTTTCACTACTAATTTCATGAAACAATTAGTTACTAATTCCATCAATATTTCCTGAATCCATAATATAGGATAATACTCGAACAAGCCCGATTCCCCTCTGTAATAAATAATGATCTCCATCAGGACACCGATAACTTGGCATTCAATATGTTAGAGAACTGAGAAGTAAAGTCAATATAGGATAATACTCAAACAAGCCTAATGCCCCTCCATAATGATCTTCATTATGTTTGAGAAGTAAAGTCAATTTAATGGATGATTTTCATGCCTGACTTCACACTTCTGCCACGGTCGATAAGTTCTTGAGTGTTTATGTTTTCAACTGAGTCTGCTGCTAATTTCTACTTTGTTGTAAATTATTAAAGCTTTTAACTGCTTAGCTCTTTGGATTCAGATATTTAATAATAATAATAATAATAATAATAATAATAATAAAACTCTTTGGATACAGATATTTTCTTCACCACTGCTATATCTGCAGTCATATTACTAAGTTTTCTTATTTCTTCCCCGCTGTTTTCCTTTTGGCTTTGGAACCTATCAGGTAGCAATTGAAGTTGAGCGAGAAGAAGATGAAGGTGGCATGGTGGGAGAAACATTCACTGATTATGTAAGTGTAATATTTCTGAAGACTACAAGTTCAGAAGTTCGAGATTGTCTTTTCTATCTCATACATTCTTTCTGTTCCTTGACATTTGTGTTGAAAGTTGCTGAACCAATATTTCAGATAAATTTAATGTTGTTCTTTTTATGCTGTATAGCGTCCTCCAAAGCTATCTATTGGACCGCCTCATCCTGATCCTATAGTAGAGACATCCTCTTTATCTGCAGTACAGCCACCTGAGCCCACTTATGATCTAAAAATCAAGGATGATCTGGAAAGGTCAAAGGGTTTATCATGTTTGCAGATCGAGACGTTGGTCTATGCTAGTCAGGTTTTTTTTTTTTTTTTTTTTTTTTTTGACAACACAATTTATGCATAATATTTAGATTCTCAATATGTAGTTTAATGTTATTCCCACAACAGAGGCACCTTCAGCACCTTCCAAATGGTGTGAGGGCAGGATTCTTTATTGGAGATGGAGCTGGTGTGGGCAAAGGTCGTACAATTGCAGGCTTAATATGGGAGAATTGGCACCGTGGAAGGAAGAAAGCATTGTAAGTCTTAGGTTGTAATCTTTGTATGGATGCAAATTTATTTATGGTTCATTTTTTTAAGAAAAAAAAGAGAGAAAAATTTACCTACCGTATGGAATGGCATTATGTGGCGAGTGGAATTTCTTGTAGACTTGTAGTTAAACTCACGTTGTAATGCTTTTTTTGGTTTCTAATGATCATACACAGGTGGATTTCTGTTGGTTCAGACTTAAAGTTCGATGCAAGAAGAGACTTGGATGACGTGGGTGCTAAATGTGTTCAAGGTAAATCCTTAAATCATTGTATACAATGACAATATTTATTTCTTTTAGAGGTCAAAATATTTTCATTCTACATATATGAAATATTCATCAAGATGGTAAGTTAAATTTGTTTGTTCTTAGTAAAATATAGTTAAGAAAGAAGGTATTGAAAGTATTAGAGAAGATAAATATAATGTGACATCTTAAAATAGTCTGTGACCATGATAGAATATCCGCTTCACTTTATTCTTTAATTTGTTGCAATGGTTTGTATTGTTCAAGGAAAGATGATGTCAGTATGTAGGATCATTTGGACTAGAGTAAACTTTAGAGAGGTGCTTTTCCCTTCTTATTTCTAGTGCCTTTGAGGGGTTTAGGCTTTCAGGCCAGAAGAGTAAAGTTTGAGTATTGTCGGCACTAGAAGAGGCCATGATATGCTAAACAAACAAGAATACCCAAAAAAAAAAAATACACATAGACTAGGGACCAATATCATTCAATCTGTATAAAGGAAATCTTATATCTAATTTGATAGACCTGCTTCCAGAAATGAAAACAATATATATATGTTTTTGAATGCAGTGCATGCTTTGAATAAGTTGCCATATTCTAAGCTTGATTCAAAGTCCGTTGGGGTCAGGGAGGGAGTTGTATTTTTGACATACAGTAGCCTCATTGCATCTTCTGAGAAAGGTCGTTCTCGTCTGCAGCAACTTGTGCAGTGGTGTGGATCAGGATATGATGGTCTTGTCGTATTTGATGAGGTACCAGACTTTGTTTCTCTTGGAATTGTTATCTAATAAATGCAACATTTTAGAAGGATTTGTTGTTTGATTAAAGCAATTAATGTTCCATGGTGTCTATATATTATTCTACCTTTCATTGATAAGGGTCAATGGCTTTATTGTAGTGCCACAAAGCGAAAAATTTGGTACCTGAAGCTGGAAGTCAGCCAACACGGACAGGGGAAGCTGTTCTTGATCTTCAGGTTTGTTCCTAAATAGCCTATCTCTCTCTCTCTCTCTCATTCATGGGTATTTATCCATGCAAAATATGTTTGCATGTTCTCGCACATGCACATGTACTTACACCCACACAAAGACTGATCCATGCACAGGTATCCACAGGCATATATACACAGTTGCTCAATGCCAAATTGTGAAAACAGGCATTACTTTATTAGTTATTACAAATGCACTATGTTTTGTTTTTTTCTTTTGTATAAAAATTGGGTCAATTGCATGCTGGTATGAGAAAATGGCATAGGACGTTTAACTGCATTTCCTGAACTCTAAATATTTGACTTTTACAGGCCCGACTTCCAGAAGCACGCTTTATTTATTGCTCAGCGACTGGTGCATCCGAACCACGCAATTTGGGTTATATGGTCAGGCTTGGTCTTTGGGGAGCTGGAACATGTTTCAACGATTTTCATAAATTTCTAGGTGGCTCATGTCATTTGTGCTAAATATGTTTCTTTAATTTATTATGTGTTACAATATTTTGTGGAAGCAGTTAGTCATTTAGTTGATTATGGGAAAAGAAGTTTCTCGTGCTGACTGCTTAGGGCATTGTAGTCATCTTATATCTATCCCCACAGACCCAAGACAAGCACTCTTTTATGCTATGCTCCTGCTAATGAGCGTCTTAGCCTCTTAGGATTCGGTCTCTTGGTGCTTGAAAACATTTTAGCTCTAGATGTGATGGAGAACTAGTTATGGAATAACCTTAGAGATTTTATTGTTTTATTATGCTTAGGATTTATTTTCCGTTTTGAAGTGGGTTAATCAGGAAAACAGATTTTGTTACTTATTTTAGGTTTATTTTTATTTCCTAGTTGATGTGGTTTGGTCCTATAAATTGAGACCTAAATTTTATTGTTTAATCAAACTATGGTTTGATGAAGTAAAGCAATATCAAGTTAAGCACTGGAAAACTTGACACACTTGCATGCAGGAGCACAGAGATCTTATTGAAATATGTGGACTGTTATAGTCTGTTAAACTGAATTGGGAATTGGGATTATACTTATACCATTGGGAACACAGAACACTCTAGAACATATGTAAAATTTGTATGTCAGTAGGGTATACATGTCTGTTAAAGAGTATGATTAGTTCATTGATATTGTAGTTAATAGTTTAATTGATAAAAAAATGTGTACTGTTTAAGGTTCTGACTTGTACTCAATTAGTTAAATATTTTATAAAATCAGATCATGTTCATTTCCTTTCCCTATCCTTTTTTCGAATGCAGAAATCCCCACCACCACCACACACGCACACAGGGGTTTGCAAGTGCTTTCACATATTGGATTTCATATTGAATAGTTAAGATGTGATAGCTTCTAAAATAAATATTATTTGCAGGTGCTCTTGATAAAGGTGGTGTTGGAGCATTGGAACTTGTCGCCATGGACATGAAAGCAAGGTTTTTAAGCTTTGAATACCTTTCTAAGGTAGATTTATTTTAGACTGTATTACCTTCTAAATTCTAATTCTTATTCTTGTTCCACATTCAGGGGAATGTACGTGTGTCGTACACTTAGTTACAAAGGGGCTGAGTTTGAAGTTGTTGAGGCACCATTAGAAGTTGAAATGATGGTATGAGGCATACATTCGCTTTCATCTTTCTGGCACTGAAAATAATGGCTAAATTTATTCACCCCTTCTTTTCAATTTAATTTTCTTTTATAGGGATTGTTTCAGTTTCCTCATCTTATATTATATTTATTGTAGGACATGTATAAAAAAGCAGCGGAATTTTGGGCAGAATTGCGGGTGGAATTGCTGTCAGCGAGTGCTTTTCTCACGAATGAGAAACCTAATTCTAGTCAAATATGGAGATTATATTGGTCAAGTCATCAGGTATTGATATGCCAAATCTTGGTGCATTGGGCAGTGTTCTTTTATTGCTTTTTCTCCCTTTATATATGTTATTTTGGGTATATTTACCAACTCTTTGTATTTTTGTATGCTGTTGTAGCGTTTCTTTAGACATATGTGCATGTCAGCTAAGGTGCCTGCTACTGTAAGACTAGCTAAGAAAGCATTACTGGAAGATAAATGTGTGGTCATTGGCCTTCAGAGTACTGGAGAGGCTCGGACTGAGGAAGCTGTGACAAAATATGTGCGTATGTCCGGGCTATCTGCTATGTGCATCCTTTCCCTTTCTAATTCCATATTATGTTGTTTATTTTTGTCATATGGTACCCTTGTCTTGTTCCAAATAGGGTCTTGAACTTGATGACTTTATTTCGGGACCTCGAGAGCTGTTGCTGAAATTTGTGGAAGAAAATTATCCTTTGCCTGAAAAGCCTGACCCTCTTCCAGGTATGGATTTTATGTCTGGGGTTAGTTTGTACTTGTTGCTGCTGCAACTGAAATTCACTTTTTAATTTTTTTTATAGGAGAGGAGAGTGTAAAAGAACTTCAACGAAAGAGGCATTCTGCATCTCCTGGTGTTTCACTAAAAGGAAGAGTAAGGAAAGTAGCAAAATGGAAACCTGCAAGTGATGCTGAAAGCGATGAAGAATCCGATAGTGAGTTCTTGGACCTGGACGTTACAAATTTAGTGTAGTGCCAATTGACATTTCAAATATACATGGCTTGGCAAATTCATTTTCCCTAGTGATTATGCTACTTTAATGGAAAAAAATTCATCTTCATCTATGCCTTAACCTTTGGTGTTTCTTGTATTTTTTTTGGTGGTAACTTCCTCTGGAAGTCATGGGGTGCATCACTTTCTTACTCTTTACTTTTTTCTTTAAGTCAAAGTTATTGATCATAGTGAATGGTTTACTACTTCTCCAAGTCTTACATATTTACCACGTGTACTTGGATACAAAGTTGGATAGAAATTGCGGCAGTTGCCTTCTTGAATCTTGCTAATACTATTCTGATAAATGCAGCTGATTCTGCTCATGAATCTAATGAATCTGATGATGAGTTTCAGATTTGCGAGATATGCAGCGGTGAAGAGGTAATTAGTTTTATTTGTTTAGATGTTTAGATGATTTAAGTGTCTGCAAAATGTTATCATGCATTGTATTTCTAACTATAGGAAAGGAAGAAATTGCTCCAGTGCTCCTGTTGTGGTCAACTGGTACATGCTGGATGTTTAGTCCCACCTGTTACAGAATCAGTACCCAGTGATTGGTCGTGTCATTCATGCAAGGAAAAAACAGAAGAATATCTTCAATCAAGACATGCCTATCTAACAGAACTTTTGAAGAGGTTTTATTTATGAAAATTGTTCTGGTTTCTTATATATTTTTAGTTTTATTCTTTAGAGATTTGATTGTACTGGAGTCTGGCTTGTTGAACTTCTAATTGTTAAAAATATTTAACAGTTGTTTTATAAATTTAGGTATGAAGCAGCTGTGGAACGTAAGTCGAAGATTTTGGATATAATTCGGACGTTGGATCTTCCAAACAATCCTTTGGATGATATTATCGATCAGGTAGGGGGCCTATGCCCTGATTTAACTTTCCTCATGCTCTTTCTCCCTCTTCCTCCTCTCTTTAACTGCATGTTTTATCCTTTTTAACAATTCATACAATGTTACCGCAGCTTGGAGGTCCCGATAAAGTTGCAGAAATGACAGGGAGACGAGGCATGCTTGTAAGAGCCTCTAGTGGAAAAGGTGTAACTTATCAGCCACGGAACACGTGAGTTTGGGTATTTCTTGTTCTTTTTTTCCTCTGGCTGATTGTTTGCTTTATGCCATGTTAGCTGAACTTCTATTTGTTTTTTTCTGTAGAAAGGAGATCAGCATGGAAATGGTCAACATGCATGAGAAGCAGCTCTTTATGGATGGTAAGAAATTTGTTGCAATCATATCTGAAGCCGGATCAGCTGGTGTTTCTTTACAAGCGGATAGGAGGGCGACAAATCAGGTGTGCCTCATCATTTTAAAGTTTTCTTGTATGCATGGCATTGTTCCTTGAAAGGTTTTAAAGTTGGATGCCTCTGACATGTTTCTGCCTAGTAAGAACTGGATTCATAATTTCTGATGAGAATTTAAAATATGTAATTTCTTGGAGTTTGTTCTCTCAATTCGTCCCATTTTTGCCTCATTTACTTTTTTCATAACAGAAAAGGAGGGTTCACATAACCTTGGAACTTCCTTGGAGTGCTGACAGAGCAATACAACAGTTTGGAAGAACTCATCGTTCAAATCAAGCATCAGCACCTGAGTATAGGTAGACCAAGTATTATATGCTTCATTATTTGTCATCTTGTAGCTTGGTTTTTGCTTTAATATAGCTGTGTTGAATTAAATACTCAACACATGCAAATCAAGAAATCACACTGATCAAAATGGAAAATTTATTTGATGATGGTATCTTCTTACATAAGTTGAGATTGGGATGCAACAAAGATAGACATTAGCTGTGCTTTACCAGAATGCCAAATTTGTTGGACCGATATATTATGTTGTCTGCTATACTTTGCAGGCTAATCTTTACCAACCTTGGTGGAGAACGCCGGTTTGCATCCATTGTTGCCAAGAGATTAGAATCTCTTGGAGCCTTAACTCAGGGAGACCGCAGGTAGGTTCTTTGTTTGGGGCAATATGATATTGATTTATTCTTGAATTTGTTTATCCTTGGTCGATCATCTCATTTCCTGCTTGGATGCTTTGCAGGGCAGGACCATCCTTGAGTGCTTATAATTACGATAGTGCTTTTGGAAAAAAGGCCTTGATGGTGATGTATAGAGGAATAATGGAGCAGGTTTGATCTTTTCGTGATACTGTTATATGATTTTTATTCATTGATTTGTTGAATAGTAGGGAGATATTTTTAAAATAATAACAATAGGAAGGAGCTGGATATTGGTTTTTCTTTAATTAGAATCTGGAAATAACTAAGGTTCAATTTCAGGATAAGCTGCCAGTTGTACCTCCTGGATGTTCATCTGAAAAACCAGAAACGATTCAAGATTTTATGATGAAGGCAAAAGCTGCTCTCGTGTCTGTTGGAATAGTTAGAGACATGGTTGTTGGTAATTTATTCGAGAATAGTACTTCACTACAATCAAGTTCTTTAATTTATTGTATTATATCATTCACAGTGCACACTCTTTTAGTTATTGTCATGCAATTACATTTTCTGCTGTAGGTAGTGGCAAAGATTATGGAAAATTTTCTGGCCGTATAGTTGATTCTGATATGCACGATGTTGGGCGTTTCCTTAATCGGCTCTTAGGA
Source organism: Acer yangbiense (assembly GCA_008009225.1). Lineage (NCBI taxonomy): Eukaryota > Viridiplantae > Streptophyta > Magnoliopsida > Sapindales > Sapindaceae > Acer > Acer yangbiense. The sequence continues at coordinate 69,103,441 of CM017762.1, forward strand.
CTGCCACCTGAGATTCAAAATAGGTCTAAATTTTGTGGTTTTTAAAAGTGACGCTTGTCGCAACAAAAAATTTTACTTGGTATTCTAATCACTTCCATCTTCATACAGGCTGTTTGAGTTGTTTATCAGCATCTTGGATCTTCTCGTTCAGAATGCACGCATTGAAGGGAATCTTGACTCAGGGATTGTTGATATGAAAGCTAACATTATTGAACTACAAGGAACTCCAAAGGTTGATTCTCTTGCCATATCTCTTGGTGTGGCTTTACAAATTTTGTTATACTTATTTTCATTTTCTTACAGACTGTACATGTTGATAACATGTCTGGGGCATCGACAATACTTTTTACTTTCACTCTGGATCGTGGAACCACGTGGGAGGTACAATTTCTTCTTTTACTCGATTGGTTGAATGGTTTCTTATACGCTTAGTAGTGTCCTCACAATTAAATTTATTCATCCATGTTAGTCTGCAAGTACAATGCTTGATGAGAAACAAAAGGATGGGCTTGGTTCACCTAATGATGGATTCTATGAATCTAAAAGGGAATGGTTGGGAAGGCGACATTTCATTTTAGCATTTGTGAGGTATTATTTTGTCTTACTCCCCACTGAATCTTTTCTCGTTATGCTAAATTACAAAGTTAATGTTCTTTTATTATTTACAAGGAACGAAAGAAATGTCAAGGCTAACTTACCAAATTTGTCATAATTTTCTTCTTTTCATGCCTAAATAATGTAGTGTAACTAATTATCCTCAGCATAAAAGATCTTGTCATTCAAATTATATTGTTAGTTCATTATGTAATGAGTTTGGTTATATAATGGGTTGTGAATCGGAATTTATCCAGATTTGTGGAATATTATTTTTAGATTAGGTACTCTGCATATTTGATATCTGTCGGATGAAAATGATGGATTTCTGAATGAAGTGAGATCTTTTCTGGGTTTAGTTTTTTCTTTGAATTCTCTATTAAATGATATGATTGTTTAAAATGTGAGCATCCATATTTCTTCTGCTTGACTTACACTTTTATTGTTCCTATATTAAATTTCCAGTACTTCGGCTTCTGGAATGTTTAAAATAGTCCGTCCTGCTGTTGGGGAGTCAATAAGGTATTAAATTTAATAATTTACTGGCTTCATCAACTATTGAGTCATCCTATTATGTTTACACATCAGCTTTTCTCTCTCCAGGGAAATGCCTCTGGCAGAATTGAAAAACAAATACAGAAAAATAACAACTTTAGAGAAGGCACGTAGTGGTTGGGAAGATGAATATGAAGTTTCGTCTAAACAGGTATGCATCCTTGATGAGGATATTTATCACAGCTTAGTACCATATATGGGTAGGTTCTTTTGGTACAAATATTTGCTAATATACTGTAGTATAAGAACATGAGCTGATGACATAAGTTTACTTAAAGCTGAATAGAAGATTTTTTTTCTATTGTCCTTGAGCTAAATTTCAAACTATTACTTTATTTTTCAAGTGATGTTGCATGAACCAGCTTGTACCAAAGTATATTGCACAAAGTACATTGTATGTACAATCTTTTAACAACTGAAAAAGCTTTTTTATTTGTTGACAATGGTTCAAATTGAGTACAAATACCCGTCCTTCGGTCCCAATTTCTTACATGTGATCGTTTTCTATTTGAACTTTTATGGATCTCTGGTGGATTTGAGAATATCTAAGTTGAATTATATACGAGCTGCATAAATTTTTGTCATATATTTTCTGTTTTTTTTTTTTTTTTTTTTACCCTTTTTTTTGTATGCCCTGCTAGTCTTATTAAACCCTTTTCTTAAAATGTTTAGATAATGGTTCCAGCATTAAATATTAAATTGAACCGTATTAGAGAATTGCCAATTATCAATCTACTAAAGAATTTGGAAGATAATTTTTTGGATCTCTTCCTATTTCTTTTTCCTGCAGTGCATGCATGGCCCCAACTGTAAGCTTGGCAGCTTCTGCACGGTTGGCAGAAGAATGCAAGAAGTAAACATTTTGGGAGGCCTTATTCTTCCTGTTTGGGGCACTATCGAGAAGGCCCTTTCTAAGCAGGTAATGTGGCTGCTCTGCTGCTTTGGCAATTTTTCCTCAACTCTGTTGCATGGCAAAAATGTTCACTCATTGAAAATCTTAATGTTCACTTATTGAAAATCTAACCTATTTCTCATATCTTTCCTCTTTTACTGTGTGGATTAATAAATTTCTTTTGTTGTGGTATGTCTTGTTCAAAGTTTATGAGTTCAGTTCCGTGAGCTCAGGTTTCTCTTAAATATGGTCTTTGATTCAATTATTGAAAAACGATCATTTTATTTTTGGACTCAATTTCTTTGAAAAAGGAATTAAACTGATTTTGTAACATCTTGTACAGGTCACCCTGTCTTTAACTGAAGTTTAATGTTAGCATCAACAGTTACACAAATGTGTTCATTTTTATTATGTCTTTCCTAATGTTGCTAGTCTTGGTGGTTAAACTTATTTTCTGAACAACTTTCTAGGTGTCGCCAACATGTCATACGTTAGTGATATTCTTTGGTGTCTTTGATATTTGAACTTGGACTGTATGCACTCGTATGGTGTCATAATCATTTCTTCTTGGCCTTTCTCATTTGAAACATTGGATTTTCAGTTTGATCCTTATTTGTAAAGTCATTTATTACTAACGAGCCAGGCAGTTATAATGCTACCCGGTCACTAGTTTTATTTTTGGATAGAGTAATGCTAAATATCACAACTATTCCAACACAACACGTGGCACATAAGGTGTCAATTGGTGAGTGGATACATAGATAGGTGAGATAAATCATTATTAATGTGTTTCCATTTACCAATTGACACATTATGTGCCACATGTGTTGTGTTGAAATAGTTGTGATTTTAGTTGTGATATCTAGCATTACTCTTTTGGATATATGTGCTCTCATAGAGTTATTAATGCTGAAGTTTTGGCATCAGATGTGGCACATATTTTGTTGAAAGACATACACTTTGTCATTTAGTTGTGAGCATTCTTATGTATATCTAACTGCTCTGTACAGGCCCGTCAAAGCCATAAGCGACTCCGAGTTGTGCGTCTAGAAACCACTGCAGATAACAAGCGAACTGTTGGGCTTTTAGTACCCAATGCAGCAGTTGAAACAGTGCTACAAGGTCTCTCTCTCTCTCTCTCTCTCTCTCTTTCATACTGTCTCTGCCCTTAGCGTTGCATTATTCTGCAAATTGTGAAAATTTTGGACTTTGTCCGCATTTCTTTACTCAAACTTGGGTAAATGGAACAAGTAACTATAAAAAATAAGGTTTGGAATTAACATACAAATCGGTTGGTGACAGATTTGGCATGGGTTCAAGAGATCGATGATTGAGATGCAGCTGCAGCATTGCCCTTTTGTTATTAAATGTTTACTGATGCAAACAAGAAAGCAAGTCAGCAAGTGCTGGAGTATAAAAAGAAACCAGCACTAGCCTTATACCAAAACAAGAAAGAAATGGAATTGTGCAGTCTCATTCATATTGAATTTTTTTGGCTTCTTGCTTCATTTTTTTTGCATATAATTTTTGTATATTATCAACTTCAAATGATGTAAGGCCAATGACAAATAATAGGTTGCTAGGCTGTATTAGATGATAGTTCTAACTCAGCTTATTTTTTTTGTATCAGCCTTCAAACTCTTGATTCAAAATCAGAGTATAGCTGAAATAGAAATTCCTTTTTTGTTCAAAAATTATCGTCTCAAAACATGCTTCAACCCTGAAAATTTCCATAGAAGTACAGATGATATAGCACAAAAAGTGCTTCAATTGATTCATAATAATCGCTGCAGTCCTGCAACAATGTGAGATTTTCTGATATGTTTTTATGGCTCAAATGAACAAAAAACCAAAAACTACAGGCAGTACAAGCACGCCTGTTACTTAGCAATTTAAACAGATATCTCAAATATGTTTAAAATTTTGTACAGATGTATCAAACAGCAACATTAAATATGTAAATGATATAAGATGGATCGATTTGGAATCCCACCAAAACATCCACCCAAAAAAAAAAAAAAAAGCATAAACTTTTGGCTTATTTTAACACAGTAAAAAGAGTTTCTTTCACTCCCTCCTCGTCTCCACGCAAGAAAATGGCTTAAAAAAAGTTGTAAACACAAACCGTTTGCCTTAAAAGCACATCACACACACTCCTGCAAACAATAATCAAATAATATGTTCTCTTGTCTAAGAGAAAGCATTCAAACTCAGATTCAGATTAGCACACAAACGGAGCATCAACGTGGTGGTCACCGCAGTAAAGTCCAGGTCGCTGCGTGAAACCCTGCTTCTCTAGCATCTTCCTAGCCTTCTTAACAAGCTCTTCATTAGTAACTGCACCGTCTGTCTCGGCAAGTATTGTCTGGATTGCATTGCTGAGAGCTCCATAAGCTTCACTAGCATTCCCTGAAGGACTGGCATCAGCAGAAGTTTGGTTAGTCTGGCACCCACTTATCAGAATCCCTCCATCAGGAAGTGAGCGCTTTGATCCTCCAGCATAAGCCTCTTGCTTGCTACCCACTTTAGTATCCATGGCAGGTTTTGCGTACCCCTCATCGTTATCCTCTAGCTTATGCTTAAGAAATTCCTGAGCAAGATTCCCAACCATACCCAATAAACCACCACCTCCACTTCCGCTTTTACCATCACCATGTTGAAGTTTGGTAAAGATTACTTTCATGAACTTCTTCACTTTAGGGCTTGAATCTTCCCCAAACATATCAAAAAGGGTAGGCCGAAGCTTCCCAACATCAATGTCATCTTTGCCAGTTTTCTGCTTGAGTATTTCAATTAGAGTAGATAGGGGGAGGGATTTGTTCTTCACATACCCTCGTTCACCGAAGTCTGATTCAACTTCTCTTTCCTCATCATCATCATCTTGCCTCTGGAGGTGACGGCGCAGTCCAGAAGGGATGTTAATTCCACGGGATTCAATTGCACCTTGCACAGATTGCTTCAAGAAGCTTTTAAAGCCAAAACCAGAACTGGATTCTTGTTCTTGACGATTTGTGCTCTCCCCTATTTGCTCCTTTGCTTCATCAATAAGGCCACCACTGTGGCAAGAATCAGATACAATTGTTATGCGGCACCCTTCTGGGACTTGGTCCACAAACTCCCTGAAATCATCATCTGTCCACAAATTGCTCCACTTATTGTCAGAATATAACATCATTAGATAATCTATCTACTAAAAATTTCTTGACTTTAACAAAGTAAATGGGGATTGGTGATAGCAACAAGTAATTTTGAAGTCAGACTAACAGAATAAGCACACTTGATCAACACACAAAAAAGGACTCAAAGACCAGTGAACTTTTAAGGGTCAGCAGAAGAATTTGACAAAACATGATTAAAAAGCTCTAGCACCGAAATTTGGGAAAAGAGATGACTAAAAGATAGTGGCATAGGAGGAGAACAAGGAACGCTCTCAACCAACGGGAAGAAACCGGAATGCTCTCATTCACAAAAATATGTATCATTCATCCTTCTCACCACTAACTTAAGTCTCCATAAAATCATCTACCAATTCTAAACCCCACTTTCAAAATGTATGGATTATGAACAAGCTATCAAGTCTCGAACTTATTATATGGTTATCCACAAAAATTTGAAAAATACCCATCCCACTTCAAGATCATAAAATTTCATAACTTTTCACTGTAAATCATATGAATCTAACTTGACAATGATTGTTGAATCAGTGACTAATCCATATCTACATTAGTTGTGAAGGTCAATTTCCATAAATCAAGCACAATCAAAAACAACATCAATCAAATTATGTTTGATCAGCAAGAAGATCAAAGCATAAACATTCACTAATCCCAACAAATTTAATATAATCACATTAAACAACAGAAAAAATAAATAAAAAGAATTGAATAGAATTGACTGACCAGTAATGAGATTCATGTCACAGGGGACAATGCACTCATCATAACCAGTGTCATCATCCTCTCCAGTCTCAGCAGGAAGCCTAGTACCATGACCACTGTAGTGCACAAACAACACATCACCTCTTTTTGCCGATCGCACCAGGTTGCTAAGGGTCTTCCTGATGTTCTTGCCGGTGGGTTGAGTGCAGGAACGGTCCGTGTCGATCAACACAGTTATGTTGTCCTCTGAGAACCCGTATCGTTCCAGCAGACACGCGTGCATTTTCTTCACGTCGTTTATGCAACCCTTGAGCTCTGCTTTGGTCCCCGGATAGTTACAACCGATCAACACAGCCTTCTTCGTCATTTTTCGATGAATTCGATTCTTCTGCGAAAAGGGTTGTCTTTGGATCTTGGGAATTTGATCGTTTGAGACTAAAAGTTTTGATCTTTTTTCACAGATGGATGAGATTGGATGAGGCCTGAAAGTAGTCGATGCCAAAATGGTAATTCTAATTAAAAGGCAATGAGCCAATGACAGCAACGTTTATGCTTTTTCGAAAATAATCTGTCGGCATCTATTTAATTTCTTATAAAACCAATAAATAAATTAAAAAAATATGTGAATGTGATTTGTTTACCAACCACATCTTGACATGTATATATATATCAAAGAAAAATATTGTCTCTTCTTCTTCATATTATAAATATAGACAGTTGAAGATATGGACCAGCAAACTGTCCAAATTCAATGGATAATTATGGCACTTCAGAGCAATATATCTTATGCGTCGACATGTTGCCAAAGTTGATAATTTGGTTCTCAATTTCTGATGATCACATTTTTGAACAAACAAAGATTCTGATCATATTTTGTTAATTTTAACTTTCATTTAGTAAAGTAGCAATGGAATTTATAAGAAAAATCATCAATAATTAATGGTACTCTACAATATTGTGATGACCTACTGATGGGAATGGGACCACAACATTTATAAGTACCAAGTATCATATAGCAACTAGCAAAGCAAGCAATACAAATTTCAAACACCAAATTAAAGAACAAATTACATTTTTCAAGAAAAATGTAGTGGAAGAGATCGACAACCCTTGATCAATAACGATTGACAAAATTGCAGTTGGATCTGATTTCACCTTCATTTGGTCGAGTCAGGACTCCAACATTTCCAAGTTTCACCATTGATACTGCAAACTGGTCATAGAAAAGTGAAGGCTGAGAAGCAAACATTTCAACAAAATTTGATGTTCTCTCATTTGAATACAGAGACTGATCTGTAGATAACAATCCCATCTTCTTCTTAAGATTGTTGTAATACGCCACGTCGAAAGTCCTTGGAGTTGTTCCATCAAGATCAACAATGTTATAAGCTTTGCTGCATTTAGTTTTCAAGGTTTTCAAGTAATTTGTATCCAATGAAGGATCAGGCCTGCTAGTTCCATTGAAGTTATAGAGCCTGTTTTGGATTGCTTGGCAATTACTCCTACCAATTGTGTGTGAACCTGAGAGAATAACCAAGTCTAGCTCATTCAAGCCTAGGCTCTCAAAAAGTTTGATAAGAGTGGTGACATTTTCATATCCCTGAGGGACGATTCTGTTAGCTTCTCTATCAATGGATATTTTACCATCTTTTCGACCAAATGGGACTTCCCAGAATGGACCTCCAACTCTAACAGTTGCATCTCTGGCTGCAACAGTGAGAATGTCAGCACAAGAAACAGTTTTGGGACATTTTATCTCAATCTGTTTCTTAATGTCATCGATCACACGGTAACCTCTCAGTGTCTTGCTGGCCTCAGCACTCCTCTCACTGCCTCTAGAGTTTAGCAAGATTGAAGCGTCACAACCCTACAGCCAAAAACAATAATGACAATATAGCATAATTATAATTTGCTACAAAGTATGTATATATATACAGAAGACATATATATGCATATAGTTTAAGATGATAGTGTCCAAATTCATATGCAGATTGCAAAATAAATACATAAACAAATGCGAAAACTTGAACCCAGAACTCTTGGAACATAATTAGGGTACGTATATGTATATACGTACTCTGACAGCGCAATCGTGGAAGTGCAAGCGGATGAGGCTAGCAGCCAAAGTGTAATCCTTGTTGAACCAAGCTTGGAGTCTACGATGGATGATGGCTTCAAGATCAGGACATGAAGAGTGATAGTGAGAGAAAGACAAGTAAGCTTGAGGAGGCAAGAGTTTGGGCACTATGTCGTTAGACTTGCCAATATTCAGTGACTTGGATGATGAAGTGGCAGCCACTAGCATCAACAATTGGAGAAGAAGCACAAACAAAGTGAACGTGTTCGATTTCATGATCATAATGTTCTTTAACATTAATGATAAGATCGATCACTAAAGTTTTTTTCTCTGTGTGTGGGTGTGATAATATGAGATAATCTCTAAATTCCAAGGGCTCCTCTTTTTAATATATATGTAACTTAGAAGAAGAAATTAAAAATTAAAAATACGTGCGAGGCACAAAAACAAGACATGCAAACAAGTAAAATTTAGAGGCTCTTTGTAATGTCAAATAATAATAATATTATATATATATATATATATATGGTTTGCTTGTCATCAGCTATCAGGCGCGTTGACACTGACAATAAAGAGGTTCAACTGGTGATCAATTATCCGTAACAGGAATATTATGCTCTTAAAAATGGTTTAAGAAATCATATACTCTGCTAATTACTTATTTGGAATTCTTTATAAACAGACAAATATATATATAAATTACCACTATTCAATCCCTCCGCTTATTAGATTTAAACAATCTTATTTAATTTTTTTGGAAAACAAGTTTCAAAATATATTAAAATACAGACGAGATAAGATTGATCCGATGATAAACCCTTTACACATGCACCATAAGATTATGGATTCAACTCCTCAATTAAACAAAAAAGCCAAAAGCCAAAAGGGACAAACAAACAAGCCAATAAGAACACAAAAAGAACGAGACAGGGCAGAGCCAAACACAAAGACAAAACAAAACAAAACAGAAAGAAAACCGCAGGCAGCAAAAGCAAAAAACTACAAAACAGAGCAACCCCTGCAAACCAAAGAGAATTAACAGTAATTAATTACAACATCAATATGAGACAATCGAAAAATCCAAATTAATTGACACCACACAATTACAAATTAATTATGCAAACACAAGTGCATGTTCACACACACACAATTAGTTGTTCAAGCTTTACAGCAGACAAAACGACCAAGTCCTTTAGGAGTGTGCGCATGAGATTGATCATCATCATCATCCCCAGAAATCTCAACTGATTTTTTGTGGTTCTTGGTCTTGTTTTTGTTTTCATGGTCTACAGGCACAGTCACAACTAGTACCCCATCATGCATTGATGCTTTGATCTCATCAACCTTGGCATTCTCAGGCAACCTAAACTCCCTCATGATGATGCCATGTGTCCTCTCCCTGCAATGCCACTTGTAGCCTTTGTCCTCTGCAGGCTCTTGATCATCTCTTCTCTCTGCGCTTATATGTAGGATCTTACCTTGACGAACTTCAAGCTTCACATCTTCTCTTGTAAGGCCTGGAAGATCGATTTCGAATACGTGGGCGTGTGGAGTTTCCTTCCAATCCATTTGGATGTACATGTAGTTTTCGGTGAACGAACCTCGAAATGGATTGAAAATGCTGTTTGGGTTGATCATAAGAGAAGGTATTAGTGACATTTTTGGAAGTGCTTGTTATTATTATATGTTTTGAGAATTTGAGCTAGCTAGGATGATTTCTATATGTTTCATTGGTCTATATATGTTGATATTTATATAGATTGGTTTGGTTGATACAAGATTAATTATGATGGGTTCTTGAAATTTCTGGAATTGGATAGAAGAATATTGTTAAAAGGGATATTCTTGAAATTTCTGGAATTGGAAGCCTCTGGGAGAACCTAGAATGGTCTTATTAGTTAATTATTAGACATATGGTCAACAACTTTGACTTGTTGAAAATAGTCATCATCCATATTCAATAGGGATTTTAGAAGATTGTAGAACAAATATGGATCAAGGAAGGATCGATATATATTTTAGTTGAAAAGCAACTTCTGTTGTGTATATTAATTGACAATCCAGTAAACTCATTGTATCGATCATTTAGTTGAAAAATCAATTACTTATATTCTTATAACTCATAAGAGATGCGAATGTTTAAAAGTAAAAAATGTATTGTAACTAGCTAATTTATCAAGAATACAAGATTAGTGGATTGCTTATTAAAATTATATATTTTTAGAAAATCAAGGGAAATAGTTTGAAAAAAAAAAAATCAAGTGAAAGTTCTTCTGGATATAATATTGGTAAGGTATGTATATATTTAATTTATTCAAAGAATTAAATGGGAAGTATACAAATATATATGAGGAAACATTGATCTAAACAACTAGATTAATTAACAAATAGCTAGCAATTCAACTGATTAACTAATTCAGCCACCTATAAGATTTTTAAGATGTTGACAAATTTTACCATCTCAACAATTGGTCACACGACATAATATGATTCTACGAACTAAGCAGTATACGGAAATAAAGTGATGAATTATACATACTAACGAGACATACATGCACTTGAATACTTGATAATCCAAAGGTGAGAGACATTGACAAGACTTAAGACTTTCCATGTGCTTGCTATATTGCCAAGGAAACAAATGTCGTGGTCCAATTCCAAGGTTCATTTAATTAAACATGTCTATATTCCAACATATATAACTACTTCTATCCAAAACATATGGACAATTTCTCTTGTTATACAAACTTTGAACACACAAAAAAATATTAGTACCAATATATAGATGTGTCATGTGTGTGTGGATAACATTAAACCTTATCCTTCAATTTCGATGCATTCATTATAACTTTGTTTTCAATTTTATGGCTAACTAATTAGCTCAAAATGTGACCTCTATCTCATTAATTTCAAGCAGGCAATTTGGAATTGCATGTGAACTTGTTATAAAATGTTGTTAATCTCACATTTATATACAAACAAAAACTAGGAAAATCACAAAAAGTCAATCGTAATTTATATATACATGCATGTGTGGGGTAGAGATTATTGACACACATGCATATACATATACATACATATAGAATTGTACTTTAATTTTGATGATGATGATGATGTATCATGTATCATGTATCGATCATTTTCATATCTTGAAAAAAAAAATGGCCATAGAGACATAGAGTACTGACTACTGAGATCCTTTTTGTTCTCATTCAAAGACAACTCGATATTTTGGTTGGTACAATAAATCAATAATGCAATATGTCTCTTCCAATATATTCCTTCTCATCATCGATAATTGCCGGGTATCTATATTGACACTCTTAAATATGATAAGCATACTCATATTTTAATAAAAAATTTAATTACAAAAATATCTCAATATGAATTTACCAATAAGGACAAATTAGTTTAGTTAAAAATAAATCAAATACTATGTATACCCATTAATTACACTTATATCTTCAACTATATCACTTTATTAAAAAAAAAACTAAACTCTAATTAAACTCTAATTCTATTTCAAGTATCAAAATCTCCAATTATCATTCTGTTTGGCATAAATTTTAGGTAAGAATTCGAATTCTTGAGGATTATGTCAAGTTTAGAGATATCAACAGTGAGAAAGGAAAGTTTGAGAAGGTTGGTTTCACTATAAGGACTTTGCAGGAGTTAGTGGATAAATTTGATTTGAAGTTTTTTTTTTTTTTTTTAGACTACAATCTTTATATATAAAAAAAAAGGCCAAGAAAGGCCAACCGAACAGAAACAAAAGCTAGGAAGAGGACACAAGCAACTAGCAGTACCCATTTCCATAGCCAACAAACAGAACAACAAGCAGCTGCACAAATTAAGCAACTGAGAACCCCAAGACCCCACACGCCTAAAAGCCAAACCAAACTTAACAAAAGCAATCACAACCGTAATCAAATTTTTTTTAGTAATCAAAATTGATTACTTGTAAATCAAACAAGTAATCAATTTTTTATATATATATTATAGTTTCTTTGTTTGTGAGAGAATGCTTGAGGTGAAAGTAATATTTGGAAGTCAGGAATTCGAAACAAAGAGAACTTGACAACTTGAAATAGAGCTTCTAGGAATTTTAGAATTTAAGAATTCCTTGTGTTTTCGAGCCTGGAGAACCTAAGAATTTATCATTTATGAAATTGAGTGTGTTAATAACTTAAGAAGGTTTAAAAGTAAATTGTATTAAAATTAAGAGAGCTTCTTTTGACAATCCATTTTTATTTTTTTTACACATCTTTTCTAAAGACACTACATTCTCAAAATTTAAATTTTAAAAAAAAAATCTAAAGACACTTCCTTTTGTTCCAAGATTATCCTTTGTATCTTTTGACACTCCTATTCTAAAGACACCCCATTTAAAAAATAAAATTCTAAAGACACTCCATTTTATTTTAATAAAAATTAGGACGAACCATCGTAGCTTTTAGATTCATCCGAGGAGTAACTTTTTTGAATTAAATTATTAAAAAAAAAAAAGAAATTATATCTCCTAAATTCTTAGATTAAATATTACATATTAAACACTCTTCTAAATTTGTAATTACCATATTAAACTCTCTCTCCTTTAAAACATATCTCTAACTTTCTATCTTCATTCTTTCTCAAGTAAGACTAACAGTTAAGGGAAAAAAAAAAAAAAAACTTACTTTTGTATGTATGTGATTGCCTAGAGAACTTTAATTCTTTCATTAGTCCTAAGAATTCTGAGTTTAATCAAATCAAGTTTTAACAAATCAAGTTTTCATATATCTATTTAAAAAAAAAAAAAAAAAAAAAAAGGTATTTATATTGACTTTTTAATATGTATGTATGTATGTATATATATATTAATGTTAGTAAAAAACCAAAAAATTCATAAGTTTTTTTTGGAGATTGATCGAGAAAGTATGGAGATATGATTTATTTATTTTTGAAAAATTGAGAGAGAGAGTGTGTGTTTAATATGGTAATAACATATTTAGGAGAGAGAGTTTAATACGTAATATTTAATCTAATGATTTAGGAGAAATAATTTATTTTTTTAATAATTTAATTAGTTTGGAGTGTCTTTAGAATTTTTTGTCTTGTTTAGTAATTTTAGTTCAGGTTAAAATTGGCATTAATAAAAAAAATTAAATTGGAGTGTAAACAGATAATTTGTAGATTGTAAGGAGAAGCTCTCTAAAATTAAAACATTAACTTAAATAAGGGTACTATTGGCATTAAGTTGGGTTTTTATAGTAATGTTTTAAGAGAGTTTTTTTTGACAATCCAATTTTTTCTTTTTACACTTCTTTTCTAAAAACACTTCATTCTCAAAATTTAAATTTTAAAAAAAATTCTAAAGACACTTTATTTTGTTACAAGATTATCATTTATATCTTTTTTGAATTAAATTATTAAAAATAGAAATTATCTTTCCTAAATCATTAGATTAATTATTACATATTAAATACTCTCTCATAAATTTTTAATTACCATATTAAACTCTCTCTCCTCCGATACATATCTATAATTTTCTATCTCTATTCTTTTTTAATCAAGACTAACAGTTAAGAAAAAAAAACTTACTAATAAGCTTGATTTGTAGGAACAATATGTATGTACATACTAAAAAAAAAAAAAAAAAACTCAAAAAACAAGTACCTTGTTTTTTTTTTTTTTTTTTTTTTAAATCGAAATATGAAAATGTTTTTTGTTACTCTTATAGGTATGTGATTGCCTAAAGAACTTTAATACTTTCATTAGTCTCAGAAATTCTAAGTTTAATTGAATCTAATTGAAACAATTCAAGCTTTCATATATCTTTTTTTAAATAAATAAAAAAATTGACTTTTTAATATATATATATATATATATATATATATATATATATATATATTACTGTTAATAAAAAACTAAAATATTTGTTGATATTTAGTCCACCAGTTGGTGATCCAAACCAGAGGCCCAAATACAAGCCCATGAAGACCAGAAGACTGATCTACAGCTTCAGCCAAGCCCAAAGGAAACTAATGCAAAACGGTGTCGTTTGGTTTAATGAACTGACCTTATCAGATTATGAAGCTGATTCACTGATTTCTCAGCTTGTGTGGCATCGTGTGATTGGTCCTTATGGATTGCCTCTCTGTCTCAGCAGATAAGCATATATAAATGAAGCCTCACGAAGAGATCTGATAATTCTTATTTATTCAGTTTCCCCCTTATTTGTGCTTGTTTTCCGGGTATATTTTCTTCTTCAAAAAGATTCCAAAGCGCAAATAGGGTTTTCATTCGGCGTTATTCACCCTTTCTCGAGGCGCCCTAGCATGGACCGCAAAACAAGGGCGCCGATCTCAGAAGTTCCCTATTTTCCCATTTCTGCGCCCTTGGGTGCAAAGGGCGCAAAATAGGGCGCAGATTTTCTGCTGTCTTTTCACGATTTCTTGAGTTTGGATTTTTCCCTGTGTGTGGGCTGTGAGAGAGGATGGTGATGATTAGAAATCTTTGTCTTCAATTAATAGTTTTTGTCTTTTGGGGGAATATGAGGCTTGTTTGATATTCCACACTCCAACCAAGTCCGACCACAGCTTTCCAGTTTTTCTCTCAAGAAGTGGAGCTATATTCTAGAGGAAGGGAACCATGGAGACCAAGCATAAGAAGGAGATCTTTGATTCTATCTCTTCTTTCTCTTCTTGATTTGTTATGGTTTATGCATTTGATACTTTGTATGGTTTTAATGTGTAGTATGAGCTAAATATCCTTGTGCTAGAACAAGATGAAACCACCCTTGATTTGTTGTACTTAGTTTCTCTACAAGTGCTTGTAGTTTGAGTTTTGTATGCTTAATGCTTTTGCCTTGATTTGCTACCTTGTTGAGATCAATAGATAAGCAAAACATTATTAAATGACTAGAAAGTGATCATGAGCTTAGGGTTCATGTTTTTCCATTAATCTTAATGTAAATTTTATATGTTGGATACTCTCTAAGACATCGAGAGAGATTGTTGAGAGGGAATGAACCTATAATCCATACTTGCACAACTGAAAGATCAGTCTTGAAAGGTGAGGTGGATTCAAGTCGCACATTTTCCTTATACTATCACATTCATCTTAGTTGTGTTGGGTTTACTTGTATTAATTTAATGTTAGAATTCAAAAATATTCAATCTTAATTGTTATTATATAAATCGTAAAAGCCAGTTCAATCCTTAGTCCTCGTGGGAACGATTCTGACCATTGTTTACACACCGTAAGGATCAAACCGTGTGGTTGTGGACTCATATAGTGAATTTCTTCTTCTTCTAGGGTTTTCATATTGAGAGCATTCTCTGAAAGGTTTTTCTGCTGTGTTGTGAGATCTTTGTGTAATCAAAGAAGTGTATATTCGTAATCTTTGGATGTAGGTCTTACAGAGAGTTATTCTTGATCATGAGAGGGGTTTTGTAAACTGGTTGTTAGTGGTGAAAGATCAGTCTTGATCTCGGTTTGTTGGGCTTGTATTACACAGTTATTGTGTTGATTCTGGTTTGTAAGGATTCTCATATAGTGAAGAGCCTCCTCTGTGTTGCTCAACGTGGATGTAGGTCTTTATAGACCGAACCACGATAAATTCTTGGTGTCCTTCTTTTTCCCTTTTCTCTTTTATGTTCTTCTTTATTCTGCTCATTCTTATTCTCAGATCTAGAATATTTTTGTCACCGGCATCCTAATTTTTATTAGGTTTGGATATTATTTCTGATTAGTCTCTTCAAGATCTTGAGATAAAAATAGAAGAATAGATTTGTCACAAATACTGTTTTGGATTGACAGTTATTTTGTTGTATGTTGTGTTTCCATTTGCTATTGGTAAATGTATTAATTCTTGCCTGTTTTTCTTTTTGTAAGTGAAGCTTACAGATATTGTTTAGTGTTAACATGAGGTGTTGAAGGTTTTGTATAGGTGCAAAATCCCAACAATATTCATAAGTTTTTTTTTTCTTTAACTATTAATCAGAGATTGATTAAAAAGAATGGAAATATGATATATATTGAAAAATAGAGAGGGATTAATTAGGAGATAGTGTTTAATATGATAATAATAGATTTAGGAAAGAAAGTTTAATACATAATATTTAATCTAATAATTTAGGATAGAGAATTTTTTTTTTTATAATTTAATTAGTTTGGAGTGTCTTTAAATTATTTTTGTCTTGTTTAGTAATTTTAATTTAGGCTAAAATTGTCATTAATAAAAAATAAATAAAAATTTGGAGTGTGAATAGATAATTTGTGGATTGTAAGGAGAAGCTCTCATGCTTTAATTTTAAATTTTAGACATAAGTATACTTATAAATATGGATGTGCTTATCATATTTATAGGTGTCAATATCCATCTAATTGTTGTTGCCATTTCCTCTGTACGTGTTTCGTACCCAATATAAAAGCTAGCCTTCATGTTGGTGACTAATTAGATTCAATAATTTATGCACTTATAATAACATGAATTCAAACAAATTAATTATCTATGAAGAATTTAAAATAGAAGAAAGAGAAGAAATAAATAAAAGACTTGAATTTAGCAATGGAAGGGTCTAGGAAATGAGAATCATGTGCTATCTTTGAAGGAAAAAACAAGGGTAAATTACACTCACACCCTTAAGGTTTGAGACAAAGACACTTAGATAGAAAAGTTAAGTTATTCTACACTAACACCCCTGTATTGTCGAAAATGCCCTTGTATAATAATAAAAAATAAAAGTTTTTTTACACTTACACCCAAGGGCATTTTGGACTTTACAATGGTCAAATAGGGGTGTTAGTGTAGAATAACTAAACTTTTCCATCTAAGTGTCTTTGCCTCAAACCTTAAGGGTGTGAGTGTAATTTACCCAAAAAACAATAATAGCAATCAATGATTCAATATATATATATATGATATTATTACTATTAACACGTAAGCGTATATATAAATTAAATAGAGAAATTATATATAGTGACATAGTTATTAACACGTAAGCGTATATATGTGTGGGAGCACTACTACAGTGCACTAATAATTGGATTACAAAGTATAAAGTGTCGGTTTATATATATCACATGGGTTGTCTCGATCGGTTGATGAGTAGTGATAAAAAAAAAAAAAAAGATTCGAAATTATTCCAAAACTTACCAAAAAAAGATTGTTTAAATAAACGAATGTGAGAAGAAGTATCCATCCATTATTCCATTATCTCCAACTTCAATCAATCAAACAAATGTATAGTATCACACGTAGACTACTATCATGTGATGGACGGTGATAATTTATCTATGGAATAATCATCAAACTATCTACATATATAATCTGAGGATGATAGAAAAAGGTGATCAGATTTTTTTCTTTTTATATGAGCGTGTATGATAAGTTACTGTTTACTATGGGGATATATATATATATAATCCCGATCTGATCAGTACGCAGCTACGCACTGATATAACTTCATGAGGATATTGAATGTGAGCCACTCATTATGGAGAAGTTTTAACAACTGCATACACAAAGCATGTAAAACTAGTAGCTCACATTCAATATTCTCATGAAGTTATATCAACACACCGATTTGAAAATTTATATATATATATATATATATATATATATAGAGAGAGAGAGAGAGAGAGAGAGAGAGAGAGAGAGAGTTAATTCATTTGTTTTTGACCTTAAAATTTGCATGAGTTATTCTCTCATCACATGTAATGTTGCCAACTTTTTTCCATGTGCCATGCTTTTTCTAGATAGTACCGAAAAGGAAAATCATGATTTCAACTTTGATCGGGTCTGCTAAATTAAGGAACTAATGCGTTAATTAATTTTTGGTTTCTGTTTGATCTTAATAATTGGTATAAGAGATTCGATTTTCCTTGGTGAAACCGAGGTTAATTACATATGATCAAATGTTTATTATTAATGTAAGTTTTAATTTCTTTTGTTTTTTGTTTTTCTCCCAGCCCTTAATTAATGATCATCATCTATGGCCTGGCAATTAATTAGTGAGGTTGGGAAATCATAATTGTTTTGTGCAATTACACTTAATTTATCCCACATGTAATGTTGGTAAACTTTGTCATTTACCATGACAAATTAGATTGGACCACCTTTTAGTGAACCCACTTTTAAGGAAACAACTGTTAAGTTTTTAAGTGATCATCAGATTAATTAGATCATTAAAAGCACTTGATCAAGATTATATTTCTTGTCTTATCGTTAGCTTTTTACTATTTTTTAATCTCCTTTCTAATGAAAAAGTATATTGATAATATGTATAAAAATAAAACGAAACAAAACAAAATTGGTTGAATATTATCACCAACTCATCCACTTGTGTTGGCAACATATAACTTTGACTGTGGATTAGTTGATTTTCATAATAACAATGATTGATGAGTAATCTTACTCATTAGTAGTGTTTTTTTCTTCTTTTTTTTTTTTGATATATCACCTATATGGTAGCTATATGAACTTATATTATAAGCTGTAAAACTTTTCTGTGCATGCCAACTTCTGGTTGAAGCTCAAAAGAAGAGAATGGTAGAATAGAAGGTGCATGTAAATGTGAATGTGAAGAGTAGAGTTTATATGTATATTTGGATGATAAAGATAGTGTGGCTTGCAAGCAAGGTTTTTAGTTTACCATGAATATCCCTTAAGTCTTTGTGAAGTAAATGAAAAAACCCCATATCTTTGTGGGGATCTGTACAATTTTCTGACTCCACCGAACAAGCCACAATATGAGAGTCATCAATTCAATTAAATCTAACTACCAAAAGCCACCGATTCTCATCACTTAGCTCTACATTTCAATAATGAGTTTTACAGTTACCGATAAAAGCTCATTGTTCAAGACTGTCTCATTGGCTTTTCGTACAATTTTGGATGATCAGCACCTGCTGCTGCACCTCAGATTGATTCCATTTATCAGAAATAGTGTAAAGCTAGCTAATTAATCGGCATTAACTGTTCACAATGATTATGGCTCCACTTGCTACTGGTTTTTGTGGTTCGCATTTGAGGTTTAATTTTGTACCTTTTAGGCATATTTTAAGCTAATATTGAAGGTAATATACTTATAAGAAATTAAATTTAAATAAATTAATATAGAAAGTGGGCATCACATTGAAAGCAGGCCAATTCGTCTGGAAAAGCATAGATATATACTGCTGCCCAAACTTTTAAAGAATATAATAATTAATTTGCATAAAGAATATGAGTTCATATATATATATATATATATATATGTATATAAAGTATAGTCATAAAAGGTGTTGAATATATGGACTTGTAATATCCCTTAATTAATTAGATTAATTATATATAACAATTAACAACTAACTAATCTCTAAAAAAAAAAGGGGACAATAAGCTCTAAAAGGGTTGTTAGTGTGTGTCTTACCTTAAAAAAAGTGTTTGAGATTGTATGTGCTTGGAAAATATCTCCCATGTTACCACCACCACATAGAAGTTGAGAGAAAAACGAGAGATTCCCTCCAGGCTCCAGCTAAAAAGGGAAATACATCAATCATTAATTCTTCTTTTTAGTTTTTATTGCATTCTTACTTTCCTTATCCATCACTCCACCATGAATTCCTCCAGCTTACACCACCCACATATGTATACATAAAGGTGGAAATAGGGGATGCAAATTCCTAGTAAAAAAAAACCCCTTAACATAATTTAATTTGAACTAATTAACAAAATATGTATATTTATATATATAAACCCTAACCAACAAATCCCCTCTATCAACTTCTTGATTCTCTTTGTATACAATAAAAATTTAAGTCTTTAATAAGGTAAAATAACATTAATTTTTTTTCTATGAGATTAGTACAACTTAATAATATGAGTTTTAATAGAATCTAATTATAATGAAACTCACAAAATACCCTTATCATAAGACTTGGAAAAAAAAATAGATTGACTTCATAGGTTTCGAACAAAGGAAAATTAAGTGTCAATAGAAGGAAAAATAAGTTTCGACTCATATAATATATAAAAGAAAAGCATGATACTTATTTTGTGATTGTGTCTGAAAGGTATTTTTTGACATTTTTTATTCTATTAAAACTCAAGTTATTAAATGAATAATAGTCCTACAATATCAACAATGAATGGTGCTAGAAAGAAATTTTAAGAAGTCTTAAAATTAATGATAACTCAGAGGAAACAATAGATGGCAAAGTGGGGAATTAGTGTGATAAATGGGTCAGCCCCCCTCGTGGTTTAGTTAGGAAAAAGTAATGTGCATCACAAGAGTGTGTATGGCAGACCCCAACCCTCCCATGTTCCCAAAGTCACCCAAACTTCCTTTCTCAATACTTTCTCCTTTTTTTTTTTTCTTTTTTTTTTATAATCTACATATAACCCCACACCCCTCTCTTCCCTCTCCTTCAATAATCACTCATATCCATATCCATACCCTTTTAACACTCTCTCTTCTTCTTCTTCTTCTTCTTCTTTTACTTATTCTCTTCTTCAATTCTTATCATTGTCATCTTATAACAACATCAAAATGTGTAGCTCTAAAGTTAAGGTGACCACAGGCATTGAATCAATAAAGCCGGTGGTTGCCAAAATCAATGGCAGGCCGGTTCTTCAACCCACTTGTAACCGTGTTCCTAACTTGGAACGTCGCACTTCTTTGAAAAAATTGTCACCACCTCCATTACCAACTTTTGCTACTACTACTGTTAATAAGTCCAATAATAAGACTTCATTGAGCGGTAGTGCTACACCTCCTATTTCTCCCAAGTCAAAATCACCAAGGCCTCAGGCTATCAAGCGAGGGAACGACAACAACAACACCAATGGATTGAATTCCAGTTCTGAAAAAGTTGTTACTCCTAGAAACAACACCGTCATCAAAACGTTGGAGAGGAAAAAATCTAAAAGTTTCAAAGAAGCTAGTAGTAGTGGTCATGTTCTTGGAAATTCTTACACAGAGGCATCGTTGACTTATTCTTCTTCTTTGATCGTTGAGTCACCGGGAAGCATAGCAGCTGTCAGAAGGGAACAAATGGCTCTTCAACATGCTCAACGTAAGATGCGGATTGCTCATTATGGAAGATCAAAGTCTGCCAAGTTTGAATCCAATAAAATCGTACCTCTTCATGATCATAATGATCACAATTCTAGTACCGATCAAGAAGAAGATCACAAGAGGTGCAGTTTTATTACTGCCAATTCAGGTATGTATCATGTATATATGACCATTCAATTTTAATTCTTGTTGTATGAGAAATTTATATATAATAATATTACAGATCCCATCTATGTGGCTTATCATGATCAAGAATGGGGAGTTCCAGTTCATGATGACAAGTATGTCTCTCTCTCTCTCATCTATTTCTCTTTTTAATTTGATCACATATGATATGACTAAAGTTGATTGTTCCTTTTTCTCCATATACAGTATGTTGTTTGAATTGCTAGTCCTAAGCGGTGCTCAGGTTGGCTCAGATTGGACATCTATCTTGAAGAAACGACAAGATTTCAGGTCTATATATATACTACTTTTATATTTTCAATAAAAATTTCATTCAAATTAAAAAGAACATGTAATATGACAAATTTTAACATATACATATATTTTTTTTCTTTTCCATTTTTAGGGATGCATTTTCAGGGTTTGATGCGGAAATTGTGGCTAGCTTGACTGACAAACAAATGATGTCCATTAGTACACAATACGACGTTGATATAAGCCGAGTTCGAGGAGTTGTTGACAACTCTAACAGAATTCTTGAGGTAATATTCATTAAGAAATTTCACTACATGATGTCTCTAGCTTTTATCTCTCTTTCTAGCTAATACTGATTTGATTTATTTCTTCTTTTCTTTTCATGTCCAAAAAAACTATATTAATTTGCATTGTTTTTTATGATCAACCTTGAAATTAAAGCAGCTTTATTTACAATTAACTAGTTGGTGAAACAACACATTTGATTTACACCTGTCACTAAGAAAAGAAAGTTATTCAATGACTCGATATGTAGTCAATATATGTAACTTAATCGATCTTTCTTTGTTTTTAATTTTTGCTCCTCTTATTTGATGAAAAGTTGTTGACAAGCAAGTTCCCATTTAAAAGTTATGTCCCTACAACACTTGATGTTCAGCACCACTTCCTGCTGTGCTGCAAACCAATAAATTTATTTATCATGAAGAAAACAAAAGTGGGAACCATCAATATTCAATATTGCATTGATTATTTGTTAATTTGCAATGGTTTGTTATTATCGATATATGCATAGCAATTATTTACTCTAGCTTTGTGGGGTTGGTTTACTCATTAATGATGTTTTGTTGGCATTGCAGATCAAAAGAGAGTTTGGGACATTTGAGAAATACATATGGGGATTTGTGAACAAAAAGCCAATCTCCACTCAGTACAAATTTGGTCACAAAATCCCAGTGAAGACTGCAAAATCAGAGAGCATAAGCAAAGACATGGTTAGGAGGGGTTTTAGGTTTGTGGGTCCGACGGTGGTCCACTCATTCATGCAAGCCTCCGGCCTCACTAACGACCACTTGATCAGCTGCCACTGCCACCTACAATGCACCTTGTTGGCAGCAGCCAAGAACCAGCAATAACTCCATAGAAGAAGATCAAGAAGAACATATCAAAATGACATGAAAAGGAACACGTACTACTAAGAAATTAAGACAAATAAAAGCATATATACTCAAAGGGGTACTGATTTTATTTATTTAATTTTCTAACTATATATAGTTTGAATATTAATTGGGTTTGTGTACAATATAATTAATTTGAGATAGCTAAGCTAGGGTTTGTGAGTGTTTGATTGAATGATTGATTGAAGTAGCTAGAGATTAATTTTAGAGAGTTGTGTTGTGTTGTGTTGTGTTGGAGGAGGAGACATAGAGCATGTGCAAATGGAAAAGGGAGGCAAGGGCATGTGTGTTATGTCAGTTGCTTTTTTTTTTTATTATTCCATGTGACCCATTACTCACACTTGCATTATTTGAGTGTTTGAGTTGATGATCACCATTTCCTTTACCAGGCTGTGCTGTGTTCATGTGTAGGTCCCCATCTCATCATCTGTAGCTTTCTCTTTTGCTTTTAGTTTGGTGTTTGAGTTGTAATTCTCTGATGAATATGATCGATCTTAGTACTATTGTATTTGCTAATCAACCTTTTCTGGCTTTGGGGGAAATTATTATTGTAACCCCACAATGCCAATGTACGTATACGTATCTTTAATTGGATTTGGTGTGGATTTTGATGAAATTAATTGTAACGTGGATTTTGATCAGTACATATACTGTTTGCTTACAAGTAATGACTTTTTATATAACCAGATAAGATAAGTATATATCTTCTCTATCTCCATGTGCCCACTATCTTTTTCCATGATCACTTGCAAGCTAAAAGTCTTAAACAACACATCTCTTTCAATCTCTGACACAGATACAATAATAATTTTCTTCATGTGCCTACCTTTCTTTGAGCAAATTAATTCAAACATCCATATATATGTATATTGAAAATAATAATTAAATAAATTAATGAACTCACAAATCTATAGAACTATAAACATTAATTCATGAAGCAAATATATATGAACCTTAATTAATTTGAAGCATGAGGAGATGGCATTATATATCAATCAGCTAAGCTTCCTTGCTTCTCTTTCACTCTCAACAAAACCCTTAATTAGCATTTCTGGTAATCTGACGCTTTGTTTCATTCATAAACTGAACTCTTAATCAATCCCATCTTCCTTATACGTTTTCCGCAACTAGCTCCTAATTATCATCATCAATATAACCACACAAAAAAAATGAGTACAAAAACACCCTTTAATGGGTCTCATAACAATTAATATCAATTAATCCAGGATCACGTATTTTTTCGAAAGCTTTCATCCCCTTAATGGGTCCCATAATTCCTAAGTATAATCCCCATAAAAAAAAAAAAAAAAAAGGAGTGACAAGAAATATATCTAATGTTTCAAATAAGATAAAAGAAAATTAAATTTAAATATTTAACGTTCCAAATCATTCAAAAACAAAATTGTTAATTGAAACATTAAATTGGTACATTTTGTTTTCAAATATAATTTAATTTGTAGTCAGATTTTTGGCAGTTTCTAAGCTCCACATAAATATAATGTAAACATTCCATCGAACCGTGAAAATCAAACATGATAATAGCCCAACTCAACAAACATAGTTATAAATCCATATATTTTTCACAAACAAATAAAAGAGATCATTCTTTAAAGTAAATCAATTCTCAACAAACAAAGATCAAATGGGACATATAATTCTAAAACCAACAAAAAGGGATTCTAGTACTTTTATAATTCTACAGATCAAGGTTCTCAATTTCTCATTTCAGTTGTTCTCTTTTTATCTTATTAAGAATGCTTCGTATCATCATACACTTTTTCAAATGTTGAGAAATTATGCAAGAAATAGCCTTTAAGATTCCCAAGTCTCCTAGTCTGTGAACCTTTACAGGGTTTTAGAATGAATCTCTAGTTTCTTTTACTTGCTGTTGCTAAAGAAACAAACTTCAACCGGAAAGAAAATACCAAATGATAATAAGATATCAACAATATAGATATTAAGGATCATAATTGAAGAACACGAACTACCCTTATCAGCAGTGACAATTTACAGCATAAAGTTGAGGAGATATTAAAATCTGGTACGTAGAAAATAAATTAAGAATGAGACACCGCAATTACCTTGTTCGTGTCCATGAATAGGAAGATTAACTGGCTTATTTAATAGGGAAATTATCATTCTCCGCCCTGTAGTTTTCTATATTCTCCAGTCTCTCCCCTCTAGTTTCAAAATTCTCCAATTTCCTCATTCCCATACCTTTTTTTATATGGTGAGATTGGTTGTATTTGTGCATGGGAGGGGGAAAATTGAAGAATTTTGAAACTAGAGGGGGAAGACCGGAGAATACCGCAAACCACAGGGTGGTGAATAATAATTTTCCTATTTAATATTGCTGGTGGCAGGGCCGCAGGGGTAGTTGAAACACAAATTATATTTACCTTTTGGAACTACTTGACATCTAAACGAGTGAATTTGTATTCTCTATTTCTTTTATGGGAGATTATCATTCTCCCCCCTGTAGTTTGCCGTATTCTCCGATCTCCCCTCTCTAGTTTCAAAATTCTTCAATTTCCCCCCTCTCATGTCCAATCTTACCATATAAAAATAGGCATGGGAGGGGAAAAATTAAAGAATTTTAAAACTATAGGGGGGAGACCGGAGAATACGGTAAACTACAGGGGAGAGAATAATAATTTCCCTTCTTTTATTGGAATTCTAAGTAATAATCTCTCTTTAATTTCTTTAATAGCTTCCTATGTGAATTTGATTCCTTACTAATTGTTAACATAATTTTTAACTTTGTGAGGTGAATTTATTTTCTCTGTTATTATATTTTTTGAAATATGTTATTATGCAATTTTTAATGTATAGAACTGAATTGGTTTATACATGTTACCTTGTGATTTTGTTAAAACATCTTTCTATGTTTTAACTTTTAACGTGACTACTTTTTGCTGCACGACCAAATCACTAGCTCAAATCTACATTTAAATTTAATTAAAAATTAAAAAATTAAAAAAAAAAATAGAAAAGAGAGAGAGAGAGAAATTGATCTTGATGTGATGCCGAGATGATCACAAGAAATCAAACAAGAAATTGTAATAGAATTCTGTAGAAAATAGTTGATAGATGTCTGGTTGAGAGAAGGAAGAGATAGAGAGAATACGAAGTTGAAGAAAAATAGAAATTGAAATTGTAATTCATTGATTTTCAACAGAATGTTACAACAGATTGATATATGGAAAATACAACTTGCATGTGGCCTGGGATTAATTCCCTACGGTGGGCTCACTGGACTAAAGACTGAAATAGAAATTGCTTAAAGTAAAGATATTTTGCAATTGTGGCCCAACTGGCCCAATGTTGCTTCCGGCCCAACCTTCCCTTTAAACTGTCCATGTTGGACACATACCACATCATCTCAAGTCTGAATCTGAAAAATCCCCAATTCTTACAATTGTAATCCCTAATTTTATCCCTAAATTTCCCTAATCCTTACACTTGACTCTTCATATATGCAATGGCCGGTGGAGATCAAATTTTTTTTTTTAATTCGGAGATCTAATACGATGAACTTTTAGGGGCCGGTGGACATCCGATATGGAGAGATTGGATATCCACTGGAACCAGATTAACCCCATCATTATCGATCGACTTCTCTGTTACCAGAGTTCTCCCTGCAACCCCATCATCATCAAGCAATTTTGAAACCGAGCAAATTCAACACAAATATTCATATGGAGAAGAAGAATATTGCAACTTAAACCTAGCAAATTCAACAAACCAAGCAAAAGAGCAAATTCAACCCAGTATTATTGCAAACCATTGATCGGCGATGAAAACCTAGATGGGTCTCTATGGATCGGCGATGGAGACCCTCCATCTGGGTCTACAAGGATTAACGATGGAGTGTTCTGGGTCTTTAATGATCAGTGATGGAGTTCTAGATGGGTCTCTCCACCGAGCCTTGCAATCTTGTCACCTGTCACCAGTTTCTTTGTTTCAAAATCTTCAATATTGTAATTGTTTTATGTAAAACCCATAATTTTTTATTTTTTTTTATCTTCAAAATCTTATTCGAAGGGAATACCTAGCTAGCTCCCCGGCTCTTGTTCTTTTTTTTTTTGAATTCAAAATCTATTTCTATCTTCAAAATCTTATTTTTCTTTTTTTCTTTTTATTGGAAATAAGATGGATTCCCATTGATTTATCTGTGAAATCAAACACCTCTTAACTGACACTAACTAGTTTTTGATTCATTCATGCCCCTTTTTTTTTTAACTTTTTAATAAGTGTTTTGTGGGAATGGCCGGGAATGGCCAGAGATGTTAGAAAATATTTGCTACTGTTGATCACGGAAATATTTCCATATATGATGATTCTTTAGCCACCAAGATCTCTGAGGCCTCTTTCTTTGAATAATTTTTTGATTTTCTTGTATTTTGTTTTATAATATATATATTTTTTTAAAGATATATTATAAAACAAACCTCAGTGATCTACCGGTATTATTATCATCATATATATATATATATATATATATATATATATTTTTTATAATCATTTTGGTGGTTTTTGCAAATGTTTCTTGATTCCTTTCTACATGTGTTCTGTGAAAACAAACAAACGAATGAACGATTGATTTGCATAAACTAATAGAATTAGGTTCGGTTTCAAGGTGAATCGGATTAAGAACTATATATATATTTTACAAAAAAAGCTGTTAGATAGTTAGTTTAGTTATGTGATTTCTTGTTTATTCCAATGTTTAAAGAGAAATTTAAAAAATAGTATAAAAAACATATTAAAAAAACTTATTAAGCCTAAAACTGAATTAAACCGAACCGATTAAAATCAGTTACCATCTCTTATTTGGTTTAAATTGGTTCAATTTTGGGCAAACCAAAATATTTTCGGTTCGTTAAAATCGAACCGTGCCCACCCCTACTTTTAAGTAACAGAAGGACCAATAAGATGTATTTAGGAAAACATAGGGACCGCTGATGCTACAATGACAAAGACAGAAAAAAAAAGGGACTCAAGTAATAATTGCCCTATATGTAGTGGTGGCACGGTTCCGGTCCGGTTTCGGTTCCGGTTCGGAACCGGCGGTTCCAGTTCTACAGGAACCGACGGTTCCAGTTCTACAGGAACCGGCGGTTTTGAACCGGATTTTTTTTTTTTTTTTTTTTAAACAAACAAAAAAAAAATTCTAAGTTCTAACTTGTAACTTATAAGTTGTAGATTGTAATTGAATAAAATAAAATATATAAATGACAAATTACAAAATAAAATTCATTGGGTTCATAAGTTCATTGGATGTTGGAAGTTAGATCATCGTCATCCGAGTATCCAACCGAAAATAAAATAAACAAATGACAAATTACGAAATTAAATTCAAAATAAAAGTAAACAAAATTACAATTTACATTTCATTGGGTATTTGGAAATTGAGTCACCCGAATTTCAAAAATAACATAAAATAAATAAATGACAAATTACAAAATTAAATTAAAATAAAATAAAACTAAAAAAAATGTAAAGTTATTAGCCTTGCACTTAATTTTTACCACAATTAAGTTGCATACGTATCCTCTTAGGGGGGTTTAGAGGAATCAAAGGCCACGTAGTTCTCATACCTTTTATTACAGATTTACGGTTCCGGTGCTCAGCTTACTCCAGAGCCTTCGCCCGCTTCGGGTTCGTCGCTGTTAAAGAAATCATATGTCGGTTCTTGTTGGATTTCTTGTTGTCTATATTCCGCTTTCGTCCAGTCGTCAACACAAACCTGTATCTGTAGTGCTTTTGGAGTCAATCACGAACGTTTTTCATCCAAAATATTGCCCCCGGCGCTGAACTCTTGTTCCACCGCCACAGTAGAAACCGGTGTTGAAAAAATATTTTTGGCTATCATAGCCAAAATTGGATAGTACTTCGTAGCATTATTCCAATATTTTAAGAGGTCAAATTCTTCAGGAAAATCACAAGAAGCTAGATAAGATTCAAGCTCGGCATGCGAATCGGAGCTTGATGAAGAACATCTTGGTTTTTTATTTTTTTTTGAGAACATACTATACCCTAAATTCATAAATCCAGAGGAGGAGGATGGAGGCTGAGATGCAGTTTTTGTTCGTGCAACATTTACGTTCGGAGTACCGGATCCATAAAATGTAACATATTCATCATATAAATCATACAATAATTTCTTAACTCTACCACAACATGCTTCAATATCATATTCAATATTTAAACCTTCTTTGCCATAATAATCATCTAGATAATAAGACAAAGATTGTAATTTGTGTCGTGGATCAAAAACCATACCAATCAAATAAATATTTGGAAATTCCGTATAATAATTTAACCATTTTTGCTTCATATAACTAACGGCTTCCTTTATTGTTTGGTCAGATTCACAATAAAAAAATGCACCAGCAATATTAATACTCTCAATAACAAATAAATGTGTTGAAGGAAAATAAATTTTAGAAAAATTTTGTGTAGCATTATAAAAAACTCTTAACAAATTGAAAGCATTGTAACAAGCATCCCAATGAGATTCAAAAAGTTGAATGTTAGGAACATGAAATTGAATAAAAGAAACTAATAAATCCCTATACTCATAACTTTGAGCAAGCAATTTATAAGTAGAATTCCAACGTGTTGGAACATCACGAGCAAATTTAATGGCACATCTACCATTTTGTTTACAATATCTTGCCCATGCTTTCATTGTAGAAGGATTTCTCCATAAAAACATTAGGGCTTTTTTAATAGGTTCAATAAAACATTGAAGAGTTTCTAATCCTTTTTTGTGTGAATCATCAAAAACTCTAAAAGCAAGAATTCTTTTTTGGATTGTCCATGCATTATCCATAAAATGGCAAGTGACACCCAAGTATGAATGCGTTTGCCAATGGTCAGTCCATATGTCGGCACATACGGTAACACGACCATTATATTTTTCAAAAAAAATTTCTAACTTTTTTTTGTCTCTCACATAAATCTTTTCAAGTGTTTATGTGAGCGTGGATCTAGGGACACGGCATGCAGCAGGGTTTAATGCTCGTCGACAATAGTTAATAAAGCCAACCCTCTCACCAAAACTGAATGATAAATGTTCTACTGCTACCATCCTAGCTAATTCTTCTCTATTTTGTTCATCACTATAACGAAATAATTGTTGGTTAGGAGTAGCGTACCTGGGAATTTGTGTTTGTGACCTCATTCTGACCACTGCGTCTGGATGTTTGACTTCAATATGCTTCCAATAAGTGCCATATCCTCCGGATTTGCTCAATTTATATACTTTGTTGCAGTAATTGCAAGCTGCTGTAAAGCTTCCATCTTCATTCCTAATTTTCTTCATATGTTTGACGAAGAGATCAGATTTGTTCTGCTTCTGTATCAGATCTTCCTCCCTTTCTAGATCCACTTCCGGTGTATCAAAATCAAAATCCGGAGGTGTATCAATATCAGGCATATTTTCTGACTGGCTTGTCAAATTGTTGGGGGTGGTTTCATTGGGATCGGGTTCATAAATTGTAAAAGGGGGATCAGGAATATTTAGGCCTAGGTCTTCAGCATAGGTCCGACGTTGCAAATATTCATGATAGGTGGGGTTGTTATGATCGAGATTATTGATCATAGTACCCTTACCTTTCATTGAAATCGAACGCCTAGGACCGTCACAGCCGTGACCCCTTCCATATCCACCACTTCCACTTGCCATTTAAAAATAAATTTGGATTTGAAACTTGGAAACTTAGAACTTAGAAGAATAATTGACTAATTGGAAATTAAATAAATTGGAAATAAGATAAATTGCAAATAAAATAAATTGGAAATAAAATTAATTGAAAATAAAATAAATTACAAATAAAATAAATTGGAAATAAAATTAATTGAAAATAAAATATATTGGAATTTAGAAATAAAATAAATTGCAAATAAAATAAATTGGATATAAAATTAATTGAAAATAAAATAAATTGCAAATAAAATAAATTGCAAATAAAATAAATTGGAAATTGGAAATAAAATTAATTTCAAATAAAATAAAAAAAATAAAATAAATAAAAACCTTGGAAACTTGGAGATTGAGAGACTTATCACTTGAGAGTTGAGAGTTGAGAGAGTGTTGGAGAGAAATTAGAGAGAATTGAGAAGAAATTGGTGTGAGGAAAAATGAAGGGGGGGGGGGGGGGGGGGGGTATTTATAGCAAAGAAAAAAAAAAAAAAAAAAAAAATTTTAATTCGTCGAACCGCCGGTTCCAATCCGGTTCGAACCGACGGTTCGACCAAACTCTTGAACCGGAACTGGAACCGGTCTCCGCCGGTTCAGGTTCAGGTTCCGGTTCCGGTTTTTTCGGTTCCGGTTCCGGCGGTTCCAACCGGAACCGTGCCAGGTCTACCTATATGCAATGGTAACTTCTTATTATTATTATTATTTGTATTTTGAAGACATTTATATAGTAATTATTAGTCAAAGCTTTTTTGTTTTTTAATAAGAAATATTTTTTTTCCTCAAAAAATAAATAAATAAATAAATATATATATATATTTTTGATGCACCTCAATATAATTATTTAGGGTGTTCAATTTTATTTTTTGTTTGTTTGTTTTTGGAAAAAAAATAAAAATATTACAATACTATTTTTTTTTCCTTTAAAACGATTAGAATTATTATTTTACATGGGCGGTTAAGACTAAAAATCCAATAAATTTACAATTTTAACCTTAGAATAAATTTTTACCCTATGCTTCGTTGAAAATGTCTTTAATTCTTTTAAGAAGAATTAAAATACATATAAACTTGAGTTATATGTTTTAAGAGGTCCATTATGGTTGCGTTTGTTGCACCGGATTGGACTGGGATTGGACTATTTTTAGTCTAATCCCATGTTTGGTGAGTCCAATCAGTTGGGACTATTTTTTATCCCCTTTTCAATTTATCCTGCCACAGCAGGATAAAATAATCCCCTCCAAATTGATGGGATTATTTTATCCCATCTCTAATTCATCAAATTTCAACCCATTTCAATGAATTTCAACAAATAAAATCATAATGTTCATGTTGATTCAACAAATTCACCCACTTCATTCAACAAATTCACCCACTTCATTCAACAAATTTCATCCAAAATAAAATCAAACCCAACACAGCAAAATCCCACAATCATCATGTTCTTCGATTCCAAAAAAATAAAAAAAAATCCAAAAAAATAATAATTAAAATTCTCTCAAACAACCCCGATCACATCACCCATCACCACCAACCTGGAAAGCTTCATCGGTAACGGATCTATTCGCCGAAAACAGCAACCGCTGATCTATTTTTATTTTTTTTTGGTGGATCTGATATAGTCATGAAGCCATCAAACCCATGAAGCCATCAAATCATAATGTGTGAAGGAAGAAGAAAGCAGAGGAGGAGAGTGGTGGATCTGATTTTGGTTGTGTGTGAAGGAAGAGAGAATAAAAAAACAGAAAAAGAGAAGCAAGAAGAGAGAAGAAATGGAGAGAGATCGTGGATGTGGATTGATTATAGTGATAGTGGATGTTGACTATAGTGGATGTGGATTGATTTTTTTATTTTATTTTTTTTTAAATAATTTTTTTTATTTTATCCAATCCTATTACTTAAACCAAACACATAATTGGACTATTTTAGTCCAATCTCATGTTGCACAAAACGCGGGAAACACTATAATTAATTCAATTCAATCCAATCCAATCCAATCCAATCCAATCCAATCTCATCTCTTAAAAATAGTCCAATCATATCCCGCGCACCCTATAGTATAACGTTGGAAAATGGAATCCATCAAACTCTCTATGTTCAAACAGAAAATTTTCTCTTCTTTCTCTCGTCAAAAATCCCTTTCTCGTTAGACTCATTTCAAAAATCAATTATGCCAAAAAAAACTCTTTTTTGAAAATGTACTCATTAATAGTACTACCGTCGCCGCCGTAAAGCCCTCATCGACCTCATCGAGGCCACATGCACAGATCGATTTCGCGGACCATAATCGAGGTGGGTATTGGGAGGGCTAAGCCAATCTTTTATGATTCTTTGGGTTTAGATACAGATGAACCATTGGTAGGACATGACAAGAGTTTGTCGAACCGTCTTTCAACATAATTGTTTTCTAAAGATTACTTAAGAGATAGTGATGGTGAATCTGGTGTCTTCTACGTAATTGAGTTGATAGACTTCCTATATTCATTGCATGAATGTTTTCTTCAACATTCTAGGGACTCTGGCTTGGATGATGGTTGGATCAACTATTTCGAAGAAACTTGGCTGGCATTGAGCTTCGAATTGAAAAAGGTTGTAGATAGGTTTTGGGAAAAAATTGTCGAGGACTAGAGGGGTCACATTCAAGAATCGGACGACCATCAAGAAGGCAAAGTCATGGCGGCTGAAGAATAAGAGAACATGATGGGCGAAGACTTAGAAGATGACATTGACTTCACGGGTTAAGATGACCAACAATTGCTGGGTGAGTCCAACCATGAGGACCTAGGTGACCACCATCAAGAAGGCAAAGTCATGACGGCTGAAGAATAAGATAAAGACATGATGGGCTAAGACCTAGAAGATGACATTAGCTTCATGGGTCAAGATGACCAACAATTGCTAGGTGAGTCCAACCATGAGGACCTGGGTCATATTCACCACTATTAGTAAGGCAAAGTCATGGCGGCTGAAGAAGAAGAAGATGAGGACATGATGGGCCAAAACCTAGAAGATGACATTGGCTTCATAGGTCAAGATGACCAACAACTGCTAGGTGAGTCCAACCATGATGACCTGGTTCACATTCACCACCATTAAGAAGGCAAAGTCATGGCGGCTGAAGAAGAAGATGAGGATATGATGAGCAAAGACCTAGAAGATGACATTAGCTTCATAGGTCAAGATGACCAACAACTGTAATCATGAAGACCTAGATGACCACCATAAAGAAGGCAAAGTCATGGCGGCTGAAGAATAAGAGGAGGACATGATGTGCTAAGACCTAGAATATGACATTGGCTTTATGGGTCAAGATGACCAACAACTGCTAGGTGAGTCCAACCATGAGGACCTGGGTCACATTCACCACCATCAAGAAGGCAAAGTCATGGCGGCTAAAGAAGAAGAAGAGGATATGATGGGCTAAGACCTAGAAGATGAGATGAGTTTTATGGGTTAAGATGACCAACAATTGTTGGGTCCAGAGACAGAGCCCAACAATGAGGAATTGGGTGACCACCATCAAGAAGGCAAAATCATGACAGCTGAAGAATAAGAAAAGGACATGATGTGCCAAGACCTAGAAGATGACATTGGCTTCATGGGTCAAGATGACCAACAACTGTTGGGTGAGTTCAACCATGAGGAACTGGGTCACATTAACCACCATCAAGAAGGCAAAGTCATGGCGGCTGAAAAAAAAGAGGAGGACATGATGGGCCAAGACCTAGAAAATGAGATGGGCTTCATGAGTCAAAATGACTAACAATTGCTGGGTCCAAAGACAGAGCCCAACCATGAGGACCTGGGTAACATTCAAGAACTGGACCAGAAGGAAGACCAAGAAGACAATAATTAGATAGCTCAGCCGGCTGAAGATGAAGAGTACAAGGAGGGTTTGCACCAGAAGAAATCCCTTTTCAACAGGATGTGCCATATAATGCTCGATTTTATTCACTCGATTCTACAGAATTAAATGTGACCATTTTTTTATTTTTTTTTGCTTGGGGAACAAATTTGATTTTTTGTTGTTGTTATTGTTGATTTTGTTTGTCTCATATTTTTGGGAACACATTTTTAAACATATATAGCAAATTAGCACTATGGTAAAAACATTCTTTAATTTCCACCATCCATCTTTCCAGATGGATGGTGGAGATTGAAAGATAATTTATATATTTTTTAAATCGATAACTTACATTCACTGAATCATTAGCCATCATTTACAAGTGAACCAAACAAGGCACAAACAAACCGATCATCATTTATAAGAGAATCATCAATCATCAAGTATACTTACCATACATACAACTTTTTCTCACTAGCCATCCACCACATAACTGTCTTCCATTCTCTAAATCTACTACAATTATACATGTCTTGTCTGTCGTTTCAAACCCTAGCCGAAATCAAGACCATATCTAATTGAAAAATGGATTTGAGATGTTGTCCACTATCCATCCAGAAAACAAGAACAAGAATACGAACACAAACCCATAAATAAGAACACCTACACCAACCCGTAAACAAGTGCACCAACACCAACAACTGAAATCCAGGATATGGAACGAAGAGAGAGAAAAAAGGAGTGGGTGGTTGTCGTCATCGCTGCACTTATCTGTGCCGGTGAGTTCAAGTGCTAATTGACATGGTGGCGGATGGTGGTGAGGAACTCAGTTTTTGTTCGATTTCAGTTCTGGGTCGAACCCAACTATGTGTGAGAAAGTGATAGAGACAGTGGTTTGGTGTGTGAGAGATTTGGTCGAACCCAACTCAGTTTTGATTTTGTTTTTTTAATAAAAATATAGATCTGATGTTGATCCAATCAGATCCACAAATTTTGGTTTTTTTTAATTTTATTTTTTTTACTAAAGAAATCTAGTGATGTATCTCCATCAGATCTACAGTTTTTTAAAACAATTTTTTATATTTATTTCTGTTTTTAAAATTAAATAAAATTTAAAAGAAGATATCTCCACCATCCATCTCAAAGATGGACAGTGGAGATCCATTTTTTTTTTTTTTTCAATTATGTTTATTAAAAAAAAATTGTTGCTTGTTTTCTAAATTTATTTTTAATTTAATAAATATTTTGGGGGTTAAATGGTCATTTCCTGATTATATTGAAGGATAAAACGGTCATTTGACATTGACAACTGATGGTCAACACATTTTTGGATGGAAGTTTTAACAGAAGGGGGGAGATTTACAATATTTTCATTTTAGGGGGAAAACCAGCCATTATGAACAAACCATGTCCTCACCTTTTTAATAGGGTAAAGGTCAGGGGGTAAAATGATCTTTTCCCTATTAAAAACACTATCAAATACATTATTAATTAAAACCTTAAAAGACACATAGATCACAAATAAAAGTGCAAAGAAAACTCTAATATGTAAAACTTACAAACATGGCCGGTCCTAAGATTTTGGGGGCCCGAGGCAAAATGTAAAAATGAGGCTTTCGACCCTCTGTGTATATTTATTTGATTTTTTTTTTCTCTAGTAAATATTTATAAAAATCACTATAATAACTCAAAATCAAGACTATAACACAATAAAATAACAAATAAAAAGTAACTGAAATAAAAATTTTATAATTGCATCAAAGAATATATCACTTAAACCTTACTCGTCTCATATTTTCGAAAATAAAACAAACCAGAATTCTATAAGATTTAGGACTCCTAACTTGATTGAAAATAAAAAATCAAATTTTACTGGAAAAGTTAAGTTTGATGTATTTCCAAAACCTAAACTTTATTCCTAATCAAACTAAAAAAAAAAAAAAAATCTTCATAAATTGAAAAAAATAATCAAAATCCCGCATAAAGCAGAAAACCAGCCAACGGAGGTCAAAACCAATTTTTTCTTGCAAAACATCAGTCATAACAAATGTAGGGCCCGTCGATACGGTTCCAACGACATATTATAGGCCCAAAACGGACGTCATTTGCCCCTTCAACAGCCTTCCGGAAGTGTCATACATCAATTTGATAAAGAGATTTGACATGCTGTTGTCTTTTGTAATAATTATAATTGTGCCTATCAAAAAAATAAAATAATAATAATAATTATAATTGTGTTTCCAGTGGACCTTTTTTTTAAAAAGAAAAAAACGTGTAAATGGTGGGTTTTTAAGTCATATAATGGTGGGCCTTTAATTATAAATGTTATGGGGATCTCCAGCCTTATATTTATGTAATCATAAAGTTATTTTTTAAACTGAAATTTAGAAATTTAAGGGCCCATTATAATTGGGGGCCCCTAGACGGTTGCCTCTTGAGCCTACCCTCAGAGTCGGCTCTGCTTACAAAGTATATAAATGGTAAAAAATAACAATGAATCTCACAAGTAGCAGAGAAAACCCTAATCAAGAGTTGATGTACGAACTTGAATTTGGATCATCTATTGAGCTGATCTTTATCTAACCTATATAGATCTGTTGGTATATGTAATCAATGACTATAATTTATTTCAATTTCATTATTTTTAAATGCAAGTCTTATTCTTAAATGCTTTAGATCAGGAAAAAGATCAGTATAGTAGAGGATCCTAATACAAGAGAGAGAGAGTTATAAAAAAGAGAGAGGTTCGTCGGCCCAATAAAACCCACCAATAATTATCAGCTTCGGGTCATGGGCCCAAAAAAGCCCAATTGTAATTATTGGATTCTGCTTGTCGGCCCAATAAAGCCCACTTATATTTGTTTGCTCCTGCTCGTCGGCCCATCAAAAGCCCACATATTTATTATTGTCTCCGGCTCCTGCTAGTCCAAAATTTCAGCTTTTCACCACCTCTCAAGGTTTCAAAATTCCAACACTCTCAAAAGAAAAAAAAGAAAAAAAAAAAAACATTTCGCCGAAACAAATCCTCACGACCCTTCGGTTTCGCGTTTTGATTTCGAAACCAAGAAAGTGGAAAAATGCACCTCTTCATCTCCGACGAGGAGCTGTCGCGCCTCTCCGGCGACTCCTCATCGGTTGCTGCCAGGGCTGACGCCTACATCAGAGACATCCAGAGCCAGCTCGACACCGTTCAGGCTCGCGCCGATGCCGCCTCCATCACCGCCGAGCAGACCTGCGCTCTCCTCGAGCAGAAGTATATTTCGTTATCCGAGGAGTTCTCCAAACTCGAGTCGCAACACGCACAGCTCCAGAATTCTATCGATCAGCGTGTGCAGGAGCTCGCGCAAGTCCAGGCCGAGAAGCACCAGCTCCATCTGCAATTGGTACTTTCTATATGCTCCGTGTTTTGTCGCTCCTGTATAGGGTTTAGGGTTTTAGTTTTTGTTTTATTAGCTAATCGCCTCTACATATTCTGTATCTGTGTGTATACATGTAAGTATATTTCTGGTAGTAATAATGATTACGAATTTCATTCGCATTTTGCAATAGCTTCTGCCTCAATGTCTGAATTTCATCTGCGATAATATGTTATGTTTCTCTTTCACACATACAAACACTCTCGTTCTATGAGTTTGTTTTGTTTTTTATTTGGTGTTTTTAAAGAAATAATGTTGATTCTGAAACTTAGGATTTGTAAAAGCAATGCTTTGTGTGAGGACAATGTTTCTGTATTTGTATTTTACAGATTGGAAAGGATGGGGGGATTGAGAGGATATCAACTGAGGTGTCAGAGCTGCATAAGTCAAAGAGACAGTTGATGGGGTTGGTGGAGGAGAAGGACTTGCAAATCAGTGAGAAGAATGCCACTATCAAGACTTATTTGGACAAGATTGTAAGTTTAATTAATTCTCATTCTGCTTTATATCTTGACACTAAAATTTGGTCCTATTTAACAACTCAATGATGTTTTCACTCTTATTCATTTATTGATGTGAAGGTCAACTTGACTGACAATGCTGCACAGAAGGATGCACGCCGTGCTGAAACTGAGGCAGAGTTAGCACGTTCTCAGGCTGCATGCTCTCGTCTTTTGCAGGTTATTGCCTTTTATTTATATTTTTCAAGAAGCATTATTCTTATTGTTGTACTTGCTGCTGTTGTTATAAACAGATAGGGAAACAAAATTGTTCTATGTTTGAAATTTCGTTCAAAATAAAAGTGTAAATATGATAATTTCCGAGGTATTAAGAAGTCCCTTGGACCTTGACAACACCAATTTCTGGTGGTGCCCAGAACTTGGGTGGGTGGTTATGCTTTTATAATTTCTATAGTTATGTTATAACTGTTTCAGGAGTAGAAGTGTTTGACAGGACAGGAAAAATGCTTATATTTTTGTTCACTGAAAGGTTATCAAGAACCATTCTATGAAAGCACCATTGCTTAAATTTTGTTTTGAGAGTCTGAAATGTTGATGGAATGTCTAGCTTTTGCTTCAAGATTTAGATTTTGATGCTTCTTGTCTTTCTTTAATGCGTGTATATATATCATAATTTGGTCCATTTGGAGCAATACTGTGTTTAATATGTCAATTTTGGATGTGAGCAGGAGAAAGAACTTATGGAGAGGCATAATGCCTGGCTTAATGAGGAGTTGACTACCAAAGTTGACAGTCTTGTTGAGCTGCGCAGAACACATGCTGATCTTGAGGCAGACATGTCAGCAAAACTTTCAGATGTAAGTGTGCTGAAGTCATATTCTTTTTTATTTATTCCATTCTGTTCTTACTAAGTTTTATCTAAACTCGCAGGTGGAGAGACAATTCAGTGAATGCTCTAGCTCTTTAAATTGGAACAAGGAAAGAGTGAGGGAACTAGAAACAAAGTTAACATCCCTACAGGAGGTATCCCGTGTTCTATTTGTCTATTAAAGTTTGTTTTATGTTTCATTACTTTTGTATCAGCTGACTCAACAGTATTATTTTTGTTCCCTGGGAAGGAGTTTTGCTCGTCAAAAGACACTGCTGCAGCTAATGAAGACCGATTTTCTGCTGAACTCTCTACAGTGAGTTTTGCGAAAAGTATTAGATTTGAATAACTATTGTTTGTTTGTCTCTGTGTACTTAGTTTTACTTTTGCATCCATGTAAGTGAGTACTACTTGTTCATCTAAAACTCAGAAATATTATGCCATGCTTATGTTGGGTTGTGCCCATCCTAATCATAGAACACGAGAAGGCTTATTATAAATACATTAAATGACACCAAAAGGGAACAACCCTAATCTATACATATGATTTCTTAATAACTGATAAGCATTCTAAGGAAAATTACTCGAAGGATCTGAATTTTTTAACAGCATCGCTCTTGTCAACATTGGTTATACTTGTGCTATTGGCTTGGATTGTGCCCTCCTGGTGTGTCTTAACAGTAGGCTCCTATTATCATATAGGGATCAACCAGAATATATGTTACACTAAATTGTATGTAGTCTTAGTATGCTGGCATACTTTGATACCCCATTGAACCCTAAGTTTCTCTTAGTGAAACAAAGGACTCACCTTTGGGGGTGCAAATTTAAGCGAATCATGTATAATAATAGTTAATAACTTAATATTACAAGAAAACAAGCTCTAAATGGTATTTCAAATTGATCTTGATTAACTCTACATTCTTAACATAAAATAGAATGAATAAAATCCAATGGTAGACTGAGTGGAAGATTTGAAGCATTTATCTCCTTCTCTTGAATTTATGGTGGATGATTTGAATAGGATGAGAAGAAAGATGTGTCATAAAAGTCTTTGTCCCTCAAAGCCCTTAACAAAGCTAATTACCTTTGTCCCAAGATACATTTACACCTGTTCTGTTGCATCCTAAAACTTGATACTATCTTTTTGGCTCTACAATGAATGACATTGTAGTTGCTTTTGTTACCTTGTTTCCTGGAGATTATCATAAGTCTTCTGCTTTATGTATATGTTAATTACTTGAGAAACATGTTTATCCTTATGAAATTATATATGATTTTATATTAATTTGGAATCCTTGCCAATCTTTTTAGGTAAATAAGCTTGTTGAATTATATAAAGAAAGCTCTGAGGAATGGTCTCAAAAGGCAGGAGAGCTTGAGGGTGTGATAAAGGCTCTAGAAGTGAGATTTTATAACTTCTTATTTTTCTGTTTTATCCAGTGAACTTTCTGCGATTTGTGTTTGTTTCTCTTTTGTTTAATTTTGTTGCTATGGTTAAAACAGATCCATTTGAGTCAAGTTGAAAATGATTATAAAGAGAGACTTGAGAAGGAAGAATCTATGAGAAAACAATTCGAAAAGGTACATTTCTTTTAATTCTGTTTTTGGGTGAGTTATGCAAGCTGTACAATCTATCTTGCAGTAGTGTTCATTGTCTTGCCTTTTTAAATAATTCTGAAAAAAATTAACAAAAAATTTCCATTGTAGGCTGGAATTCTTATTAGGTCAAAAGTTTGATTGCTGTTTCTTAATACAATTAACTTAATTTTAATAGAAACTCTCTCTTTGTGTTTAAAGTTAGTTACCATTTATTACCCCTTAAATGTTTATTTTAAGGGAAAAATGGCTTCATAATTCCCTGAAATGTCTTCTTTTTAAATATGTCGGATAATTGGTGACTGGGTGTCTATATTTGCATGCTTGTGCATTTATGTTTGGCTTATACTTTTTTTTTTGATGAAGGTGTTCAGTTGATGGTTTGCTTTTAGTCATATTTGTTTTTGGTGATTATAGGAGACTGGGGATTTGAAAGAAAAACTTCAAAAGTGTGAAGCTGAAATTGAAAGTAGTCGGAAAGCAAATGAGCTGAATCTTCTTCCTCTCAGCAGCTTCACAACAGAACTGTATGTATATGATTTGATGACAATTATAATGTATTCTTTTGTTTATAAAAATAATAATAATTGTAAGACATGTTGATGCCAATTATCCACTGATGTGATATGCATGTGACTGCATATTGTTTTTCCTCAACCATTTTTCCACTCTCATTGGGAGGTTTTATTATAGGTTGGTACTGTTATATCAACTAATGATGCATCCACATTTTCTTTCTCAAACTTACGTAGTAGCCTATATCTGAAGTTTATATCACTTTTGTTGGTACTGTTTAAAATATGCTCAAAGAGTAAGGATGTTGGTGATGGCAAAAAATAGGTATGTACCTGATTGAAATTCACAAAAAAAAAAAAAGACCCTGCTCCTCTTGGATGGTTTAGGATGGTGTTGATTCCCTGTTGGAAGTTATATCTTTTAGAGTGTTCCCCCTTAAGGATCAGCTTAGGAATTGTTTGTTACGTATCTATCTATCTCTCTCTTGCTCTCTCTCAGTAATTACTATGTAATATCAACAGTGCTTTGCTGTGGAAGTGGTAGAGCATGGTTTTTTTTTGCTAAAATAACTATAATGTGATTGTTTTCATTTGATTTTGCTTCAGTTGCTGTGAAATTTGGAAGTTTAACTTTGATATATGTTTGGTTGTAATTTCCTATAGACTGTTGGTCCACTTTATCCTTGATATTAATAAAATAGTGTTATTTCTCATTAAAGAAAAAATTAGAAGTTTAACCTTGATATATGTTGCATAGACTAAGGTGTGAGTGCAGAACAAAATTGTGGATCTAGTTTTCTATGTAGGCTTTTGCTATACCAATTAGTAAACTTATGTGTAGGGCATTAGCTGAATACAACACACTTAACATTGAATTTCTCAGTTGTACTTGTTTTCCATGCATCAAGAGAACATTTTTCAAACTTTAAGGAGAAGATTAATCACTTTGTTTGTTTTGCATGTGCAGCTTGTT
Organism: Acer yangbiense; assembly: GCA_008009225.1. Lineage (NCBI taxonomy): Eukaryota > Viridiplantae > Streptophyta > Magnoliopsida > Sapindales > Sapindaceae > Acer > Acer yangbiense. Next base: position 69,145,456 of record CM017762.1, read on the forward strand.
ACATTGTTTATTCTGTGTGTTGAACAGATATTGCATTAAAGCCACTTTGACCAAATGAGTTATATTTGTAATCTTTTATCGTGGGACATTAGTATGTATTTGAATTGATAATTATACTGCAGCTGGGCAAAATCACGTGATACCAATGACATTGCTGAGGATAATCGCATGCTTGTGCCGAAGGTTCCAGAAGGTGTCTCAGGAACAGCACTAGCTGCTTCACTTCTGCGTGATGGCTGGAGTGTGAGTTATAGTACTTTTAGTTGTTTCATCTGTTTCATATTTCAATTTTGATTTGATTTGATTTTTACTTCTTTTGTAGCTGGCTAAAATATATGAAAAATACCAAGAGGCTGTTGATGCTCTGCGACATGAACAGTTGGGAAGAAAGGAATCTGAAGCAGTATTACAACGGGTATGTTTGCTGTACTTTTAGTTATGCCTATTGCCTAATTTTCAGGCAGTTATTATGTCTACTGATTCCATAGTATTTGAAATGTTGATGCTTTTGGTGATATTTCATTACTCTGGTGATATTCATGAAATAGCAGTATTTTTGTTGTCATAATGTAATTATGTAGGGATGGTTTGCAGAAAGGAGGGGTATGGATTATTTACTCAGGGATTAAGGAATAGGAAATTGTGACACTTTAGTGCTGTATTTGTTGATCGGAGATATTATATATTATAATATGACATCAGTAATTTGCAAACATGGCTATTTTGGACAAATTTCTTGTTCAATGTTTCTGCTGTTTTTTGTGGTGTTGTTAAGGGCTAAAATTGAGTATGTGGATTATGCTTTTTAAACATTTAACGAAATGTTATTTTTAGATCTTCTTTTCCTCCTTGGGATCAAATGTTTCCTTTTGGATCTTTCTTTTTCTTGTTTAGGGTAACTTTGACCTTCTTTTATCTTTGATTTCAAGGCTTTAGCTAGTTGTTCTCATGGTTGTTCTAGATAATTAATATATATGTTTGGAAATATTTATTAAAGGTTTTTATGCTAAAAGTATCAACTTTTTTATTTTTCTTAAATTTATGGAAGGTGTTTCATGTAAGCTCTTTGAGATAGAAAGTTCAATAAGATTGTATGCTCTTGCAGGTCCTTTATGAATTAGAAGAGAAAGCCGGTGTGATTTTGGACGAAAGAGGTAATACCAAATACTGATTGATATAAAGAAAGAGGCTGATAAATTCAGTACATAGTGATTCGTTTGTTGCTCTATTGCCTTGTGAAGATTATTTTCTGGTGGTAGAGCAGAAAACTTAATCTATTAAACATGACAACAGCCATGCCTTGTGCCACTTAAAACTTGCTAAGCTATTTCGAATTCTGTGTCTGAGATTTGCTTGTGAGTGTTACCTCTTTCTTTAGTTCACAAATACAATGATTTAAAATTTTCTTTCTACAGGAAATCTTGGAGAGATGACATTTCTGATTAATTGTGTATTGTGGTGCTTAAATTACATATTGTGTTAGTTTAGATGTAATATGCTTCAGTTAGCTGGGGCTTCTTCAGCTTCAGGTTTTACTGGAACAGACCGTAGAAATACATCTTTGGTGTATTGATGCTGCTGCAATGGCATATGTGAAACTAATCTCAAAACTTATTTTAATCTTAAAATAACCTGGTGTTTGGGCAAGTTCTAATAATCTTGGTCAAACTACCTCTCATTTTGTGAAGGAATTCTCTGTCACAAATGATGAAAGATGGGTGTTTGCTGAAACTACATGTGATTGAATTATTTTGTATTATATTATTATTTATATTATTTTGTATTGTTGTAAACTTGCGCATTCCTTTTGCTGTTTTCATGAGCATAAGCAGATACTATAGAGTACATAAATATATTGTTTACCATGGTCAAATTATTACTTGATGTGCTTAGAATGTCTGAGCTTGTTCTTTTTGACTGGGTTATATTTTGGTGTGCTGATAGAAATTTTGTTTATGCAGCGGAATATGAAAGAATGGTTGAGGCTTACTCTGTGTTCAACCAAAAATTACAGGACTCTGTCTCTGAACGGTCAGATTTACAGAAAATAATTCAGGAATTAAAGGTCTTTTTGAACTCTGTTACTCAATCTTTTTTCTTTTAGATTGTTTTTCTCTCCTGTTTAGCTCATTCATTTTTGTTCCAAATCCAGGTCGACTTGAGGAGGCATGAACGTGATTATAGCCTGGCTCAAAAGGAGATTACTGATCTTCAGAAACAGGTATATCAAGTGCATGCTTGGGTTGGATGATTAAATGGTTTTTTATGGAGTTTAGTGTTGCTGCCTAAGCTGGTTTTACGAATTGGATGGTCAATGGTGAAATTTTATCTTTTATATGTGTAATTTGCTCAGAAAATATATGGGAGTATTGGAGTAGTGAAATCCATTTTCCTCATTTTTTTTTCACAAATCCTTTTCTTACTTTTTTTCTCAAATCTTTATCAATATTGTTTTTGATGAGAAATAGGAACCTGTCAAAATTGTTGTCATTGTAGTTGTATGTATTTTTAATGTCATTGTTATTGGGGATGTATATAGGTGCTATTTTCATGTTATTGTCAAAATTGCTATTGCTTTTTTTGTTTCCTTTTCCAAAAATACATTTTTAAATCTTAGATACACCTCTTTCATGTTCAACATGCTTTGAGGCATGTTTGAGCAATCACTCATACTCAGCCTCCTATGCGCCCCTCCAAGAATGCCTTTGTTTCAACAGATAACATGATATCTTCAGGAGTCAGGACCGTATGCCCTTTAAAAGTGTCAGAAATGGTTTATTGATAGATGCCATGTTAATAAATGGGGATAAGACCTAGTTTTCTCATAAAGTTTGACTGTTTTTAGGTGACGGTGCTTCTCAAGGAATGCCGTGATATACAGCTTCGTTGTGGGTATGAGTATGCTGATGAAGGTACAGCTATTGCTACTATTGAGATAAATGCAGAATCTGATGCTGAAAGAGTCATCTCGGGCCACCTTGTATGTTTCATTCTTCTTACCTTGACTTTCTAATCCAGCTTGTTTCTTGACTGGCAAATTATAACTGTGTGTTCTGGTTAAACCATTAACAGTTGACCTTTAAGGACATAAATGGATTAGTTGAGCAGAACGTCCAGCTCAGGAGCCTTGTTCGAAGTCTTTCCCAACAGATTGAAAGTAGAGAGATGGAATTCAAGGTAACCTAGGACAAGTTACTAGCTTTTTGTTTTTTTAATTTGTTGGGCTGAAATTTCATGTTACTTTTACACATGAAAAACCTAATTTTACAAGTATATCTATGGAAACTGTGGAATTGCAGGAAAAGTTTGAATTTGAGATTAAGAAACATACTGATGAAGCTGCCAATAAAGTAGCTGCAGTGTTGCAAAGAGCAGAGGAGCAAGGGCGCATGATTGAATCTCTTCATACCTCTGTAAGCCTTTTGAGGTCTTATCATTTTTTTTTTTCTCATATCAGTCAGATATTTCATTTTCTTTCCTTTACACATACATAATTTATTATCATTTTCAAACTTTTAATGTTTGTGTATTTATTTGTTATCATTTTTTCTCTGAATAGGTTGCTATGTATAAAAGGCTTTATGAAGAGGAACAAAAACTGCATTCATCTTTTACGCATCCCATTGATGCTGCTCCAGGTTTATTTCTACATTATTTTACTAGGCATTGTATTATTTCATTCTGCACAATCCTTGGCCCTATATAAAAATGTTAAAGTGATTAAAAGGATGAAAAGAGGAAACTTATGTGATGGAAGATCATTTTTAGGGGATGATGTAGCTATTAAAATACAAGTTTGTTGCTCTTCTGTGCTTCATTATTGGCAACATCGGATATTAAATATTTGGAGCTCTCATGCAAGGATATTGAGACTCATTTTTTACCCTAGGTGGACTGCCTCTTGTTTAGTGTCCTCCGGCTATGCCACAATCTGTTAGTTTGTGTATAGGATCTACTTGTATACTTTCTTTAATCTACAAAATTTTATTGTTCCTACCAAAATGAATAAAAAAAGAAACAATGTAAAATAGGGTTAAATGAGGTTTGAATCAATGGACTGATTCTGCTTACTGTTAGCCTGTGATTTACTGTATTAATGTTGTGATGCCTCAACTCTGCGCAATTTTTAAGAGCAAGAATGTGATGATTACGATTGTTGCGGTACTGATAAACCCTCAAAGCTTATACTTATGAGAAGCAACCAACAATAGTATGTAAACTCTAACAATGGTTTTATCTTTTTGTTTTCCTGGATTACACACCTAGAGTTTGCTATATTCAGTATGTTTAGCCATAAAACCCACTAGGGCATTCATTTTACGTGGCAATGGAACTGTATAAGCTGCTTTGGTATTCAACTTTTACCTTTTGGCATAAAATTGTTTCTGTATTTCCTGTGATGTTATGATTTTTTGAGTGTTTAAATAGTCTTTCTATTGGTACTTTTTGGTGCCCTCTAGCTCACCTTTATATACTAATTTACTTCTTTAATAAATTTGTATCTGTTTCTTGTTTTGCAATGGAGAGAAGAAAAAAAAATCTTCTTTTTTTTTTTTTTTTCTTTTCTGTATATCCCACTGTACTATGAAAACTATATAGTTGTTCTACTGGTATAATTTGTGACTCCATTGTTGCAGTAGATGGAAGAAAGGATCTCTTACTTCTACTCGAAGGTTCACAGGTATGATACATTAATGACTTATTTTTCTTCTTCTTGGGAGAAGGGGCCTGCTTAGTTTTATTGTCTTGGGTACTTAATTTCCTATTACTCTTATATCTAAATACAGGATGCTACTAAAAAGGCCCAAGAAAAGGCAACTGAAAAGGTCAGATGTCTCGAAGAAGATTTGGAAAAGTCTAGGTAAAGCTATCTCTTAATCTATGCATTCTGCATTTATGGTTAAATTCAATTCCTAATGCTTGAAAAGATCTTCAATGAATTTAGGTTTGTCATGATTTTGTGACCAACTTTACTTCAAGAATGGTCTTGTTGGTGCTTGCTATGGCTTTAGTTATAGAATGTGATGCTTCACTCTGTTCAACATGATTGGTGTTGGCTTGGTTGATTATTTTATGGTTATGGAATATGGATTAAATGCTGAAGCTCAGAAGAAATGCTTTAAATTTCTGTATACATAGTTTTTAGTTGATATGGATTATGTTTTTAGTTGACGTGAACACCGTATCACTAGTATATTTCTCCTTATCATGTTAGGAGTGAGGTTATTTTACTACGATCAGAGCGTGATAAGTTGGCCTTGGAAGCAAAATTCGCTAGGGAAAAGCTTGACAGTGTTATGAAAGAAGCTGAACATCAGGTGAAATTGATACTGGATAATCTGTGCTCTTGCTTTATAATATACTTTATGAACTTGTACTTGTATTTGTGTGTATTTTGAAACAAGTGTTCTTGACATTTTACCCTTATTTGCACATGGCATTTGGCAGAAAGTTGAAATTAATGGCATTTTGTCTAGAAATGTGGAGTTCTCACAGCTGATCGTTAACTACCAACGAAAGATACGTGAATCTTCGGACTCTTTGAATGCAGCTGAGGAACTTTCTCGGAAGTTGAACATGGAGGTGGAGTGGTGGACATTATATTGAGTAGAACTAAGTATACTAATCTGTTTAGGAGATATTCACTGAATATCTTGTTCCATTACAGGTGTCTGTTTTAAAGCTCGAAAAAGAGATGTTGTTAAATGCTGAACAGAGAGCTACTGGTGAAGTTCGTAGTTTGTCGGAGAGAGTGTATCGTTTGCAGGTTAGGAGTGCACCTTACTCAATTTTCAATCTTGTAAATGTTTCAAATGTTCTAACATTGGTTCTTGCAGGCTAGTTTGGACACTATTCAGAGTACCGAGGAAATTCGTGAGGTAACTTTTTCTGTGAATTTTTTTATCAAACGTGGAATCTTCCATAGTCCTTAGTTGTTTTACTCTTATCATTGGAACCATAGGAAGCAAGAGTTGCAGAGAGGAGAAGACAAGAAGAGTACATAAAACAAGTTGAGGTATGTTTTAATGGGTTCTCAAACCTTTTCTTTTATGTAACTTACATAATAAGCTGTTGTGGTTGTATTATATATTCACTGCATGAAATTGAATTTGTTTTGAGTTCATAATGTTGTTTTATTCTAGTTGAATGATGACACAGTTGATCCTGTGCTTTGTGGTCTTTACTTTTGCCCAGTTTTGCTACTTGAAGGTTTATTATGTATAAATTGGTCTAGCTAAGTTTTCTGCATATCCTTGAAATATATTTTGCATTCACATAGTCTTCCATGTGTGTATGAGTAATTGAAATAGAATGTAGCCAGAAGTTGTGATATAGGCTCCATCCTTTCAATTTGTTGATGTTGTAATTTGATGTGTTTGATTTTGCTCAGAACTTAATAATCAGTATAGAACAGTGTTTTTTACATCATGGCTCTGTTATGATATCTATCGAAATTGTTTTAAATATGATGATATTGAATGTTAAGCATCGATTCTGTTGATTGTTGGAACCTTTGGAGAAATTTTTGGTTCATTGCTCTTGATTTTTAATGTGATGCTTAACTTTTTCTGTTGTTTTCCTTTTCCCTTAACACTCCTTAATTCTTGTTTCACGATACTGCACCATAAAAAAATATTAGTTGCAGCAGTAGCTTCTGTTGCGTACAGAAGTAAGAGTTAATTTTATGATGTTTCCCCAAATGAAATTTATGCAGAGGGAATGGGCTGAGGCAAAGAAAGAGCTGCAAGAAGCGCGGGACAATGTTCGAACTCTCACATCTGATCGTGAGCAGACATTAAAAAATGGCTTGAAGCAAGTTGAAGAAATGAGGAAGGACTTGGATAATGCCCAACGTGTTGTTTCAGCAGCTGAGACTAGGGCTGCTGTTGCTGAGGTTTTATTTTTTGAAAAGCTATTGCTTTGTTCTAATGCTACTTTTTTTTTTCAAGAAGTAAAAAGAAGTTATTATCAACTTTGTGCTTCTTTCTTGCTTTGTCATAAGACAGATTACTTGTTTGATGGCTTTTTGGATTTATTGTTTATCAGGCCAGGCTTTCTGATCTCGAAAAAAAGATTAAATCTTCAGATGCTAAGGTATATACATGTTGAGTGTGATTTGTCAGTGACTGCAATTTGAGTTTAAAGTGGATTTTTATCAGTGTACAAAATGTCTGAGTTAAAGTTCCAAATTAAGATATATTCATATTACATTGTGGCAAATTCTAGTTCCATAACTCCTACATTTTCATCATTATCTTAATCCCCGTTAGTTTTGCAATTGGTGTGATATGTCTCCTCTGAGTGTGATACATTTTCATTGCTTTCTGTTGTTCTTGGTTCTATTTGTGCAGGTTGCTGTGATGGATAGTGGTAGTGAATTGACCTCTTTATCAACTAATGAGGTAGTGTTCATTTAACATTTTGGTGCTACTGATAATGGTGCATAGTCACTATCTCGTGGCTAGTGCTCTTCGTTATGCATGAGAATTTACGGTTATTCTAGAATTGGAGTTGTTTGCAGAAGCTTTTATGATGTTGTTGAAGTTTTCAAATTCAATATCAAATTCACTATCAAAGTGTGAATTGTTTTTGCTTTCTTTTTGTTTTGTCTAAACAAAGAAAAAAGATCTGGTTTCATTTTCCAAGAAACCCTGTCAACATAGTATTATAAATTGCTGTCTTCCTTGAACTGCTGCTCTTAATGTTGAGTGTGATCTTTTAGAATGTCAACATGAAAATTTTGGGATGTCCAGTTCCATCAATGGATCTTTTGCATTGTGGATTGGTCTTAGACATTCTATGAGTGAATATAAATGGATCTCTCCTTTTAATATACTTTCTTTTTTCCGGTAAAAAAATATAAATTATTAGTTTGGGATGTTTAATTCCATGTACATGGTTGCATTGAAACTTTGCAAACAGAAAATTCCTAGAAAGGTTAAGGTATTAATGTGTAAATTTGTATCGCTTTCTTTAATTTCACGGTTGCATGTCTGAGTGAAGTCATGAGAACTTGAATGTTGGATACATGTACACTTTTTTATTTATAATAATATAAAAATTGTATACCAGTTTCCATTTCCATCCCAACTGCCTGGAAACTTAGTTGGTATTTGTAACCTGAGCATCCGTGAAAACTTTTTAACAGAAAATTTTAGTTGGTTATGATACACCTGTTTGATGTCCTTGTTCTTGCTGTGTTCAATTCATGATCTCTTTTTGCAGCAATCAATTGTGCAAATTCAGGGTTTTTCTTCATGTTTCTGTGTAGATCTGACTCTATTTTGGTTAAACGTGCTTTAGATTGTTGTAGAATTGCAAAAGGCAAAGGATGAGCTGCAACAATTGAGGGAAGAATCACAGGCTAACAAGGATCACATGTTTCAGGTGCTTATCTTACATCATGAGATACTTATTATTCCTGTGCAATGGAATAATGAATTGACATTTCTCTTCAACTTTGCAGTATAAGAGCATAGCTCAGGTGAATGAAGATGCGTTGAAGCAAATGGAATTTGCTCATGAAAACTTCAAGACTGAGGTACTTCTTGTGTTATGAGTTCTCAGAAATAAGCTTAAGAATTATTATAATTAATCTGCTCTAAAATTTGTTAGGCTGAAAAATTGAAGAAATCATTGGAAGATGAAATTATTTCACTAAGAGAGAGGGTCTTGGAGCTTGAAAAAGAAAATGTTTTGAAGTCTGAGGCTGTAGCATCTGCAGCTGGGGTAAAAGAAGATGCTCTTGCCTCTGCCCAAGCAGAAATTACTAGTTTGAAGGAAGAAAGATTAGCTAAAATGTGAGACCATACCACTACATATTACAATAGTGATTATACATTCCTTCAGTTTTCTCAAATATTCACTTTGCTTGTAGTTCTCAAATTGTCAACATGGAAGTTCAGTTTTCTGCTTTAAAAGAAGACTTGGAGAAAGAGCACGAGAGGTGGCGTACTGCTCAAGCCAATTATGAAAGACAGGTTAATTTTAGCTTTTCAATCTTTAAAATAGATGCATTCTCCTTATGGCACATACTTAAACTTGGCTTGAATGCTAAAAATAAAGTTCAAATTTCATGTGGCCAATGTCTTGGAAGTTCCATGTACTTGAAACTGAAAACATTGCTCAAATCAGATTTGAATTTGATCTGGCTTGCCTTACACTTGAAAACATTTTTCCGTCTTATAACAATTATCTATCTAAACTGTTATTCTGTATCAACCAAAATTGTTGCGTTTGCAGATAAGTAGTGGCTGGAATTTTCATATGTTTGAAGTTGAATAATGCTTGATAAAAATTGCAAATGTCATATGCCATAGGCTTTCTAATTTTAAGCATCAGATGCAATTTCATATTTAGTGGTGATTTAGGCTGACTTTCTATTTTCACAGGTTATTTTGCAGTCTGAGACAATTCAGGAGTTGACGAAAACGTCACAAGCTTTGGCTTCATTACAAGAGGAAGCATCTGAGTTGCGTAAATCAACAGATGCATGCAAGGCTGAAAATGTAATTCTTGTGTTTTGTATTTGTTAAGTTAGCATACTTGATGTATTTCTTATGCTTATAAGAAGTGGTATATATATATAGCCTTACAACCCAAAATCCTAGCTGGTTGTGACATCAATTGATATATATATATATATATACACCCTTTTCTTGCTTTTTATCTTTTCAACCTGGGATTCATCACATTTAGCTTCACATGTCGGTTTTACACTCCCTCTCACATGTTAGCCAGGTTGGCTTTGGTTAGCCACCCATATTTTATTATAGTTATTTTTTTTTCGGGGTTGCCGTTTAGCAGAGCTTGGCCCTAGCCCTGGCCCATGATGATGTTTGTCAAAGGCTCTGATACCACGTTAAATTTGCATACTTGATGCATTTTTTATGTTTGTGAGAATTGGTATATATATTTGGTGGATAACCTTACAACTCAAAAGACTATCCTATTGGGCTATGACACCCATTGATATACCTTTCCCTTGTCTTTTATCTTTTCAATGTGAGATTCATTCCATCTTCTTTAGCTTCACATGTGGGATCTCTAACAATATTGTTATGTTGTTTCTCAATTTTATTTGTTCTTTGGCATGGCAAATCAATTTATTTCTTTGTGTTTTCTCTTTTTTATATTTTATTCTCAATTTTAGATATGAGAAGCTTTAACACAGACACCTGGTTTTGGAACTTTTAGGTTTTCGCGCGTAGACTTTTGACTGGTTCTATGGAACTAATTTGGAGTTCCTCTACCACCTTTTTTTTTTATTTTAATTTTTTTATTATAGATAATAACATTATGTTTATTGACTTCCTAGCACAATTTTTTTTTTACACTACAGAGTGAACTAAAGATTAAGTTGGAGGTGGACAGATCAGTGTTAGAGATATCGAAGAATGAAGCTGAGAAGAAGTACAATGAAGTTAATGAACAGGTCACTGCCATTCCCCTAGTTGCCTTGTTATGGTTCTGTGAATTCTCCGCTTTAATCATTGTTTTTAGTTCTTTTAGTTTTCAGTCAGTATGCTAGTTGATCGCATTCACAGTTGGGGCAAATGGAAATTGTCATAAAATTATAAATCTTAAGTTATTGGGTGTTATTGATAACATCGACAATCTGATGAATTGGCATGTGTCAATTTGATCTGGCTATCTAAATAACAAAAGCAAATAAAAATGTTGACGTAATTAAGTGAATCTGATTCTCTATGATGTGCGCTTGCTTGTGTGCACGTGTCATCGTGGCTGCATGGCAGTGTACCTTAAGTAGTGTCTTGGTGTATTTGTAATTTTTCTTTTGTTTTTTCCTTTTAAGATAATAATTCCTCTTAATGCTTTTTTATACTCTATATGACTTAACACTCAATTTTTGATTTTTTTTAAGTTGTAGTTCTAGATCAAGAGTTGTACTTTAAACTGCAGAACTGATTTTGAGATCTACAAATCAAATATAATCCAAAAGCTACTTTAATTTATAATCCAAATTGTTTGTAATCACACAACTCCAAAGCTTAATCTTGTAAGTATGAGCCTAAATAGTATTATATATAATATATATATATACAATTTCTTGAAAGGGATTTGAACTCTTGTATTCCTTGTAAAATGACCTGTATTCCCATGTCAGTAATCATTCAACTCTTTAAGCTTGTAAGTAAAGACCTAAATCATAGTATTAAGCACTCTAACACAAATGACCTATATTTGATTCATTAACTTTGTGGCTTTGCACAATGATATTTCCTCATATTGATTCAATTTTGCAGAACAAAATACTGCACAGTCGACTTGAGGCTTTGCACATTCAATTGGCTGAGAAGGATCGTAACTTTGTTGGGACTCCTTCTGGAAGTACTGATCCACTTGGTGATTCTGGTTTGCAAAGTGTGATAAATTATCTTCGAAGATCAAAAGAAATAGTGAGTATACTTTACCAATCAAAATTTCACTCTCTTGCTGCATGGACTTTCTAATTTTCTCTAAACTGCCGCAGTCAGAAACAGAGATATCATTGTTAAAACAAGAAAAACTTCGATTGCAATCAGAAGTAAGTCGCTACTTCTTTTGTTGTACTATTAGATGTTCAATATTTTGTCTAATGATTAAATATCAACTGTATATGTAATTCCATTTCATTTAACTGATTTATTTATGAAGCATACTCATTGAGTGTCCTACGGGATGTTCATATGCCGTTTGTGTATCTATTTGGTGTTCATATTAGTATGAAAATTTAACATTTTGTGTACATGATTCATCTACTAAGTGTACCAATATCTCTTGACTCCCTCTGTAGCTTGAGAGCGCTCGTAAGGCAGCAGAGAAGTCCCAAGCGTCACTTAATGCTGAACGTGCAAATTCAAGAGCTTTATTGTTGACCGAGGAAGAGATCAAATCGCTACAACATCAGGTTTTGTTTTATTTCTTGAAGTAGTGACATCACAGAGAGTCAAAACACATAATACTATTATTCTCATCTGCTTTTTTATGTATTATCTTGTAACTCTCATTTTTGTCGCTGATATCTTACGAAAAGTAATCTGTCTTTTGTCGTCCTTGAGACAATTTCCAAAGGCCACTTTGTTGCTAATATCTCATCTGTTGTTTCTTTTTTAATTCGAGCTATATTGTTAAAATACTTTTACAGGTTAGAGAAATGAATTTGCTTCGTGAAAGTAACATGCAACTGAGAGAGGAAAACAAGTACAATTTCGAGGAGTGCCAGGTATGTCTCAGGAGGGACCTCAGCAATTAAAGATTTGTTTTCATTATTAATCAATTGCTTTGTGTTTTCAAAGTGATTTGTTGGTATTCCTAAATAGTGAAATCTTATGTTGCTGATATGATCATAGAAACTGCGTGAGATAGCCCAAAAGGCTAGGGCTGCTTGTGACAATCTAGAGAATCTACTGAGGGATAAACAAATTGAGGTTGAAGCTTGTAAGAAGGAAATTGAATTGCAGAGGATGGAGAAAGAAAACCTGGAAAAGAGGGTCTGTGAGGTATTGCATTGTCGAACTGCTTTTGATCTTATATAATATCTTACTGCAGCATTCTGACATTTAGTTTTTCATGAAGCTACTTCAGAGGTGTAGAAATATAGATGTGGAAGATTACAACCGCTTGAAGGCCGACGTTAAACAGATGGAGGTACGCTAACGCTAACTCTTATAATTATTTGAAATTCGTTGAACAAAATGATGCTATGTATTTCATTTTCTTAATTACATGAAACGATTTTTTAGATTTTTTACACAGTGGAATTGCATGGGTGAGGCCAGTCTCTGGACTTTCTGCTTGTTGGTACTAGCCTAGGCACCTATTGTGATGGACATTTTATCTCATAATTATATAGTTCAGCAACAGGCTTAGCTATAACGTTGCAAGTTTTATCTGAAAAATTAGCTTTTAAGAAAAATCTGAACACGGACGTGGGTGTCAAATCTCATTTCAAGATCCGTAATGCCTTGTTAATTCTCTCTTTTTGCTCCTATTTTATATTTTTGGAGTAAACAAAACATGAAAAATAGTTGGGAACATGTTTGGCAGTATGTTATGAAAAAATATTTATTATTTCCATTGTGTTCAAGGTAAAATCGAAACGTCTCGAGTTTATGTTTTATTTTAACAATTTACAGCTCTTACTATATGTATTGTTTTTCTTATTGGTCCCAAAAGGGCTCGAGTATCTTTTGTGCTAATTTTTATCCATTAGAGGCAAGATGTCATAGATGTTTTGTTTTTTCTTAAGTGATATGCCAACTTTATAGATGTTTTAATTTCTTTTATCCATTAGAGGCAGGATGTCATAGATGTTTTGTTTTTTCTTAAGTGATATGCCAACTTTATAGATGTTTTAATTTCTTACAATTGAAAAATGATGCTGAAAGAAATTAATTTGAAAACTAGTTAATGTTGAGAAAGAAAAAGAAGAAAATGAAGAAGCTTCCCCTCCATTATTTTATATTTTCCATTATGTTGTGATTCTTGTTTTCATATCAATTTGATTTTCCACCAGGAAAAACTGAAAGGTAAGGATGCTGAGATAGAGGAAATGAAGAACCTTGTTTCTGAAAAGCAGGATTCAGTTTTGCAATTAGAGCAACAAGTTGCAAAGAGCAAAGTAGAACTGAATGAGAAGGAGAATGATATTTTGCAAGCAGAGGTACACTGACATGAACTTATAGTATAGATAATACCAAGGTTTTGCATGCTGTGTCCTCAATTTGCATTTTGTTATTTGGTCTTATGTACAGGCTACGAGGAAGTCAGAGACAGAAAAGCAGAGGAAGTTGGTGGCTCAGCTAAGGGTAGTTATTCTACTGATTTTTGTGCAGTTTAATAATTTATTACGCTTCTGATGATTATGTAATTACACTTTTGTTCTTTTTAATCGAACTCTTTATCGCCATTAAATTGGTACCTTCCAGAGGAGATGTGACATTTTGTCCAAGGAAAAGGAGGAAAAGATCAAAGAAAACCAAGCTCTTTCGAAACAGTTGGATGACTTTAAGCAAGGTAGTTATTTTCTTCTTTGATTTAATGTAGTAACACCATTACTACCTTGTTGATTGAATACTTTGGATTTTAAAACTAGCTTACTTGGATATCATTTTTTAAATAAAAAATTTGTGCGTGTTAATTTCCTTTATAGGTAAAAGATCAACCAGTGATATTACGGGCGAGCAGGTCATGAAGGAAAAAGAGGAGAAAGATACTAGGATACAGGTTCAAAAATAATCACTTTTGTTTTTCTTTTTACTTTTTGTTTCACTTCTGCTTTCTTTTTTGAACTTTTGTACCATCTTTGGCCAGATCCTAGAGAAAACTGTAGAGAGACAAAGAGAAGAATTGAAGAAAGAGAAGGATGACCATCAGAAGGAGAAAGAAAAACGTCAGAAGGGGGAGAAAGCCATTTGGGATTCTGCCAAGAATGCGGATCAGGTTATCCAAGCATTCATCTCTAAACAATGTTTGAAATAATCCCTTATTAGTTACTCATATCTATCGTCTGTGGCAAAAAAATTACATGACCAGAATAGTGAGTGTTTTTATTTGTTGTTCTATTTTAGTTTGCCTCACAAGACTATATGAGTGTTATTCTTCCATTATAATGGAAGAGGTGTGATTGTCGCTTGCAATTGGGTGAAAAGATGTGTCTTCTTACCCTTGGTCTGAATATTCGGTGCCATTATGTTCCGATAAAATATATGTTGTATGGGCATCTTAAAATTAAAACGCATCCAGCAGAATCTCTGCTCACAAAGCAAAAACATAAAAGCAGTTCATTACAATGTCATGTAATTTTAATCCGAAATTTAATTTTTGTTCGGTATGCATTGTCTTGTCTTATTCTATAATTGTCTCTTTTTACCCAATTTTAGTGGAAAACAAAGATTTCGTGCGAACTTGAGCAGCATAAGCTGATTGTGAAGCGCCTTTCAGATGAGTTAGAAAAGCTCAAGAATGCTGAAACCAATTTGCCGGAGGTAACAATCATTTATAACTATCAATTTATTAACAGTTTTTCCATTCCTTTTACGAACTTTCAAATTCTGAATCTTTGTTCAATGAATCCGTAATGTGATTATTGACCATGGTTTTGAAGCTACTTTCTTAGAATTTGCTTTTTGTCATTTTATTCTTCTTTCCAAAGAGTTGAAAATAGCAGTTTCTTATGATTTAATAAGGTATCTCAAAAGAAATGCCTAGTTATTGTTTTCTTTTGGATATCTTGCTCTACATTTAAGATATATTCCAATTTAACGAGTAATTATCCTACAAATTTATGTTGTAAGCGTTGCTTGTCATCTGGAGCTGTTATTTTGTTGCCATTGTTACCCAATTCTCATGCTCAGTTCTATGAATTTTTTTCAGGGTATTATAGCAGTAAAGCATCTTTCTGGGACAATCTTGGATGATCATGCTTCATCCTATTTTTCAGCTGTAGAAAATTTTCAGAGGGTGGCACGTTCAGTTATTAGCGAGCTTGGAACTGCAGCTGCTTTTCTAGAAACTTCTTTAGTCTCAGATGCTCCTGCAGCATCTACAGGTAGAGTGTGCTTCTCTTTGCCTTTCTGATCTGACTTCTATATGATTTTTTTTTTCCTTCTTTTTTGGCACTCAAGTCTGAGAGTAGACGTTTTTGCCCCTGTTGGTCCAGCAGTTGCCACTCAAGCACCCGTTACCAGTTCTTCAGCAGGACCTACAACTAGTCAATCACCAGCTAAAGCAATAGATGGAAAAGAGAGACCAGTTCTGCCCAAAACCAATGTGGTAACTCGTTTGAAACCAAGGAGGTTGGTTCGGCCGATGCTAAAGGACACGCAGGGTGTTGATGTAGAAATGTCAGAGGTAGATGGATCTAATATTATGGGGAAAGTTGCACAGTCCCATGATTCAGAAACTCAAGGAAATATGTCTCTAGAGAATCAACCATCAGTCCGTAAACGCCAAGCTTTGTCCACTCCTGAGTTGCGTGAGGAGTCACTTTTTCAAGGAGAAGCTAGCTCTGATGTTGTGGCACCTGTGCTGAAGAAGTCCAAGGGAACCAATTCCCCCCCAGAAGATGCTGGAGGACAATCTGTGGCTCCATTAGAAAATATTGATTCTCAAATGGCAATTGAAGAATCTTCTGAAGCTGTTGGTGATTTACCTCAAGGTTCAAATGAGGAAGGTTTTGATGCCGAGAAGGAAGAGGTTGACAATACGGGAGACAAGGCTGAGGAGCTAAAAGAATCAGAGCAGGTTGATGGCACCAGTGAAGTGGAATTGCAGAATGATAAGAATAATGGTTCAGGAGAGAATTTGGATAGGCCAACAGGAGCAGAGATGCCATCTGATGATGGATCAAAAGATCAGGCTGAGCAAGAGAACCAACAGTTGATACAAGAATCCGAAAGTGAGAGGGAAGAAGGAGAGCTAGTGCCTGATGTAACAGATGTTGAGGGGGTTACTGATGTGTCTAATGTGATGGGGAGCCCAGAAATTGGGGAAGGTCAGCCTGATCTTACGGCAACGCCTGTGGTCTCACCAGCTAGGGTTGATGATGAAGCTAATGTAGAATTAAATGAGGTCGTAAATGATGAAGGTGATACAATTGAAGAAAATGCTGAAGGTTCCGATAAGTCAAACGATGGTAATGACCAAATTGCTGCAGAGACAGATCAGGTTCCTGAAGCTGGCATGGTTGCTAGCGAGATTGCTTCAACTAGTTCAACTGCAGAACATGACATCCCAAAACAATCTAGTTCCACTGTAACATCGGCAGAAGTAAAACCAGTGTCCCCCGTAAGTAATGCCCCACATATAGTAAATCTACGGGAGCGAGCTAGAGTGGGAGCTATGCAAAGGCAAGCCGGAGTGATCACTCCTTCAGTTGGTAGGGGACGTGGAAGAACAAGTGTACGTGGTCGAGGTGCTCGACGTGGTGGGCGCGGACAAAATACGGGATAACAATGATATGCATTTGTTTGAGGTTTTGGGATTGAGTAAATGATCCATATTGAACTTGTTGAAAGATTTTTACTTATAAATTGATGAGTAAAAATAGTAGATGCTTGAGAAAATTATTAGTAGAACCGAGATATATGTAGATTCTGTTTCATTCAATGATAGAACTTTTCTCATACTGTTGGCTTGGATGCTTGATTTCAGTTCTATAAGTTGCTCTCTACATGGCACTGAAAACAGATTGCAACTTGGATGTCTCTTTTGGTAACATTTTATTGGTATATTATGAGCGAAAACTAAAAATTCGTATAATTAATTGTAAAATGTGATTTTATCCAAAAAATTTCACCGAACCTTTTTAAATACTTTTTTTATACCTATGTGGCTATGTATAAATTTCGATGTAGTTAGAAAATTCGTATAAGTGAATTAAAAAAAAAATCATATATTGCATTCTAAAATGTGATTTTATCCAGAAAGAAAAATTTAAGAAAAAAATTTCATAGAACTTCTTAATTTTTTATTTTATTTTAAATTTCGAGGAAATTAGAAAATTATCACCAAATATGAACTTTATAATGGATAGTAAGGGAAATATGAGAGAAAACTAAAAATTCGTATATTTCTTTGTCAAATTCGGTTTTATCCATTTTTTTTTTTTCATAAAACTTCTTATTTATTTTATTTTTTTTATTTTATACCTATGTATAAATTTTGAGGCAATTAAAAAACTTTCAAAAAATATAAAATTTTAATATGGTTAGTAAGAGAAATTTGAATGAAAACTAAAAATTCGTATATTTCATTGTAAAATATGATTTAATCCAATTTTTTTTTTCATAGTACTTGTTAAAATACTTTTTTTTTTTAATATACCTATGTATAAATTTTGAGGCAATTAAATTTTTTTCAAAAAATATAAATTTTTGTAGTGGTTAACGAGGGAAATTTGAGCAAAACTAAAATTCGTATATTTCTTTATAAAATGCGATTTAGTTCAATTTTGTTTTCATAGAACTTCTCAATTTTTTATTTTTTTTTATCCCTATATCTAAATTTTAAGGCAATAAATTTTTTTTTTCAAAAAAAATAAATTCTAGTTGTTAGTAAGGGAAATCCAAACCAAATTTATGAAGTAAAACCTATAAATCAAATCCGAACTGATGAACCAAACCGATCTGATTGGTTTTGGTTCAGTTCTATTTGATGTATTGGATTAGTTTGATTTATTATTTTTATTTTTTGATAACCAACATTTTTGGTTCAATTTCTTGAACTGAAAGTCCAATATATATATATATATGTACGGTTCCGTTCACATCAGTGCGTATTGATGTAACTACATCGGTACCAATGTATGTGGACCACTGATTATGGAGAAGTTTTGACAAGTGCATACACTTTGAGTCAAAGTATGTAAATCTAATAGTCTACGTCCAACGCATTGATGAAGTTATATCAGTACGCACTGATTTGAACATTTTTGTGTATATATATACACACACACACTTTTTTTTACTTATAAAAATGTAATGCTTATATTTCGTTAATCTTAAATATTATTATTTTACTAATTATTGGCACTTAAACATATAAAAAAGAAAATTCAGATCAAAATTCATAAAAATAGATGTGATTTCATCAAGATTCTTACCAAAATTAAAATAAGGTATATCTTACTTGATAATTACTCATATATATATATATTAGTCTTTCTATTGTCAGTTCGAACTGATATAAAATATATTAATTCTTTGTATGTGAACCATTGGATTTAAAAAGATGATTTGACAAGTGCATGCAGCAAAGTCAAAGCATTTAAATCCAATGATCCACATGCATGGAACTGATATATTTTATATCAGTTCGAACTGACAATAGAAAAACTATATATATATATATATATATATATATAATCGAGATTCAATTCCACAACGTTATGAAATGTAAGAAAGTAAAGGGATTAAATTGGATTGGACTGGATGAGATAAAATTGGACTAAAATTAGTGATGTGATGTGTTTGGTGATACATGAGATATGAATAAAATAGTCCTATTTCTTGTTTGGTGTAATATGAGATTGGATAGAAAATAATAATAATTTTGTCATATATTTAATACAGTGTGAAAATTGATTAATATAAAATAAAATAAAATAATTTTTAAATAAATAAATAATTTAATTATTTTAAAATAAATATGTAATTAAAATTAATATTACAAAAAATATTTTTTTTAAAAAATAATTTAAATATTTAATACAAATTTTAAATAAAATCATATTTATATTTATTTATTAAAATTGAAAATTATTATTTTTAAAATGTTTAAAAATATATTTTATTAATTATTAAAATATATTTATATTTTAATCACATAAAAAATAAAATAAATTAAAAAAAGAAAAAAAATAATAAATAAATAAAAGTATACGGTGGTGGGACTAATTTTAGTAAGAGACTAGAGTTATAGCTCATTTTTGTTTTATTTATCTATTTTATTTGTGTGAGCCTGTGTTATTGCAATTTAACCCTAAAAAAATAAAAACAATGGATTTTTTTTTTTTTTTTTTTTTGATTTGGGCGATGTGGTGTCACTTTTCTAATTGGGCCTCTGGACCCAAGATCGGTTATTTCAGTTTCCAACCTAATTCGGGTTTACTTATAAAAAAACCCGAAACTAGCGGATGTTTGTTTTAAAACCCGGACTACCTTCATTTATTATTTAAATAAATAAAAAAAGAAGTAAACCTGTAAGGTTAAAATTGTAAATAATCATCAACAAACCAGCTGGGAAATATTTTTGAATTTTTAAGCGGACTTGCAAGTTGATTGCAAAATAGTCTTTGCTTAATATGGATTTGTTTCTAGGTTCTAGCTACTACTGAAAATCCTGTAAATGAGAAAACTTAAAGAAAGCAACTATCCTCGGTGTCTACGGCTTTACTATTATCAGTTGGGATTGGCATCTTCGAGGCAGTAGCTTTATCATTGTAAAATTCGATTTAATCCAATTTTAATTCATAGAACTTCTTAAACTAGTTTTTTTATACCTATGACCAACACAGCAAAAGAACTCTCCATCTATGAAAAGGAAGGGAAAATTGGGGAAAGACTACCTGAAACCACAACGCACAGCCAAAGAACACAGAGCACCCCATTGAAGGATCTCTCCGTCCATGCTAGACCCCTGTTTTGCCAAGTTATCAGCAAAGGCATTATACGCTCTAGAGTCATGAACCACCATCATCACCTTCAAAAACGACTTCATGATGCTACAAATATCGAAAATCGCATTAACATGCTTCAAGCTACAAAAGTCACCTTTATTCACCCAAGATACAGCCGATACAGCCGACTTCGAGTCTCTTACAGTGACGATGATCCGATTGCTAAAATCTCAGCTATGTTGGAGTCAAAATTCCTTACAAACCGAGAGAAAACTTAAGATGCACATATTTCTTTGTAAAATGCAATTTATTCCAATTTCTTTTTCATATAACTTCTTAAAATACTTATTTGTACCTATTTATACTTTTTGAGGCAATTTAAAAATTTTCAAAAATTATAAATTTTTATAGTTGTTAGTAAAAGAAATTCGAGTGAAACGTAAAAATTTATATATTTCATTTTAAAATACGATTTAATCCGATTTTTTTTTCTTAGAACTTCTTAAAGTACTTTTTTTTTTATACCTATACATAAATTTTGAGGCAATTAGAAAATTTCGCCAAATATGAATTTTTATAATGGTTAGTAAATGAAATATAAACGAAAACTAAAAATTCGTATATTACTTAAAATACTTTTTTATACCTATGTATAAATTTTGAGGCAATTAA
This sequence comes from Acer yangbiense, assembly GCA_008009225.1. Classification (NCBI taxonomy): domain Eukaryota; kingdom Viridiplantae; phylum Streptophyta; class Magnoliopsida; order Sapindales; family Sapindaceae; genus Acer; species Acer yangbiense. The sequence continues at coordinate 69,166,250 of CM017762.1, forward strand.
TTTTTTTTCAAAAAATATAAGTTTTTATAGTAGAATTTTGGTTGAAAATTACGAAATGGTTATTAAGAGAATTTTGAGTGATTATTACGAAGTGCTTTTCTATATGCAAAATTTAATTTTACACAAAAACTTTTACATGTAATTATTCATAAATACTCTATTTTATTTAGTTAGTAAATATGGGGTCATTCATAGACAGTAAAAAAAAACTATTATTTTTATGGTGGTTTATAAGGGAAATATTGATGAAAATTACAATGCACATATTTTAATATAGAATGCCATTTTATTAAAAAAATTAAAAACAAATAAAAATACTCTATTTTACCTCTGTACCAAATTTGAAGTAAATCCAAGGTCGAAAATATACAATTTTATAACGGGTTAACAGGGGAAATTTGACCAAAAATTTTAAGGAGCATACTTCAAATTTTTTTCATTTTTCATTTAAAAAAAAATATATATATATACAATACGTTGCAATTTTGTCCAAATAGTTTTTATGGAACTACAAAAAATATTCTATTGTTTTCGTAGAACTACTAAAAATATTCTTTTTCTTATCTAATGTTAACACAATAAACGGGATAAAATATATAGGCAAAAGAGTTGAGAAAACCAGGAAAATTGAGAAACCATACAACAGTAAATTGTTTTGTTTTTCTTTTTGTTTTTCTTTTTTGTACATGACCATTATCGGTTCACCTTTTTTTTTTTTTTTCTTTTTCTTTTTCTTTTTTCCCCTAAAATTCAAATGTACAAACCCACCTCCAAATTAACACAACACAACACATCACATCATGACACAACAAGAAAACTACCACCAACCACCGCCACTACCACTACTGTTCTATTGCAACCACAAACCAGATTGATTGTGCATATCACATCATATCACACCACCACCCCCACCCGGGCCACCCCCACCCCAAAAAGGAAAATAAATTGATACAACACATTTTCACAAAAGATAAAAAAGTAAAGAAACAGAAAATCTTGCATATCATCAAATGACATCCCATTTCCACCATCTCTAGTGGCATCACCTTCTTGTATTATATAATACACAAAGAAAACCACCTTATTAGTTTTCCTCCCTGGCAACCAATTAGTCTCAACTAGTAAATCACCACCACCATCACCACCACCACCACCACCACCAAAACATTTCCTCATTTCAAGATGGCAGTGCCATCAGCAGCAATGCGGCTGCTGATTTTGGTAATCAATCACCATATCCATGTTTCTTTATTCCTTGCAAGGCTCCTCTACTTTTTTTGCAGCTGATAGAACTACTGACTGTAAACCAGAAGTTAATTCATCTGCTTTCTGCTGCCAAATAACCAAATTACAATATTAAAAGATCATTAACAAGAGTCAAGAGACAAATGCACGTTCAGATATTTGGCATCAACATACTTTTAAAATAGAATAAAGTCATGGCACACACTTTCAACAAATCCTAACATACACAACTCTTTTTTATTCTTAATTTATTTGAATGGAAGAGTACTAATTTTAGAATCTTAAGATAATCGATTTACCCATTTTAATAATGGACCACACAGCGCATAAGATTCCCAATCCTCCACCCCCCCATGATGCCAACATGGTCCCACAATGAAAGGAATAAAAGATTGCCAAATTGAGTAGAATGGAGGAAGAAGCAAACCTGTATGAGATCAAAATTGGGCATAGATGGCCTTATTCTCTTTTCTTGCATCACCTTTTGACGGCTTTCATAAAATTCAAAATCATCCAATATTGATGTCTTCGAAGCATAGTTCTTAAATATGTTCAGCATTTCAGTACCCTGAGGAAATCTCACCTGAGAATGGAGATAACGACAATAAGCATAGTTAAAAGGGATAATCAAAGTCTAAAATGAAATCCAAGAATATGGCATTACTTGAGCGTAGTAGTCAGCCTTACCTCCTGTGTGTCTCTGCTATTGGTTACAGGTTTGTTGTCATTGTTTTCAAGTATTATATGCCGTAACTGTGGGTTTGGAACATCTTTAATAATGTGCCACTTGACAGGGAAATAACCATTCCACTTGTCCTGTTGCCAAAAATCCATATTCCTATTGAAATCTACCCGGCCAATCATCTCGGCAACCCCACAGAATTGACCACTTGCATTCACCTGAACCACATTAAAGCAAGACAAAAATGCATTAATCACTATCCTCGTAAAAAGCCAAGGTAAACACACAAAGTGTTAATCCAATCTAACATCAAAATCCAAAACATACCGAAAAGAAGAGGAACACAGGACACTTGCTGCCTTTTGCAGCCATCTTATCTTGTGCATCTTCATATGCACTATCCAGCCTCTTATTTCCATTAGGAGTGCTAGCCCACACATTGTACTTTATGCTCTTATGGATGTCATCTTCACTGTAAGATTTGATAACAAAGAAAAATGCTTGATCATATTTGTTCGGAAAGTCAGAAAGGTTATACTGATCCTTCCTAATAAGAGAATTTATGCTGTTAGTCTTTCCGTTTCCATCTATAGCCAGAGGTGCAGCAGCATTACCTCCAGAACTGAAAGAACCTTTGTCATTTGTTGTCCTAGGACCATAATTATGCTCACCGAGAGAACCAAAATCACTAATACTATTAACTTGGCCTTTCGTTTTTGGCTTTTCAATGCCATCCCAACCCCGTGTATTTGCTTTAGCTTGGTTATTCGGATAGAGCACTCCACCCTTCCCTTGATTATACAGCGGAAACTTCGCTAAGTAATTTTTTCCCAGTGCATCTGACTGGAAAGTTGGCCCATGTTGCAAGGCCTGCAAGTCATAGAACAAGTTATCAAATTTTTTTTTTTTTTTCCTTCAAAAACAAGTAATTAAAATTTCGAGAGAACAGGATATAATACTAAGTACAACATTCTATAATACCTTGCTTGTTGATTTTAACTGGTTGTGCATGCCATGACCTGATGAAACATCTAGTGACGGTAAAGAGTTTTTCATTTGTTGTGAATTGCTAAAGTCGGAATGAAGATTCTTTTTAGAAAGAGGAGCACACTTACGACTTGCTGACGATATGTTATATTTAGAACCAGGAGTTTCAGGAACTCCAGTATAACCATTTCCAAACAGTGCATCCCCAACATAAAATGAAGGATCCCAAGGGTAAGCAGATGGAACTAACTCTCCATAAGTAAGAGGGTTTGGATAGTATCCAGGGGAAGCAATAGGTGGTTGGATCATGGGGCTTGGTGAATACGGCTGTTGACCAAGATACTGCCCATCAACACCAAATGCCGCTAAGGGCAGATAAGGGCTGTATGAATTATAACCAGGCTGAACTGCTGGCAAGACATACATGAAAGCTCCATTGTCTGCTTGTATAACCTACATAAAGCATAGAAGAAAATGAGATCAATTTAGTTCTTAATTACTAAAATGGCAACAGCAAAACACTAATAGTAAGCAAGCATCAAAAAGCAAAGAAAATATTTAATCCTGCTTAGTGTGCATCATCTTGTCCAAAAGTGCTCAAGCTTTAATTAATATTATTGATAGCAATCAACATTGTAAAATATTCAGGCTCAAAATCCGATATCATTTTCGAGACAAAAAGTTTAGGGAAAAAAAGGTCACACATTCCCAATAATGAAAACCTACTGCCAACATCGATTCATTGAGACACAAGAAAAAGAAAATGATAAAAATGTGAAATTTTGGCAACCAAGGACTTCCACTCCAAATGCAATTACAACTTTGAAAAATACCAGAAACATCGACCACATGTAAGATCATACCCCTGCATAGGGAATATATGTACTCACGGGATATTGAAGTTCCATGCCATCATTAGCTACATAGTAACCGCGATTGTCTGCCTCTCCGGAAGAACCATAAAAACCTGCCAACACTCTATTGTAAGAAGTGAAAACATACACCTAATAAAATCAAGAAATATGCATTCATAACAAGAACAAATTGTAATTGTTGGGCGAAAACAAACCAGGGTAATAATAACCAAAAGAAGGAGCAGCATCATAAGTTGAGGCTTGATCGGTTGATGACGATTCATGATCCACGTCATCACTCTCTTTCACACTGCCGGCGGCATCTCCTGCTGAGGAAACACAGGATGTTGCATCCGAAGGGCTCCCCTCTTTCGACAAAACCTGAATTGTTTTACAATCCCCATATGCACAAATTTATCAAGCCTAATTTTTTTTGGTAATTACAGAAACTGGTCATAAAAAAATGAATAGTATTATTGTTAAAACATCGTTTATAATTTGGCATGAAACAAAGATGTGGAAAAGTGATAAAGCGGATAAATTGACATAAAATGAAAATTTGATACCTTATCGGAATTGGGGAGCTGGGTAGAAGGATCAACCTTGAGATTGTTCATCAATTCTTCCGTAGCTGAAAAAAACAAACAAATCAAAATTGAATCAACAAATCTTGAAATATTGTTAAGAAGTAGGTCAAATTCATTGCTTAAATTAAAGAAAAAGAAGAGCAAAAGATGGAATAGGTAGGTACGTTGAAGTGGGAGATGAGGAGAAGCAGAGATATGAGTATGACACCACAAGTCTCCACAGTAAAATCCTCCTCCTTTCTCCTCCAGCTTTACTTGTATCACGAAAAATCCAAACAACAACCAAGGATTTAGAACACCTTATTATACAACCCGATTGTTGCGTTTGCCGAGATTCGCGTTTCTGTTTCAGTTTCTACTTTCTAGAATAGAAAAACATAAGCAAAAAAACCCAAACCAAACACAAATGTTTGAGAGCCTTCGAATTCGAACCAAAACCAAAACTCAGTTTTATCGAGACAGCTAATCAAATCAAGCAAATGCTTTCTGTTTCATATGCCATCAAAAACAACACAACAAGAGAAACTAAGCTCAACCCAAATTTTAAAACAAATAAAAAAGGGACGGTAATCAGCCTTCCACGTCATATTGTTGTCAGATTATTCGACGGCCATTTCTTTCTTTATTATTATTATTTTTTTGGAATCTTCTTCCTGTATGAATTTTTCTAACAATAATTAAAATAATCCCTCTATTAATTATAGAAACTTTAAAGCAAATAATTTACCTTGCACACAAATAATTAAAGAAAATGATTTTGTTCATGTGTGTTTTGGAATTTAGATTAAAAATAAAAATTTATTTTGATTTGAGTCAAAATGTAAACAAAATATTTAAAGAAAAAACAAAGAAGATGAAACCTATACCTATATAAGAAGGCAAATAATAATAATAATAATAATAATAATGATAGAAAATGGAAGTAGCAATTGTTTCTATTACCGAGGAAGGAAATCATTTGGAATATGCCTCTTTTAGATTTAGTGAAATAGTGATTAAATAAATTATGATGAAACCAACAAAGTGTTTGATTTTATTATTTGGAATGCTACACATTTGCTACATCACTAAACCCAACCACTTGTCCTAATATGCTTTCCACACGGACCACACCAACACCATCATCTCCACTTTATTTATTTTATTTGTGTAAATGCCCATAAAGTTTTCATAATAGCTTCCAACACCCCCCAAAAGGTCTCTTCTCTCTTAATTATTTAATTATTGTAATGGATAATGACAATTGCTATTAGAAGTTGTAAATAGTATAATGAAAGACAAGAAAAGAGAGTTCAATTTTGTAATGAACATATTTTTTTTAATTTTGGAGTTTTCAAAGAAGTCAAATTGGAGAAGAGGACTAGAAGCAACCCGAAAATAACTCAAAATACCTTTCAAGGGTTGCTTGGGGGCAAAGTATTCCTATCCATCCATTCATAATCACTATTTAATTAGTAGCACTTCCTCTGCTGCCACGTTTCACCTTCCTTATGATGTCCACGTGTCCTCCTTTATCTACACTGATTACATTGTGTTTGGATAAAATGTGGAGATGGTTATATAAAATGTGGCTTCAAAGCAAAACTTTGGAAGCCCAAAAGGACAAGTCCATAATTAGGTCAGAGCTAGAATGGCCCATAACTTGGTCAAATGGTAAGTATGGTCCATCTTTAATTGGCTCAAAGTTTGTTGAATGCTATGGTGGGCTCAACTCATCCTCATGGTCATTGTAAGTGGTCGAACTACGTGGTACGTCAATTGGGTCGGGTTATATCGGGCCCAAGACAACTCAATTGAACTGTTAGTTGAATGATGTCGTATGCTCGTTTGAACCTGCAGATATATGTCTGTCGACCAAGGTCGGATGCCTTGTTGAACCTGCAAATATTGTTAGAACGGAAATAATGCAAATAAAACGAAGGAGATGGGTTTAAATTGTTTAGTCCTCGGTGTGTTTGGGCTGAGCAATATTTAGTGATGATCGTGATGTTGAACCCGGCCAAATTCCGATGATTGGAATATTCCAGGAGCAGAGTTTCAAGACGCTTTTATATGCTTTTGGTAGAAGTTTTTCAGAGACCTCTAAGTGAGAGAGTTACTCTATTTACAGTGAATGATGTAGCTGCAACGGTTCTTTGATCGTGACTTGATCATGGGCGAGATACTTGGAGGGATCTTCTCAACAAATGATCCACCTGTTAACTGACTGTTTGACTTGGTCTTTGGAAGACCAAGTGAACATATTGCTGACATTTATGTTGGGTCGATCAACTCGATGGGCCTACGTAAAATCTTTTTATTTCAAGATCTGGGCTTTATCACATTGGGCCTATGGGCCATTTTTGACTACCACAATCATAGACTAATCTTTATGAAAAGAAAACTCGAGAATGAGAAATCTATCCATTTCGGTTCGTGCTTGTAGAGTCTAATATTTTAGGTTTCAACAGATCTATCAATCTATGACATACAATGGTGTGAGCTTTTTAAAAAAAGAAAAGAAAATAACAATCATTTTCAGGTGTGATGATCATCAATTCATCATATCTCAACTGTTAAATAAGGGTTTGACGTTGGGGGTGATTTTTGTACCTACTCTCTTTGGATTTTGGAATCCAAGACCTCCTCAATCATATATATATATATATATAAAAAGCTCACATGGGGATTGATGAGCTTTTCAAATGCAAACAAGAGGCATTAGGTAGCGGAGAAAGCGCCTTGATTTGTGAGATTTCTATAAATCCATTCTGATTTGTCGTAATTTATATATATATATATATATATATAGATTATAGATATGATATGATGCATGGCCTGCAGCTTCATTATTGGCAATACAAGGCGTGCACGTCACAGATGGTGTCCCTCCTTCACTGATTATACAATCATTGAGTCTTTAATACATTAATTGAACGCTAATGTTTCTCCTTAAAGAAAACTAAACATTCATTTCATTGTTATATATGAATATCAATATGCGTTTGAATGATTGATGAACAGTAGTGTGGCAACACCATTTTGTTGTCATCCCCGACTTGTCTTCATCATGTGTAGTCCACTAAGCATCCAAAGAAACAGGTAAAATGTAGGACCTGAGAGTGAGTGGCATTGGTGATTGGTACAAGCAACTCTTTTAACTTTGTTAGTTTGTTGCTTCTACTTTTCATACACAATCAGGCATGAGGCACCCACACCAGCTGGCTCACAACACACAACATTTCTGGATTTATATGTATATTACAAGAATTACTACTATAATGCCTGTAAAGATACAAATCATGTATAATTTGATCATTAGACTTACATAAATATGAGAAAACGGTGAAAAATTGGGATAATTAGAAAGAATTACAATATAATGACCTGAACAAATTTATGTGCAGGTAGAGGGAGCAAAACCCAATTTGCTCTTTCCAAGGTCAAATTCCCACAAATTGTTCTGTTGCATAATGTTGCCAATGGAAGAGATACCAGGCCAACTTTGGGACACAAATCCAAGACACTTCACTCCATCTGCTACATCAATCACATAACTCTTTGTATGTGGTTCAAATCTAGCTCCATCTGCAAAATGGAACACTAATTTTGGCACCAACCAATCCTCGAAACCTGTTGAATTGAAGCAGTATTCCATTGGTAACCCACTCAGATTTAATCTTTCGAATTTCGACACAGACAACTCTAGTGCAGCCATCACCGGCTTATATGCTGCCTCTGTCAAAAACGTTAGGCTTGTGCCTGAATCAACGACTGTACCACCCCCACTCTTCACATCCCATACAGTAAATGGTATTTTCAGCATCGCCCCACCAATGGAGATTCCCATGACATTTACCGCATAAAATGGACTAAGCAAACCAAGCTCAAGCTTAGTATATCTCAATTTTCCTGACAATAACGATTCATTTTTACTTGCACCAAACATGAGATAATTCGAAACGTTTTTGTGACTTAAGTGATCAACTAAGCAATAAGAGAATTTGCCACCGAATTTCTCAGAAGCCTTGTTTGCAAAAGAGTACTTGTGATAGGCTAACCCCACAACACCATCAGCATTGGCGAAGCTCTGGCCCTGGAAAGAGCTGCTGCATCCTATCAGCACGTTCTTTAGCTTTGTCTTCCTGTGATTGGCGAGGCCTAATGTAACTGTCTCGTTGGCAAAGATCCCCAAAGCAGCTGACCCGTCGACATACCTAACCAAATCAAAGAAAGAAAAGGAACAAATTAAGCACAATACAGAAGGGACATTAATGAGACAGGTAAGGTTGTAAGGAAATTGATGTTAGGGATGGTACAGACTACAGAGAAATGTGGGTCATGTGAAGCTTACCTACTAACAATAAGTAGCATTAAAATTTGCTGCTGGATTTAGGTAAGACTTAAAAATCCATCAGCTGTGGTTTCTTTTAACTTAAAAATCTATCTGAATGAAAGGCCAAACTATAATTGAGGTCGAGTCTTTATTGTGAACATCTTATTTATACATAATTGATGATAAAAACATAATGTCTCCATCTCATGTGTCACAAGTTTAAAGCTATTACTAATTTATTACTACCCTAATTCAACCAACTCTTTTCCTTTCCAATCAAAACTTATCTGTACAAACTTGCATTAAATAACACACAGCTCATACAAAGATGAATTTTTTTTCTGCAATTGGATTTGGGGGACTCAACTCTACTATCAACACAATCAAAATGCTAACTTTTGGATTCTAATGTTAAATGTGAATATGGAGATATATATACCTGTAATCATAAGCACAGGGATTCAAGGGCGTGGGGCAACGGGCGAGAGAGAAGAGATTCATGAGATCAACCTTACACATCTGAGACAAGCAAGGAAGTGTTTTGAAGGAAGAGGAGAGATCAGCGTTGAAGACCCTCCTGTGGGGCTGGGGCTGGGGTTGTGTTGTTTTGTTTTCCTTGTTACAATTACGACCACATCGGTATCTGCAATCGACCCATGTCAACTCGGTTGATGTATCCGCAATCAAGGTGAACTTTTGAGGCGGTGTTCCAACCTTGAACTGAACAAAGTACTGGCCTGTTCCATAATCTCTACCGGCGCGCAATGGCATTTCAACGGCAGTGTTGTTGATAGAGGTTTCACTTTCACAGGCCTTTCTTCGCTTGTGAGAAATCATCTTCTGGCGAGTCATGTCGCTGTGAACAAGGTCTTTAATCCTCTCAAGTTGAGTTTTAGGCCTTGCATTGCCATTGAGCTTAGGTGAATGCCGATGTAGTAACTCTATTCTTGCAGGATCAGAAAATGCAACGACAGGGGCCTGGTATTGAAGGGTATAGAACAAAAACATGATCAACAAGACCCTCTTCATCATTATCAAGTTGTTAAGAGTTTTTGAACAAGAAGAAGAAGAAGAAGAAGAAGAAGGAGGAGGAGATAAAGTTGAGGGGTCAGAAGGGTGTTTGGGACAAGTTCGTTTGGCTCAACGAAGTTAATGACCGAAGAGGAGGCGCAATTATTTTGGTTTGGGGCTCTATATATAAATATATACACATACACTTGTCCTGTGACAGGTCATCCATCCAGTAAATTAATCCCAAATTATAAATTAATCGAGCTGTTATTACCATACAAATATAACAGCTCATTTAACAGATTATCGACTAATTTTTTGGATTGTTTAACTGTATCAATGTAATTATATTGAATTATTGACTTAATTGGTTAGTCAAATATAATATAATTATATTCCAATTTCCTCTATCTCTTTCTATCACACATGCACGATTATTAGGATCTGGCAATTCAACACGTAAAGAGATAATTTTTGTGTTGGGAGCGGGACTGTTGAATATGAGAAGCCCAATTATTAATAGTAGCAAACTAGTGTGTAGTAATTTGCATCATTGAAGGCTCTAGAGTATTCAACCATTGACAAAAAAAAAAAAAAAAAAGTCGGTCATAAAGTGGACTTACTCAACACGCCCCAGCTGGCTCAGACTCATAATAATCATCATGCATGGTTGTCAATTCACATAATATTTCTCCTTTCACTGTTTACTAGATTTTATTAATTTATTTATAGAGGGGGTAGGTCATATTTTACATTTTAAAGGTAAATTAATATAATATCAATGAGATAATGCACAGATTAAATCCTTAATCTTTTTTTTTTTATTTTTAATTTTTACCTTTCCCTGCCTTTCTTTACAAGGCATCCCCATCAGGAGATTGGTCGACCCAATAAGTTACAAAGACTTTTTGAATGAAAATGTTCTTGCTTAATTAGGACGTTTTTGTGTTTACTAAACTCACAAGATAATTAACAGCTAGTACACTGTATTATACAACTAATAATGGAATAAAGACTAATTCTTCTTCATTGATTGAACTTCAATAGTTCTTTCTTCTACTCCTCCATTTCAATGATCTAACCAAGCCAAGCCGGCAATCAGCAATCATTCACATCATATCTAACAAAATAAACAAACATGAAACATGTACAGTAGTCCATAAAATATTCTGGAAAGTAAAATATAGAATAATGATTTGCTAGTCAAAGCCTGCACTGGTCAGAGTTCATATATTCTCAAGGCTCTGTATATATCATTATATTTGACACGGATAATTAGTTGAAATATATGTATGGCGGGTAATATTTGTATAATCACCGTTTGATACAGAAGTTGGATACAGCTAGAAATGATGAGATGATCATGAGTGTTAGTACCATAAATCCTGCCATGTTACCTGGAGATTTTTATTTGACCACCGTTTTTATTACTTGTAGTCCAAATTAATTAGAATTATTTTTATCCCATTTTGTCTCTATTCACAACATCAACTCTCTTTCCTGGTAAACATTCATGAACATCACTACATCAGTAGATAATACTAGATCGATTCATTGTCTGGATCATGAATCATGATAGATATAGATACCTAACAAATATTCTCTTTTAATTTTCTACAACATTCAAGCAAAATTGTACCATTTTTGCCTCAACATGAATAAGAGCTAGAGATCAAGTACTGCAAATAATTATATATACCAATAGAACAGCATTCAAATTTGGAACAAATTCATTCTCATTTAGTAGTTATTGCTTGCTTCTCTCATCTAGAAATGACACATGAAAATTCTGGTCATATATAATCAGCTTTAATCTCAACAAATAAATCGATTCTTTGTTCTTTGTACAAAAGTAAATATACCCCCCCACCAAAAATGCATTTTTATAATCAAAAAAGTACTAAAGAATGTTTGTTGTCCCTAAAAATACTCAAATTCTACGTAGGAATCTTTAGGACTACCACTGTTTTTATCTGCTACAGTTTCTGTTGTTGCCATCCTCTTGTTGTCTACTGCAGCAGGTGCAGAGGCTGTCTCTTTCGAAGCAAAAAGTGAAAAGTCTACAGGTTCAGGTATATGTGGAGGCATTGCACATCTCACTAGAGCCCAATTCACTCCCTCAAAAAATGGATGTTGTTTGATTTCAGTAGCACCTCTTGTATAAGCAATTCTTTTTTGTGGTTCTTTCACCAGAAGTCCTCTTATAAGATCACGAGCCACGAAACTCACTTGTGGAGTGTCTGGAAATCTCAATGGTTGTCCTACAACATTAAAAAGTGTTGCACGATTTCCTTGTCCTTTGAATGGTGTTGTGCCATGCAACAATTCATATAAGAAGATACCAAATGTCCACCAGTCCACTGCACTACCATGACCCTCTCCGCGAATGATCTCAGGAGCTAAGTATTCATGTGTACCCACAAATGACATTGATCGAACATTCGTAGGCTCTGCCATCAATTCTGGCAGTGCACTAGCAGCAGAAGGCCCGAAATCTGATTTAGATTTTCGATTCTTCTTAGAAGGCAAAATGCGTGGGAAAAATGTTGATGGTTGCATACAACCATGGACTGCAAGCTCATCGTTTAAAATCCCACCACCACCACCACTACCATTGTTTACATGATGAACAGATGAAGACTTCACTAGTGTGGGACTGACAGAACAACGAAGCGATAAGTCAAAATCCGAAAGCATGATATGACCCTCATCTCTTACCAGCACATTCTCTGGCTTCAAATCTCTATATACAATGCCTAGCATGTGCAGATACTCAAGTGCTAACAACACCTCTGATGCATAAAACCTGTTCAACACAACCAAATCCACTTCTTCTAATTAAGTACTGCAATATCCAAAATGTGCACATACAAGTAATGTAGTTGCAAGATATATATGTAAGAGAAAAAGAAAGTAACCTTGCAGCCTCCTCTGTAAAGTACTTGTGCTGTTGCTTCTGTCGAAGAGAATGGAGATTGCCTCCACTGCAGAATTCCATGATCAAGCAATAGAACTTATCAGTCTCAAAGTAAGAATATAGAGTTGGCAAAAATGGGTGGTCAAGAAGTCCAAGAATTTCCCTTTCAGTCTGTGCTCTCAACAACTTATTTCTACTTGCAAGAGAAGCTTTGTCCATCACTTTCATAGCAAAGTGTGCAGTGGTTCTTCTGAGTTCCACAAGATACACACTACCAATGTCTCCATAACCAAGGCGCTTCAGAAGCCGAAAATTGCTCAGACCAATTGAACATTTAGAGTTCATCACATTAATGGCCTCCCATCGTACATCACCACCAGTGTGAGGCCTAAGAGGTGCAGTGGAGCTCTCTAAGCTGTCGCTACGACTGCTATTTCCACTTGCTTGTCCATGATTGGTCATTGAATTGGTGGTAGCACCTGTTGTGATTTCAGAATTTGGTGGCTTTTTGCGTTGATTAGAGATTGGCTTGTTAAGAGGATCCATCTTTTTGGGATCAAAGTGAGGGTTACATATTACATTTTCATTAATCTTGGAAATACTATGTTTAAATTCTGACTTTCTTGGTGAACCATGAGCTGAATTAGCAGTCATAAGTTTAGCTTTGCGATCCGCGTCCTTCTTCAGGTGAGGCAGTGTTGTTTCCCTTGAATCCACCATTTCACATGGTGCTTCTTCTGATGTTTTGTAGCTCAGCTGCATCATCAAAGCTTCTAATTAACATTTTTCCAACTAGGAATATGTATGTAATTAAGGAAACAGATAATGAAGAAAGAAGAGTTACGTACCTCGGAGGAGTCGAGCATAATGTTGATCGGGTTTGATGACATCAAAGGGAGGAACAGTACAAGAAAACCCCTCAATAACAACGAATATTCCTAATCAAAGTTGAAATGGAACATGCATTAGCTAGCAATAGCATGCAATCTAGATCAGTCACATTTTCTACAAAATGTTGACATGATGCAACTCCTATCAACTCGATCAAGAGGTGGTAATTGCAATGTGTGTGTGCATGCCATGATTGGTATGTATTGAAATGGAGGGCACGTCGTGTATTGAAATGAAATGATACACAAAGATCATAACAGCAACAAAGTTGGTAGATATTATTCCATCAATGAATTAAATATATTCAAAGATTGACTCCAGTTTCATCTATATATATATATATTTATTCAATAATCAATGGAAAACATCCACACAACTTAAGAAACATTGACAGTAATAATTCTTCTAAACCAAACAATAAAAACATCATCCATATATGATATCATAAAAAGAAAAAGAAAGAGAAACAAATACTGAGGAATGCAGAACAAACCAGGAAGTGGGGAATGCAAAAACAAATGGGAAGTACATACAAATGGTGGGTTTGATTGAGATAAAGAGATTCATGAGTTTGGTGTAATGCTTGTTGATGGGGAGAGAGATTTGTGGAACAAATAAGAAAAATGAAAAAGAGACAAAGGGATTGTTTGTATTGTAATTGGTTTACAACAAACAACGTGGAGCCGTGGAGAAACGGTCTCAGCTATCAAGACGGGAGGGAGGTCAAGTCATGAGTGGATCACCGCTTTATCCTCCTCAATATCGTCAATATATATGATTTTTTTTTTCGTCTTTAAAACTTGGCCTGCAATGCAACTTCACCATATCCATCCATTTTTTGTAAACCTTTTATTTAACTTTATATATAAAGCATCCATTTCTCTGTCTATGCATTTATCAACTTTTAACATTCTAAAGTCTAAACAGATCAATCTTTTAACTTGACAATTACCAATTAACTTACAGTAGTTAATAAAATCATTTAATTTTATAATAATTTAGATTTATGGACCATTTTCTAATCTATAAATTATTCAGTGGATTTCAAATGACTTAATATTATAACATATGAGATAAGTTTCTGACTTTCAAAGTTATATTTCATCTATAGAAATTAATTTTCTTTGGAAGAATTAATCTCAAAAATATATAATTTTTTTTTTTTACTTAAAAAGAATAAAAATGTCACCGTGAAATGTGTGGATTGTGGAGAGTGCTTGTAAGTTGTAAGTGAAACACAAAACATGACAGATGACTAGATGAGAGTATGAGACACCCCCTTGGCCTGTTCCCTGTTTTGGAATATAATAAAATATCTTGTAGATAGAAGCAAAGACGGGAAAATCAGAGTAAAAAGAAAGAAAGAAAGAAAAGAGGGTTGTTTGAAAATGGAGATGGGTAGTGGTGATTTGCACCCAGCAATCGCACCACTGTCCTACTTGTTGGGGACATGGAGAGGTCAAGGAGAGGGTGGCTATCCAACCATCAACTCCTTCAATTATGGGGAGGAGCTCCTTTTCTCTCATTCTGGCAAGGCAAGCTTCTTTCTTTCTATTTCTATTTCT
Source organism: Acer yangbiense (assembly GCA_008009225.1). Classification (NCBI taxonomy): domain Eukaryota; kingdom Viridiplantae; phylum Streptophyta; class Magnoliopsida; order Sapindales; family Sapindaceae; genus Acer; species Acer yangbiense. The sequence goes on from CM017762.1 coordinate 69,181,304, forward strand.
ATTTCTCTATAAATTTGATTGCTTTTTTTCTTCCAATTATTATGTAATATATATGTGGGTGGGTTCACTTCAGCCAGTGATAGCATATACTCAGAAGACATGGAAGCTGGGTTCTGGAGAACCCATGCACGCTGAGACTGGCTTTTTCAGGCCTAAACCTGATGGTACCATTGAACTTGTCATTGCTCAAAGCACTGGCCTTCTTGAACTACAGGTATTATTTACATATATATACACAATTCAATTTCAATTGCTTCCTTCAACCCTCTTAATAATTCCACTTCCACTAGCTAAAATTATGCCATTTGCATCCTATTTTAGACAATAGTTTTGTAACTCTGCCTTTTTTACAAAATTATTCATTATCAATGGAGTATTATCTGCTGATTTCCAGAAAGGGACTTATAATGCACAAGACAAAGTAATTAAGCTTCACAGTGAACTTGTGGGGAATGCTTCTAAGGTAATTTTTATCTTAACTTCCTCCTTCAAAATGTATTTATCTCTCGCCTAATTATTAATGACTTCTCTATAGGATATTGCATTTTTGGCATGATTGTGCTACAAACTTTGCGGCGCTTTTAGGAAAAAGCTTTTATGCTGTCTATATTGATAGAGATTCCTTTAAATCAAAAAGTTGCAAATAGGGCTCTTCTATTTTGGGTCTGTGGAGAATACTTAGATATGTATATCTTTTAAAATAGTTAGTTGGTGGTCACTGGTTCAAATTTCAATATTTCTACTTCTATTGTCTTGTCCAAAAGTCTTGATCCCAATTTATCCAATGTGATCCACCAGTGTGTGGGCTGTGAAGAGGTTGCTTCATGAGCTTTTCTTTGAAGAGCTTTCTACTTGTTTGGATGAATCCTTGTTTTTCTACTAATGGTTTGGAGATCGTTGTAACTTGTAAATGGCCCTTTCCAGTTTCCACAGAGCCTCAGTTTCTACATTATAACATTGATTTTGAATTGAGAGGCAATGACGGATAAATATAGGATATTATGACCAAATATATAGCAAAGCTATTTGGGAGTTGCTGGAATTATTGAAGCCAGGAGAGCTTTCTTTCATTCTCTTTCACATTTATCATTTAAGTGAAATTCTATTTCTCCATTGTAAAATTTCAGTCACTTGTTAAATTTCATGCGGTTACCTCCCCATCCCCATCCCCATCCCCATCAGTTATTTGTACAGTAGGAATTTGGACTTTATCCCCTCGTATGGTACTCATGTCATCCTGTTCCCACTTGATACTTTCTCCACCAAATTGTGTATGTTGCTAGAATAGACAGATAAACAGATATGATAAAAGTGGCTAAAAGAATCTGGATCATTTTTTCATCGTACCATACAAACAGATATCTGGTAGTACCTCCAGTTGCTTGTTTGAAACATATCAAAAGATGGATGGTGGAAGCAGATAAAAGTGAGCTTCTTGGATCCGAAGGTTAATACCAAAAGTGAAGATGAAAACCAAAACACAAAAAAATAATTTGAGGGCTACTAGAACATGTCTGCTCTGTATTATGATAAATACATCTATTACATATTTGTTTCGTTTTGTGCAGTGGAGATTGGTTATGACTGTTATTAATTTTGTGATGCAGGTGAGGGAGATAAGTCGAGTTTTTGAGTTGGTGAATGAAGAATTAAGTTATGTGGTTGAAATGGGCACCAATCTTACGAGTCTTCAACCACATCTAAGAGCTACGCTCCGGAAACTTTGATCGACTCATGTCTTCCTCAATACATATATAGTTGTGCATCTTGTATGACTCTTGTGTATTTGTGATGTATCCTTGGAACACAAAAAGAGTGCATTTCATCAAGTTAGACAATTATTTGTGTAAAAGCGATTGATAAGCGATTGACAAAACTCTCTTGTTGGATTATGATGGCTTTGTGTTCATATACGATTGCTGTAGATGATTGAACATGTATATAATTCCACACTTGGCTGCAAGCAAAGCATAGTGTAAAGTAGAAACAAAGTTTTGTATAATCTTCAACTTGGTACAAATTTTAGTTAAATATCATAAAAAAACCAGAAAGGAGGTTAACAATGGGACCTATAAAAGAAAAGAAAAGAACAAGTGAGAAGATTCAAGATGATGAAGTGAACAAGTGGGAAATCGGAAATGCTGACGCCAAGTATCAATCTTTGCAAATTCCAATGTTGTCCCGAGTGAGTTTGGGCTACTGTACGTACGCACAATACTAGGTAGTAACCAACTGGTGTTTTTGTTTTGTCGTGTAGTGTCTTGTTTTAACGCCTCGTGTCAGTCCGTCTTTTTGGGATCCTTTGAAATACAAATATTAATGTGTATTAATCTGAAACTAATATTGAAAAGAAGATATCAGCAGAGTGAGAATCATCGAAGCAGAGAAATGGAATTCGAGAAGATCAAGGTTGCTAACCCCATCGTCGAGATGGACGGTCAGTCATTTTCCCCTTTCATTTTATGCAGGAGCACGAGAATCGGAATTGATCCATCCATTTTATTGATTTCTTTTAATATATAAACGCAGGAGATGAAATGACTCGAGTTATCTGGAAATTCATCAAAGATAAGGTATTTTTTTAATTTTATTTTTTAAATAAAAGAAATTTCTTTGATTGAATTTGCGTCATCTAATTTTCTAATGATGTTGTGTCAGCTTATTTTTCCGTTTGTGGAGTTAGATATCAAGTATTTTGACCTTGGCCTTCCCAATCGTGATGCTACTGATGATCAAGTTACCATCGAAAGCGCACAAGCTACTCTCAAGTATGTCCATATTCATTTGATCAAGTTAAATACTCACTCTTGTTGCTCTCTCACTGTCAAACTTTTGTCTTTGTGATTGTAGGTATAATGTAGCTATTAAGTGTGCAACTATAACTCCAGGTATACATGTTTTAACTATTTGGCATATTGGTTACTTGTGAACATTAACAAAGTTGCATATATTTTGGTTTGGTTTCCAAATTCCAATAGATGAAGCTCGGGTTAAGGAGTTTAACTTGAAAAAAATGTGGAAGAGTCCAAATGGTACCATTCGAAACATCTTAAATGGTCAGTAACCCTTCAACCCACCCTATGCTATTTTTTTTTTGCTTTCTACTCTTTCCTTATTTGAATTAAACCCATTAGGTCCCAACGAATTTTTCAGGTACTGTGTTTAGAGAACCAATTATTTGTAAAAATGTCCCCAGACTTGTTCCAGGTTTGTCATGATTTCTTAATAGTCCCTTTCTTTGTTATAATTTTAAGGAGACAAGAAAATCTCAAGTATCATCTTTTTCAGGATGGACCAAGCCAATCTGCATTGGAAGGCATGCTTTTGGTGATCAGTACCGAGCAACTGATACAGTTATAAAAGGACCTGGGAAACTTAAATTAGTTTTTGGTAAACCTACTATTTTTGATCAAACCTTCCTTTTCAAAACATAAATGATACTATTGACAGAGATTGCACAGTTGCTGCGCAGGAACAACCCACACCTTGCTTTCTTTCCCTTTCTGGTAGTTTTTCAATTTTTTTTTCCAACGGTTGCATCTTGTTTAGGCAATTGCTATGTTTGCAGTACCAGATGGCCATGATCAGAAGACAGAGTTAGAGGTTTTTAACTTCACTGGTGCTGGAGGTGTGGCCTTGTCCATGTTTAACACCGACGAGGTAGATATAAAGCAAATGTGTTTTTTTTTCTTTTTCTTCGTTCTTACTTCTTACACAGTAGCCAATTGACTAAGCTGCTAGAGACCTTTAATTATTGTCCTTCTGCTTGAATTGGCAAACAGTCTATTCGTGCTTTTGCTGAGGCTTCAATGAGCACTGCTTACCAGAAAAAATGGCCCCTCTATCTTAGCACAAAAAATACCATTCTTAAATTATACGATGGAAGGTATGCATTTACGTAGTCAGGATTTTTTATATCATTATATCATCTTTTCCTATGTTCAAAACCATTTTAAATGTTTCCTATTATTGTAGTTTGGTTGGAGAGAAAACTTGCGTTGTTTGTGGAAATCTGTCAGGCTGCATCATTTTCAGTTGTTATACATCCTTTTTCATTTTTATCTTATTTCGAAATCGTATTGCTTAACTCAATATTATGTGTTGAGACTTTCTTACTTTTCACTTTTGTGAAGATTCAAGGACATATTTCAGGAAGTCTATGAATCTCAATGGAAATCCAAGTTTGAGGCTGCAGGAATATGGTGAGAGACATTGCCCAGCATGGTGGCTAGTTTAAGTGGTTTACATTATTCTTCGATAACTTGATTGTTGGATTGTAGGTATGAACACCGCCTTATCGATGATATGGTTGCTTATGCTCTGAAAAGCGAAGGAGGTTATGTATGGGCATGCAAAAATTATGATGGGGATGTGCAGAGTGACTTCTTAGCCCAAGGTTTGTCAGTATGTGACGATGACAGCTATGAAACATATTTTTATATGATTCTTGCTATCTCTCTCCTGAGGAGTGAATGAAAAGTTGGTTTTTTTTTTTTTTTTGGAGGATTGCTGCCTTGGTTTTGAAACTTTATTTGACCTTTCAAGAAATTTGTTTCCATTGGTACAGGATTTGGATCTCTGGGGCTGATGACATCAGTACTGGTAAAATATTCTATGTTCATTACTGTTACCAGATGTTGTATCCCTTGATTTTTTTCCTTCATTATCTTCATGTTGGATATTTAGAAGTTGAATTGGCTTCCAGGTGTGCCCAGATGGAAAGACCATCGAAGCCGAAGCTGCTCATGGTACAGTTACCCGCCATTACCGTGTTCATCAGAAAGGAGGTGAAACCAGCACAAACAGCATAGCATCCATTTTTGCTTGGTCGCGAGGTCTTGCACATAGGTAAAGATCTGATTTTGCCTTACCCTAATCATTAGCATTTATAGGTTAAATATTAAAAACAAAAGCGTAGTATCTTATAGAATGGTTTTCAATGCGAAGTTTTTGAAACATTAGATAAAACTTGAGCATAATTGTTTCCTTGTAAAAAATAAAAATAAAAATTGAGCATAATTATATGTTGTCAGGGCAAAGTTGGATGGAAATGCCCAACTGCTGGATTTTGTTGAGAAACTGGAAGCAGCTTGTGTTGGAACTGTTGAATCAAGGAAGATGACTAAGGATCTTGCACTTCTTATTCATGGGCCTAAGTGAGTACTTCAAAAAGATATTTACTTCGAAAGTTTTGTGGTTGCTCAAGTTTATTTATAGAAAAAATTTCATATTTTCTGTAGGGTTCCTAGGGCACAATATCTGAACACCGAAGAGTTCATTGATGCTGTTGCTGCTGAACTGAGAGCAAGACTGTTCATCAAAGCTAAGTTGTAAAATCCTGACTACACGACAGTTTGGTCAACTCACGTATGGTATTAACTTGTAAATACATTTACACTAATGCTTTCTTTTCTCTATTTTCTTGTTTTTCACTTGTCAACTCCTTTTGATGATAAATAATGGAGTGGTGGGAAAAGAGTTTGATTTTTTTTGGGTAAATGAATGGGAAATTATTAGATTCATTGTCTGGTATTAATGCCAATTTGGCGTTCTGTTGGCTGCGACAAACTGATGCCAAAAGTAAAATCTTAGTTATGGATATTCTTTTAATGAGGAAACTTGTAAATATGAAATACTTAGTTTGAGGTTCTGTTCTGTGCATTAAGGCTATGTATAAGTGTATAACTTATACAACAGCTGCCATTTTCAAGGCAATATAAGTTCGAAATGTTGTGTAAATTAGAAATGATGTGGTTGTTGCTGAGGTGACGCGCCATTCTTTAAGGTGGATGATACAGCCATTACAAGTTAGCTAAAGCATTATGCAAGGGTGATATAGGATGAGTTTGCAAATTAAAAATTCTAGAATTCAGATGTGGAAACAAAGGAATTTGGGGTTAGAGCGGCAGAATTTTGTTCATTAGCATATTATTATGGTTAACATCCTCATCAATCTGAAAGTCTTGATTGAGAATTGATCTAAGAATTCTAAATTGACTGTTTAGGTATTTCTCGATTATCAGTTTTTGCCACATCCTCCCCTCTAGGGCTAATTTACTTAAATGCATTCATGTAGTGTTAATCATAATTTTCATTATCAGTTATTTGGTCTTCAACTACTGTTATGCTACCTAGCGTTACAATGTTTTGTAGTTGGCGAACAAAATTCAACTAGATAGAATTTCCATTTGTCTTTATTTCATATATTTTAAGCATAATGACTTCGTGACAAAAATAGGAGTGCAGTGCCAAGTTTTCAATTGTTGGGACATGTCCTATCACCAGAAACTATTGGAGATGCTTGATTTTTGAACATCTGGATAAAATTGTGGCTTCCTTGTCTTGCTTGCTTGTCCATATGTTAGAGGAAGTCATAAAAGGAAGGGTTACTTTTTCTTTCTCTTAATAATGGGAGCCTAGATTTTCCAAAGATTACTGTTGAGAATTGTCTGGCTAATGATGTGCATTGTGAAGTGAGCATTGTATCCGGTGGGTCTAGCCAGTAATCTATGGCCTCTTGGGTATTGTCAGTTGCATTCTCGTTTGTCCCGACCTGGGATGCAAATTTTCCTTTGAAAGAAAAGCTAACGTGCTAATTATTTACCAGAAAAGATAATCTTTTATTTTTATTTTTATTTTTATGTTTTTATAGTCCTATGAAGATTGTTAGATATATAATCCTTTTTGGCATTTGAAACTTGAAGCTAATTGCAGATATCATTATAGTTTAATTATTGTTGCAGGTGTGGCTAGAAGAACAAGCTTGTTGGCCTCAAGACTCTTGGTATTGACAATAAAGGAGTAAATATGTTACTATCTTATTCATTTAGCAAATAGGATGAATAATCATCTGGTGCATATTACCAACTTAATAACACCTGTTAGTGCAGTATCAACATTTATGAGACTGTGAGACTGGTCACAATTAATCGTATATTCTTTGTGTATTAATGAGGAATTTATGTTTATTTAGTCTGTTTTATTGAATGGATTATAATTTATAAAGCTGTTATGTACCAAGGCCACCAACAAAAGGTAAAACAAGTTGGCTGAAAAGATCTATCCTTACCTCTCGAATCTCGACTGCTTGTGGAGTGGTCCAACCAAAGCAACAAAATCCCAATAATAGCTTCAGATTTTCATTAAATTTATCAAAATAATTAAATGATTAATTAATCAACAGATGGAACATTTATTAAACGATGAAGTCAAATCAATAAGACTGGGCCTTGTAGTTTTGGGAAGACGAAGAGAAAGCTTCGTGGGACTGTGGTAGGACCCACACCAGCCTTCAAATAAAAAGAGAGAAAAGCCAAAGGAAGACAACAAAAGACGATTACAGTTTACAGAGAGGAAACATAGCCACACGGATAACATGGTATTGCAGTGTAGTACGTATACATCTCCTAATTCTTGTGCTCTGTCGTCCCACAAGACCTCCTTGGCCTTTTCAAATCCCAAAAACAATCACAAACTCAATCGTTTCAAACACTTGAGAAGAGCCCCTTGTTGTCTTATCAAATTTGGAGCTGAGGATATTGCTGAAATCGTCCATAACAAGGTTGGTCTCTCTGTCTCTCCACTGCTTTAGTAATTGCCATTGCATTTCCTCATCTGGGTTGTAAATGAAGGTGTTAATAGCAGCTGGGGTGTCGGCAGCAATTGGGCAGCTCTCGAAGCCATTCACAGGCTCTCTCCTATATGGCAGACAGTTTGATTTAAAGGCTACCATTCAAGCCGGAGGCTTCCCTTCTACTCATTCCTCTGTATGTACTTCAAGCCATTCAAGCCTTTTCTTTTTTTCTTTTTTCATTTTTTGCTATTTGACCTTTTTGTTTTGTTATTGCTTCATGAATAATAGTCTGTTGTGGCTGCTGCAACTTGTCTTGCCCTTGAAAGGTACTTTGCCAAATTAATGATGATTTCCCTTAGTAAAGAATCTACCTTTTGTTTGATTTCTATGTATTGTTTGATTGCAGGGGTTTCTCTGATTCAATTTTTGGCTTAACTGTGGTCTATGCTAGCCTTGTCATGTATGACGCCCAGGTATACTGTGTTTATTTATTAATGTCTTTTCAAAACTTTCTCAGTGATCCACTGATGCCTTATTATTATGGAATTTTTAATCATGCAAATACATACCTAGGAGATTTTTCTCTAAGATGTTCCTGCGAGAAAGAAGCATCTTTTCTCATTTTATTGCAAATGAGTCTGCATTCTGCAACCATTTTTCAATCTGACCTTGAATAGCAATCTGATGTCAATACATGGTAGCATAGACTAGTTTAGCAGTTGATGCTTCAAGGCTACCAAAGGGGGCTACTTTTGCTCATTGTTACCTCTTTTCCAATCCTTCATGCTTCTCTTAGTTCATCTCCAGCTTTTCCATGACTATTAAATTCCATTTAGGTCAGTTAGATTTTTGTAGATTTCCTTGTTTACATGAGAAACAACGCAATTGTTAATATCATTAGCTTGAGAAACATAATGTAAAAGACTGTATATTACTAATGCCCACATATCAAAATTCAGCTGAAAAAACTCTAGTTGGTAAATGATACTTTGATTGAACTGACTATTGATCCAAGCTCAAGCGAGTCATTAAAAATTTTCCATTCATCAGTCTTACTCCTGATTCATTTGCAATAGACACAATTTTCTAAATGGGATTAGTTGTTAATGAAAAAGCCCCCAAGTGGATAGATCAAATTACAACAGCAGCTGAATTAATTGAAAGTATGTATCTGTTGAGCATTAGTAGGAATTTGTTTTTCCATGTAAAAGTAACTGCATTGATGGATTTTGATTAGTCAATTGATAGGATAATATGGTTTGACAGCAAACTTCAAATACTTTTTGCAGGGGGTGAGAAGAGAAGTAGGAATTCATGCAAGAACACTAAACAGAGTGCTGGTACCAAAGACCAAGGATGGAGATTTGATTGATGGTGAACAAGGAGCACCATCCACATTGAATATGGCCAAGGATGTCAGTCCATTACCATCAAATTCAACAAATACTGATACTCCCCCTCTTTTATTAAAATCTTATGAGAAAACTGGGTTGGCAGATGATGATATTAAAGAAACAAGTATTGTTTTGAAAGAATCAATTGGGCACACAGAGGTTGAAGTAGTAGCTGGTGCTTTAGTAGGATTCTTTGTTAGCTTAGCTGTGTATGCTATATTTTGATTTTTTGAGCTTGTCAATCAATGAATGTATTGACCAACTTTACAGAAAGTGATGATGCATTGCTCCTTGTTACTGTATTTGTTTTAGTTACTGATTCCGGATGGTTCTGAGAAAAACATGGGAGCTAGCTGGACGTGACATGTGTTATGGTGCATGAACAACACGTGTAGTTGCTGATTGAAACGTGGCATATTTGGTCAAATCTCTTCATATCTTCTTTTGTATAAAAACTAAAAAGTAGGATCAATCTGTTTATATGTTGGGACAAGTATTCTTGAGATAAACTGAACATGTCAGGAGCACAAGGAGCACAGCCACCAGGTGCAAGGACGGCAACAACGTACGAGTCAGTGCAAGACTCGAACAGGCCCAAGACAGACCTCCGTTCAAAGGAAGACGAGCTTGGGATCAAGATTGATAAACTCCAGGACAAGGTCCAAGATGCTGCTGGTCAAGGAGGCCCCGTCTTTGGTGCTGCTAGAAAAGATGATGATAACAAGCAGGATATAGGTGCCACTGGCACTGCCTAGCCTCCCTGTAATGTTTCTATGTAAAATCAAATAATGGCATGATCCTCTTTTATTTTGCTTTGGGTTTGATTTCATGTTAATTTTGCAAACTCCCCCAATACAATCAGGATCTCTCTCTCTCTAAAGACAATTCATTTTGCAAAAACAAGAAGAAATTGATCCATGTAAACAGTATAGCAGAAGATGAAACCTTACTCAAGCAAGATAGAGAGCATCTCTAATCCAAATTTATATTCACCTTTTTTAATACATAAAACGACCAAAATAAAGATATAAAATTGAACTCGATTCAAAACATTTAAACGTGCCAATCAGCTTGCACTTGTCGGCATTCCAAATCCAAGTCCATTGTATACTGGAACTAGAAAGGTATGTCTTTGTAACAAAGTCGTTAACAGATTGATTCTCTTCTTCAAAAACACCCAAAAATCCTGAGGAACATGCTACACTCTCAGGCCCATACAGCTAAAACATTTATGTATTATAAGCTGTCATTCAAAGACTCAAAATCCATTGAGAGCTAAAAAGCATCTACCCTTACTCAACCGCTGTACAGACATGACCGAAGCCTATTAAAAAACAAAACCCCCCCAGAAGAGAACAAAGCCAAGCCACAATTACTGTCATTACTAGTAGTGCACACCATTCCCGTTTCCATTACTATACAACACATTCAGTGATCCATTGGATGACTTCATTGCGTTTCCGTTTTGGTGGACTTTCACCGATGCTTTACCATTACTCCACCCGTTAGTCGATAAGCTGCTCGCATGCCCACCCTTTAGGACTGTTTCTAAATGCCCGCAAGCTGCTGCTATAAGTCCTGTTACATAAAACACAGCTTATGATGAGCACTCACCAACTTAGCATGCATTAAATAATTTCATAGCAGTATGTATACCTAGGAAAAGTGCAGAAGGTTTCCCTGGCCAGGACTTGAATTCAGGATGGAACTGAACACCAACAAAGTATGGATGACTAGGCAGTTCAACAATCTGCAGGTATAATACAGCAGCAATAAATTGCCAGTGACAAAATATTCTTATAACCCCCCTGCTTTCATAAAAACTTACCTCCATGCGCCGTCCACTTTCATCTCTGCCAACAAATGATAGACCAGCATTTTCAAGTTGTGATACCATATCAGGATTAACCTACATAACATAAGTACCATTATTATTTAGTTAAGAAACCTCACGATTTAGAGAATAATATGGATAATGTGGCTCCACGTGCTCTCTTAGGGACAATTACCTCATATCTATGTCGATGCCTCTCATCAACATAGCTTGCATTGCCATACCTATATACAATTCCAAATCAATTCATACAAGTGTATATTAAACAAATATATTATCTTGAGGAAATCTGACGTGTAAGTACATATGTTCAAGTCATAAGTCCTCACAATTTTGCAGATTTGCAGTCAGCAACCTCAAAATATGTCCTCCTTGATCCAAGGCGCATAGTTCCTCCCATATGAGTTTTTGAACCCTGTCCAAGAGAAAGAGAGACTTTAGCAGATAAAACATAAAAACAATGAAAGATCAATACAAAGTTTTGTAAGACTCTGGACAGAATTACGTACCTCTGGCATAAATATGACACAAGGATTTGAAGTTTTAGGATCAAACTCTGTGCTGTTTGCATCACACAAACCAAGAATAGAACGGGCAAACTCAATCACAGCAATTTGCATCCCCAAGCAAATGCCAAGGAATGGTACTTTATTCTCACGAGCATACTTTGCAGCAAAAATTTTCCCCTGCACCCCTCTGTCACCGAACCCTCCAGGAACAAGAATGCCATCAGCACCCTGCGTTGAAAGTAGCCAGATGGCCCAATGGACAAAGTAATTGGACAAACTCAAAATATAATCAATAAAACATCAACTCAAATGACGAATTCAAGCCAATCATTCCATAAAGAATAATTACCTTCAAAAGTTCCCATGCCGCTTTATAAACATCGGGCGCCTACAAGGTAAAAACAAATCAATACATATATTTATTGGCAGCATGAAATTTTTAAACCACTGAAAACAGTATCTACTTACCTCTTTTGCAGTAGAATCTTCCAGGTCACCAGCTGCAACCCATTCTACAATAAGCTTCCGATGACAAGCAACAGAAGCGTGCAAAAGAGCCTATAACAACAACCTAAAACATCATAATCTAATTTATAACATAATAACTTCTAGAATAGACTTGATTCAACATCCCAATTCATTTATAAAGTATATATACATAAACTTGTTAATTGTTGAATACATTGATATGAAAGGCTACTTGGAAGGGAGAGAGAGAGAGAGAGAGAGAGTTGTACATTTTAAGATGAATAAATTAAATTTTAAATTTTGGGGTAAATTTGAAGAGTCCAAGGAATGAGAAACTTACTTTTACAATTAATAAATCAACATTTAAATTTTGGGTTAGAAATTTATGATCTCAAAATGTATATTTTACTAAGACAGTAAGACCAGGCAAAGTGAATGAAACTTTGGAGTAAAAAGTCATAAGGCTTGCAACACAAAATGAGAAAGAACCAAGGAAAATGTCAAGAATGAGGATCATATACTGATCTTGACTCTCTTGAAATACCATAAAGGGAAACAGAAGAAAATGGCATCATTAATTGGAAGCTCATAAACTAGTGGACAAGTAAAATCATGAGTAGCATATTAGCATATAGCATTTTGTTAAAGGAATGTTTAAATAAATAAAAAAACAGTTTGTACTGTTTGTTAAAGGAAGCATGACAAAAACAGCATACAGATATTTGCATATTTTTGAGCAACAAAGCATTCACCTTCAAAACCGAGAGGTAAGCATCTGAAAGACCAGTGTATTTTCCAACCATGGCAATTTTAACCTGTTATGTACAATTAAGATTTAAGAGCATGGTACTTGGAATTATACAGACGAAAAAAAAAAAAAGAGAAATATTGTGTGAAAAGCTTGAGACCCACAGTATCATGCAACACATCACAAATCTTAGTCCTCGCTTTCCACTCCCCCAAATCAGGTTTCCTGCCAACACTGCAGATCATAGAAATGTCAATACAATAGTAGAGGAGTAATGGCAGATGCTGCAGCATCAACATTGGTATACAGTCAATAGCTAAAAGAGCCTACAAGAATACAGAAGGAGGGAGAGATCATGTAATAAATAAAGAGTGAAAGGAACTATGCAGCGTATGAAAAGTGAGTTTGCAAGACAAACCATTTAAGGTTTAATACTTTCAAGATAGCTTCATGAGCCTTTTGATCCTATTACCGGTCAAGGAAACAGGAAAACAAAAAACAACAAATTTAGAATTTCTAGGTTACTACAGCTTCAGCCAAAATAGTTTCAGAAGAACTAGAAAAGAACTTACTTTCAGTAGTAGAGGAATGTGCCAAATGTTCGGAACATCATATAGAGTAACAATGTTTTCAGCCTGTAAATAAATCATCATGCTTAGAAACAGAAACTAATACTTCGAAAAGACATAGGGAAAAAGAATACAGGATTAACGTTGCATACCGGTACATGGCAAAATTGAGAAAGTTTTGTCTTGACATTCTCCTCAAGAGCCTATTAAAACCAAATAAAAAATTCCGAAAGATTAGACCCCCCCTGAAATATGCAGTTTACAAAAAGCAGAGGCATCAGGAAGGAAGATGAAGCAACCTTTGTACTGCGGCAGGCTAGAATATTCGGTGTTAACCCAAGTCCTCTAAGTCCCCGGACACTATGCTGGGTAGGCTTCGTCTTCTGTAATTGGAAAATTAAACCAAAGAATAAGTGGAAATGAACGATTGAGGAAAAGGTTAATAAGATGCTTAAGGCTATGCTCAACCAGCTTCACATATTAGACATTTTATAAATCTAGATTATCAAATTAATACCAAACAACATTACAAGAAATATAAAAATTGTGTAGACATACTTGTTCACCAACAACACTGAGAACAGGGACAAGGCTGACATGAATCAAGCAGAAATTGCCAGGGCCTAAAACAAGCAACAGTTAGATAAGAAAATTACTCAACTTAAGCGACATCTGGAAACAAACTGATTTACATGTTCAAGATGCAGATCATTTTAACCTTACCTACACGATATGAGAATTGGCCAAGTGCCTCTATAAATGGCATTGATTCAATGTCCCCTGCATCGAGAAAGGTTGGTCTTTTAAGAGAAGTGGAAAACAGGGATACAATTCATATTGACACATAAAATTGATGATGTTAATGTACCTATAACTCCACCCAATTCAATGACACAAACATCAGCTGGACCTTCTTTTCCATCAACTGGAATCATAGCAACTCGCTCTATCCACTCTTGGATGGCATCTGTAATGTGTGGAACTACCTATAAAAATAAATAAGGTAACAAGCATAAGAAATCAAAAACCTCACTAGAAAAGCATTATGTCATGCTTAGAACAAAGATATCAGTCGCAGAGAATTGAAATAGACCTGGACAGTTTTTCCAAGATAATCTCCTTTCCTCTCCTTGTCAATAACAGACTGTCAAAATCATGAAAAAAAAATATATATATATTAAAATCGTAGACAGTAATTACACTAGAGATACAAGAATCTGTAACATAGAAACATTCAGCTTTCTGATCAGTAAGATAGCCCTAAGAACTAAAGCAACATATATTATATAATCTACCTGATATATTTTGCCAGTAGTTATATTATTGTCACGGGTTAACTTGATGTCTAGAAATCGCTCGTAGTTACCAAGGTCCAAATCCACCTAAAGAAAAAACAACAAATAAAGTTATTTAGTTATATGATGATTGAATTATAAGCATTGTGTAAAAACAAATAAAATTACCTCGCCGCCATCATCTAAGACAAAGACCTCTCCGTGCTCAAAGGGGGACATTGTGCCTGCATCCGTGTTTAGGTAAGGATCTGCACCACCACCATTAGACAAACATCAACTAATGATAACGAGAAGATATATTTGAATAAAAGGAGGCATGGGAAATTGTAAAAATACCAATCTTGATAGAAGTAACGCGAAGGCCGCATGCTTTAAGGAGAACACCGATGCTACTGGCAGTAACACCTTTGCCGAGACCGCTAACAACACCACCAGTGACTAATACGTACTTCATAGTCAGTCACTGTGTTTGTATCTGTTAAACTGCAAAATATGAGTTAGTAGATATAGTGAAGCAAGGGTCTGATAAAACCAAAGAAAGAAGAGAAATAGATATCATAGAAATCGAAAAAAAACCTTGTTAGCAATGACGGTCCGTACAAGGCTGCTCGCTTGCTTGTTTCTGTTATTGCTACCCCTTTTATCTATCTATCTATCTATCTATCTATTCACAGGTTTCTTGAACAGATTCTCATTTGTTTCTTTGTTTCAATGTGAATCCGTATAAAAAAAAGCAAAAGAAAGGAGGGTGCTGTGGTTCCCCAACACACACACTGGCCAGTCACAGTCTCACAGACACCCAAAGGCCAAAGCTTTTACCTTTGTGTTTTTCTTCCAGGGGGCGGCGGGGCGTCTTTGAGACCTTGATAACTACTGCTCCTTCACTTTTTATTTACCCGTATAAATCCCCCTTTTTCTTTTTTCCTTTTTCCTTTTTCTCTGGAATAAGAATAAGAATAAGAATAAATAAATACCGTTAAAAACCAAAAGATTTTTATTTTTATTATGAATAATAAATTATATAGATGGTATTAGGGTTTTTATGGGATTCTCTATTTACTTGGATAGAGAATCATTTTTCCTTTGATTGTTACCAAATAAGGTTAAGGGATTGTTGGTTGCTATTTTGAAGAACCAAAATGGAGATATATTCATTCACACGAGACAAATTTTGATTTTTAATAAAGTGAAAGTAACACATGGCGCTCATTTATAGATCAAATCAAAGCCCCTATCTATGCCTATCTCATCAAACAAGACACATCACACATCACACATAGCAAATGTGCTTAATTGGCTAATACATCCCATGTCCAATGAGGCCATAAGGAGGAGGCCCTACTACTATTTCTAGCAATAGTCTATCTTTTGGTTTTGCTTTCTCTTTTTTTACATTATCCCTTACTTCGTTTATATCTTAATACACTCTTTGTTTATTATTCTTTTCTAACTTATCTTTTGGTTTGCCTCGTGTTTTCATACTTATACTTGACTTTTAGTGCTTCCAAACCTTATATTATGTCATGATGCCTTATGTCAAGTCATTTGGCTCAAATCATCACCTTATCCAACCCCTTTCACTATTGCTTTCTATGCTAATTTAGGCTGCTTTCATCTACCACCTAAATCATGTTTGCTTCTTTTTCCCTAAATTTGATTAATTCTAAAGCAATGATAAAAATGATTAGAATCACGGCAACTTCAAACCTGATTATAACTAAATAGGTTATTATATCTCCAATATCATCTCAACCAACAGATTAGATCGAGCGATGACTTAATTTTAGAAATAAGTTGTAGAGCATCTCCATGCTCTTTAACTAAAATAGCTAGTTGGGGATGGTTTTATAGCATTCTAAGGGACTCTCTAAATGTAGGGAGCTATTACATGCTCTTTCTTATTATTTTAATATTTTTAAACTAATTTTCTTGATGTCAATTTTGAATTATTAAGGTATTAAAATAAATTTATTTGTATTTTAAAATTAAAAAAAATATTAAAATATTAGTGACTGACTATAATAGAGAGGATAGTTGAAGTGACCCTATAAAAAGATACTAGTTAAAATAGCTAAAATATAGAGAGCCGATTGGAGATGCTCTAATGCATGTGAGTTGAGTTAGGTTTCATTAAACATCAAGTAGATTAACCTCTAGTTCCATATAACACTGTGCACATGGAGACATTATGAGTTCTGACCATTGTTATCAGACCTGCCAACCCACTGGCCGAGTGATCAAATCTTACCAAACATGTCAAGTAGTGTCACATTCTTCAAATCAAATTTAAAACGATGGATCTATGAAGCATAATCTGGAAAATTCATGGCAGACATCTTGCAAAATTAGGTATTGATGGATAAACTGTGTTGTAACTGTAAATATATTAGCAACATCAATGAGCCAAAACAAGTAAAAGACAAAATGGAACGGTTTAGATATACTTATAATTGCAGCTGGAACACACAGTAGCAATATGCATATCTTTTTAAAATCTTTTGAGGCCTTCCTTAGAACAACTATTTTGAAGGCACAGTTCTACCCAAAAACAATGTCATCTTCCTTCTAGATTCCCAATTGAACTGTATTTATCACCTCATGGAAGGCAGGCAACAAACTTCACAATTAGCTTCTATGGCAACTACAACTACATCTTCGATATATTATACAAGGAGTCCCGATTGATGGACTCAATCTGCCAGTTACGTTCACTACTGTTTGGATCAATTGTGGATATGCGTAATACCCTGTTGTGGAAATCATATAAGGTTCTCCGATGGCCAATGCTAATATATGTTATGCCTGCTGCTTCAATTTGCTGGTACAAATGGGTCTGCAAAAGAGAATCAACACCATGAAAACATTATTAGTCAAATAACATTGGCCTTATGCACGAAAACTACAAAGAAGTCACTGCTGAGTGCTGAACAATGTTTTAGATGAAATTTTTCACAGGAATAAGAAACTGATGCAAACAAAGTGTGTTTTGGATCTCATGAGTGCAGTGAAGACAAGCAGCTGTCTCCTGAAATAAAATCAAATTTCCATATAACTTTAGTACCATCATGTTTTCCAAAATATTCAATGCATCATCTACACCCCTGTTTTCTCTATCTGGAATTTATACATACTGCAGAAAAGTTGATCAAAATATGCGGCAGTAGACCTTTATTCTTGCAAGAAAACTTGTAATTTGTTTCATACAATTCCAATTTTGTAGGATACACAAGGGTTCTGTTGTTATTTAACTGTTTTGGGTAAAACTTCACTAATATGCATGACCAATGTCCACAAGGTCTATATGTGAATTAGTATGAAGGTTTGTTACTTGGACAAGAAACATATTTAACATCTATTGGAGAAATCAAGTAAGATCTGTAAGATCTGTCACATCCAGTCTTGGCGCATTAGAATACAAAAGGTACAATTAGTGAAGATAAATTTAGAATCTCAAAATACCTCATTGGCTTCATCTAATGCACTGGTAGACTCATCCAAAAGAACCAGCTTTGGTTTTGAAAGCAACAAACGGGCAAAAGCAAGGCGCTGCTGCTCGCCAAGGGAGAGAACACTGGACCACTCAGATGTTGAATCCAGTCCGAAACGAGACAGTATATAGCCAAGGCGTACATTCTCTAGAGCCTGTGTCATTTCGTCTGTTGAGGGCTTGCTAGACTTTACACTCACATTTTCTGAGTCTTCTCCCCGCATCAAGAATGGCAATGAACCTGTAAAATTAATTTAATTACTCTTCAGTTTCAAAGGAGATTTAGCATTCCTCATTTTCCTTTTCATAAAATGCTTTGTAATATGATATTATTAAGCTCAAATGCATAAAAACTACTTGCAGAATTTGCTAAATGGAAATGACAATTTGTTATATTGGCAAAGAAGATAGCCAACATCAAATTACCCCAGATGCACTAGATCACATGTTACAGTAAATATAATACAATATTAAGATCAGTATGTAGCATGTTGTCTAGCTAAATTTCTTGGCTAACTTGAATCATTGGCCCTTTACAATCCCATATTTCCATCCTTGGACGAGTTCAGAACTCACACATAGCATTCTCTTATTCGTGCTTCTTATCTAGTGGTAGACCTAATGTACCCAAACATCAGAAAATTGGATCCACACCCACGTCAAGAACTCCTATTGTAACAAACATAAAGCTTAATCTAGGAAGCAATCCTTCTATGATGCAGGTAATAAGGTGATTTGTTAATGTCAACGTATTACTTAAATCTTCACAAGCATGGAGTGACAACCGGTAACTATTTTTTCAAATGTCCATCATGACTGGATATCTACTTGGAAAGAACTTTAGCACTGTCTAGTGATTATAAATATTCGAGAATCAGAGGCATCAGGTTACATTAAAAGTTAGAGATATCTGGTTGAGTGATCAACAAGTACGATTTTTTTATTAGAGCTTCCAAAATCACCATCCCAGTTCCAAGTTATGCACATACCAGCTGGTTTAGTACTATCTGGTGGAGGTATCATTTCTTCGGCCCATGTAGGGTAAAGCAACTGTTGACGAAGAGTTCCTAAAACCATATAGGGTCTTTGAGGAAGGAAAAATATGCCTCTAGAATTTCTATTCATGGGCTTTTTAAATTCACCATTCGTATTTTGCAAATTTACTTCAAGAGAAGTGAAATCTGAAGAAGTGGGTCCCTCAAAATTTTCTCCGACCGTCACATAGAATGTAATTTTTCCTCTCCCAGTACTCCATAGACCAGCCATAGCTCTTAACAAAGAAGTTTTGCCACTCCCACTAGGGCCCGTTACCTGTTAAGACGTTTATAAAGTGAGCGACTTCAGACTATCCTATGTAAAGTCAAGGAAACCAAGATATGAAAAGATTCACTGACCAACAAGTGCTCTTTTTCGTCAATCACCAATGATAAGTCCCTAACCAATGTAGCTTTACTTGTTGGTGTCTGCAAAGTCAAATTCTCTACATCCAGTAATTTCCGACTCTCTTCTGCAGGCATGGATCCGTTAGACTCTAATACAGGAGAATTTATGGCTTTGCTGAATGTAAGACAAATTGTTTCTAAAGAGTCAGATAGGCCTTTAGAATTGCTGCTATCCAGAACATCATCAAATTCACCTGCATGTGCGAGAGGTGCCAAAATTGTTATCATCATGTAAACAACTGTTTGAAGTTACAGAAATAAATGCTATCAACGATCTTTTCCCAGTTTCATTATGTCAAGCATAATCAATCATACCATGGAAACAGTGACACCACAAGAAGTTGGACATAATTTTGAAGGAAAAAGGTCATTTATATAAAATTTGGCCGAAGAGATGATACTAGTAAAATAAAATTGACAATCTACCTAGCCGGTACCAAAAAATCACAATTCAATAACAAACTCTGCAACAATATCCTTTATTTTTTTTTTGTTTTTTTTTTTTCTTTCTGAAAATACAGATTTTTAAATGCACAGTTCTACATTCCAACTTATATGTGTGGCGATAGAAATATCCTCACTACATTTGCGAAATTACTCATCACGGTTACAGAATTCTAATTGTTTACAGAGATACAATAAAGCCTCATTAAATAAAAGTTCGGATATAAAAGGGCTAAAGCACAGTACCTAGTCGGTCAATGACTGCTGAAAAAGCACTTATAGCTTGAAACTGGTACACGATGAGGGAGAAGTCTCCAAGTATGTGATTAAACGCAGATACAGACTGATTAATGACACCAAACTCAATTTTTCCTGAGAAATACATAGGAGCTACAACCGCAGCAGGAAGAATCTGAATGAGATATCGGTAGCCATTGGTGAAGAACTCTAGATTTCTAGAAGATATCAACAATTGCTGAAAATGACAAAAGAAAAAAAAAAATCAGACCAGAGGTCATGTGTAATTACCAAGTACCAACACAATTTTCTCCATGCATAACAATAAAGCTATTGAATGCAAAACTCAAGCTTTGAGCAACCTCTGGAAAGAAATATATTTTACAAGAAAATTTTATGAGAGAGCTTAGCAATGTTTTAACAAAATTTTCATACCATAATGAATATATCTAAGTAAATTTATGTGATCAATATTAAAAGGATACGGGTTGACAGAATCAAACAAATGTGAAAGCAAACAATCATTTGATACAAACAGGCTGTTGATAAAATCATGTGAATGAAAGCAGAAGAACTGAAGGAAATGAAAATGAAAACATCCATACAGTTAAATTGTCAAAAGCACTTCTGAATCGCTGCAGCAGAAGTTGCATTTCGTTATCCTCTCCACCATAGAAAGCAATGGATTCAGCATTTTCTCGAACCCGTACAAGTCCATAACGGAAATCTGCCTCCTTTTTCTCTTGCAAGAAGTTCAAAGACACCAATCCCTAAAATTGCAAGTGTAACAGTTTACATTTTATTTTTCATTTCAAATTAGGATCATCTATTATTGCAATAAGATTTTCACACACATTTTGAAGTCGAAGCCAAAGAAATTTACCTTTCCAAGGAAAACACTTATGACAGTTCCACCAATAGAATAGAGTAGAAGAACAACAAAGAGCCGAGGATAGATGCCATACAAGATGTTACTAAATGAGATCAAATCAACAGCAGCATTGAAAAAAGTCAAAGAGAAGGAAAGGGCTGTCCCTGAGAAGGAACTCAGATCATCAACAATCCGCTGATCAGGATTATCAATAATAGACTGGGACTGAATTTTGTAAAATGTTTGATTATTGAGATAGCGCTCCATGTAATGTTTAGTCATCCACGACCTCCATCTTAGAGCAAGGGTTTCTCTTGCATAATCTCTCAGAACAAAAATCTGTGTAAAACAAAAATGCATATTATGATTAAAAGTGGAAGAAAGCATAGACAGAAGCAAATGGAAATTCATACCTCACCGGAATTCCACCAGCAAAAGCAGCGAGGTAGTAGAGCAGTTGCTTAGTGAACTGCTCTTGGTCCTTGTTAGCGAGCGCATTGTAGAAGTCACGGCCAAGGAAACTGAAGCCAACGCTGATGCCGGTGGTAGCAAGAGTTAGAGCAAAGACCGATGCGAGCTGCAATCTGGCTTGTGCTTTGTCATCCGAGTACCAATATGGAGCTGCAACTTTCCAGAATCTCCTAAAAAGCGTATTCAGTTGAGGTACCTTTCTATTTTTATCTGGATCTGGTTCTGGTTCAGGTGTAAATGGTACGGCAGCAGACGTAGACGTAGAAGAAGAACACTTGATTTTGGAATTCGAAATCCTTCTACGGCGAGCCATACAGATACTATTATTAGTGGCAGAGAATGGACAAGTACTATATTTATTGTAACTGCAAACAGAGAGACTGCTTGCTTGTGTGAGTATCATCATCATGCTTGTGTGAGACTGCAATACTACAAGTCTACAATTAGAAAATAGCAACTGTGTCACGGACTTTGCTTCTTCTACGCTAATCTTTCAATATTATTCATGGCAAATCAATTTATCCATAACGACGGGACGGCCTTAGAGTCTTAGACGTCACTCCAAGTTATGCATTCTCTCTCTTCCACCTCATAATTTTCTCAATTAAATATCTACGAAATTTTTTTAAGTCAACACGAAATCCGTTAAAGGTGGTTATTAACAGTAAATATTTTATTAAATGTTGGGGTAAAAAACCAATATTCAGGACATGTATAAATTGAATTTGAATACTTGAATGGTCAATAATTTTTTGTTACTCAAGTTAGATAATGCAGTTGCTTCCCTATTTCCATAACATTTGGCAGCAGCTATGTTCCAATATCAATAAGTTACCATACCAAACAGAATCACATGCTAGCTCATTCCAAACATTAAAAACATAAGCACCACAATAGTAAAAGCTTCTACATGGATCAGTGGCAATCTGCATTACATTCACATGGCTGAAATAGGTCTAAAGAACAGAAAATCAGAAACACCATCAACTCTATTCTTCAGTAGTTTAATCATCTTCTTTCTCATCCCCCTCAACTTCCTTGCTGGACATTCCTTGTGATGCTGCCATGGCCATTACCTCCCCAGGTGGTGGGTGGTCAAACTTGCAGGTTGCACCATACTTGCATGTCCCAGTCAGCATATAATAAGGACAATGAACAGAACCCTGTAATAGTGTTCGCACAATGTAAACACCCTTCTCTATGGTGCCATATTAAATACAAAAATACAAACGTCCGAAAAGCAAATGTACTTTCACTTTCTTATAAAGCTCATAAGCACAAAAGTTTATTTGCATTACTATCACTTCCCACTTTCATGCCGTATGGGTTGCTGGTCAACAAAAATAAAAGTTCAAGGCAACAATAAGGTACCTTGACCATTTGTGTGATAACTACTTGTGGAATGGATGTAAATAAAATACAAACTTCAAACAAGAAATATACATATCCAATCCAATGCCAAAATTCTTATCATACGAATATTGCATCAGCCTTACTCCAATTACTTATTCCTTTATTGAGGGCTAAGTGAGTGCTGAGGATTTCTTTCATAACCCTGATTGTTAGGTATTTCAAATTTCGATGCCATAAAACAGACTTCAATCAAGCTGTGACAGTAAAAAAAATAAAAAATTCCCAACCATGTAAATGCAACACATGTATAGATGAGATATTTAAAATTGCCATTTACTTGGAGAGAAAAAATTGCTGCATGGTTTTACATAGTTCACAAACACCTTAGATCAAAATTGTAACAAGAGGCCCGGAACACGAGGAAAGTTTTTTGCTACTCTCTCAAAGCAAACTAAAAGAATGCAATGCGATTTCATGCAGAATTACTAACAATAAACAGTGTGTAGAAACAGACTAAAAGAGAACTGATCCATGCTGAAGTTAATAACAATATTTTATTGAGACAAAATTCAACATTTTTTACAACATATTGACCCAACCTTTTTTGTGCAAGCAACCTGGATATGCTACAAACTGGATTCGTGGATAAGAAAAGATTCAAAATAAAATCCTTACCTCTCTCCTAGGCAATCCTGCACGAGAGAGCTTAACAGGCTCTTCAAAAGCTTGCTCAGATGCTGACAATGTTGGGGCAGACCGATCAATAGGGTGATGAAACCTGCATCTTTCCACAAACTTACACTCCCCAGTCTTCATGTAGAACTACATGTAAAATACAAATACAAAAGGAGAAGTCATAAGAGGTGTCTTGAAAACGTAAACACTAATCTTTACAAAAGGAGCTTAGCAAAAAGGGAAGTTTTCATCTATGGTATTTGTATAGCAACAAATCTAGAAAATCCACCCCCAAATGTAAGTGAACAAAATTATTGTACAAGAATATAATAAAAAAACTTAAGGAAAATTCCCCAAGTCTCAGCAATTACAGTAACAGAGGCAAGATAGATAAGATAAGTTGCAACTAGAACAAATTAAATTAAATAAATGCGCACATCACATTCCATCTGCCCAGGGCGTTGAGGGTAAAAAGTTGGGCCAACTCCAAGCTGCAAAAGGCAAACAACAAAAAGCATCAGCACCCAAATATGACCACAAAGTAATTTTCATTATAGCCACAATATCAAGAGAAAACATGTAAAAACTGGTCATTTTTTTGGGATATAATCACAAACATAATGAATTTAGAGGCAGGGAAAGCAATGCAAATGATATCACACTTACAGTTTGCTGTGCCAATCTGGGGTCTATAGTTTGATATATTGAGGCAGCTGGATTAACAACACCAATGTTCAGACTAGATGCTGGGGAGGCTATAAGTGAGTGGCCTATTGAAGCAGCAGGAGGATTAATTGCTGCGTGCATTAGGCAATGAAGTTTCAAAGCACAAGTGTTGAAATTGACATTTGAGAAGTTTAAACTATTTATCTGAATTCTACACATACCATTCCTGTCAGGATGATTGTAGCGACAAGTGGTGCCATATTTGCAACTAACACACAAAAATATAACTTTTGTCAATCCATCTATATGTATTTAAAGTATTAAACATCAATGGACATATATTCACCTCCCAGTTTTCAAGTAGAATGGACAATCTGCTTCGCCCTGAGAGAAGCAAAAGATACATGGTCAGTGCAAGCCCTGGTTGTAAAACACTATTATGCTATACTAAAATGCTAATGCTAATACTAATGCTAAAATGCCTAATACTAATGTTAAGCTAAAATGCCCGACACTAATGCTTATGCTAATGTTAAAAGGCCTAATGCTATCGCTAAAATGCCTTATGTTAATGCTAAAATACCTAATACTGATTGCAAATTCTAATATGACTAATGCTAAAATGCCTAATGCTAACACCCCTAATGATATAATGCTGATAATGTTAATGCTTATGCTAGAATGCCTAATGCTAAAGTGAAAGCGAAAGCGAAAGCAAATGCTGCTAATGCTATAAAATGCTAATGTTAAAATGGCTAATGTTGAAATGCCTAACACTATAAAATGCAAATGCTAATGCTAAAATGTTAATACTAAAACGTCTAATTCTAATGCCAATGGTAAAATACCTAATGATAATGCAAAATGCTGCTAATGATAATGCTAAAGTCCCTTATGCCCAGTGCTAATGCTAAACCGCCTAAATGCCCAAAGCTAATGCTAAAATGACCAAGGACTAATGCCAATGATAATGTTAAAATGCCTAATGCTATAAAATGATAATGTTAATGCTAAAATGCATAATGCTAAAGCTAAAATGCCTAGTGCAAATGCTAAAATGCTTGACACTAATGCTTATGCTAATGTTAAAAGACCTAATGCTAACGCTAAAATGCCTTATGTTAATGCTAAAATGCCTAATACTGATTGCAAATTCTAATGTGACTAATGTTAAAAAGCCTAATGCTATAAAAGCTAATGCTAACACCCTTAATGATATAATGCTGATAATGCTAATGCTAATGCAAAAATGCCTAATGCTAAAGCGAAAGCGAAAGCGAAAGCAAATGCTGCTAATGCTATAAAATGGCTAATGCTGAAATGCCCAACACTATAAAATGCAAATGCTAATGCTAAAATGCTAATACTAAAACGTATAATTCTAATGCCAATGGTAAAATACCTAATGATAATGCTAAAGTGCCTTATGCCCACTGCTAATGCTAAACTGCCTAAATACTCAAAGCTAATGCTAAAATGACTAAAGACCAATGCTAATGATAATGTTAAAATGCTTAATGCTAATACCATACTATAATGCTAATGCTAATGTAATGTAATATACTAGTGCTACACTTAAAGACTAAGATACTAAACTACTAAAATACTGAACCTAATACTAAAATGCTAATGCTAATGTACTAATATAATCAACTAAACAACTAAAATATTAATACAAATACCACTACAAATACCATTACACTAAAAGACTAAAATATTAATACCAATACTCATATGCTAATCCTGATATGCTTATGCTTATGCTAATGCTAATGTACTAATACTAATATACTAAAAGGTAAAATACTAAAATACTAAAATAAAAATATACTGAAACTAATACTAATATTAAAATACTAAAATACTAAAACTTAAACTAATACTAAAATACTGAAATCGTTTTGCCTAATAATAAAAAGCTAATGCTAAACTTAAGACTAAAATACTAAATTACTAAACTACTAATCTTCATACTAAAATCCTAATGCTAATGTACTAATACTAACTAAAAGACTAAAGTATTAAAATACTAAAATGCTAATACTAATACTAATATTAAAATACTAAAATCCTAATGCTAATGCTTATACTAATGCTAATACACTAAGCGACTAAAACTAAAATACTAGAATCCTAATGCTAAAATGCTTAATGTGTATGCTAATGCTACACTAGAGGCTAAAATACTAAACCACTAAATTGATAATGCTAATGTACTAATACAAAAAGACTAAAATTCTAATGCTAATGTACTAATACACTAAAATAGTAAAATACTAATACTAATACAGCAATTCTAACACACTAAAATATTAAAATATTAAAATACTAATACTAAAATGCTAATTCTAATGCTAGTTCTATGTACTAATACTAATACACTAAAAGACTAAATTACTAACACTAATACAAAGACTTATTTTATTACTAGAACTACCACTAAAATACTAAACTACCTTTCCCTAATGCTAATACTACACTTAAAGACTAAACTACTAAAATACTATAATGCTAATGCTAATACCAATGCTAATGTACTAATACTAATACACAAAAGACTTAAATACTAAAGCTAATGTACTAATACACTAGAGACTAAAAGACTAAAAATACTAATACTAATACTAATACACTAAACGACTAAATTATTAAAATACTAATACTAAAATGCTAATCCAATGCTAATGGTAATGTACCAATACTAACAAACTAAACGATTGAAATACTAATACAAAGACTAAAACTAATACTAGTACTAAAATAGATTTGCTACATAAACTACTACTAATACAAAAATAGATTAGCCACAAAGGCTAATACTAAAATACTAAAATAGTTTTGCCGACCGCTAAAAATGAAAAAATGCCTAATGCCTAATGCCTAAGGCCCAATGCTAATACTAAAATGCTAAAGTGCCCAATGCTAATGCTTAGATGCCTAATGCTAATGCTAATGTTACACTTAAAGCTAAAATACTAAACTTTAAGCCTAGTGCTGATGCTATTGCTAATGCAAAAATGCCTAATGCTAAGATGCCCAATGCTACACTTAAAGACTAAAATACGAAACTAAGAAAACACTAATCCTAACAATAAAATGCTAATGCTAATGCTAATGCAAATGTACTAATACTAATACGCTAAAAGACTAAAATAACCAAATACTAACACAAATACTGAAATGCTTATCCTAATGCTAATGCTAATGTACTAATACTAATACACTAAAATACTAAAATACTAAATACTAAATACTAAATACTAAATACTAAATACTAAATACTAAACCTAATACTAATACCTCAATACTAAAATAGTTTTGCCTAATGATAAAATGCATAATGCTAATGCCTAATGTGAAAATTCCTAATGTGTATGCTAATGCTAGAATGACTATAATACTAAACTACTAAAATACTATGCTAAAACTAATAGTCTAATACTAATACTAAAAATACTAAAATAGTTTTGCCTAACGAAAAATGCCTACTGCTAAAATGCCTACTGCTAAAATGCCCAATGCTAATGCTATTGCTAAAATGCCCAATGTGTATGCTAATGCTACACTTAGAGGCTAAAATACTAATCTTAATGCTAAAACGCTAATACTAGTACACTAAAAGACTGAAATACTAGTGCTAATGTATTTATACTCGAAAAACTAAAATACTATTACACTAAAAGACTAGAACAAATACTAAAATGCTAATCCTAGAGCTAATGCTAATGTAACTAAAAGACTAGAATACTAATACTAAAATACTAAACCTAATAAGCTAATACTAATACTAATACTAAATTCATCTTAATTTTAGTCTCTAATATTTAATTAGAATAGAAATTAGACAGATCTGATAAATGACTACTACTACTACTACTAATGCTAGATTCATCTTATTTCTAGTCTCTAATATTTAAATCAAAATAGAAATTAGACAGATCTAATAAAAGACAATACTAATACTAATACTACAACTAACTACTACTAAATGCATCTTATTCTTATTCTTTAATATTTAATCAGAATTGAAACTAGACAGATCTGATATATGATGATACTAATACTAATACAAATAGTTCTACTACTACTTCTACTAATACTAAATTCATCTTATTTTTAGTCTCTAATACTTAATCAGAATAGAAATTTGGCAGAGCTGATAAATGAGAATACTAATACAGTAATACTAATATTGATCCTGATACTACTACTAATAATAAATCCATCTTATTTTTAGTCTATAATATTCAATCAGAATAAAAATTAGACATCTGATAAATGACAATACTAATACTGCTAATACTAATAAAAAACCACAAGCACAATTTGCGAATAAAAATTATATAATTAAAGAACAAAGTAATTCAATCCATGTACACCAATAAAGCAGAGGAAATAGTCACTTACTGGTCTCACGGGAAGTCCTTTTGAGTTATGTAACATTGCTGGGGCGAATGATACAAGAGGATTATATGGATTCATATCTCCATTTGAGCCACCAGTCTTAAATACTAATTCATTAGCAGATTCTTGTCCAGCTGATACTATTTGGACATCTTTTGGATGATGAAATTTGCAAGTTGCACCAAATTTACAAGCTCCAGTCTTCAAATAGAACTGTTCAAGAATTACAGGATATAGGAAGACCAAATCATGGAACTAAATATTAATGCTCCCCCAAGGAACCAAACGTAGAAAATCTTACAGCACATATGGGCTCAGAGGGCCTCTCTGGTAAGGCAAAAACA
The DNA here is from genome assembly GCA_008009225.1 of Acer yangbiense. Taxonomy (NCBI): domain Eukaryota; kingdom Viridiplantae; phylum Streptophyta; class Magnoliopsida; order Sapindales; family Sapindaceae; genus Acer; species Acer yangbiense. Next base: position 69,210,088 of record CM017762.1, read on the forward strand.
TCAGCATTTCCTGAAGCACTCTGAAACAAGGGTAAAACAGCATAATGTTATGACTAGAAAATAACTCAGCATAGAATTGAACTAATTTGGCAAACTATATGCAAATTGCACCAACCGAAATAACCGATTTATCCCTTGGATGATTGAACTTGCACTTCAAACCAAACTTACATCTTTGAGTCTTCAAAAAGTACTGCAACACATTAAGCAGAAGATGAAATGGTTACGACTTTAACAGCTCCAAAAATAATTATAAAATTTGCAAATAGAAGAAAATTTGAAATCCTGCTTACAGGACAATCTGGTTCTCCTGGTCTCTCAGGAAGAGATTCAGTTGTTGTGATAAGTGGAACCTGACAAATGACAAATCAGTTATAATATTATATTAATGTAATAAGTGTTGCTAATGATTGACACTAATGAAGTGCATGTGTAACAAAGAGAAGCCAACATGGTTACCTTGATCATTTGTGTATCCATGGTATATGATGAAACACAAATAGAACATCCTAGAAACATATTCATTTCTGATCACCTAGAACAACTACGGATACCTTTTCCAATAACAGAGTTCAATCTTAAAACATCACCACAATCCACTACCAATGATCTCATGAAATTCTCTTTTATAAAGAAAACTTTTAGTAAACTAAGAATATTGCTTTCTTACACATCCGGTACAACGATTAACAATCACTTTAAATAGAGTATATCCAAGAGAAAAATGAGTGTAAAAGAAGAGAGATACAAGTAGGGGTGAACAAGCTGTCACGAAAACAGATGAAAGGGGAAGCCTAAGGAATTATATAATATATATTAAAATAAGCTCATATGTTATATCAATATCCTCATCAGTATAAAGCAAATTCCATCTCAAGATAAATATTATTGAATTATATAACAATGTTTATCTGCATAGCAGCATAGTTTAATAAGATATATTATCATAGACATAGAAAATAGCAATATGACTTTCACCTCTTTCCAATCTGGGATTCCACCTTCAGGAACCCAAATAGGATGGTCAAACTTGCAGGTTTCTCCAAATTTACAGGTTCTTGTTTGCATATAGTGGGCACAATCCTTCTCTCCTGGCCTTTGTGGATATACAGGTAAATTGCCAGCACTCTCGAATCTAGGGCGCTTGGCTAAAGAGTTGGTAGCATACCAAGCTTCACTTTGCCCAATTGTGGTATGGGTACCCAAAACAGTCGGATGGTAGAGCGCTATAATACATAGTAAAAATGTTTATACAAGAAAACAGGAAAAGTTATATGTTACTATATAAGTATAACGTATAAAATAATTTTTATCTAGGAATGTAATTACTAAATATGGATACATGGAAATAAATATTATAGCAATTGTATAGGGAAAGAAATACCAGATAATACATTTGCAACAAAAAACATTGACTGCAGTTAAAATATATAAGTAGCTAGATCATACACTCAATGGAACATTACATCAGTAAGCAAAAAAAAAAAAAAAAAAAGTTAAAAAAATATATTTAAGGGAAAACTAGTAATAATATGACTTGAAATGTAATAATATATTAGCAACTATTATAAATTAATGATACAAACAAATGAAAATATTTTGATATTTCTAGCATATGTTACGATGAAGTGACTCTCTGGGTGAAAGGAAGGAGAAGTTGTCAATTCAGGCATGCATGCCCAAGCAAGCATGTGGTATAGTATAGGTGCCCACTACTCTGCACAGAAGTAGCCCATTCGATATATTGTATATAAAAAAAAAAGTATCTGTCTATCTGAGATGTAAAATATAGCTGTAGAACAAGTGAAGGAGGAAACACATGATTCCACTACACGGTGATTAATAATACAAGTTGGAATATCTCTGATCTGGGTCAAAGATGAAGATGATATTATTTTCCTTAAGTAGAATTGAAGTTTGAACTTAATTTGTTGAATGATAGGGATGAAAGTGTAAGTACATAGCAATTGTAGATAGTTTGAGAGAAGGGAAAAAGAGGAGCAACCTGGAGAGGATCGTTTGATGGAAGAAGTGGGGTCGACACCGGGAGGCCAGGGTTGGTTGGCCATATTGATACTGGAGTACCTCAACATGTCGGTGTGAGAATAATGGTAAAGAGAATGGTCGGGATCGTAACGAAGAGCAGCGTCGGTCAAGGAACGAGAAGTGTAGATGCTGGAGAGAGTCGGTTTTGGGGATTGTTCTGCTGCCGCTGAGCCGTATCGGTACAGCTGCTTGGCCATAAATTACACACTTTCCCTCTCTCACTCTCACTCTCTACTCTCTACTCAATATCCGATCCCAATCGATCCAAACCCTAATACTAATATCAGATTAAGCTCTCTCCCATAGTCCCATTCCCATTGATCCCCTAAACAATGTCTACTGTATATCCAAATTCAAATACACTCGATTACTCTCGAACAAAGTTTATACCAGATTCACTTCACCTCGCATATTTTGGACGTGGCCTCGTGGGCTCGCAATTTGATTGAATGGGCTTTAATGGTCTATATGTCGGCCTTTTAAGTACTATTGGGCCTAATTCTAATCTTTGATTACTATACTCTGTTTACCATTAATTGAATTACTGGATCTTATTCTGATGCTAAGAGATTGAATTACAACTTGTGTTTTTTTTTTTTTTAGGTTGGGAATGTTGTAAGCTCCATTAGCAATTTAGCATAGGACTTTTGCACTTGCTTCTCTCTCTTTTTCTTTTTTTTTTCTTTTTTCTTTTTTTTGATTTTTTACCCTTTATCATTATTATTATTATTATTTTTGGAGAATTATTCAACTTTAATATTGATTTTTATTTATTTTTTGGAAACTAGGAATGACTTTGTTGAATAGTGTATTAGTGTAGGCAGTGTTACTATTGATGCTGGATTCATCTTTGACATTGATTATGAATTTGGTGGCTAGGATATCATTCAACTTCCAAGTTTTACGAGCACCTTAAATTAACATTAATTTCTTAATTATTGGTGTCTGTACATATATAGTAGAATCCATAGCCTGTTATATATATATATGAGTAATGCTACTTTGCCCAAATTTGGTGCCCAAATGACGTGGCAACACTCTCATCCATTAATTTAAATCAAGCAAATCTAATACAATCTAAATGAATGGATGAGAGTGTTACCACGTCATTTGGACACCAGATTTGGGCACCAAATTTGGGCAAAGTAGCATTACTATATATATATATATATATATATATTGTTATCAATTTGAAAAAACAAATTAAAAAGAGAAATTAAGCAATTGATTTCCATGGAGGAGTACCAGTTACTCATTAAGAGACAAAAGTTACGTGTGCATATATATACATTTCGAAACTCAAAAACAATTGATCAGAAATTGGCAAAGGGATCATAGGTTTGATCAAAGAAGTAAATTAATTAATTAATTGAACTGCAATCCTAATCAAGTAGATCTGTCTCATAGCTTTAATTAATACTGGGGGATGTACTTGCAAGTAGCAAGTTGCAACCCTAGCTAAGCTACTTGGAAAATTTTAAAATGTCGGTCTCACTGCAGCCAAGGTAATGAAAGGGGAATTTCTGAGACGAAGTAGCCACGTGATCATGAACAACTTGAGATGAAGGGGGGTTGCACTTGTTTTGTAAGTGGTGATCAAACTGGTTTATTTGTTGAGATGATGCGAGAAGCTTGTCCAGAAAAGACCAATCGCCATTGAACCTCTCGTGATGCACAGGTCCACAACCGGTTGATGTCAGCCTCAACAAGTTCTGTGAGCACTCAATGTCCATCGTGTTCAAAGAGAGAGGTGAAATGAAGGATGGGCCTACAGCTGATGATTCTGGGCTAAACAACTGTGGAAGATGCATGGAACCATGATCAAAGCTATAGTCATGATACAGTGGTAGTACAGCTGGTTGTAGATGATTTTGTTTTGGTTCCAGTACTAGTGGAGAAGAAGATGCACTAGCACTACCCTTGATGTAATTCAAGTGTTCTTCTTGAGCAACTTCTGCTTGGAAACATCTAGTGTGATTCTTCTTCTTAAAAACCCTGCAGACCACCCACCCATCTTCCTGCTAAAAACAGTCATTAACAACATTTTAATTAAATTAAAGAGCTATATATATATATATATATATAAATGATAATGAAACAGTACGTAATTCTATATCTTTATATATAATTAATGTTCATATATATATACCTGAACCTCAGAGTTGTCATCCTCCAAGCGGTACTCATGCATGATCCAGTCAGTCTTTTGGCCATGAGGGGCACGGCCAGTGTAGAAAACGAGGGTTTTTCTCATGCCAATTCTCTTAGAGTTATTGCTAAGGTGGATGGCCTTGTCCCTCCCCGTTGCTTTCCAAAAACCGGCTGTAGTTGCCCTATTTGTTCGAGTTCCTGTTGGATATTTCTTGTCCTTGTGACTGAAAAAATACCAATCGTTTTGAGGACCCGATCCAATCCTACATTTGTCTGCATGAAAAAAGCATATTTATATATTCTAGTTTTCAAGCTAAGATAATTAGTAGTGTCAAAGATCCAGCTCCAACTCTACATATAATTAAGTCATAATCTTAGCTCAACTTGAACTACCTAGCTATTACATGCCTTGATTTTGCTAGATTAAATTTATATATAGAATCCACATTAATACTTAATATCATTACTGGATTTGAATCTCTTCTTGATTCGAGCCCTTCTATAGTTTAAACTCATGATCACCTGGCATTTAATTAGTATTATATATCTATTAATTATCTTTTCTATTTTTCTTACAAATTTGTTTAAAGGTATATATCTGTGTAAAACAGAATTCATATCCAACAAGAATAGCCTACATATATAGGTTCAATTGGTATGCCTGCATGTCTGCTAACAAAAATGAGGAAAACATATAGCACCCTGAAATCTGAATGTATGGTTTGGCTCTGAAAACATGCCCTGTGGACGTACATAATATTTTGGAGTAGGTGAAGTTGATTAAAGGATATTTATAATATTACATGCAATATCAATATATGATATACCAGGATCGAAGTAATCATCAGATACCTTTGAGGTCCCAGGGCTCGAGTTTGTTGAGATCCACCTCCCTAATAACATCGAGGTCAATGGCTTCATAAGAGACCTTCTTCCTTAGATAATAGTACAGGAGTTCTTCATCCGTTGGATGGAATCGAAAACCTGGAGGAACCGAAAATTGTCCACTTCCTGCCATCATGATTTTTTCTACTATCTTATGTTCGATCGCCTGCAAAGAACTATAGATTACAACATATATGATAGTAATAAAATAATTAGATATATCATACTTGCTCTACTGGAATCTTAACCCTAGAAATGTACAAGATCTGAATAACAACTTTTCACAGATATTTTCCTCTTCTTCTTTTTCGGATAAGACATCAGAGATTGAAGGGTTTGGTCCCTGGAAGAACTATATATAATTCACATGCATGGTAACTTGCTTAACTGCAGCATGCTGTGATTCTGACCAGAAGAAACGGGGTTTCTAATTAAGCTAAAATAATTACAAGTACTAACACTCACATATATCGTAAGCTAATTAAAACTGTAAGTTTCATCAAAAACAAACATGTAATAAGATTATAAGAACGTAAGAGAATTTCAAAACCTAATTCATCCTGTACTTTCCCCTATATAGTATATATAAAATCATTACTCTCAATTGGGTGGTTCATTTCAGAGAAAAAGAAACCAAATAAGTTTGAAAAATCAACACCTAATATATCACACTTGGTTAAATTAGCTTTCTCACTTTGCCTTCATGAAGACAAAACGTACTCAATATTTTCTAAACCAAAATAAATAAGTTATTAAAAGAAATTTGAATATATAAGTGAGGATGAATCAAACCTTGATGATGGAGATATTTCTCTTCGTGACAAAGGAAAAAGGACAGTTTTCAGTAGAGGAAAAGGGACGTAGCCGGCGGTCAATTTCTTAACTTCAAGGGCAAGATCATGTGCCTTTTAAGAGAGATAGAGAGAGAAAGAAAGTGTATCAAGTATGTATGATTGTGAAGAACTGAAAAACCTAGAATGGGAACAGAAATATAGAAAAAATTAATAATAAAAAATTTATTATTAGTTAAAAAAAAAGGGTAAGGTTGATTTTGTCTCTTCTTAGCTAGTTTAATGAGAGTATGAATTAACCATAAAAGTCTTTGGCAAATGTCCGTTGAATGGGAGACCCTAATCCCGAAATTCTCCTTATTAGAGTGAAGAAAATCTGCTTTACTGTCAATTATTATATATTTTGACAGTTTTTGTTTTTTTAATTCTATCAATATCTGATGTTTAATTTGTATTAATATATTCGAATTCTATCTATCTGTGATCTGTCTACAATTATATACACGGTGATCAGAGTCAGCGAGGAATGAAGAAATAATTACCCCTTTTATTCCTTTATATTCTTTTTATTATCTGTATATTCTTTTCCTTTTTTTCTTTATATTATCAAACTTGTATTTAGTCATATATATATATGATTCTTCCACAGTTTTAAAACTATAAAATTATTCACCAATAAGATACAATGAGCTCGAAAAGAATTATAATAATAATCTTCCATTTAATTAATTAACTACAAAGAGTCAGAGACCACCATGAGATGAGGGGTTTGGCATGTAATTAATTATTAGCCATTAGCCAAGTAGTATGTTGTTATTTATATATTTAACATCATGACAATTGAAATAAATATTAAAATATCTTAAATATTTGTGTGTTCAAAACTTGTTAATTATTATAAACCTTAATACTTAAAGATACTGATCCAATTCAGAAACCATAATTACAGTAGTAAAATGAAATATTACATCCTTAATTAACTGGGTCAACTCATAATAAGGACTGAGGAGGATCGTATGACATCAAATTCAGTGCAACTGTGAAAAGGGGCTCTTCAGTTTTTCAAAACATGTGATTTAATTACTTTAAATTCCCACACTAAATATATAGTTTATTTAATCCTTTTGTGAAACAGCTCCGCGGCATTGTTGGAAGCCGTGTTTGATGTGATTCAATGATACGTGATCCAAGCTCGAATATGGAAAATTGGAAATTACCAAGTCCTCCAAGAAAGTTTCAGATTTGCTCCATTTAGGGCTTTTTGTTTATCTGATTTCTTATACTGGTCATGATGAACTTATATTTTTTAAATTAAGGTTGTTGGGCAAATGTGTTTTCTGGGAAAATATTGTTCACATGAAGTTAAATAATAAAGTACGAAAACAAAAATGGAGAGGGACTAAGGAAATGAACCGAATGAATTAAGAAATAATGTGATGGGTGGGTGGGTTTTCACATGAAAAGGTTGTGGATGATGCACAATTAAGAAAGCAAAATCCTGAAAGTCCGTGGCACATACACGTGCTGATCCAACACACACTACACAATCCAAGGTCTCGGGTGACTAAATCTAATAATAATAATAATAATAATATGCATGGAATTGGGATTGCATTATTTCACACCCAAATAGATTCTCACGCAAGCTAGCTAGCGATTCCTGGTCAAACACGGTGATGAAACATCAAATCATGACACAATACAGTTTCGTAGTTAATTACCCTTTTAACAACACTAAATTGCAATGTCAAATGTCAGACCATCGTGAATTTATATTGCTAACACAACTGGTGTGCCGTTGCCTTTACGAACACTACATTTTAACATTAATATCATGAGATCATGAGAATTTATGACAAAGGGAATCCCATGTTTGCCTCTTATCTTCTGGAATCTCGGCCTTCCTACTCATTACTCAACATCAGCATTCAACATTCTTTCTTTACAACTGCATCGCCTTATTTGCAACTCCAAATTACATGACAGATTTTGATCAATAACTGTACAAAAAATCTGAAGTTTAATCAACAACAAAAGTTGTAAAATTGCAATTTTTATATAAATCTTACATAAATAATAATCAAGACAAAGCGAAGAACCACCCCCAGTAGTGTAACTCAGTTAGTAGATGGACGAACTTGGAGTTTGGATAAATTTCCTCCAGTGACGCTGGTGTTTATTGGGCCCGAGTTGTTGACACCATGCGGGGTGTTAACATCATTGTCACTGGCGTTTATTGGGCCTAAGTTGTTGACACCACGTAGGGTGTTAACATCATGCGGAGATTGGCTTCCGTCTCTAGTCTACTATTTGCCATGCTGGTTTTTCACAAGTTCTTGATCGAGGGTTAATTCTATAACACAGTTGTTTTCAATCCTTTCCTTCTAGCTTTAATTGTTGACGGTGATTTTTGGGTTGTGTTAAATTAACCACGCGTTCAACAAGTTAACACAAATTAACAGTCAAACTATAAAGTAAGAAAAGAAATCAAGCATGCAAAACGTAAAGTTTTACTTGAAAAACCCAAAAAAGGAAAAAACCACGATTGCCGGAGACTGCGAGGGAAAATCTTCACTATGAAAGCTTAGGATTACACACTCACACTCTTTTACGTATTATTGCACTAACTGTTACAATGACGTTTTATGGTCTATTTATATGTACATAGAATCCTAATTCTTGACATACAAGCAAGGGGAATCAACGAGGTTCAATTGAAATCTAACCTATCGGAGTCGTTCTTTTCTTGTTCTGTATCTTCTGTACATTAAATGCATTAGATCCCTTGCCTGATTTAGACTCTAATATCTTTAAGAAAGTTTGTTTCCTTATCATGGTGTATTTCCAGATGCCTTGTTCGAGTGAGATTCTTTCTCTGCGTATTTGAATCGTGGACGCATTTAATCAATATCTTCACGTGTTGCTTAGACGACCAGCTATCCAAGACCTTATTCACCCTGATCGATTTCTTATCCTTGACCGGATATCTCAACCCAATCAACTTGGTTACCCCGATCGGGGCACCTCTACCCGATCAATTTGATTATTCTGATCGGGTTTCCTTAGCCAGATCGCCTAGATAACCTGACTGGGTCTTGAGATCATCTATTGGTCAACAGTCAACTTGGGTTGGTCTTTATCCGATTATCTTTTGATGACATGGCACATCTAGTCACCGTATTTTTTGGTAACTGTGCTGACTTGTCAGTTCTTTGAATTTTACCAATGGACTCAAATTAGCTGTCAAATTTCGGTGTCCCAATTTATGTCCAACCAACCAAATTGGGACATGTGTGCACATTTAATTATTATTTTTCAACTGCTTCTATAAATGTGTACATATGTTCCAATTTGGTTGGTTGGACACAAATTGGGACACCAAAATTTGACAGTTGATTTGATTCCTTTACCAATAACATATTTGTAAACTGATTTTTGCATCATTAAGTCAGTAGCCTGTTCTTTGTGAATTAATTTTACTGGAAATTTTTGCATTGTGTAGAACTGTCATTTTATGACGGATCGATGTGCTCGGGAACACAATTATTTGTGTCGACATTTTAGAGAACTTAAGATGGTGCAAAAAGGAAAGACATATTGATTACATGGATGAGATGGCACCATGCCTACTCAAACATTTGATCTCTAACTAAAGCTACTGATAAGTTTTGGACTTTCCATTGACTTAGAATATAGGCTTGAAAGAGTATACTAGAAATCCACCATCTAATTTGGAAGAAAAAACTAGGTATACAAATTTGTATGTGTTTATATTGCTTTTGGCATGTGAAATCTTTCGTGGTGAAAGCATCTCTCTATTTATTCTGAGAAAGAGAGAAAAGGATACCGTCCTTCTGAAGTTGTAAATGTCAGAAAAAAACTTCATGTCCTAATATTATTTTGGATAATTTTTAGCATTATTACTTGATGAGCTTTCTCCTCCCTCAGTCCCTCGTAAATACTTATATGAGCTAAAACTTGTATTTTTATATATGTTATTAAACTAAAGGTTTCAATTTGTGATGCAACCATCTGTCCTTGAAGGATGTTACTGAAATTGAGCACTTAATAATGCAATATAGAGAACTGTATTAGAAAGAAAAGTAATCATATTTATGGTTCTGTAAGTAATCATATTTATGGCTCAACGACAGGAAGTAGTTTTTAATTTTAAATTTTTATGTACATTTTCTATAGAAAGGATGACATTGCACCATTGGGATCATTGGAGGATACTTCAAACTTCAAAGAGTGTGAACTTAAATGTGGTTGGAAGAACGGCCTTGAAGCACATTGGAGATTTTGTGCGCTCATTTTCTGATCAGCATACCTTTGCCATCGCGGCTACATCAGCAGCCCCCACAGCTTTGGCACAAATAACATATCAGAAGCAGGGCATCTCAGATGCAGGTTTTCATTCCTTTTTTTTTTCTTTTTTTTCTCTTTTAAATGCTCACTTTGAAGTCTGATACAATGTCATATACTTTCCAGTATTGGTAATATACAGAAAAATAAGATAAGATTATACACACACACACATACGTTTTTTTTACAATTTTCTAGTTTGGTCAAATATGTTCAGCATACTCCTTATAGGATTCTTTCTTGCGGTTTATATATTGGCTTTTATTGTTTTCCTCTCCAGCGGATCTGACATTGGGACCATGTTAATAAATCCTACATCGGTACTTTGGGCTAAGCCAGGATAAAATAGTAGGGTGGGCTAGACCAATTTTTTTTTAAGGAATCTAAACTGTAGAAAAAAAAATTATTAATCGATTTTTTTCTTCACTTTTGTATATAATTTTTATTTTATTGAAATATTAAAATAATTCGGGATTTCAAGAGAGGAGAGACTCAAACCGACAATCTCAGTGTAGGTGTGAGAGACATACCATTGGCCGGGTTAACCTCATCTTGTCAAAATAAAGTTAGGCATATCAATAAACTTTATTTACTTTCAAAGAAAATTTATTTACTTTTTATGAATTTTTTAGGTTAACAATCAACATTATAAATGAATCATGTTTGAATAAATTCGAAGAAAATAGCATGATTTGATTAAAATTAGTATTTATATGCTAATCCCACCAACTACTAGCACATTATAAAATATCAAAAGAAAAAAAAAAAAACTTGGAAGATCAAAACTTTAACTACTTTAATTAACTCTTGAGAGTGAGACACATTTTGAGAGAATGAAGAGATTAAATTTAGTTGGTGGCTTGGTAATTCACTGCTTAAAAGTTATGTTTGAGCCTTCAATAGTTTATTTTATATATTTGTTTTATGTCTGAAACATTTTATTTTAATTAAAATAATTTAATAAATATAATTATAAAATAGGGGTAATTAGTAATAACCTTTACCATTTTTCCAAAATACCAACCTGGGCTACAACCTAGGCTGGTTTTCAAACACCTCCGGCCCCGTACTTAGACTTGTCTTCTCCAGGTGAACCTCTTCTCTCAACTTAAAATTTGACATTCATGACGTGTATAGTTCAACAACTAATCCAATCAAATAGTGAAATTGTTTATATATTAAAAAAGAAGGATAAGTTACAGAAGTTACAAGGTGATGTATTTACTTGTAAATCATTTCATAAGACTTGAAGTTTATATATATATATATATATATATATTGGATAGACCAGTTAAAATTCTATTTTAAATTGAATTTCCTATTGCAGTTTACCATGCCTGGAGGACGGCACCGTACAATCCTCGTGCAGGATGTGGGAGCACCAAGGATAGAGAAAATCTTGGATGCACCCAGTGCAACACTCAGCACATGCTAACTGTTGCATCGGGGCCAATTAAATTCTGACACTCAGCTTTTATCCCACTCAGTCTCTGTAACACAAAAACAATCTCACCATTAAAAACCTCCAAATCTCTCTTCAAAATTGCCTTGCCGCATAAACATCCCGCGCAGCCACACCCCTCTTCAAGAATCTGCTTAGATCAAAGATCTAACGGGTTGAACTAAGTACAGTTTTGACCCCAATATTGGCCACCGTGTCGTCGTAAAGGGTGTAGAATTGTTAGGTGCTCTATCTGTATCAGCTTCTCTACAGCTTGTTGACGCTTGCCCATCACTGCCAGACTCTTCCTTTGTATCAGAGGTTTTAGAATTATCAGAATCATCCACCTCAACCTCTGCATGCTTGTTAGTCGATGTTGGAGTCCCCTGATCTTTCTCAGCCGATTTAAATCCGAGGGAAGTCACAGACACAAACGATTGGTTGCTACCACTTACTGACTTGAAAATATGAAGTACCAATTGAGGATTCTGAATTACTGGAGGGTTTAAAAGCCGACGGTATACATGAGTGGATTGTTGTATTTCTTGACTTCATCAGAGTTTGAAATACATTTTCAGCTGCCTTTGGTGGTACAGATCTTTCTACGACTTCGACCTTAATTTCATTCCATGAGGATTGATTATGAGAAAGCAAACATGATACATCAGTGTCAGTCATAATGGATAATGTACAACTCCCTTTCATCATTATAAGCTTTGACAAAATTATGAAAATAATTATTTTAGCTAAATAAATATCCATTTTAATACAAAATACAAAATAATAATAATAATGGAATTTTTTTTTTATTATTATTCATTTAAGAATTTTTTTTTTTGTAATCTATTTATTTAAGATTTTATTGTCGAGAATTTTATTATTTTTCATTTAAATTTAAAGTTAAGATAATCATTATATCTAAATTAAATAGTAATAAGGGTAAAAATGTGCTTTTATAGGTTTTAAAATAGTTGACTTTCAAATATTTAGTCAAATGGACGAAAGTGATGAGTTTTAGAATAAATATGAACTAAAGTGATGTATATGTAAATACATTTATAAATGTGACAAATCGTCAAAAAAGTGAGACTTATATGAAAGGGGAAGGATCCCCGGCCCCCCAAAATTACATAATTTCTTACACAATTTGTGGACCATTGGATTATGATGAGTTGGATGGTAGAGATGTGCTCATGCCAATCTTCTCCATTAGCTATATACACCTCACTCCATCTTCTCTCTCCTTTTTAATTGGATTAAAAAAAAAATGATGGACCGGAGGATCTCCATCCTCCACCGCCATCTATCTCCAATAACACAATCACATCGCCAAACCCAGAATCGCCAAACCCAGAGTGTTTTGTAAGCTCTTGCCGAATGAATGAATGATCTGTTAGCGAACAAACCGTCACTATTACACGCGGAAGCGTTGCCAGATAGAACACAAACAAACACAATAACAAAGAAAAGATAAGATGAAGAGAAATTTAAATCCAATCACACACAACACAAGAATTTACATGGAAATCCAAATCAGGGAAAAAAAAAAACCACGGCCGTCAGGACGACAAGAGAAAGTTCCAATGTGTAGTAAATTGTTACAACCACACATTCAGGTTCTCTCTCTAAATAATACCCCAAACCCAATTACACCCAATGCTCACTTTGAGATCTCTCTAGTATTTGCTATTTTGCTCCACCACTCTCAGGTGTTTTTCACACACAAATAACCTAGTTATTATGGTCTATTTATATGTATTACAGGGAGTTTAAACTAACAAGGAAATCTATCTCCTAGTCATACAAGAATACTTGTTCCACATAAATACTATTTCCTATTTAAGACAAGTCTTCTTTCAAGGAGAAACCCTTTTCCTATTAGAACTTCTAGAAGCAACATATTTCCTCTTCCATGAATATTTCCTGATTCAACGCATGCTTATGATTAACTACGATTCAAGTTGCAGTTGGCCACTCGCTTCCTAAACCGTGTTGAACTTGACCACTCAGAAGACCGTGATCACTATGCGCCTCATCCCGTCAACCGCTGCCAAAGCGCTGTCGAGAAATTGGCAACGGTGTCCTACCGCTACCACAACCGCTGCCAAAGCCACAGCGGCTCGGCAGCGGTTTGAGCTGTTCTTCGCTTCTCCAGTTCGTTTCGTTCTCCAAGCCTCCCTCAAACATAACCTCATACTCTCAAACGCTCTCACGTCTCTAGGAAGTCTTCGCATTGGGTAAATCTAATTTGGTATCCATTTGGTAATTCAAGCTATATCCAACATGATCATGTACAATTGATTTATTTTTCTTAGAAAAATCTAACAAAAAATTTGTCTAAAAAATTGCCAAGATACAGATACACAAATCAATCTATTGAAAAACTTAATCAATCAGATTTGGAGTTTTTTGTATCACTATTGTATTCAAGCTATATCCAACATGATCATGTACAATTTATTTATTTTTCTTAGAAAAATCTAACAAAAAATTTATCTAAAAAATTGCCAAGATACAGATACACAAATCAATCTATTGAAAAACTTAATCAATCATATTTGGAGTTTTTTGTATCACTATTGTAATAAAGCTTGTCATAAGCCTCAAGCTTCTCGTAATACACATCCCGTACGCATCGTACGCATCCGCTCCCAATCTCCAAGTTCCGGCTTTTCCGGCAGAGGAGGCGGCAGCGGCAACGGCTGCGTTGATTTCTTCGATTCCCTTTCTTCTTCTTCTTTTTTCTTCTTGATGTTGGCCTCAATCGCTGCTTGATCGGTCTTTGTCGTCGTCACCGCCATGCGTTTAACAATTGTTGATGTGTTTTCGTCGAAGCAAGAGACTCGCGAATCATGAAACGGAGAATCGTTTTTGGTGGCGTTTGCGCAGACGACGCATTTGAAGAAGGTTAGGTTATGGTGGTGGTGGAGGAGGAGGAGGTCAGCTGTGGATCTGATGATTAATGATATGACAAAAAACAAAGCTAAGAATAAAGTGTCTGATTCATCAATCAAAATCACTAATAAGACTACTCCTTCAAATCAAAACTAAGGCTGTTGGAAATTGGAATGGAAGATCGAGTAACTGTCTTTTTTCGGGTTTATTTTGAAATAAAAGCCTAGCTATTATATGAATTATACTCTGGTAGCATCATCTGAACAACATTATAATTTTTTCTCTTTTAAGTCTTACCTCAATGGTTCAGTTCAACCCCATTTCAAGCTGTATGAAACCATACATCATACAAGGAGAAATATAAAAAATATTTAATGATGGTGTTGACACGTACGAATACAATTACACGAACGTTGTTCCTTTAGTATAGTTAATTTTCAAACAAGAAAAAAAGAAGAAACATATGTACCTTTGAAGTCTGGTGCGCAACCATAATACAATCAAGAGATTCCTGGCAATCTGGAATATCCTATATGTTTGTCTGCAACTTATTCCTCTCTTTCTCATCTTCCTGATTGGTTTAGTGGAACTATTCCTTCCCCAACAATTCCATAGAAGAACATCTTCCTGACTTGCAGTTGTTCTTAAAAACACTCTTCACTAGAGATACAGATGATAAGATGTGGAACAGCAAGAAATGTTGAGGAAAGTGTTGCCACGTCACTCGTTGACCAGGTCAAAGGGGGAACGCAGGCCAGTCAGCATGTCAACAAGTCTCAAGTCAATAAGTTAAAGGTGTGGTCGCCAGATTTGAATACGTACTCGCCAGGGACAAAAATGTGGTCGCCAAAGGGTGATACCCAGAGGTGAAGATGTTCGCCACATCAGTTCACTAAGCATAAACCGACTCGGCAGATAGCACAGGAATAAAACCTTTATTCCTGGAAGACCCCTTACAACGAGGAATTATAGAAGGAAAGGATGGGAAACAAATCCTAATCCGTTGCAATATGGGATTCCCAATACAAGTCCAAGAGGCAATCATACTACCAATACGGTTAAAACCAAGGGGAAACCCTAATTATTATGTATAAATAGAACCACCTATCCCACAAGGAAGGGGTTCGAGAATTTAGAGAGAGAAAAACAAGAATTCAAGAGATCTGAGTGTGTAATCGCAATAACAAGTCAAAGTGTTATTTTCCTACCCTTTGGGGCACCGTGGTTTTTTCCCATTCAAGGGTTTTTCCATGTAAAATCTGTCTCTTGCATGTGTTGATTTTCTTTCTTATTTAGTATTTACTTTGATATAATTGTTGGTCACGTGGTAATCCAAATTTCACCGTCAACAATTGGCTCTAGAAGGAGGGGGTTTTTGAACAGAAACTTCGAAGAACCCTTGCAAACAGACAGATATGAACAACGACAGCTACAAAGATGGTAACTTCAGCGGAGATCAGATTGTTGAAGCAGCCGCGCCAACAGGAGATGGAGCGGTGACGGTTGGGGAGCAATCAGCAGCCACACCGGGAACTAGGACAGCCGACCTAGGAACTTTGCAGCACTTCGCTTTCCATAGGCCTGGGAGTTACTTCTCCCTATGAATTAACCATGCCTGGAAACCAGCTACCCGGAAGACTGCGATCGGAAGTTCACATTGCAACTCTCGATGCACAAACAAGGCCATCCATTGAAGAAACACCCCAGGACCACCCTGAGAGCTTTGAAGGAAGAAAACAAAGGAAGGAAAAAGGCATATTGAATGAGGAATCATTAGAGGAGCGAGGCCATGGGTGAACTCACGGGGCAAATTCCAACGATACATACCAAAGGAGCTGGCGGAGACACCATTCTATCTCATATGAAGACAAAAGTCCTCGGCCGAGAAGGGAGTTACGATCAAAAAGAGCACGGCGGAGAAGATCTGAAAGCACAGATGATCGAAGAACTGGTAGGAGCCCGGGTGATAAAGACGACTATGGGAGAATGACAATCAAAAGCAGACTTGATCCAGAGGGAGAACCAACTGGTCAGCGAGATGTCACCTTACAGGAACTGTCGAGGAAGGTCTCAGCAATGGCATGGAGATATGGGCATAACATATCTTTGAATGATGAATCAGACAGCCCGTTCAAGGACCATATTGCTTGCACCCAATTTCCAGATAGATTCAGAATGCTAACTATCGAGCAGTACAAGGAAAACAGAGATCCAAAAGAGCATGTCCGTCAATTCCGCAACGTCATGGCTCAATATTCATCCAACGACGGACTACTGTGCCTAACATTCCCGTAAACATTCGGCGACCTCACCTCCAGGTGGTTCGGGTGACTTCCACCTGGGAGTATTAATTGTTTTTCAAGCCTCAGCAAAGCATTCATAAGACAGTTCATGGGAATTGTGCAGAGAAAAAAATCGTTCACCCATCTATCAAACCTGAAGCAAGAAAGTAATGAGTCGATCAAGAAATACCTAGCAAGATTTGGAAAGGAGGTCGCTCAAATCGAAGACGCCAGTGATGTAGCTGTTATCACTGCCTTCACCAATGGGTTGTAAAGCGGCCGACTATTTTTAGACTTACGAAGAGATCGGCTGAAAACTTACGAAGAGATGATGGAAATAGCTGGCGACTATGCATTCGCGGAAGAAAAAGAAGTAGCACAAGGGGGTAGCTACGTGCATGGCCACAAGCCCGACTCAAAATCAAAGCATAAGGATGACAAAAAAACGCAGTCGCGTGACCGTCAGAAAGACGAAAAGGGTTAAAAGGGCCAACCCAGAGAAAGTAGAGGAAACAATCGAACCAGTAGGTTCCGGGGAAGGTACAGCCACTACACACCCTTAACAGGCGATCAAGAGGAGATACTCTCTATAGTAGAAGACAAGAGACTCGCCAAGTATCCTCAACAACAGTCAGCTAATGCTCGAAGGGACACGACCAAATATTATCGATTCCATAAAGATCATGGGCATGACACCTCAAAATGTTTCCAGCTACGTAATCATATTGAAAGTTTAATCAGAGATATGCATCTGAAGGATTTTACTCTGAAGGGAGACAAGCACGGCGGTCGCCAAGATAGCCGCCAAGGAAATGGGCAGGAAAGAAAAAGCCCAAGGAGAAGCAGTCCCAACGCTACAATAAACACCATTTTTGGGGGACCCTATACTGGCAGAAGCAATCGGGAAAGGATATCAAAAGTCCGAGAAGTAATGCATGAGAGCAGAGATATGGAGATAAACTTTGTACAGAGAAACCCTAAGAAAGGAAGAGAAGGACACGACCCCATAACATTTATAGCGGAAGACTCAGACAGGATTGATGCCAAACCCAATGATGCAATTGTAGTGGGGGTTCAAATAGCACATAGAGACGTCCTCTGAGTAATGATAGACAATGGGAGTTCAGCCGATATTTTGAGTGCCAGAGTATATGATGAGCTGCGACTGGACAGGAAAGATCTGGAGCCTTTCCACGTGCCATTGAAAGGTTTTGGGGGTACGGAAGTGAGATCGTTAGGGACCGTGAAGCTACCAGTGAGGTTTGGGACAGCACCGTGCCGGTGAACAATTCTCCTGGATTTTGTCTTGGTCGACATTCACAACTGGCGTTATAATGCTCTACTCGGCCGACCATTCCTCAACAAAGCCCGAGCAGTCACTTCAACCCACGCATTGAAAGTAAAATTTCCTACATAATTTGGAGTTGGAGAATTAAAGGGGTCACAGGAGATGGCTTGCCACGCTAACCTCTCGATTTCCAAAGACAAGACAGGAGTGGAGACCTTAAGCATATTCGAGGTGAATAAAGAAATGCAAGAAGAAAATCCAGAGACTTTTGAACTGGATCCGAGGGATAAAGTGAGCAGAGAAAAAGAAGAGCCCACCGAGTCCATTGTTCTAGATGAGATGGAACCTGATAAAACAGTCAAGATTGGAGCAAAGCTGGCGGAACAAGTCAAGAGAGATGTAACAAACTTGTTAAAAGAGTACAAGGAAATTTTCGCATGGAGCCATGAAGACATGCCAGGAATTAGTAGAAGCGTGATCTCCCACAACCTGGCTGTAGATGAAAAAAGCAAACCGGTGGTGCAGAAAAGGAGAAGCTTTAACCCGGAGAGAAGCGCAGCAATAAAAGAAGAGGTGTCCAAGTTGCTCGCCGCATGGTCAATCAGGGAGGTTAAGTACCCAGAATGGGTGGCGAACGTGGTCCTTGTAAAAAAAGAAGAACAATCAGTGGATGATGTGTGTGGACTTCACCGATCTGAACAAAGCTTGCCCCAATGATAGTTTCCCATTACCAAGAATCGACCAGTTAGTCGATGCAACAGCTGGACATGAGACTTTAAGCTTTATGGACGCGTACTCAGGATATAACCAAATTAAGATGCACAAGCCGGACGAAGAGAAAACAGCATTCACAACAGATAAAGGGTTATACTGCTATACAGTTATGCCTTTAGGCCTGAAAAACACCGGAGCAACTTACCAGCGCCTAGTCAACAGGATGTTCGCCAGACAAATAGGGAAGAATATGAAGGTATATGTTGACGACATGCTAACAAAAAGCATCACGGCTGACAAGCACGCAGATGACCTGAGAGAGACATTCGATGTATTGACTAAATACGGAATGAAGCTGAACCCTGCAAAATGTGTATTCGGTGTACCATCGGGAAAATTCCTTGGATATCGGGTACATCAGAGAGGAATAGAGGTGAACCCTGACAAGATCCAAGCATTGGCTAGAATGGTTTCCCTAAAGACATTGAAGGATGTCCAGAAACTCACAGGGTGCTTGGCGTCATTAAACAGGTTCATAGCAAAATCAACAGACCGATGCTTACCATTCTTTAAAGCTCTCAAGAAAGGCAAAGGAGTCGAGTGGAACGAAGATTGTGTAAAGGCCTTTCAAGCCTTGAAAGAATATCTTGGGCGAGCACCTTTGCTATCAAAACCAGTAGCCGGAGAAACATTATACATGTACCTATCTGTCTCTGAAGCAGCTACAAGTTCAGTATTGGTGAGACAAGAAGATGGGGCCCAAAAACCGGTATACTACACAAGCAAAGCACTGTTACCAGTTGAGACAAGATACTCGCCAGCCGAGAAGATGGCACTCGCCCTAACAACGACGGTAAGGAAGTTAAGGCCATATTTCCAGGCTCATAAAATCGGAGTATACACCAACTGCCCACTAAAACTGATTTTGTAAAAGCCAGAAGTATCCGGCAGACTAACGAAGTGGGCGATTGAACTAAGTGAGTTTGATGTAGAGTATCTCCCAAGTACAGCAATCAAGGGCCAAGCGGTGGCAGACTTTGTGGCAGAGTTTACCGAACCAAACATGGAAGTAGCGAGGATGATGGTGGAACAAACTAAGAAAAAAATTCATGTGGCAACTCCGCGTCGACGGGTCGTCAAACACGTGTGGCAGCGGGGCAGGGGTAGTAGTGTCAACCCCGGAAGGAGATTTAGTAGAATGTGCCTTGCGTTTTGACTTCAAAGCTACTAACAATCAAGCTGAATATGAAGCACTCATAGCAGGACTAAGAGTTTGCACAGTTCTAGGAGCCGACGAGGTTGAAATTTTCAGCGACTCCCAAGTCATTGTTAATCAAGTACTAGATGAGTATCAGGCGAGAGACGAAAGCATGATTGCCTACCTAAAGTTGGCAAAGGAACTGCTGGGAAGATTTAAACAGTACAGAATTATTCAGGTCCCCAGAGAAGAAAACGAGCAGGCCGATGCTTTGGCCAAATTGGCATCCGCCACGATCAACATCTAGCCCAGAACCATTCCCATGATCCACCTACTGCAGCCGAGTATAATCAAACAAATGGAGGTCGCGGCGGTATTCGGTGAGAAAGACAGTTGGATAACACCAATCAAAGGGTACCTCGTCAATGACGTACTCCCAAATGATCCATTGGAGGTAAAACGGCTGAAGTACAGAGCTACAAGATATTCAGTCCTCAATAGAGAACTGTACAAGAGAGGATATTCAAGGGTATTGCAGAGATGTGTCGGACCTGAAGAAGCAGAAGGGATCCTGAAAAGCGTACATAGTGGAAACTGTGGGAACCATGCTGGGGGTGTCAGTCTAGCCCATAAAACGTTGAGACATGGTTTTTATTGGCCGACGTTGTTCGCCGATGCAAAAAGGATAGCAGCAAGGTGTGAGGTGTCAGAAAATTGCTAACAACATTCGCCAACCACCTGAACTCTTGCAAAGCATTACTTCGCATTGGCCATTCGCCATGTGGGGAATTGACCTAATCGGCCCAATGCCAACAGCACCCGGAGGAGCAAAACATGCCATTGTAGCCGTGGATTATTTTACAAAGTGGGTAGAAGCCGAACCATTGGTGCACATAACAGAAGCAAACACCACCAGCTTTGTGAAGAAAAATATGTAAGATCTTAGATTTGTGTTGGCTTGATTCCATTGTAAAACAATCTTTATTTGTATTGATTAGTTGCTTAGGTGTTTCTTGGAGAGAAGAAGCTTCAATGGTTAAAAGCAATGTATCTTGCAAATATCGTCTTCAAGAGGAACATCGCGTACTCAGATGCTAAGGTATCTAGATTCTTCTTCCTCTTGCAAGGCGTAAGCGCACACACACACAATTCATACATGTGTGTCCCTGCATCATAGTGCAAACATTTGGTATAACACATTCACACACTTCTTAGTATGCTCATGCATTGGTCTCTTATAGACAAACATTGTAGAATTGCATGCTTTGTGACTATCTCTTTGATATGGCATGCTTGTGTGAATTTGTGTTTGTTTGTTTGTGTGTTTTATATTTTGGACTTGAATATATTCTTATTTGATTCCTTATTGAGTCCCGGTCGTTTCGGTTACTCATTCATAAGGTTTCGAGTCCAAACGATGTAGCTACGCTACTTTGCATTCTCATTCGTTGAGTTAACTTCATCGTTATTTTTCAAGATGAGTTCTCAACCATTTTTCAAAGTTTTGTAGTTATAGTTGTGCATGAGGGAGTCATGGTTCATAATCCGAAAACAGATTCAAAATCGGAGTTTAGATGCCCAAGATATGGCTGAAGAACGTTAGGGAGCACGCGAGAGGCAAGCATGGCCAAAGGCCATGCATTGGCCACCACGTGTGGAGGCCGTGGGACCCACGGCCAGAGCACCCCTCTGGTCCCGTGTGGCCCACACGCCCCACATGGGGTGCTGACATGGTAGCCTCTGATTGGCTCACATCATCCTCTCTTTTCTCCATCTCTTTTCCCTCAATTTATATTCGAAATCCCGTGCAGAATTCTTTACAACTTTTGATTTCTTATTTTGATCATATCTCTCTCAAATCAACTCTGAATTGAGTGATTCAAAAGCCACAATTGTTGGTCTTGAAGTGAGCTACAAACCCCAAGTATTTTTAGAGTCATTTGAGTTCATGATTTTTCGCAGTAAGCTGATTTCAGTTCGTGACTCAATTTTTGTATGTGAAACTTCTTCTTCTCACTTCATCTTTTGATTATCTCTTTTAATCTTCCTAATTGATAGATGATATGTGTTTAGAATGTTGTTAGATCATATTCTAGGGGTGTTTGATCTATTGATTGTTGAGTTTTAGCCATTTGATTTCAACTGAACATATATTGCTAAACTTAACCTATCTTGACATTGATTCTAGAAATACTTTTTGTTCTTGAGCTTGATTGTTGATTTCTAGGTTTTTGTCACATGTTCATGAACTAGGATTTTTGATTGTGCTATCTACCATTTAAATCTAGTTCTTGTTTGGATTGAATATGTTGTGGATTTCAAGTGTTAACTTGCTCACTTGATTTCAAAGCTAGTTTTGTGATTTCTATTGAAAACTTGTTACTCTAGCTTTGATTGACATGTTTAGGTTTCTAGATATTTTTGTGAATGACTTTGAATGTCTAATCTAGATTTCTAATCACATGTTCATAAGAATTAGCTACATTTGCTTGTGAGCTTGATTTGTGCAAATCTAATTCTTCATAGAGTGTGTTTGATCTACTTGCTCTATTTGCTTGTGTTTGCATCATTTGCATCACTTAGATCATTGCCTTGTGAAAGGTTGAAGTCTCTTGCAAAGTGAGTGAAGCTTTGTCTTGAGCAAGAAGTCTTGATTAGAGTCGGGAGGACTCGGATAGTCAAGCAAAAAATCTTCCTAGAGGCGTGAGCGTCTTGAATAGGAAGTTGCTTCCTAGAGGTGTATGACACATCTTGGATAGGAAGTAGGCTTGGTAGTTCACTAGGCCCGAGGGTAAATTAGGAGGTGATAGCTTGAGCGGATATCATGTGTTGATAGCTTGAGTGTGTAAGTCCTTTTCATATAGTGGATTGCTTTGCCGGTGGTTGTGGTATCAAGCCGTGGATGTTTTCTCTTTGAGGTTTTACCACGTAAAAATACTTGTGTCAAGTTTTGTTTTTATGTTTCTTTATCTTCCATATGTTTGTATTGATTGCATTACTTGTATATTGATTTTCACATGTGTTGATTAAATCAATTCAATTGTTAAGATTCATCAAGTGTGCTTTTAATTGTTGTATCTCGCATATTTTTTGTATATTGGAAGAATTTGGGCATATACCTGTTCACCCCCCCTCTAGGTATATATTACACTATATTGCTTAAGGGAATTTCAAAATATCCTGTACAGATTCGGGATACCAAACAACATCATCACCCACAATGGGACTCAATTCGATTGCAAGAAATTCAGAGAACTATGTGACAAATATGGCATCAACAGCTACTACGCATCTCCAGCACATCCACAGATAAATGGCCAAATTGAAGCAGTAAACAAGATCATAAAGCACAACCTGAAAGCCAAGCTGGCTGAGAAGAAGGGTAGCTGGGCAGAGAAGCTACCACATGTGCTTTGGGAGTATCGAACCAAAGAAAGAAGCTCAATGGGTGAGACCCCGTATTCCATGGCTTTCGGAGCCGAATCCATCATCCCCGTGGAAACATCTTTCTCTTCACCAAGAGTACAACTCTTTTAACCAGAACAAACATTGATATGCTAAAATGTGGTCTGGACGAGTTAGAAGAAAGAAGAGAACATGCACAAATAAGAAACGTTGCCTATCAACAAAGGGCGGCCAGGTACTACAACTCACATGTGCGTGAAAGAAAGTTCGCACTCGGCGATTTAATACTGAAAAGGGTGAATCCGGGAACCAAAGACAAGGCTGCAGGATCACTCACAGATAAATGGGAAGGGCCTTATCAAATTACAGGCATAGCTGGTCACGGGGTGTATCGCATTACTCGAGAGGGTTTTGGCGAACTACATTGACCATGCAATGCACAGTACCTGAAAATATACTACTCTTGACTTCTTCATCTCTTTTCAGGACTTATTTTTATGTTTTCTTGTTAGGCATTTTTCTTTTTAGCATTCTTTCTTTCCCTTTTTATTTTGTCAAAGGTTGCAGGAGGTATTCAATAAAGAGTAATTTATTACTGTGAACTCATAATTTGGCTCGCCACTGGAAGTAATCAATATAAGGAAGTTACTCGCCATCGCACGTTACAATCTACTCGCCGTTGCGTAAAGACGAGTTCAAAACTCGCAGCGACACAGAAGGTGAGCGGGATGATCCCAAAATTATAGTGGGCTAAAGGCGAATACGCCACCACAGCCCGAACATATTATAAAACCGATCGGTGGTTGCCACCTATGGTAAAACAAGACCCTTGGAAAAGCATGAGAAGCATCCAATCAAAAGCGTGTATGAGATGTCTAAATTAAAACGCTGGGGGTCGAAAAGGCTAG
This sequence comes from Acer yangbiense, assembly GCA_008009225.1. Classification (NCBI taxonomy): domain Eukaryota; kingdom Viridiplantae; phylum Streptophyta; class Magnoliopsida; order Sapindales; family Sapindaceae; genus Acer; species Acer yangbiense. The sequence goes on from CM017762.1 coordinate 69,234,457, forward strand.
CTGTAAATAAAATGACTAAGTCAAAAGCAAAAGTGGGAGATGTCCCAATAGTATGCTTAAAGAAACTTGGTGTATGGTCAGATACGTCATGACAAACACTAATAAAGCCAAAAACTCAGCAACGGCAGCTGAACAGAAATAATAATGCTAAAAACTCAGGAATGGCAGCTGAATAAAAATAATAATGCCAAAAACTCAGCAACGGCAGCTGAACAAGGATAAACAAAGCCAAAAACTCAGCAATGACAGCCGAATAAAAAATAACGGACCAAGATATTCGACGGAAATTGGAGAAGTGCAAGTAAAATCCAAAAGATGACTGAATCATAAAGAAAAGCACGACAGGCAAAAGTATGTATTGCATAAATAAAATGTCATTTACAGGTAAATACAAGAAACAAAAATATAAAACTAAGTGTCAGCTGGGGCATCGCCACTATCTTCATCATCCTCCTCGGCCTCATCCTCTGATGGCCAAACTACCACTTCATCCCCATCCGACATAAAGGGTCCATAATCCCTACCAGCAACATGGCCCAAATCAGGCTCGACGTTGGAACTAGAAAAGCTGCCTTTCCGACCAGAGTAGTAAGTATTGAAGGCACACTTGGTGGGAACTTCCAGATGCATTGGGTAAGGTTCAGTCCTTGTATAGCGGCAGTGGGCTTTCTAGTGTTTTATCTGTTCCTTGATTGAGCCCACCGCGCTGTCCATGTGCAACTGAAGAGATTTGTCAAAGCGCCTCAAAGCCTTCTCATTCGAATGATCCCTCATTGCAAAGAACTTCTTCGACTGCCTCATGCCTCGTTCAAATTCGCACAACAAAAATGCATCATAGGCAGGGGATCTTTTAAAATGATCAACCGCTTCGACTTCCAATACAGCCTTCAAATGGTTGAAGATGACGTCCCTTGAGGATAGTTGGTTTTGCAAGTCCTACTCTTCTCGCTCAACCTTCTCTCTAGCCTCATCAGCTAGTCGCTCAGTTTCCAAGTGTGCTGCGAGTGAACTCTGACTAGTGGACAATTGCTCTTTCAGCGAGCGAATCTCTTCCTCAGCTGCAGACAGTTTTTCCTCGGTGGCTAGCTGAGCAGACAAATAACCGTCCACGGATTCTCTCAGCTGAACAAGTTACTGAGCATGCGATTCTTCAGTAAAAAGTTTCTCAGCTGCCAAAACGGATGCTTGTTCTCGCAGGCGCTTATTTTCCTGGGAAAGTGTGTTCCCACGCCTATAGTTGTCCGCCAACTAAGACATCATCTGAAAAGAAGGCATACAGATCAGGAAGTATGTATAAACAAATGAGTAGATAATAGCGCATGCTGTAAGAAACCTACCAAGGAATGACAGTTGAAGAAGAACTCCATCTTCATGTTGCACGACTTCTCTTTCACATGCTTCCAACCTTCGCCAATATAGACATTGTGATGAATTAAATGGGAGCAAATTTCTGCAGCCGAGAAGTCTGAAAGCGAAACATAATCTGATCCTTCACCAGCCCCAGTTGGACCCACAGGAGGAGCTTTACGGGCAGCACCCGAACCTGAAGCAGATGCAGAAGCACCCAGTTGTTTCGATGGCCCCGATTGACCAGCGAAAGAAATATTTAGCTTGCCTGCAGCCACTGGAAGGGAAACTGATCCAGCTGAAACAGAAACAGGGACATTCGGTTCATTGGCCCCCTCAGGAGGCGGAGACACCACAGCAGTTGCCCCTTCAACAGGTTCCTCAGGCACAACTTTGTGAACCGGAGTAACCTCGGTGAGTACAGGCTCACCAGCACCCTCTTCATCAGAGGAGACCACGTACTGGATGACCCTTGAAGCCCGTTTAGGGGGTCGAACACTATGATCGGGGGTACCCTCGGTCGGGCGTTTTCCTCTATCAGTTCTGGGGGTCAAGTCACTTACAGGATCGGGGGGAGTCTTGGGGATATCCGCATAAAAAACAGGGATGTCATTACCCACCCCTGTAACACTAATTTTCTCTTTTCCTTTGCAGCTGGAGGTAGTCGTGGCAGTAGTACTCGTAGCAACCTCTTGGTGCACAGAGGGCTGGCCCGACTCAACACCTGCCCCAGTAACATCGCCAACATCCTCACCGTCAGAAGGATCACCACCATCCGGACCGGTGATCCCCTTTTTAACCAAACCAGCAGCATGCCTTTTACTAGCAGCTTCGGCATTCTTCACCGCTCGGACTTACAAATCACAAATCGTATCAAAGTCACACACTGCGAAGAACAACCAGATATCATTAAAAGAATAAACAAAGCGGTAATATCGAAGATAAGCATATGAAACTTACGGAGAGGAAGTTTAGCAGGTAAACGCGGAAAAATCCGCTAAGCATTCATCTTCTCCTCGTCTAAGAGAAAAGATTAACCTCTCTCATCCAAAGGGAGAATAGCGTCCACGGCGAGATGAGAGATCTCTTCATCCAATAGAACGGGATTTGCCTTCAACCAAGACTCAGGAGAAGTGAAGTGTCTGGAACTTTCCTCGCCAGAAGGTTATGATGACCACTGGCAGGCACATCTCTGCCCCATTCGCCACTTACAAAGAACCAACTGTTCTTCCACCTCTTATTCGAAGTAGGAAAACCCCAAATAAAGCCTTTCTTCTTCTCGTCACTGGAAACCTTCACCTGCCCAGGGTTCGCCACATCAAACACATATTTTCTTCTTTCTTCAGTCGTTTTGAAAATATGGTGAATCTCGCGGGGCGTAGGGGGTCCGTAACCTTTAAGCTTCCACATCAAACACAAGGACATCAGAATCCTATAACTGTTAGGAGTGAGTTGGGCAGGCGCAATCTGGGACTCCGTAAGGAATCTGGCGATGAAGGGCTGAAGGGGAAGAGTTACCCCACAGCTGAGCATTGCGCTATAAATGGCGACTGCATTTTCGGGAGGATTCCATGCCGCTCGAGCACCGGATAACATCAAAGTCACTATGTCCGGGATTTCAAAACGACTTTTATACTTGCGAAGTTCCTCCTCGCCAACCACATTGACCTCGCAGTCAAAAGAACACGGGGCGATCAAACGAGAAGTGCAGTCTATCTCGTTGATGATCATCAACATCTGAGTCGACGGTTTTTTGAACATCTAGCAAAGACCCTCAGGGAGCCCTAGAAGCCCGTCGTTTACTGCCACCGGATTTGGAAGACCTCATCTTCATTGGAGAGTCACTATCAAAGGAGGAAGGAGAAGAAATGTTAGGAACAAAATTTTCCTCAATAGAAGGAACGTAAACAGAAATAAGAGTGAAAGTTTCCGAGTGAAAGTTATGAATCAAAGATTCAATTCGATTCACAGTACACTTGTCACCAAGTTCTAAAGCTTGCATCATTTGATTAAAAAGAGAAGAACACAAGGAAGGATCCATGGAAACTTACCAGAAAACCCTAGATTAGGAGAATAAGCAAGAGATTTGGGGATGCCAAGGAATAAGCACGGTCAAGTTCAGTGAGCCGTCTGACAATGGAAGACAAAAGAAGAAAGATATGGCAAACTTTTGAGGAAGTGGGAAAGTAAGATGAGTGAAAAACGACGAAGGAGCTTTTGTTCTGAGAAAACAAAGAAATTAATGGAGATATTAAAAGATCGAGAGAAAGAAGAAACGTCTTAGCATTAAAAGGGGGGGTTTTAACTGGGATACTGTTAAGGTGAACGACGGTCACGGTGAACAGCCACAACAACGTCCACCAAGTAATAAACATGTGGCACCTCGGGAATTACCAAGCAGTCACAACATATTTTCACTGTGTCAAGTAAGTGGAAGCATCAGAAACTATGTGGCCAGGAAAAAGGTTTGCATCGGAAGAATCAACTAACAAAATTCAACACGTGGTGAAAATAAAAAGAAGGGAAATTGTTCACGAAACACGATTGGAAGCTTAAGTATGGATATAAATACTGCTCGCAGAGACAAACGAATTGGGAAGCCAAAGCATTGGCCCAGCTCGAAGTATTTAAGGGGGTATTGTTGTATGTGTGATTTCGCCAAACCGCCACATCATCAAAGGAATCAATAAATGTTGAGGAAAGCGTTTCCACATCACTCGTTGACCAGGTCAAAGGGGGAACGCAGGCCAGTCAGCGTGTCAACAAGTCTCAAGTCAATAAGTTAAAGGTGTGGTCGCCAGATTTGAATACGTACTTGAAATTTCCCTTAAGTAGTAGTGAAATATACCTAGAGGGGGGGGGGGGGGGGGAATAGGTATAGGCTCCAAATTCTTCCAATTTAAAAGATAATGCGGAATATATCAAAGAAAATGCACACTTGATTATATTTGACAAATTAATTGATTTCACTTATACAAGAGTTAATCAATTTACAAGATATGCAATCAATGAAAGATATGGAAGATAAAGAAAAGTAAAAACAAAAATGAACACAAGTATTTTTACGTGGTAAAACCTCAAAGAGGAAACATCCACGGGTTGATACCACAACCACCGGCAAAGCAATCCATTATGTGAAAAATGGACTTACACAATCAAGCTATCAACTCATGATATCCGCTTAAGCTATCAACTCCTAATCTACCCTCGGGCTAGTGAATCACCAAGCCTACTTCCTATCCGAGATATATCCTACACCTCTAGAAAGCAACTTCCTATCCAAGACGCTCACGTCTCTAGGAAGATTTCTTGCTTGCCTATCCGGATCCTCCCGACCCTAGACAAGACTCCCTTGCTTGATTATCCGAGTCCTCCCGACTCTAATCAAGACTTCCTTGCTCTATCCACAAAGATTCACTCACTTTGCTAGAGACTTCAACCTAATGCAAGGCTATGATCTAAAGTGATGCAAATGATGCAAAAACAATCAAATTAAGCTAGATGATCAATCAAGCAAAATGTACATGTTCAATGACAATCTAGAGTATGCTTTCAACACATAATCACAAGATTATCTAGAAATCAAGACATGCAAATCAATAAGAACAAGGTATGAATATTCAATAAATCACACTAAAACCTAGTTCTTAGATCATGAAATAAAACCTAGAAAATAACATGAAGCACATCATATATACATTTTCTAGAATCAATTTCATGTTGAATCAAGTTTAGCACAAATATGTTCAAGAGAAATCACAAAGCTAAAACTTAATTGACAAATGATCAAACACCCCTAGCATATGATCTAACATACTTCTCAACAAATTTCATCAATCAAATAGTAAGAATCAAGAGATGATCAAAGATGAAATTGAAAAAGAAGAAGTTGAACAAACAACCTTGAACTCGTAATGAAGAACAGGCTGCTGGGAACAATGACGAAATCAGCTCCCTTTGGAAATGCTTGGGGTTTGTAGCTCTTCTCAAACCAACAATTTTGGTTTTTGAATCGATTGATTTCGAGTTCGTATGAGAGAGATATGTTCAAAACACTAAAACTAAAATTTGAAGAAAATCTGCAGAATTCGTGAAATGTTCATCAAGATCTTTTTTTAAGCTTCCTTTCTTCAAAGAATGTCCTAAGCAACAACTAATACATATATAGAGTGTTTTGCAATGGAATCAAGCCAATACAAATCATGAACCTTACAGTACTCGCTAGGGACAAAAATGTGGTCGCCAAAGGGTGATACCTAGAGGTGAAGATGTTCGCCGCATCAGTTCACTAAGCATAAACTGACTCGACAGATAGCACAGGAATAAAACCTTTATTCCCGAAAGACCCCTTACAATAAGGAATTATAGAAGGAAAGGATGGGAAACAAATCCTAATCCGTTGCAATATGGGATTCCCAATACAAGTCCAAGAGGCAATCCTACTACCAATACGGTTAAAACCAAGGGGAAACCCTAATTATTATGTATAAATAGAACCACCTATCCCACAAGGAAGGGGTTCGAGAATTTAGAGAGAGAAAAACAAGAATTCGAGAGATCTGAGTGTGTAATCGCAATAACAAGTCATAGTGTTATTTTCCTGCCCTCTGGGGCACCGTGGTTTTTTCCCATTCAAGGGTTTTTCCACGTAAAATCTGTCTCTTGCATGTGTTGATTTTCTTTCTTATTTAGTATTTACTTTGATATAATTGTTGGTCACATGGTAATCCAAATTTCACTGTCAACAATAATATATCAAATTAATTGTATAGATATATAATTATATAATATATAAAAATTTTACAACCACTTTGAAGTCATTAAATGATAAGCGGATGGATCCAATGTATGGTCATTGGAGTACTTTGCGGTTTTTAATTTCAAGCTTTGGATTTAAATACATTAATTTCTATATATATTAAAAAATCAGGTCAATAGGCACTATGTATTAAATTATTAATACACAAGTTAAATAGGCACTCATAATTACAATTAATAAATACAATAAATCAATTATTTAAACTGTTGGTATATCTCTCTCTCCATAAATCATTTATGCCCTCTCATATCCCTCAATTTTCTCTATAAATGTATGGTCATTAGAGTACTTTGTGGTTTTTAATTTCAAGCTTTGGATTTAATTACATTAATTTCTATCTATATTAACAAATCAGGTCAATAGACATTATGTATTAAATTATTAATACACAGGTTAAATAGGCACTCATGATTACAACTAATAAATATAATAAATCAATTATTTAAACCGTTGGTATATCTCTTTCTCCATAAACCATTTATGCCCTCTCATATCCCTCAATTTTCTTTACAAAAACCATCCAAAATCTCACATTTTTTCTATCCCATTCCATTGACTTTCTCGGCAAACTCAAAACAAGCGGTGGAGAATTGGATGCCATTGGGTGGTGAGTGGAATTTCTATAGTTTTTTAAAAAATTTTTTTTTTTTAATATTTGGTTGAATAATTTTAATCTTTTTTTTTAATCGCACGTTTTCTCCATCTCATTCTATTGACTCTCCCTTACGAGCAAACTCAAAACAAGCGGTGGGGAATTTGATGGTATTGCGTGGTTAGAGTAATTTCTAAAGATTTTGTTTTAATATTTGGTTGAATATATATATATATATATATATATATATATATTGAGGAAACATTTTATTAGATAAAAAGGTAATTTTGGATTGATCATGGAATTTTAACTTTGACGTTCTTGGATTTTCAATTAGTTATCCACTAAGGTGTTTGTTATGCAACCATCAGGTAAGGCTAGCATCCTGCTCATCACTACCAATTAATGCAGAGAATCAATGAACCGGTTGAGACTTATGATTTGCTTTGTATTTATGGACAATGGATTCGATAGGCAGAATATTATTATAGATAAATATTAGGGTTAGAGTCTTGGCTCTAAGTGTAGCACTGTATTGCCACTTAAAAAAAATATTGTATCCACTCTGGTTTTTGGGTATCCAATACCCGATTTTTCCCCAGATTTTTTTAAAGGGAATTTACACTTTTTTTTTAAAACCTTTTTGTTCTCTTTTCTTTTTGGTTTTTTTTAGAATGTATTAATTATGCATTGAGTACAAGATTATTATTCCAAAAATAATTGTTTTTGAATTTTAATTATTCATATAAATGATAATAAATAAATAATTTTCAAAACATCAATTGTAATACCAAATTAAAGGTAATCCGTTTTTTATATAGAGTTAATGATAAATTCTAAAAACATATTAATTGTAATATATTAATGATATTATGATAACATAAGAAAGAATTAAAATAAAAGTTTTTGATCAATTATTAATGGTACACATTATAAACATTAATTATTGCATTCAATTTAATAGATTCTTTTTCTAAATATATAAAATTCACTCATAATATATATTTTTTTATATATGGTAATAAATAATATATTTTTTTTGTAAGTTAGTAAAAAAAAATTCCACTACTATTTGCATCTGTATAATTAATTGATAATTTGTATTAGGTGGGAAAGTTTTGATATTAAATCACAAATCAAAAGTCAATTAAGAAAAAATCCCATAAATCACAAATTAAGAATGAATCACATAATTAAACCTTTCTGTGTTGGGAGCTTTTGTTTAAATGAATTAATTTCAGTCTATATTGACGAAACCGTTGATTATACACTCTGACCTAATTGACTCCTTAATTTAATATAAAATTAAATATTATCTTATTAATAAATGTTTTGTTTTGGTATTCTTCCGATTAAACATAACTTTATCCATTAATTATTTTAAAAAAAAAAAACTTAACCATTAATGAGTTATTTTGGACTTTTGGCTTTTAATTAGTATTCTTATTCTTTTCATTATATATAATGAATCCGGACATTTTTATACTCCTTAATTTAATATAAAATTAAATATATTATTATTAATAAATGTTTTTTAATGGAATAATTTTTTTTTTTTTTTAGTATTCTTCCCAAATCAAGATTCAATTAAGAGACAATCTCATAAATCACAACGTAAGAAGCAATTCCATAATTAATGGGATAATGGTTAAATTCTCTTAATCAATCTCATAAAAAAAATTAAAAAAAAAAAAAAAAACTTTTCATGTTCTACTATTCCTCACTTTTAATTTCTTTTAAATGGGATGTATTAATTTTTTTTTTTACATAAATAATTAAAAAAATGACACTAATATTAATTGATTAATCAAATTAATTAATACTTTTGAAAATGCAAAATCAATATATATATATATATATATATATATATATATATATATATAGTCTTTCTATTATCAGTTCGAACTGACAAAAGTTATATCAGTTCCTTGTATGTGGACCACTGGATTTAAATACTTTGACTGACAAGTGCATACAGCTAAGTCAAAGTATTTAAATCCAGTGGCCAACATGCAAGGAACTGATATAACTTTTGTCAGTTCGAACTGATAATAGAATTTCTGTATATATATATATATATATATATATTAAGATCTCCAAAATTTGAGTAGGCTCCATTAGGGGTGGGCAAAAAACCAGTGAACCGAACCGAACCGATGAACTGAACCGGTCCAATCAGTTTTTTTTCCGGTTTTTCACTGTTTACCGGTTCTGTTCGGTTCGTTTTTTTAAAAACCGGATAATTCGGTTCAGTTTCCGGTTCAAGGGTTCGAATCGGTGAACCGAACTGAGAACCGGTGTATATAATAAAAAATACCTACATTTTTACGAATCCTATCAGTATGTGTTGCCTCTTTGCCTCTCTAAATTGACATGTAGTTGTAGGCTTTTCCTCAGCAGAAGTATTCGTGTTCATTTGGATCATTTTTTTTTATTTAGTAGGCTGTCGGTATCAACATCTTTAGTGCGGAATGATGCTCTTCAGGATAACTGATTTACTATTAATATAGGATTTCATAGTTTTAACTTTCAACCTTGTTGTGACGCAAATTTTACTATTAATATAACTTTCATAGTTTGTTTTACCTGATTGCTTTAACTGATTTACCTGATTGCTTCGATGGGTTTGCAAGTTGTCTGGAGTTTTGGGCTTGCCTTATTAGATGCATATGCCTTAATCAAAAAGAAGTTATATATATATATATATATTCTGTTATACTAATCTGTGTACTTGTCATATAGCAATTTTTACTGATCGAGTGATTGTAGTTGCTGTGAAACATCTTTTGTGTCTGACTGTATATGGATTTAAGGTTTAAATTGCTGAATTATTCGGCCCAATAGGCTAAAAATATGAAATTTTTGTGTTTTTTCAAATTTTCTAACCATGGCAGATTTTAAAAATTAAAGCCCAATAATTTGGCTCAATAGGCCCAAAACCGAAAAAACCGAACCGAACCGAACCAAACCAGTTCAATCGGTTTTTGATCGGTTCACACTTTTCAATTTTATCGGATCAGTTCACTTTTTCAAAAACCGGATATTACCGGTTTTTTATCGGTTCACTCAAAAAGTGAACCGATCCATTAAACGCCCACCCCTAGGCTCCATAATTAATTGAAAATTTATATTAGGTGGGGAAGTTTTGATCATAAATCACAAATCAAAAGTCAATTATGAGACCATCTCATAAATCATAAAGTAAGAAGCAATCACGTAATTAAGTAGAAATTGCCAAAAATGACCACATATATTATGGGAAATTCGTTTTTAACCACAAACGAAATTTTAATTGTTAATAACCATGTGTTTTGAGAAATTACTAAAATGCCCCCATATAAAAATAATCCCAAATCATCTCTCTCTCTTTCTCTCTTTCTCTCTCCTATGCTCTCTCTCTCTCTCTCTCTCTCTCTCTCTCTCTCTCTCTCGCCCTGATCTCTCTCTCGTCGGTATTCTTTAAGGGTTGCCGAGCGCCAGCGTGAGTCTGGGCCACATTTGGCGATGGTTGGCTTCGTGAACGAGTGTTGTTGGTTTGCCGCTGGTTCGTGCAACGACCAGGCGATAGGTGACGGGTGACGGGTGACGGGATGGCAATGGGCCACGTCCGTGCGCTACTGCTTCGTGTGTCGTTCGCCTAGGCTTTACTGCCGTCGGAGTCCCTCTCTGCTAGCGATGTGATCTGACAAAAAAAAAAAAAAAACCTAATTTGGGAATTTAGGGATTTGAGGAAGAAGAGAAATTGGGCGTGATTTCAAGTTTCACATATTTCATTTTAGTCATGATTTCAAGTTTGAGGTTTTTAAAAAAAAAAAAAAACTAATTTTAGGGGTACTCTTGTAATTTATGGACATATACTGAATTTTTTTAAAAAAAGTGGTTATTAACAATTAAAAATTCAAAAGTGGTTACTAACAAAAATTTAATATTTCCAACAGTTAGTTTTGGTTTTCTCTCTGTAATTAAACCCTTACAGTGCCACGTGTCGCCGTTTAGGGAGCTTTAGTCTAAATGCATTAACTTCAATCTATATTAACAAACCCGGATGAATATGCACCCTAGCCTAATTGACTCCCTAATTTAATACAAAATTAAATATATTATTATAAAGAAATTTTTTTTAATGGAATAATTGTTTTTCTTTTTGGTATTCTTCCCAAATCAAGACTCAATAAAGAGACAATCTCATAAATCACAAATTAAGAAGTAATCCCATAATTATTGGAAATGATGGGTCATTGTAATTATTTTATGTTTATTTAATTCATTGAGTTAGTGGTGTGTTGGTGGGATCTAGGATTTTGATTTGATAAATTAATGGGTTATTTTGATATTATGTGATATTGAGATCTATGATTCCATTGTTTTGTTTTTCCGTTTTCATTTTTGTTCAAATTTGGGAAGTTGGTGATTGAAAATTTGAGGTATATCACAATGCTATTGATGGGTTATTTTGATACATTATTTGTTCATATCATTTTTTTTTTTTTTTGCTGTTGTGATGACTTTATATATATATGGAATAAGAAGTTACTATAGTTAAATCTAGGTGCAATTCAATCTTGAAACAAGCCTTATTATTATTATTATTATTATTATTTATGGATTGATTGATTTGTATTAAAATTTTCAAAAATGTTAAGAGAAAAAAATATATTACTTATGCTATTTTACAAACTTTTCTTCTTAATGATAATTTTGTCAAGATTACATTATAAATTTTTTCTAGGTGACTATTAATTAATTAATTAATTATATTTACTAATTAATTAATAGAAAATATGAAGAGGTTGGTGAATTAAAAACACCTATTAGTTTAAAAATAAAAAATAAAAAAAAACAGGCCATCACTACAAAAAAAAATGGTCTTTTCCGACGGCTTTTTAGCCATCGGAAAAGATCATTTCCCGTCGGAAATACACTTTTCCGACGGGAAAAAGCCGTCGGAGGCCGTCACAAATACACTTGTCAGAAAAAACCATTTACCGACGAGCCGTCACAAATACTACCATTTCCGATGGCTTTACCACTATTTCCGACGGCTTATTGCCGTCGGAAATAGTCGAATTATAAAAAAAAAAAAAAAAAAAACAAATGGTGCGACTCGACTTGACTGGCGCCACCTCACCCGACACGCGCCACATCACCCAGCAACATTAAATCCATGAAACTCATGGGGTTCAAACCCTTGACTTGAATGACAATAAGGGTTACTCTTACCATTTTGCTATAACTTTATATCTGATATGTTTTGCATACTATTTATATATAAGCTATTGATATTTTTGTATAATATCTAATTAAATATTTTTTTTATACTATATAAATATAACTATTGAGATATTGTTTTTTAAAATAATATTTTATTGAAATTATTAGAGTTTGTTTTAAAAAATCTGATATAGTGTCACTAAACATAACTAAATGTTCTTGTCATTACTAATAATTTTACTATATTTTATATTTAGTTAATTTAGTAAGATGTTTCCATAAAGTAATTCGAATTAAATTTTAGCATTTCTGATGATACTTTTTATGTTGTTAGAAAAGTGAGTAATATTGACGGCTTATTTGACTATTTTTGAAGGCCCAAAAGCAGTCGAAAATGCAGTACTGTTTTTTATTTTATTTTTTTTATTTTTTATTTTTTTATTTCCGACGGCTCAAAAAGTCCCACAAGTCATCAGCATAACTCGGCAACTTGACACAACCCAAATCAATCTTGTAGATGTCATGTACGAGGGCGTCGTAATGTTCCATGACATCCCTACGTGACTTTCCTGACAGTTGACTGGCGATATTTTGCCATCGGGCAATTTCTCAAGATAAAATTGCTTATAATAAGAGGGAGTTCCTAAAGAATGATGTCAATATCTTACAAATCCCTGCATCATAACCCTGACAAATGTTTTGTGTATTTCTGTTGCTTCAAAGTGTTCACTCTTGATTTTTTCACATATATGTCATTGTCCAGATAGCAATTTAAGGAAAATCAGGTGTGTTAAATGCTTACTACGAAATAGAGTTTATATAATTATTTTATCTAACTTTTTATTTTTCAAGAAAAAATAAATCATGAAATTTTTATTTATACAAATTATTTGAAGAAACTTTATATAAAAATACGTTTTTGACACTTAAAAAAAAATAAATTAAATCTTTTCCAAAAAATAAATTAATTAATTAATCTTTTCCGACGGCCAAATGCCGTCGGAAAAGACCATTTACCGTCAGAAATGTGACTATTTCCTACGGCAATTAGGCCGTCGGAAATGTTGGATTACTTTTTCCTTATTTCCAACGGAACAAAGACTATTTCCGACGGCACTTTTTATGCCGTCGGAAATGGGAACAACAGTGACGGCACAAAGACTATTTCCGATGGTCATTTGGCCATCGGAAATGTCGTATCAGATTTTTACTCATTTCCAACGGCACTGATATGGCCGTCGGAAAAGGTACTATTACCGACGGCAATTAGCGCCGTCGGAAATAGTTCGTCACTGATATACCTTTTTTTTGTAGTGCATCTCTATCATTTAATTAATTAATTTCCTTCATGACTTTTGAAAATATGATTAATTAATTAATTAATCATATTTTGTTAGTTTTGTTATATAAGAGCATCACTTTTTGGCTCCTGGAGACACCAAATTCATTCGATCATAAAATTATATCACAAAAGATATAGGGTTTATCATTTGATCTTCCAAGTTTATCATCCTAAGAATGGGTTCATCTGGTGAAATTTGTAGTCAATTAACTTCAAATGTAAGATTTTATCTATTATATTATATCGATTATTTACTAAACAGTTTACATCATAAATGAGTAATGAAATGATCAAAATTGTCACAAAGACGGGTTGAAAATGTTGATATAAGAGGCACTTGAAGAAATTAGAAATTGAAAACAAATATAGGAAAATATTAATAAATCTTAAAACATAAATCCGATGGTGATCGCGTTATATTTTACCCTGCTCGCACATCGTGCGAGCTACAAACTAGTATCATATAATAACAGAGTTTCAAAGTGCCACGTGTCAACATAAGAGAGCTTTGAATTTAAATGTTACATCATAATAGAGTTTTTTTTTTCTACTATTAAATATTATTAATTTTTTTATTTCTATTTTCCTATTTATTGATTAATCAAATTAAATAATTTGATAAATATTAATTCATTTAAAATGAGTTATGGAATAATATAAAATGAAACTTCCACCATTTAATAAGATGCTAATTTCAAATGTTAATTATATTCTTATTTAATGTTTTTATCCATTGAAATCTCTTATTTTTAGGGTTTTTTATTTATCATTTTTTTAGTTTGAGATGAAACTCCCGAATGTAAAAAGTTGTTAATTTTAAGTGTTATTTATATATTTAATGCTTTTGTCCATTGGAAATTTTGAATCTCTCATATATTTTTTTCAAAATTGTTTTTATTTTTATTTTTATTTTGAGATGAAACTCCCACCATTTAATAGTATGTTAATTTCAAATGTTATTAACATCCTATTTAATGCATTTTTCCCATTGAAATCTCTCACTTTAATATTCTATTATATATATATTTTTTTTGAGATTAAACTCCCACCATTTAATAAGATGTTAATTTCAAGTAATAAACATTCTTCCCACCTCCTTACCTCTTCCTTTTCGTCTCCGTCCCTTTCTATTCCTCTTCCCCTTTTTTCAGTTTCTATTTTTAAATAATATATATACCTCGATCTCTCTCGAAGATTGATAAAAAAAATTCCCTATAACAATTATTTTTTTCTTACTCGGTATCATTATATAATCTTTCTACTTCATTAGACATTTTTTTTTATTCAATTTTATTGGTTTAAAGTGAAGCATCCATTAGTTTTTTTTTTTCCTTATATGATGAAAGTGAAGTATTGATTATTTTTTTTGTTCGTTTTACCATCTCTCTCATGAGAATATAACTTTTGTTGCAGGTGTTATGACAAGATTTTACGCGACTTTAGTATGTGAGATATGTAATTTCCTTATCAATCTCTTTCTTTATGCACGTGTTTAGTTGATTTTATAATTTTTTGATTAATTACCTTATGTTAATCTGAATTTTTATAATTAATTTTTTTAATGACAAGATTTTACCGGTCATAAGTTGACAATACATATAATTTCTTCACCCATCTCTTTCTCTTGGGCATGTGTGTTTAGTTGGTTTTCCATATTTTTTTGTTAATTACCTATGTTCAACTGAATTTTTTTATTTAATTAATTATTTTTGATCATGTGATTTGCAGGAGTTTGAACTTTTGATGAAGAAAGAAAAAATATTTAAAGCTCAAAGATAGATGAATAATGATTAAATCCCTTTAATCTTTTAGGCGGCTCTATTGCTACCGAAAAATGTTCTCCCAACACCCATTGTTAATGAAAGTTTTTAATTTAATCAAATTTAATTTGTTGAAAATAATTTCCTTCATTAATTAAGGAAAAACATAAATATTTAAAACTATTATTTTTTAGTGTACTGATATGTGCATAATCCAATGATGTGTAGTGTGACGAATGCATGGTTCTTGATAGTGTGTTAGTGGAGCAAGTTAGTGTCAGTTGTTGATTAAAGCGTCAGTTATTCAATTAATATGTTAGGGTGTGTCTGTTATTACCACGTTTGGTGAGTGATGAAAGAGGCAACTTCACGATTGAATGTAGTGGAGCATGTTCCTATTAATTTGCTTACTTGGTTCATTGTTGTTATTGTTTCTTATTTCTCAATTGAAGCCATCAGACTATATATATAAAGCTGATTGCAATTGTAAGGGATCAGGAAGAAAATATAAGACAAATTGTCTCCTCCCCTTGTTATCTCCTCTATTTCTCTCCTATGCTTCTTCTTATGTATTTCTAAATCAGAAATACTTCCCTAAATTCACTATGTATTTTCCAGGATCGGAAAAATACATATCAATGGTATCAGAGCCGTTCGGTTCCTTGGATGCCGAGTTCCATAACGAGGTTTATGAAACTCTGGCTCGTCATGAGTTTAGATTTGACATCCTCAACAACAAAATCAACCAAATCCATGACATCCTTAACAACAAAATCAACCAAATCCATATCACCCTTCAAACCGTTTTGACTGAACTCCGAGCCCTACGTGTTAACCGTTATGGTAACACCGTCGAGAAGGAGCTCACCCACCCATCTATCCCAGTAGAAACTTCCCACTGTACCCATACCTCTCCAAATGGAATCACCATTTCTCCACCAACCCAGATTTCGACCACCACCCATATCACTCCACACCACACAATTAATGACCAGAAAATTATTAAAAAAACTGTTCAACTTCAAGTCTTACAAGTGGCCATCTGTGACTTGGATTGGTTCCAACACTGGAACTTGCCTACTCCCTCACACGCCACCGCGTTTGTCGCCAACAAGCCTGTAGTCGCCGTCCACCTCAACACATGGACAACCGCCACACCACCCATGCCGATTCTTGGCGTAGATCGACTCCGATTGAGCTCCAAGAGTCAACTAATGGTATTTCCATTGCTGGTATTCGATCCGGGAGGAAATGGATCGATTGAAGAAGTAGGAGCGTTAGGTTGCAATTTGGGTGGTGTATCTCCAGGATGTATCCAAATTTCGGCCTTGAGGACAAGGACCTTTTTAGGGGGATGGAATGATATGTGCATAATCCAATGATGTGTAGTGTGACGAATGCATGGTTCTTGATAGTGTGTTAGTGGAGCAAGTTAGTGTCAGTTGTTGATTAAAGCGTCAGTTATTCAATTAATATGTTAGGGTGTGTCTGTTATTACCACGTTTGGTGAGTGATGAAAGAGGCAACTTCACGATTGAATGTAGTGGAGCATGTTCCTATTAATTTGCTTATTTGGTTCATTGTTGTTATTGTTTCTTATTTCTCAATTGAAGCCATCAGACTATATATATATAGCTGATTGCAATTGTAAGGGATCAGGAAGAAAATATAAGACAAATTGTCTCCTCCCCTTGTTATCTCCTCTATTTCTCTCCTATGCTTCTTCTTATGTATTTCTAAATCAGAAATACTTCTCTAAATTCACTATGTATTTTCCAGGATCGGAAAAATACATATCATGTACCCGCATGCCTTTTCAGTTATTTTCGACATTTAATTGTTATAGCAAATAATTAAATAAGCAAACAGTAAACTCATGCATTTTACATTTTTCTAACAACTATACTACGGCATGAATACACTAGTTATTATAATAACTCTAGTCTCTAAGGGGCCGTTTGGTAACGTTTTCGTTTTTCGGTTTTTGTTTTCTTGTAATCTGATGTTTTCGAAAAACTAATTTTTGGATTTTTTGGATTCGAAAACGCGTTTGGTAGAAATGGTTGAAAACGATATTCGGAGAATCAAAACATAAAAAACGTGTTTGGTATAATATTAATTTTTAAAAGATTAATATTATAAATAATGAAAAACTGAAATTAAAATAATTAAACATTAAAACTAAAAAGCTTAAAATTAAATAATAAATAATTAATTTTCATCATCAAACATTCAAACCAATCGAAATCATCATAATCTTTTGACCTAGCCACCATAACATCTCATCATCATCATCTTCATCAAACCTAGCCACCACCACCATAACCCATCAAAATCACCAGCCACCACCACCTTAACCCACCGAAATCACCAGCCACCACCCTACGATGCGCCGATCATCTCCAGTCGAGGAGATCGAACCCAACCAAAGCAGCTCCTCCCACCACCGATCTCTCTCTCTCTCTCCTCATCTATCTCTATTTCATGCGGTCGGCGAATGATGTTTGAAGATGATGGTTTCGATCTAGGTCTTGGTAATGGTGTGGGCGGTGACAGTGATGGGTTCGACGGCGGCAGGTGATGGTACCGGCGGCTGGTGATGGTACCATCGGCTGGGTTCTGTTAGGGATTTGCAGTGATTTTGAATCTTAATTGCTATTTTATATTTGGTAACTTGTTATTTGATTTTGCTTTAATGAGAATAATTGAGAGACATTAGTGGAGCAAGTCAATGGAGTGATTTTAGGAACCTAGATTCTATTTAGAGAAATGATTCTAATGTGAATGGTAATTTTTCTTGACAAATTGTTATTCCTCTTCCCTGTTTCTTATCAGGTTCTTCATGAAGATCAACGATGGATCCAGATTATTTTTAAATTTTTTTTTTTTTGGTTTTTGGATTAGTACCATTTACATGAGAACAAGAATACTGAGAACGATAAATTGTTGTTCTCATAATTCTCACTTTTTTATTCATTGGAAGTGAAAACTGTTCTCCGAGTTTTCTAATTTTGTTTTTTGGAAAAATTCCACCAAACAAGTTCTCACTGTTTTTTGAACTCAAAAAACAAAAAACATGTTTTGAAAACGTTAACAAACGCACCCTAAATAGAGCTGTGGAGAAAAACTTAAATGGACGGTTTTATTGCATCCGATGAAAGTGTGACGCGTGCTATTTTAAAAATATATTTTATTCAACCCAAAAATTTAATTTTATTGGATTTGTTAATGATATTGTTCTAGAATTTATCTCAAGTAGATTTTGTCTTGGAGATAGATCGAGAATAGTGAGGTTAAGTTTATTTATATCAATTAAGTCTCTTATTAATTTTGATCATTACCTCAATTCGGATAATTAAGAACTAGACTACAACTTATTGACATATTTTTTTCTATGACTTATGAATAGTTATGATGCAATCAATATTCAAGTTTTACTTGCCTCTATGTTGTTTGTTTGATACCCATCAATGTGTTGGAAATGGCATGAATTTCCAATGGTTACCAAACGAGATACAACTAATGCGGAGACTTCCAGGAGACGTAAGAGCGTTTAGGAGTATGAAGTTATGTTTGAGAGAGACTTGAAAACCGAAGAAGAACTGAAGAAACGGATTCTGAAGGGAACCGCGGCATGGACCGCTGTGCGGACAAGGCACACCAATCGTAGCATACGGAGCAGTACATTCCAGCAAGTATTACGCGGTGTAGACTGCGACAGAGGCAAAGGCACCAACCGTGGTATTCTGAGCGTTGGACTTCAGTGGCTTTGCGTGGTTGAGGTCACGGGTTGCAAACCGTGACCCAGACCGCGACAACATCGAATTTTGCTCAGATCAGGAATGTTGCTCTTTCAAGACCAACATGTGAAACTTGATAGGAAAAGAGAGATATGTCAAAATAAGAAATCAAAAGTTGTAAAGAATTCAGCAGAATTTTGAATATAAATGAAAAAAAGTGGAAAAAGCGAGGGATCTGGCCAATGAGGCCACACAACCCACCCTGCTTAGAGGTGGAGCCTCAAAGAGGTGGCCTTCCCGCGAAAAAAAGTCTGTCTTCCTTTCTCATTCTTCGACCGTTCTCCAGCCTCTGATTAGGAAAGTTTTGGAAGATATGAAACTTTTCAAAAATGAAATTCGACTCGAAATGATGAAGAAGACAACTCAACGATGAGAATGTAAAGTAGCATAGCTTCTTTTGGAAAATCTAAAGAAGACTGAAATGACCAGAACTCATAAATAGGAAATAAAACAAAAGAAACACAAACAAATATACAAAGCCACACAAGTTATGAGATAGGAACAAGTTTGTCAATTCTTGTGTGCATACTTCAATAGTGTGTGATGTGTTATAACCAAATGGAGTAGGATTTCCTTTTATCTTAAACTTCTGAGAAGTGTAATTCATAAGAACCACCTAAGCAACTACCAATTATAAATAAATACTATTTTGAAATGGAATCCATAATAACACGAAATAAGTTATGATGTGTGAAGCAAAATACACCATAATAACTAGGTTATGATGTGTGGAGCAAAATAGCAAATACTAGAGAAATCTTAAATTGAGCATTGGGTGTAATAGGGTTTGGGGTATTATTTAGAGAGAGAATCTTGAGTGTGTGGTTGTAACACTTTACTACATATTGGAACTTTCTCTTGTCATCCTGACGACCGTGGTTTTTTTACTTGATTTGGGTTTCCACATAAAACTCTTGTATTGTGTGTGATTGGATTTGATTACTTCTCTTCATCTTATCTTTCTTTATTATTGTGTTTGTTTGTGTTTTATCCGGCAACATTTCTGCACGTATAGTGACATTTGTTCGCTAACAATTGGTATCAGAGCCCTGGTTTCTTAATAGTGGTTTTAACAAATTTTATGGCAAAGATGATGAGATTCAATGTTGAGAGGTTCGACGGAAAGATGAACTTTGGGTTGTGGCAAGTTCAAGTCAAAGACCTAGTAATCCAATACGGTTTACACAAGGCGTTGAAGGGCAAGTTAACCCTTGCAAACCCTGAAGACCTTGAAGATTCTAGTAAAGAAGCAGCTAGTACTAGTTTTGGAAAACCAAAGATTAGCAAGATTGGGAGGACTTGGATGAAAGGGCTGCGAGTGCGAAACGACTGTGCCTAGCTACGAACGTTCTTGCAAATATTCATGGAACATATTCAGTGAAAGAACTTTGGGAGAGGCTTGAAGAATTGTATCAAGCTAATAACGTCTACAACCAATTCTACCTGAATGAGCAGTTTCACATGCTGTAGATATCTAAAGGTAAGAAAATTTCCGATCATCTAGGAGTGCTCAATGGTATAGTTTCTGAATTAGAGTCAATTGGAGTTAAAATAAATGAGGAAGACAAGGGTCTAAGACTTATCCGGTCCCTTCCGTCGTCTTATTGCACATAAAGCAAATCTTTATGCATGGGAGTTCAACCATATGCTTTGGAGATGTAGTGAACAAACTAGTCTCTAAGGAACGGAACGGAAGCTAAAGAGTGAAGGTAAATCTTCCGATAACTCTGTTATTTTGGTTGACAGGAAAAAAGGGAACTCTAAGAGGAAAGTCACTTGTTGGGGATGTGGACAGTCTGGACATGTAAGGAAGGATTGTCAAAATAAGATGACAAGTGTGGCTAAGGGCTCCAAAGAGGGTGATTCGGCAATCACCTCTCTTGAGTATGACAACTATAGTGATTCCCTCTAAAGGGGCATAAAACATTGTCATGGCATGACCACTAGTTACCATAATTGAGGATGTATTGCTAATAATGGGTCCACAATTGTGCACAAGCATTGGTTAGGAGGTGATGCAAGGTGTGTGGTGGACAAGGATGTCAATGGCTGAGTGAACTCTCTAGGTACCTAACGTGAGGAGTTGCACCACAATTTCAACAAGGTAAATTTTGACATGTGCCAGTGAAATCTTAGGATGGGTGTTCCGAAGTGGTTATACCTAGTGGTGGGTATGTTGATTCTCGGTGATGAGGATCACAACGGTGGACAAGTTTTTGGGAATTCTTGTCATAAGGGAGGATTGTTGGATATGACTTGAATTTCCAATGGTTACCAAACGAGATACAACCAATGCAAAGACTTCTTGGAGATGTGAGAG
Source organism: Acer yangbiense (assembly GCA_008009225.1). Classification (NCBI taxonomy): domain Eukaryota; kingdom Viridiplantae; phylum Streptophyta; class Magnoliopsida; order Sapindales; family Sapindaceae; genus Acer; species Acer yangbiense. Next base: position 69,255,648 of record CM017762.1, read on the forward strand.
CGTTTGAGAGTATGAGGTTATATTTGAGGGAGGATTGAAGACTGAAGAAGAACTGAAGAAACGGGTTCTGAAAGAAACCGTGGTGCTGACAAGGTGCACCAACCGTGGCATAGGGAGCGGTAATTCCAACAATTATTACCCGGTGTAGACCACGACGGAGGCAAAGGCACAACTGCGGTATTTTGAGTGGTGGACTTCAGTGGCTTTGCGCGGTTGAGGTCACAGGCTGCAAATCGTGACCTAGACTGCGGCAATGGCGGATTTTGCCTAGATCATGAATGTTGTGCGCAAAAATAAATACGAAATATGTTTTCTTCTGGAAGTTCTTGTGCTTATCGGAAAAGGAAAAAGAGTTTGTCTTCATGCGGATTAGGAAAATTTTGTACTTGAAGGAAACAGATTTCTCCTTAAAAAAAGACTTGTTATAAATAGGAAATAGTATTTATGTGAAATAAGTAATTCTTGTACGTATATGAGTATGATTTCCTTTTATCTTAAACTCCCTGTAATTCATATAAATACACCTGTAAGTGCCTCATGTTTTATTGGCATATTTCGTTGGCAAAATCACAATGGGGTTCTATATGTAAGGATAGCTTAGGATGGAAGAAAACCTCATTGCATGATCAAGAGCTTCAAGGAAGGTAGATTTCTTGACTTACTCTACTTTGAAGAGATGTAGTTGCACACACACACAACACTTGCATAACTCTTACTTGTATGTTGTGTTTGAAGTTTTTGTGCATCATTGGGTATTTAAATCTCTCTTCTTACATCTTGTGATTATAATGGCATATCTAGTTAGGCTTAGGATGCATTTCTTTTGACCCTTGCACTTTTGTTTGTGTGCTTAAGGGAGTGTGTGCGCTGGTCATGCGCTGGTCTGCACCGGCGCTCTCCTCCAGCGCAACTCCTCCAGTAGGTTGTCGCTGTTGGTGCGCTGGTCGTCACCAGCGCAAGCACCACCAGCGCATCTCGTCCAGAATGTTGCCGCTGGTCTTGCGCCCTTGAGGCGCGCCACTCGTCGAGCGCCCTTGCCAGTTAAAGGGCGTGCGCTGGTGAGTTGCGCTGGTCGTCCAGCGCTGCACCAGCGCAGCTGACGGGAATCTGAAGCGTTTTTTTCAAAAACGATGTCACTTCACTTGGATCCCATTTATATATGTCTTGATAGTCTTGGCTCGGTTTTAAGAGCAAAAATTACACTTTTGAGAGCATGGTTGAGTATCTTCAAGCCAAGGTATCAAGACTTCATCTTTAAGCTTCCAAATCACAAAACCCTTCATATTGCATCTTTCATTTATCATCTAGCATAATTCTAGGTTGATTTCATCTAGGGTTTTTAGTTTTGCTCACATGACTTGTATCTAGAACATCATTCTCATATCTATATGTTCTTGCTTTACAAGATAGCTTCTTTATCACTTGAATTGATTCAAGATTGCATCTTTATGACTTGACTTAGTTTCAAGATTGTTTTATTGTGGTTTGTGAGTTGTATTGTGATAGATAATGCATATAGGATTTGGTTGCTTATTTAGTGTTGGTTTATGCATGTCATCTAGTAATATGATATCTAGGATTGTCTAACATGTTCATCCTTGCCTAGATAAGCTTAAAATGTCTAACCTTGCATTTTTAGCATCTTGAGTATTTCACATATTCACCTTAGGTTGTGCTATCTCTTCACTTTAGAGACAAGTCTTGTATTTACCTCTTAGGTAGTTTGCAAGCAAGGGACTAGAGTCACTATTAAAGGCCCGCGGGTAGCAAAGACGGATTAGTAAATTTAGGTGTGATGTGGTCAACCTAATTTGTAATCGTATTTGCAAATAGTGGATTCGAGGTTCTCGTGTGGCGCACATAACAGCCCGTGGTTTTTCCCCGTGTGGGTTTCCACGTAAATATTGTGTGTCCTCAAATTCCGCACTTGTATGTTTTTTGTATATTGACTAGATTGGGGCTTTTTCGTAATTTGGACTAATCTCGAAAAATTGGGTAAAATTGTTTAAAATCTATTCACCCCCCCTCTAGATTACTTTAGGACACGTTTATTATTTATTTTCAATTGGTATCAGAGCGGGTTCCTTAACATAATTAGGAGATCCTTGCTCTTGTTAAAGTCTCTTGCATTTGTTTGCATTGTGGTGTGTGCTTAGTTTGTTTGTGTGCATTCATTTCATTCAAACCCAAACACAATGAGTGGAAATGGAATGGGAGGTGAGGGTGCCTCTAGCACAAGACCCCCTTGCTCACCGGGGTCAATTACGCCTCATGGAAGGGCAAAATGGAAGCTTATGTGAGTCAAATTCATGACCGGGCATGGATGGCGATTGAAGATGGATACACTCCACCTATGATGACTCCTACGGGAGGTGGAGAGGAAGTCCTCAAGCCGAAGGCACAATGGACTCCACAAGAATTTGAGGCTTCAAAATGGAACAACAAAGCCATGCATGCAATCCTATGTGCCATGGATGACAACCAATACAAGCTCATTCAAACTACAAGGATAGCAAAGGAAGCTTGGGATATATTAGAGACGGCTCATGAAGGAACCGATGTGGTTAAGGATTCCAAGCTTCAAGTTCTCCAAACGCAATTTGAGACCATAAGGATGGAGGATGATGAGTGCTTCAATGACTTCCAAGTGAAGCTCATGGATATAGTAAACCAAAGTCACCAACTTGGTGATCCCTACTCGGATAGAAGAATTAAACAAAAGATCATGAGGTCACTTCCCGAGAGGTTTGAATCCAAAGTGACGGCATTGGAGGAAAATAGTGACTACTCAAGAATGAAGCCAAGTGAAGTCATTGGAAGGCTCTTGGCGTATGAATCTAGGAAAGGTCCTACAACTACACCTCCAAAGAAGCAAAAGAGTCTTGCCTTGAAGAGTGTCAAGGTTGAGAAAGATGAAGAAGACTCGGATGAAGAAATTGCTTTGATGGCAAAGAAGTTCAAGCAATTCATGAGATTTGAGAAGAGAGGGTTTGGCTCCAAGGGAAAGTTTGTAAAGAAGAAGGCTCCTTTCAAGAAAGTGGAGCAAGCTCAAGAGAAAGACCATAAGAAGGGTGTCCAATGCTATGAGTGTAGTGGGTTTGGACACATTGCTCCCGAATGTGCAAATTTGAAGAAGAAGAAAGGAAGAGCCATGGCGGTTACTTGGAGTGATAGTGATGACCTAGAAGATGAAGACAAGTCTTCGGATGATGAGGAAGACCAAGTTGCCAACTTCATTGCTTTCTCATCCTCTCACAATAGCAATGAAGTTATGAGTGATAAAGAAGAGGAAGATGACAAGCAAGAAGAAGTGGATGAAAATGACTCAAATGGTGGGAGTAACTCCTCAACGTCAAATTTGAGTTTGATGAAGAGATGGACTATGATGACTTCATGAGATTCTTTGAGAACTCAAGATTGAAGAAGAAAAAGGAGATACAAAAGTTGAAAGGGGAGAAGCTTGAGTTGACATCCAAAGTGACTCATTTGAGCAAGGAAATGAGTAAGGCAAAAGAGATAGAAGAAGGGTTGAAGATGGAGTTAGTCTTGGTCAAGAAAAGTGAACAAAGCTTGGGGAAAGAGCTCATGGAAGCAAAAGAGTTGATTGCTAAGATGACTTCCGGAACCGAGAAGCTTGACAAGATGCTATCTTGTGGGAAGAGTCCTAGTGACAAGAAGGGTTAGGATATGTGGAAGAAATGGAAGCCACATCCTTGAAGAAGACAACTTTTGTCAAGAGCAAGGAGGTTGAGAATGTTCAAACCCCTCAACAAACAACCAAGTGGGTTGAAGTCGGTGAATCCTCCAAGCAAGCACAAGCAAGGATTCCAACTAGAGCTCCTCCTCAACCTAGAGCTCCACAACCAAGACCTCCTCAACCTAGAGCTCCACTACCAAGACCTCCACAACAAAGGATCCCACAAGCTCAACATGGGGTCTTTCATGCTCAACCTAGAAGACATGCCAACTTGGCTCAACCACAAAGGAGAGAGTTGCCTCAACATCAAATAGCAACTCAAAATAGAAGGAGGCCACAAATGTTTGCTCAAGGCTATGGTATGAATTCCTACTTTACTCCTACTTGCCATTTTTGTGGAATTGAAGGCCATATTAGGCCTAATTGCCTTAAGTATATTAAATTGTGTAGAAGAGAAAGTATGATTGAGAAAAATATGCTTAGAAGAGCCACAATGCATGCACCTAGAAATTTTAGAGCTAATGGACCAATGGCTCCTAGGAATGACCATGTTTCACCTAGGATGAGTAGACATGATGACTATTATTGCTATGTGGCCCAAGTTGCCTTAAAAGCAAATGCCTCTAACACTTGGTACCTTGATAGTGGGTGTTTTTCTAGGCACATGACCGGAAACAAGAGTTTCTTTGAATCTCTTGTGATGGAGGATGGTGGGTATGTCACCTTTGGTGATGGATCTAAGAAAAAGGTCATAACTTGGGAAAGGTAATATATCTATTCCCGGTTTACCCTCCTTGCCCAATGCTCTCTATGTTGATGGCTTGCAAGCCAATCTCATTAGTATATCACACTTAAGTGATGAAGGGCTTTCGGTTATGTTTGGAAAAGTTGATTGCTCTATTCTTAAGGAAAATGGGCAAGTTTTGTTGAAAGGCAAGAGATCAAGTGACAATTGTTATTGTCTTGAGTCTAATCTCATCTCTTGTAACTTGTCTACTAGTGAGCAAATTGAGGTGTGGCACCAAAGACTTGGCCATATGAACTATAGGGACTTGAAAGTCCTTGATAGGTTGAATGTTGTTAGGGGCCTTCCCAAGTTTGGGAAAAAGGTTGAGGGAGTTTGTGGACCTTGTCAACAAGGAAAGCAAACTAAGAGTGTGCACAAGAAAGGCAAATACCTCTCCACCAAAGAGCCATTGGAGCTCATCCATATGGACCTTATGGGTCCCATTCAAACCGAAAGTTTAGGTGGTAGAAGGTACATTCTTGTTGTTGTTGATGACTTCTCTAGGTTTACTTGGACTTACTTCCTTAGAGAAAAGTCCGAAGCCTTTGAGAAATTCAAAATGCTTTGTGTCAAAATTCAAAATGAGAAAACTTCTCACATTAAAAGCATTAAGAAAATTAGAAGTGATCATGGGAAAGAATTTGAAAATGCTAAGTTTGAAAATTTTTGCAATAGCTTAGGCATTTCCCATGAATTTTCGGCCCCTAGGACTCCTCAACAAAATGGTGTTGTTGAGAGGAAGAATAGAGTCCTCCAAGAGATGGCCCGTGTGATGTTGCTTAGCAACAAAGTCCCTAGAAATCTTTGGGCCGAAGCCATCAATACGGCTTGCTACATAGGGAATAGAGTTTTCCTTAGGCCCGGGACTAAACAAACATCCTATGAGTTATGGAAGGGTAGAAAACCCAATGTGAGCTACTTCCACATCTTTGGGAGTAAGTGCTATATACTAAATGACCGGGATCAACTTGGCAAGTTTGATGCCAAGAGTGATGAGGGTATTTTCATTGGGTATGCACTTAATAGCAAGGCCTATAGAGTTTTTAATCTAAAGACTCAAAGTGTTATGGAATCATCAAATGTTGTCTTTGATGATTGTAGGCCCAAACATGATGACCATGAGGAGGATGTTTGTGAGGTGAATGACTTCCTTTGAAGGAAAGTGGTGAGACTTCTAGTGGTGTGAAGTCAAACCAAGATGAAGAGGATGATTTGCCTCTTAATAGAGTTCCCCCTTTGGACTCTAATGAACCCGCTCCTTGGGTTAGAAAGCTCCATGATAAGGATGATATCATTGGAGAAGTTAGAGAGGGTGTTAGGACTAGGCGTCAAATAGCTAATCAAATTAGCTACACTTGTTACACCTCTCAAATAGAACCCAAAAAGGTTGATGAAGCCTTGGAAGATGAGTTTTGGGTTCTTGCCATGCAAGAAGAGCTAAACCAATTTGAGAGAAATGAGGTTTGGACTCTTGTTCCTAGACCCAAAAACACCAATGTCATAGGAACTAAATGGGTGTTTAGGAACAAATCCGATGAGGATGGCAACATTGTGCGAAACAAGGCAAGGCTTGTTGCACAAGGATACTCTCAAATTGAGGGTATTGACTTTGAGGAGACTTTTGCTCCCGTTGCCCGTCTTGAGTCCATAAGGCTTCTCTTATCCATTTCTTGTGTGTACAAGTTCAAGTTACAACAAATGGATGTCAAGAGTGCCTTCCTCAATGGCTTATTGCATGAGGAAGTGTTTGTTGAGCAACCCAAGGGGTTTGTGGATCCACACCACCCCTCTCATGTCTATCGCCTCAAGAAGGCTCTATATGGGTTGAAACAAGCACCGAGGGCTTGGTATGAGCGCCTCACTCTTTATCTTGTTGACAATGGCTACTCAAGAGGTAGTGTTGACAAGACTTTGTTCATCAAGTGCACTAAAGATGAGCTATTCATAGCTCAAATTTATGTTGATGACATTGTATTTGGTTCCACCAACCAATCCAAAGTTAGACAATTTGTTGATGTCATGTCTCATGAGTTTGAAATGAGCATGGTTGGTGAACTAAATTATTTCCTAGGCTTGCAAATCAAGCAAATGCATGATGGGATCTTTATATCCCAAGCTAAGTATGCTAAGAGCCTAGTGAAAAAGTTTGGCCTTGAGAATGCCAAACATTGTGACACACCCATGAGCACCACCTTGAAACTTAGCAAAGATGCTAGTGGAAAGGATGTGGAACAAAGTCTATATCGTGGCATGATAGGTAGCTTGCTTTACTTGACCGCAAGTAGGCCCGATATTTGTTTTAGTGTGGGTGTTTGTGCTAGGTACCAAGCTAATCCCAAAGAGTCTCACCTTGTGGCGGTGAAGAGGATCATTCGGTTTGTGAATGGTACCTCAAATCATGGGATATGGTACTCCTTGACACTAATCCAAGTCTTGTTGGATTTAGTGATGCCGATTGGGCGGGAAATTGTGATGATAGGAAGAGTACATCGGGCGGTTGCTTCTTCCTTGGGAACAATTTGGTTTCTTGGTTTTGCAAGAAGCAAAACTCAATTTCCCTATCCACGGCCGAGGCGGAATATATTGCCGCCGGTAGTGCTTGCACTCAATTGATGTGGATGAAACAAATGCTAGCCGATTATGGCTTGGAGCAAGGTACTCTTACTTTATTTTGTGATAACATGAGTGCCATTAACATTTCTAAGAATCCCGTCCAACATTCTAGGACAAAGCACATTGACATTAGACACCATTTCATAAGAGAGCTAGTTGAGAGCAAAACCATTGCATTGGAACATGTGGGAACAAATGACCAACTAGCGGATTTGTTTACAAAGCCTTTAGACACCATTAGATTTGGGAACCTTAGCAAGTCTATTGGGATTTGTCAATTGGGTTGATTTGGTGTGTCTTGACCCCATATGGGGAGCTCAAGCAAAGAGAGCAAAGTTGCATGATCATACATTGTGCCACATTGATATATTTTATGCCTCTTAGTTAATTGCTTGAGATGATTGGTTGTACATACTTATATGTATTTTTCTAAATAAGTGTGCTACATTGCCTTGCTTGCAATCCATGTCATATCTATGCTCAAACATGCATTTTTGGAATAGGAGATGTACTTCGGAAGTACTTTTTGAATGACCTTTAATTGATCTCCATGACATGATGATTCTTTTTAAATGACATACCTAAGTTGAAAAGTATGAAATGAAAATGTGAAATGTTTGATTGCAAATGTTAAATGCAAATATGTGTGCAAAAGCAATATTGAGACTTAAATCAAAAGGATCCTAATATCCAAAGTCTCTCTTTCTTTATTTGTAGAACAAGGCTACTATCATACGGGTATCTCACCCGGAAAAATCAAATAGGGTGCAAAGTCGCTCATGTCTTGTTTTGCCTATAAAGTTGGATATAGTTGTTTGTCTTGAAATACTAAAATTCTATATCCTTGCTTTTTCCATGACAAAGGGTGAAATTGGTTTGAATTCTTTTGGAAACCTTTGTTGTTTGCTTTACCAAATACCATTGCTTGGTCTTAGATGCAACATGTCTTGCATGCAAAGCATTATTGTCACACATTTGTCATAAAATAAAACTCCTTGAATCTCTCTTACTTGATTGAGGTGCATAAAATTGCCTATTTGATTGCATATGTGTTCGTGCTACAAGCTCTCCTTGCTAATGCTTACCTATTAGGGGAGACTCCCTTTGCCTATCTCATGACAAAAAGGGGGAGTAGGTTTGGGGAGAATTTGTGCTTCTAGGCATTGCATTTAGGGGGAGGTGAGAGTGAGTAACCCATGATGGGAGATGATTGCATTTAGGGGGAGTTGCATTGCATTACATTGCTTGTTTGATTTTTTTTGAAACCTTTTGAAATGACATTTCTTTTGTTATTAGCATCTCTCCCACACTTGTTCTTGGAAGGTATTTTTCTTGTTGATTGTGTGTAGGTTGGATTTCTTTTCTACAAGCTTGGATTTGACTTGAAGATGTTCAAGACTTAGACTAGGAGCTTAATTGTAATGTAGAAAACTTTTCTTGACCAATCTTTTATTTTGTGAGGATGCTATGTGAGTGGTGATTTTGTCACGAAATAGCCAAAGGGGGAGATTGTAAGTGCCTCATGTTTTATTGGCGTATTTCGTTGGCAAAATCACAATGGGGTTCTATATGTAAGGATAGCTTAGGATGGAAGAAAACCTCATTGCATGATCAAGAGCTTCAAGGAAGGTAGATTTCTTGACTTACTCTACTTTGAAGAGATGTAGTTGCACACACACACAACACTTGCATAACTCTTACTTGTATGTTGTGTTTGAAGTTTTTGTGCATCATTGGGTATTTAAATCTCTCTTCTTACATCTTGTGATTATAATGGCATATCTAGTTAGGCTTAGGATGCATTTCTTTTGACCCTTGCACTTTTGTTTGTGTGCTTAAGGAGTGTGTGCGCTGGTCATGCGCTGGTCGTCACCAGCGCAAGCTGACCAGCGCAACTAGTCCAGTGGACTACCGCTGGTCGTGCGCTGGTCTGCACCGGCGCTCTCCTCCAGCGCAACTCCTCCAGTAGGTTGTCGCTGTTGGTGCGCTGGTCGTCACCAGCGCAAGCACCACCAGCGCATCTCGTCCAGAATGTTGCCGCTGGTCTTGCGCCCTTGAGGCGCGCCACTCGTCGAGCGCCCTTGCCAGTTAAAGGGCGTGCGCTGGTGAGTTGCGCTGGTCGTCCAGCGCTGCACCAGCGCAGCTGACGGGAATCTGAAGCGTTTTTTTCAAAAACGATGTCACTTCACTTGGATCCCATTTATATATGTCTTGATAGTCTTGGCTCGGTTTTAAGAGCAAAAATTACACTTTTGAGAGCATGGTTGAGTATCTTCAAGCCAAGGTATCAAGACTTCATCTTTAAGCTTCCAAATCACAAAACCCTTCATATTGCATCTTCATTTATCATCTAGCATAATTCTAGGTTGATTTCATCTAGGGTTTTTAGTTTTGCTCACATGACTTGTATCTAGAACATCATTCTCATATCTATATGTTCTTGCTTTACAAGATAGCTTCTTTATCACTTGAATTGATTCAAGATTGCATCTTTATGACTTGACTTAGTTTCAAGATTGTTTTATTGTGGTTTGTGAGTTGTATTGTGATAGATAATGCATATAGGATTTTGGTTGCTTATTTAGTGTTGGTTTATGCATGTCATCTAGTAATATGATATCTAGGATTGTCTAACATGTTCATCCTTGCCTAGATAAGCTTAAAATGTCTAACCTTGCATTTTAGCATCTTGAGTATTTCACATATTCACCTTAGGTTGTGCTATCTCTTCACTTTAGAGACAAGTCTTGTATTTACCTCTTAGGTAGTTTGCAAGCAAGGGACTAGAGTCACTATTAAAGGCCCGCGGGTAGCAAAGACGGATTAGTAAATTTAGGTGTGATGTGGTCAACCTAATTTGTAATCGTATTTGCAAATAGTGGATTCGAGGTTCTCGTGTGGCGCACATAACAGCCCGTGGTTTTTCCCCGTGTGGGTTTCCACGTAAATATTGTGTGTCCTCAAATTTCTGCACTTGTATGTTTTTTGTATATTGACTAGATTGGGGCTTTTTCGTAATTTGGACTAATCTCGAAAAATTGGGTAAAATTATTTAAAATCTATTCACCCCCCCCTCTAGATTACTTTAGGACACGTTTATTATTTATTTTCAACACCATAATAATTAGGTTATGATGTGTGGAGCAAAATAGCAAATACTAGAGAGATCTCAAAGTGAGCATTGGGTATAATAGGGTTTAGGGTATTATTTAGAGAGAGAATCTTGAGTGTGTGGTTGTAACACTTTACTACATATTGAAACTTTCTCTTGTCGTCCTGATGGCCGTGGTTTTTTCCCTGATTTGGGTTTCCACGTAAAACTCTTGTGTTGTGTATGATTGGATTTGATTACTTCTCTTCATTTTATCTTTCTTTATTATTGTGTTTGTTTAATTTGTATTCTATCCGACAACGCTTCCACGTGTATAGTGACATTTGTTCGCTAACACAATTATAAACTTAACAATGGACTAATATAACAACAATTACAATACTAATTTTGAAGTGCTAAAAACTTGAAGTCTTGAATACTTATTATGCCAACCTATAATCGCAAAAACAGTTGCACTTGTGGCTCGAACAAGTTCTGTTGGGTAGAGACTAGGGGCGGAAAAAATCCCCAACCCGCCCCAAACTCGCGGAGCCCCGGTCCGTTTGGGGCGGTTAAAAAGGGTAACGGGGCGGGTTTGGGGCACATTTCTTGACCCGGCCGGGTTATCGGGTCGGGTATGGGGCGGTTCGTTTTGACCCTACCCATCCCGTTTGACCCGGAATATATATATATTTTAAGAATATATATTTTAAATATAGAAGGAAAATAGAAGAAACCCTAGTTGAAAAAAAAAATTGAAAGAAAAAAATTCGAAATGATGGTGAAGATATTGGATGGATTTTGTTATTGAAATTTTGTATTTAAACTATTTTAGTGAAGATGTTGAATGGATTTTATTGATACCGAAAATGTTGTATGTATTTTGTATTTTTGTTTAAATTATTTTGGGATTTGTATTTTATACTTTACCTATGAATTTAGTATTTATTAAACTCAGTTATTGTGCTATGTTAAATTTAAATTTACTATCAATTTTTTTTTTAAAATTTATTTATTATTATTATTTTTTATGAAACGGGTCAAACGGGGCGGGTTTGGGGCACCCTAGCTCCAATCGGGGCGGGTTTGGGATGGAAGTTTTTGACTCGCCTGGGTCATGGGTCGGGTTTGGGGCAACCTTTCAAAACCGGGTTACGGGTTTGGGGCGGCCTCGACTCGCCCCGACCCGCCCCATTGCCACCCCTAGTAGAGACAAATGTGAGCAATCCATGCAACAAACAATACCTACAATCAGGGACGTAACCAGGATTAAACACAAGGGTGGGTTAGAATAATTTTTTTTTTTTTTCTGATCATTAACATAATGAGAAAATTGTATTAATTAAAAATAAAGATACACCCAGTTAAGAAGACAAAGTAGGGATTACTTTATAAATGTATATTCTAAATAAATACATTAAGAAAATTAATAAAAAATTAAAGTCAAAAAAATTCATAAAATAAACATGAAATGCAAATAAAATCAAATACTAATTAAGCCGTATCCTACGGTTTTTCAAAAGATCAAACTACTTGATGAAATGCAAATATAATCAAATAATAATTAAGTTGTATACTAATTAAGATGTATCCTACGGTGTGAACATCACATGAGGCATTTGGCCTACTTGATGACTCACCGTCATCTTTCTTATCGAAATAATGGAATAAGTTTCTTTTTTGCATTACGACCTATATAAATAAATAAAAAAGACACAAAAATAAGTCATTAAATTAATTCTTATTTTATTACTTCTATATACGTCATGAAATAAAAAATTACTTACATATATAATGTTCTTATATTATAATATTAGTCGATTTATTCGAAATATACAAATACAATGTTAAAGGAAATTTAATTCATTACTTTCTAAAAATAAAAAAAAAAGTATAATTTATTTAATTATTAGTTTAATTTAATTATGATAGAGCATTTACGTCATACAAAAAAATAAATATTCACTTATATTACTATTTACTAACAAATTTAAAAACAAAAAAATAATTAAAAAAAATAAAATAAGCATGTATCTAAATTTCAACCAAAATAAAAAGAAATTTATTAAACAATAATGTTAATTTGTAAATTAAAATTAAAATAACTAATAATTAGTTTAATCTTAAAATTTAATTACAAAACAAAATATTTAAATTTACAATATTTATAATGCTTAATCGGAAGATAAATTATTGATGTTAATAGAGAGGTTCGACTAAAATTCGGAGAAAGATGAGAGAGAAAAGAATTATTAAAGAAAAAAAATTGAAATCAATGACATGTGCCTTTTGCCTTGAGACTGGTGAAGTGAATGAGGTACTAAAAGTAGGTAAAGTCCTGTCACCAGACACCAGGTATATATAATATATAGCTATTGCTACTTGCCTATTTCCTAATCCTAATCCTACTCCTACGCGGATTCACTGATATCAGTATTAATTTTAATTTTATTTTTTTAACTTTCCTGTCTGCAATGCCATCTCGAGAAGCCATTTCAATATGATGATACAAACAGAGGTGTCTTTTTGACATGGAAACTTTCACCTACTCCATTTTGAACTTAATATCATTTAGCCATGGCAACAAAGTTTTTTATTCTTCTTACACAGATTTCAAATCACACTACTAATGTGAACCCAAATGGCCAAAATAAGCTACATACAATAAAAGAAGGGGAAAAAAAAATCAAAAATTTGTGGAATCCATCAAGGCAGGACATTGATCTCTCTGCACTCAAGATAAGAGACAACGAATAATGTACTTTGTATGCATTTATACTATTTATTGAAGAACTAATATATTCTTTTGTAAACAAATTCATGAGAAAACAAGTGAGGTATTCCTAACTTTAATTTCGTTAAGGACCTTGATGAAATCACATCGATTTTTATAAATTTTGACCTGAAATTTTTTATGGATGATTTTAATGAAATCTATCTATGAATAAAATTTGAGAATTTGAGAATTTTTCAAGCACTAGAACTATTTATCCCAATTTTGTTAAATATGAAGGCATCGGAAAATGGAAAAAATATAGAAAAATTAAAAAAAAAAAAAATTCTAGTAATTAAAAAAATTTCAAATTTCATCAATAGATAGATTTTATTAAACTTCTCATCCATAAAAAAATTCAGATCAAAATTCATAAAATTCGATGTGATTTCATCAAGGTCCTTAACGAAATTAAAGTTAGGGATACCTCACTTGATAATTTCCCATTGGTTCTATACCCGATTCATAACTAGAAAGCTTCTCTGGTCCTTTGCTAATTGGGGCTAAAACTGCGGAAATTAGAAATTCCAAAATAGGAATAACGTTTGATATTATTAGAAATGCCAAGAAAATATCATATTTATTCGAATTGGAATTCATTGTCAAGTCATCGGTAACAGGTTAGTCAAAACCAAAATACATTTTGGTCGAACCACACAGTTTCACTTGTTTGCTGTGATGTCTCGTTTCTCAATTGTACTCATATTTTCATTACATTTCCTTCGATTTTATTTCAGTATAGTATAAATCTCTTATACAAACAAAACAAATAAAACTCTCTCTCTATATATATATTTATATATTTGTGTATAGGGTTCAAAAATATATTGTCACCATTTGGAGGGGTTTTTGTAAGAATATCACCACTTTAGTAATCTAAGTTTAAAAGGCACCTATTTAGGTGATCAGACAAAAATACCCTCATTTTGTCAGTTTGTTTGTTTTGAAACGTGGAGAGAAAAAACTTGAGAGAGAGAGAATAGTGGAGAGAGAACTCATCGGTGCAAGAAATCCGAGTGTAAAATCGAAGGCAAACTCACTGGCGGTGGTGCTACAGTACTGAACTCAACGAGAAGCTTCTATTGACAGTGGTCAGTTGAACTTTCTCACGCGTTTTTGTTGTTGTTAATTTTATGTGTGTTTGATGTTGGGTGTTTGGTTAGACATATAGATTAGGTTTGATTTGATTTGTTGTTCATTAGGTTTGTTTGATCAGGTTAGGTTAGGGTTTAAAGTTCTGAAAAAATTGTGTTGAACACAATGAATATCACATTCTCCGAGCCTTTTAAACCTTCATCCGAGCCTTTTAAGGAATGCGATTAGGGTTTCTGCAATTTTTCATGTCCGAGCCTTTTACCACTTTATCCGAGCCTTTTAAACCTTCATCTGAGCTTTTTCACATGTAATCCGAGCCTTTTAAGGAATATGAGTAGGTTTCTGCAATTTGAATCTCCGAGCTTCTTACACTTTCTCTGAGCCTTTTAAGGAATATGAATAGGTTTCTGCAATTTGAATCTCTGAGCTTTTTACACTTTCTCTGAGCTTTTTAAAACATTTTCCGAGCCTTTTTATTAAGTCTCCGAGACTTTTGAACAATAATACGAGCTTTTTTTTAAACTGATAGGTTTGTGAATTTTTAGTCTCCGAGCCTTTTAATATAGTGTCTGAGCCTTTTCATAAGGTTCCCGAGACTTTTGAACAGTAATTCGAGCTTTTTATTTTTAAAGTAATTCGAACCTTTTCATATAGTGTCCGAGACTTTTAATATAGTGTCCGAGACTTTGCATACACTATCCGAGACTTTTTATACACTGTCCGTGACTTTTCATATACTCTTCGAGCCTTTTCATGAAGTTATATATATTAAAATTTTTTTTATGTGAATATGCAAATGAGGAATCTGCTGAAAGATTTGCTTAAAACTCCAGCGGAAGATAGGTACCCGAGGAAAATAACTCGGCATGACCATTTTGGACACCTTAGAGATATCGACAATGCACTTAACAGTGTACCTAAACATCTTACGGTCGAAGAACGACGTTGGTACATTGAGTTGTGTTTTGGACATTTCCTTCGGATGCAGCGCAACATGAAGTTTTTAGCTGGCATTGTCCATCGATTGCTTATTCGCGAGATGCATCAGATGGGCCAGAAGATGAGATGAGATGAGATGAGATGAGATGAGATAAGATGAGATTTTTGTTAGGAAAGCATTCGGTCCGATTCTCGAAGGTTGAGTTCTGTTTGATCACCGGATTGAAGTTCAGAGAACCTCCCGACACATCGACCTATGATGTGGTAGAGAATGGCATACACCAGTGGTACTTTAAGGGTCGAGATGAGGTCGAGTTTGGAGAGCTGAGAGCTATTATACGAATTGGTGTTTTTGCTGAGTAGTATAATGCGGTTAAGCTATGCTTACTGTATATGTTTAACTGGATATTGATGGGGTTGGATGAGAGAGAGAAAGTTCCATTATGGCAGTTTTGCCTAATCGAGGACTTGGACGCTTTTGATGCGTTCCCATAGGGTGCACACGTGTATAAGCGGTCTATTTCTGACTTCAAGCATGCGTTGGACGGTCAACGGGAACGGTTTGAAAAAAGACAGCTACAAAAGGGTGTTGAAGTACACAAAGTGGAGACGTACAACATATACGGTCTTACGTATGCACTGTTGATAAGAATTTAGAATTTGAATCCATACTTTAATTGTTTTTTTTCTTTTCATATGATTGATGTATTGGATTATTATCGTATTTATCTATTACGCAGATATTTGCTTTTGAGGTTATCCCCGAGCTTGCCAACAACGAATGTGGGACTCGTAGGAAAATCAAGCTATCCCCCTGTATTCTGAAATGGGAGTTGAGTCAGCGACCGAGGGGGGATAAACTGGATTCCATTTTCATTGAAAGGGTAAGTATCTGTTATGTTAACGTTAATAGTTAATAATATGTATAGAATTACAAATGGTCTAACATTGATTTCAGATGTTTGCGAGGTTAAAATTGGTGTTGAGGCCAACTGAGATGGCTGAACGGTACTTCGA
Organism: Acer yangbiense; assembly: GCA_008009225.1. Classification (NCBI taxonomy): domain Eukaryota; kingdom Viridiplantae; phylum Streptophyta; class Magnoliopsida; order Sapindales; family Sapindaceae; genus Acer; species Acer yangbiense. Next base: position 69,271,660 of record CM017762.1, read on the forward strand.
GGGCATTTACGAAGGAAGCAATCTGTATGATGTCGATGTCGAAGCCGAACGCCATACGACTGCCAGACTCAATGATACTGTGGGTCCGTATTCGAGACCTAGTGATACTGAGTATTCGTATTCGGGACCTAGTGATACGGAGGGTTCTAACCTGGAGGGTGGCAGTGAAAGTCCTATGAGGCATATGCGGGTTTGATTTGTGTTGCCCACACAACCTTGACCTGGAGGTGACTCACGACGAGGAGTTGGAGGGCATCCAAAGGTACGTAAAAATAGTTGCACCGTATTATTTAATCTGAAAGCAATTGGAAAGTTTTAGTACTGATAGCGTTTTTTTTTTCATTTCAGGACCGTAGGTATACTGAACTGATGGATGTGTTTCGAGAGTTATGGGAGGAAGTGCAAATGACTGATAAGAAACGAGATCAACAACATAAGGAGTTGCTGGATTTGATTCGGGGGCTTCAGGGTTCGACGTCACAGTCACGTACTGAAGGTAAACGGTTCGATGACCTACCGTTCGATGACCTACCATTCGATGACCCACCGTTCGATGACTAAGACCGAGACTTTAGTGATAGAGACTAGACCGGTAGTCATCAGGACGGGGTAGACCCAGAGACCGGGCGTCAGCTGCACCCCACTACGCAGACAGTGTCTGATCAGCAAGGACCTGGTGTGACATCACGAGAGGAGGTTACTGGTGGTACTGGTGATACTGGGATAACACATATGGAGATAGAGCAAGTACCTTATCAGGTTTTACCAGACCATGATGTTCATCCCTAGGACTTGAGGACAGAGTGCCTCCATACCGCGCACCCATCTGGTTAATCCTAGTGCAGCGCACTCCTCCATTCATTCCACGGGGACAGAGTTCCTCAATCTTAGTGCACCCATCGGATCTATCCCAATAGAGCTCACCCCTACAGGCGATCCACGAGGACATAGTTCCTCTATACAGAGCACCCGGGACGCTGTGACACGGGGACAGAGTTCCTCCATACAGCGTATCCCTACAGGGGATCCACTGGGACAGAGTTCCTTCATACAGAGCACCCCTGTAGGCAATCCACGGGGACAGATCATACAGAGCACCCCTGCAGGGGATCCACAGGGACAGAGTTCCTCCTCACATCTCACCCATTCGGTGGATCCCCGTGCTTTGGACCGGACTCCCCCACCCCTTCAACATCAGGATCGGGTTCGCAGGCGAGGTTGGCAGCAACGGAGCCCATATACTGACCCATGTCAGCTGAAGAGGGCAAGGATTATGCTACATCCACCACATGTATAGGCGCCCCATGCATTAATAGATCCTGATCACCTTGTGGCGTACCAAGCCTACAAGAGGAACCCGACGGAGGAATTGTAAGTATAATCGTAGATATTACAATTTCTTTATTTATTTTGAAACAGCTTAGTAAAATGACTTGGTTATCTAACTTCTTCAACAATTATGCAGGCGCGATATGGATCTATACGTGCCGATTAGTGTCCTTTGGTTCCACCGGTTTCAAACCAACTTCATGGAGTTGGAGGATACGGTATGTTCCTAACCGTAATATATGTATAAGTTGTTACAAAAATTGTACAATCCTAACAATTAAAAATGTTTAAACTTTCAGCACATTGACGCGTACTTCCATATTCTGCGGAAGCGTCAGCTAGCATATCCCATTGTCTATGGTGCGAGGATCAATATACTGGATTCACAGTTCTATGTAAGTGTTTAAATTGTATGGTATTTGCTTATGCATTGATGTGTTTCATACATTTGTAACCTAACATTTTTGTACAGTCATGGTTATGTGCCCGTTGGGACAGAATGATGGGAAGTAGGTCCGACAAACCCCATAAAGGTTGGTTTTTACAGAAGCAGAAGTGGTCCGAAGATGACTTTACGGTGGTATATGGGTTGCTCCTGCTAGGAAACAGACCATGGCACAATGTTGATGCCGTGAGTGTTTATCTTACATGTTTTCCATTTGTATAATAAATAAATGTCACACTGATCACACTTTGTTGAAACACCTACAGGTTCTGATTCCGTGCAACATTGGACTTACGCATTGGGCCCTAGCCAGCGTCGACCTCACAGCAGGGAATATCTACCTAATGGACCCGTTCAGACAGGAGGTTCCAGTTCACCACAGGAAAATGCAGTTCGCGTGCTTAAGGTATTTTTTACCCTCGATGCTGCATGCGGTGGACTTTCACGGTCACAGACGGAGGGGCAATAAGACATACACATTGACTACTAGGGCATTCACTTTTTATTATGTGTATGCAAATTGTGTGCCCCAACAGGAAACATGGTATAACTATTTCAAGATCTGATTTTATCCAAATTGGTTTTCATAACATTTCATTCTAACGGTTGTTCATGTGGTGAATTGTAGGGGTAACTGTGGTGCCCATACTTTGAGATTGATAGAGTATCTAGCGGTCAACAGGGATACTTTTGACTGGTCAGAAAATGATATGACCACCATCCAGGAGAAGATGGTCATGGAGGTTTTTTGCAACTCGAAGGAATAGTCTTCGAGATAGTGATTTAGTTGATGTACATAACATTTGAGTAATGAAATTTAATATATATTTTTTTCATTTTAAGTGTTTGCAATTAAAAGTTCATACATTCGAATCTATAAACAATACAACAACATTTTGAACACTATAACAAAGGATCCAGTATGGAATTAAACGAATAACTAAATTGAAATCCATTTCGGAACAAAAAATAAATTAAAGTTATTCAACATAAAAGCATAACACAACTGTATCGAGCATGGTTCCCAAAGTCTAAACGATACTGGAAGACATTAGCCATCGCAAGCTTTTCTGGTGGCAATTCGTCTTCCTCTTGTACTACCTTGTAATGTTTGATCACCTTATTCAACAACTCGATTCATTCCACGGTATAGTCCTTCTGAGGACACGTTTGTTTGTTGTGTCCAGTTGAATGACAGATGCTGCACTTGCGACGGTATTCCTTGGGAACAATTGTGTTGGGACCTTTATTAACCATAGGCGGGTTGGAACACCTCTTGCTATTATGTCCCGATTGTCCATATCTTCTACACGATTGTGTGGTTGTTCTTTTTGAAGATGAGGCATGTCGACCCTTCATTGGGCGACCCGATTGTCTCTTCGACTTTGGATTTAAAACCACCCGCGCTGCGATGTCGGATGACACTACCCATGAAGAAGGATGGCCAACATGCATAATAGGAACTGAGTATGCATTAATAAGTGTCTTTCTCTTGTAGTAGTCCGAACACAGAGATGTGAAATCCAAGTTTCGCTCTTTGCAACAAACAAAACAGTGAGATTTACGTTTGGGTAATATAAAACGTTAACTGTAACATCTCATGTACCTTGCTGCTGCGACTGCGTGAGAACATGGGAAATGATCCATTTGGAATTTGTTGCATGTGCAAGTCTTCAAGGCTAAGTTAACCGTCAATTGCTTTCCCTTCAGTTTGATAGAGAATATGTTCCAGTCAACTGGATTTACTGTCATATAATTGCATTTCTCGACACGTTTCAGGATCACAAGATGTACTGCCTCGGTCAATTGGTGACGCATGGACCGTGCAGCTGCATGACAATCGTGAAACCACTTTTGTAGCATATTCCTAATGAACTCTACCAGTGTCATCAGTGGCAGTTGCCGTGTGAATTTTAGGCATGAGTTTATGCATTCTGTAACATTTATGGTCATCACCCTGTACCTTCTTTGGGGACAGTGTAGGCGGGACCACTTGTGTGGACCGGTAGCAATGACATAATCGAATGCACCCTTGTGCAGCTTACGTAACTCCTCTATGTGCCGGTTATAATCCAATTCATTGTACGTCCTAGCTACATCATCCATTATGTCAGCAACATCCTTTCTGTGAAATCGCTTCTTCATATTCTCACCAAAATGCCAGCAACATATGGTATGAGTTGGATAAGGGAACACTTTAGAAATCCTTACTTCAATGCTTGCATGACGATCAGAAATGAAAACCAGATCATCTATATGACCAAGGGCACCCCTCAAGCATTCTAAGAACCACTCCTATGAAAGGTTGTTTTCTGAGTCACCATACCAAAAAGCAATTGGATACACCTGTTCATTTCCATCTTGTGCAGTTGCAACAAACATTGTACCCCTGAATTTTCCCTTCAAATGGGTACCATCAACTGTAATCACAGGACGTATACACCTTAAAAAACCTCTAATTGAGGACCTTAACGACATGAAAAAGTAAAGGAATTTACCATCGTTTGCTCACTGTAAGTCAGTGATTGTGCCAGGATTTTGTTGTTCCAAAACGTATGCAAAAGATGGCACCAGTTGGAAAGTTTCTTCATGCGTTCCATAGATCAATGACAATGCCTATTGCAAGGCATCATGTGCCTTACTATACATGATTTGGATTCCATACATTGTTTTCATATCGGCGATTACGTCCTTCGAACGCATGAGACGACCATCATGTTGTTGAAGTCTAGGTGCAACGACTTCTCCGATTATGACTGCACTAGCTTGTCTATGGCGACGGTGAACCTCTTCCAAGAGACAACTGTGTTCGTTGACAAAACTTCTGACTTGAAATTAAGTCCCTTCATCTCTCATCACCGCTCTTTATTTCCATGAACAGTCATTAATGATGCAAACCAGATGTAAAGTTGTCTTATTGGACCTTTTCACCTTCCATTCAAAGTTCTGCCGCATTACAAAATGGCCAACTAACCTCTTCAAATCTTTTTTAGTCGGAAAAAATTGACTTTCATAAATCATGGTTCATGGTTCTAGGTTCTTGCACTGCCAAGGTGTTACTTCTACCAATACCAAATGAGTATGAATCTGCTCCGAGAATAACCCACGTGGTCGTATTATCGGAATCAGATGCAGTTACATTATGCTAGACCTTAGAAGTCTTAGGCATATCCGGTGTAGTCACAGGCTCTTGTACATGTCTTCCACATGTTTGAATTTGTGCAGGCTCTTCATCCACATTTTGTAGATCATCTACATGCTCATTGTACTACTCATTGTACTGCTTATTGTACTGGTGATCATTCATCTCAATTCCACAGCCAAACACATCGCCGTATTGAGGTTCAACTACAGCTGCATGGTCGACCACTACCGGTGGGACAGCACACATGTTTTCTCCACCTTCAGTGCCACTTTTTTGTGTGAACACTTGATTGATACCACTAAAGGATCCAAATTGTTGGGTATTTTCATAAGAAGGAATATCATTCCCTATCACATTCTCAACTGTCCTCTCAGTTACACTGACACATACTTGAGGGATAACCTGATCTTCCCCTAGCATAAATTGAACATCATCGTCATTTCTTATAAATGTGCGACATGTAGTGCCATGAACGATTGATATTGATGACAGATCAACATTGAATTTGTTTACATCATACTTCACAATGGTATGCATGATCGCCACCAATTCTTTATAAGTCATATTCTTTGACACATACATGCCTTGGTTATCGGATCCAACAAACCTCTGACTTTCATCGGGTAATTGCTTCCATCGACCGTTGTAAGATATTTTTATTCTGACCCGATTCATGATGCTGTCAAATTAATCATCACAAACCATTAATAAATTTTTTTCATATATTACATTTACAAAGAGGCTCGGATAAGAATATGGAAAAGGCTTGGGAAAGGCTTCAAAAGGCTCGGATAAGCTATGAAAAGGCTCAGACAAGACATTATAAGGCTCGAATAGTCATTCATAGAAAATGCTTGGAGAAGCCTTGAAAAGGCTCGGAGAAGACATCATAAGGCTCGAATAGTCATTCATAGAAAAGGCTTGGAGAAGGCATGAAAAGGCTAGAACAAGCCATGAAAAGGCTTGAATAGTGATTCATTCAAAATGCTCGGAGAAGCAATGAAAAGGCTCAGAGAAGCCATGAAAAGGCTAGAATACTAATTGATTGAAAAGGCTCGGAGAAGACATCAAAAGGCTCGGTTAAGACATCAAATGAAAAGGCTCGGATAGAAGTTTAAAACGCTCTGACAGGGTTTACAAAGTCTCGGAGATCCAAAAATTTCACAATGGCTTAACATTTACAAAATACTCGGATAACATATAAAAAGGAACAAATGAAAATGTGAACAAATTGAAAGACGTATTTGCAAGAAATATTACCTTATTGTACTCAGGCACGTCCCTTGTTTATAAGTTGAGGAAGAAAGTCCAGGCAAATTTGTAGAGAGAGAGAGTTACTGAGTTCGTTTTTATTGGAAGTGTGGAGAGAGAAAAGTACAAAGAGAATAACATAAATGATTATCTAAGGACAATTTTGGTAGTTCACCATAATAGGTGCCTTTTAAACTTAACTTATTAAAGCACTCACTTTCCCACCAATTCAGTTGAAAAAGGTGACATTTTCCACCAATTCCACACACACATATATATATATTTGTATCCATTAAAAATATGTTAATATCCAAATGAATTTTGACAACTAATTTCAATTACACATTTTACGTAGAAACATTTGTTGATATTTCACCATACAAAATATAAATATATATATAAGGTCATTCTTCGGTGCAATATTACACGATACAACAGTATGTGATCATATATGATTGCATGTGATCACAAATATATATAATATTATTATATATGAATTGCACATGATCGCACAATTAAATTATTGTGATCGCATGATAGAACATGTAATCACATATTAGTTGATGTGGTTGTACCAAAGAAGACATGATCACAGTCAAAATTTTTATGTTGCATCATGAAACGTTGCACCCATGGGCAGTCCATATATATATATATGTATATATGTATGTATGTGCATTCGATCAGAAATAGGAACAGCTTCAAGCTATTGAACCCGACATATATACAACTTCATATATAAAGCTATGAGTATGATTTGAGGAAGAGATATCGACAGGGGTGTTTAAAGATCAAAACTGTGGCTGTTGAAATGGAATACTGGTTGATGGTTTTGTCTGCTTAAACTGTGAGACCTGATTTCCTTAGAAACACTTGACTGAAGTGTCAGAGGCCCCAGTTTTTGGATACGGATTCAAATATTTCTGCAGTCAAGCAAAAGGGACATTATTAGACAAAAAAAAAAGTACTAGCATCTTGTGGTCAAAAGTCAAAGCTTCAACGTTCCGAACTATGATCTCAAACTTGTGGGTCACAATATTTCTGCAGTATTGCTTTCTCACAGGATGAAGTGATGCCCCATCCTTAGACCAGCTAAAAGCTTGATAACTCCCGGAAGATTGGCAATACTCCAGTAGCTGAGTTTGGCAATACTCCAGTAGCTGAGTTAAGCAATTAAAACACAATAAATGAGTCCAATATTGTGCACAAGGAGTATTCATCGTAAATTAGAACCAAAATAAATTAGACTGGTCAAATACAGATTAATGGCTAATGCACTCAATATCAATCGGAAATTCGTTCTATTGATCTAAGAGAGTTTTGAAACAAAAAGCATAAGACCACCTCAATCAGCTTTACGAATATGCGGAATAAAGTATGAACAATACACACACGAGACAAGAATTTACTGAGGTACCTCCAAGAAAATTGACATTCGGAGACGAAATGGATTCGTCTCCAAATCAATTATTTTCATCGCAGAAGGTCTTTCGCTGCCAAATTAAGTTGGTAGCAAGGTGGTAGCTAAATCCCCGTCCCATAATACCTATTGCGACCAATTACAAAAATCGTCTCCGAATGTTGATAATGCGCGACCAAATACTTGGTAGCAAATTCCCAAAAAGTTTGTCTCAGATATGAAACCATATAACAATTAGGGATGATATTTGGCTACCAAATATATAGTCTCCAATACATGGTGGACTAAACCCATATTAATACAAATGTGAGGGACTAAAATCAAAATAACCCTAATATTGAATTAAATATATTCTTTATATTTATAGGCCACCGGAGAAAAGCAGCCACAGCCGCCGCCGCCGGAACGCCGCCGCCGGAACACCCCCGCCAGAGACCCACCGCCGTAGCTGCCGCCAGAACCCGCCACCAGATCGTCGCCGCCGCCGGCGAACCGCCACCGCCACCACCACCACCACCGTGGACAGCCGCCGCCAGACCACCGCCGCCGCAGCGGACACCGTCAGGCCACCACCACCGCCGCCGTGGACAACCACCGCTACCGTCGGGCCACCACCGCCTCCACCATGGATAGTTGCCGCCACCGCCGCCGCCAGCCGGACCTGCCCTGGAAATAATGACAATTAATTGTGGGAATTGAAATTGAGACCTCAAGTTACAATTTATAAGTCTTTACCACTTGGCTACAACATAAAATGTGATAATAATTGAACAATATTTTATATAACCTATATGAGTTATTGGAAATAAAAAATTATTACAAAAAATCTTAATTGCCCTTTATTTAAAACATTATCTACATTAAATTATTAGAATATAAAAAATAAATACTAAACATAATCCTTTTTAAATAAAAAAATTCAAAAATAATAAATTAAAAACAAAACAATTTAAGAAAACGTTATTTTAAAAAAATATAATTTAAAATTATACAAGTCCAATATGAATGGTGGTAATGTATAACATATTTTTGAAATTTAAAACATATTTTTTTTTATTTAAAAAGGATTATGTTTAATATTTTTTTTTGAATCAAAATATAATACGTAATTTATATTGAGTCAAATTATTTAGTCTTATATAGATGAACATTGAACAAATTTTCGGTGTTACTGTATTTTATTATGACAATTGGTTATATTTTTATTTCAAACTCTTGATGATTTTATTTATATTTGTGTTTAGAATACTAAACATAATCCTTTTTACATAAAAAAAAATTCAAAAATATGTAACACATTACCACTATTCATATTGGACTTGCATAATTTTAAATTATATTTTCTTAAAATAACGTTTTTTGTTTGTTTTGTTTTTAATATATTATTAAATTGTATTTTCTCAATATTATAATGTTTCATTGAGTTATGAGAATATTATAATGTTAAATAGAAAATATTAATGTATATACAAGTACAAAAACCATATAATATTTACATAAATAGACAAATTCATTTGTCACATAAAAGCTAATTTCTTTTACTTTTGTCACATGTCTATAAGCATATTCTAATTTCAATTTTTTTCACTAATCGGTTATTTCAATCATTCTGATAAAAATTTATTAATATTCATAGACAAATCATTTTACAACTAAATAGCAATATAACACTTGATTACAAACAACAATATAAACAAAAATATTATGGAAAACATTTAAACCATTGTTCTTCACATGTTTTCTTACCTAAATTACACAAAATTAAAGCTCGACAACTCCACTGGAGCCATGAAAAGAATGAAAAGAATTACTCATCAAGCTTAATTTTAAAAAGTAAATGTACAAAACAAAAACTAAATGCATAAAACTAAACTAAACACAATTTAGAGTTGAAGCCTTAAATAAATCAATAAATCATAAATAAAGCAAAAAAAATATAGTAAATAACAATTTTCTAATATTTTTATTTTTAATTAATTGATTGATTTTATATAATTAAGTATTATTTCTATGAGGGCAAAAGCAACAATTCTTCTTATTTGTGACTAAATAATGGTGGTCAAAGTTAGTCAACGGATCAGAGGGTATGTTTGTGTTATTATGATATTTTCACGGGTTTTAGTGCAATTATACATATAATCAGAGACATCATTTAGGGTGCGTTTGGTACGTAGACGGGACAGGACAGGACGGAACGGGACAGAATAGGATGGGACAGGACATATTGTTCTGTATTGTGTTTGGAATGCTTGGGACAGAACAGTGTACTGTACAGTCTGTACTGTTATACGTTTGGTATGGCTGGGACAGGACGAGACAAGGGGTTCAAATGACCAAAGTGTCCCTATTTATTTGATTTTATTGAATAAATATATTTTTATATCATATTCAAAAAAAAAAAAAAATTGTTATTGAAAAATATTAATTGAATCAACTTCATTCATCCAACATCCACCATCCCCATCACCACCAAATTAAATTCCATTAAATTCCACAAACAAGAAAAACAAATCGAATGAACAAAAAAAAAAACAGACAAATCTCAACCAATAATCCATGTTTTTCAATCAAAAATAAAAATAAAGATTCTGTAACATATCAAAAATCTGGAAAATCTTAAAAATTACCATATTTTTCAATCAACCACATCACCGAATCAGTCTAGCAATTTTATATATAAATTGAACACTCTGTCTGATTCTTACATCACATGTAATATTATAATAAAGCAAAAGAAAAGATGATACAGGTTTTGGAATTGTTTTTTTATTGGATGGTAGATCTCCAGATCTGCCATTTGAATAATTTTTTTTTTTAAAAAAATATATAAAATATGGATCTCACGCTTCACTTCGCCGACATCCTCCATCGTTATCTCCATCATCGACGAACAAACCGTCGCCAACCTCCATCACCGACGAACCTAATGTCGCTGACCTCTATCACCATCGACAAAAACAATAATCAAGAACACAACTGCAAATCCAACTTAAAACCACTCCAAATCCAACCAAGAAAGAAGAGAAAATGAAAGAGAAGGGAATAGAGGAAATGGACCCAGAAAATTTGGATCCAGTAGAAAAATGAAGAAGAAGAGAGAAAATGAATATATATATATATATATATATATATATTTTAATAAAATCTGGATGTTGGAATTTTTGTGTGTGTTGATGATGGTGTTGAGGATGAAAGATTGTTAGTGTGATAATGTGATGGAGATGTTGGGTTGTGGAGAGAGGGATTCGATGATGAATGAGTGAAGGAGAGAGAGATGGGATTTAGGTGAGGACATGTTTGTAATATTTGAACATTTTAAAGGGTATAAAAGTCATTTTCATACTTGTCCCATGGCATGGGACAACTTGGCCGAGGGTCAAGTGTGGGACAGTTTTTTAAGATTTTTGTCCCACCTTGTCCCACTCTGTCCCATACTATGGTCGCGCCAAACGTAGGACAAGAACAACCAGTCCCACGTTGTCCTGTCCCGTCCCGCGTACCAAACGCACCCTTAGAGACCAAATATTTCATCTCTGAGGGTCATCTTCAGAGACCAAATATCAATTCGTCTCTAAAAGCTTCATTCAGAGACGAAATAGCTTCATTCAGAGATGAATTATTTCGTCTCCGAATGCCCATCCAAATAAAACCAAAGTCTTTGGAGACATCATTTGGAGACCAAATATTTCGTCTCTGAAGGTCATCTTTAGAGACCAAATATCAATTCGTCTCTGAAAGCTTCATTCAGAGACTAATTATTTCGTCTCCGAATGTCCATCCAAATAAAACCAAAGTCTTTGGAGACATCATTTGGAGACCAAATATTTTGTCTCTAAAGGTCATCTTTAGAGACCAAATATCAATTCGTCTCTGAAAGCTTCATTCAGAGACGATTCAGAGACGAATTATTTTGTCTCCGAATGTCCATCCAAATAAAACCAAAGTCTTTGGAGACATCATTTGGAGACCAAATATTTCGTCTCTGAAGGTCATCTTCAGAGACGAAATATCAATTCGTCTCTGAAAGCTTCATTCAGAGACGAATTATTTCGTCTCCGAATGTCCATCCAAATAAAACCAAAGTCTTTGGAGACATCATTTGGAGACCAAATATTTCGTCACAAAATGTCATCTTCAGAGACCAAATATTAATTCGTTGCTAAAAGCTTCATTCTAAGACCAAAATTCAATTCGTCTCTGAATCTATGGTAGCTAATACCCAAATTTCTTGTAGTGGGTTCGGCTAACTTTGCCTACGTCCTTGTGTGATCTCTCTTGAGAAATCACTAGCACTATGAAAAAAAACGCTTGGTTACAAGAAACTAATTGAAACCCCTTACTAATTCCCCAAAACCTTGCTAGAACCTCTATATTACTCTTGCTCTCTACCTCTTGTACGCTTGTTGTTTTTTGTGTGTAAAAAGATAGATTCCCAGCGGCTCTATTTATAGATATACGACTTGGGTTACATTTCTTGCTAGAATAAGACTCCTAAATCCTCTTAGAATAAGAAAAACTAACTTATTTCCTTATCCTAGTTGATTTGAGATTCTTGAGAAAATCTAATTTCCTAATTCCAGTAGGAAATTATGTGTGCCCACTTTATTTTCTCCTTATCCAAATAAGATTCCTTCTTAAGCCTTGACTTGGGTTTTGATGAGCCAAAAAACATAACAATATATATATAAGTGTGTGTGTACATTCATTCCATCAGATTGTTGGGTGTGCAACCAAAGTCCCACATTGGCTAGACATGGGGATGATCTTAGGTATATAAGTATGGAAACAATCTCCATTGGTGTGAGGCCTTTTGGGTAGTGACCCAAGAGTAAATCCATGCGGGCTTAGGCCCAAAGCGGACAATATCACACCAATGTGGAGAATGTGGGTTCCATACTTATAACAAGTGGTATCAGAGCCGACCCCCAGACTTAGCCAACCGTAGCCGAACCAAACTAGGAGGTGGTGGGCCCTAGGTAGCTCGCGATGGGTCCGTGATATTAGCTCTCGAGGTAGGAAATGCTCCAGTGCTTCACGTAAGGCGTGTGTTCCGGCGCGGTGGAGAGGAGTGACCTCGATGGAGTGCTTCTCCTAGCATTGACGGATGGATGATCGCTTGAGGGGAGGCCCGGACCGTGAAGATAATGATGGTCCTTTGTTCGAGGGGAGGATTGTTGGGTGTGCAACCAAAGTCCCACATTGGCTATACATGGGGATGATCTTGGGTATATAAGTATGGAAACAACCTCCATTGGTGTGAGGCCTTTTGGGTAGTGACCCAAGAGTAAATCCGTGCGGGCTTAGGCCCAAAACGGACAATATCACACCAATGTGGAGAATGTGGGTTCCATACTTATAATACAGATATAGGAACAACTTCAAACTATTGAACCCAGACATATATATACATGACTTCATATATAAAGCTACTCCTTGCAGGGAGTGAGGGAGTGGCGTTGTATCTAATATATATCAATTAGCTATTAAGCTTTTATGAGTATGATTTGAGGAGAAGATATGGACAGGGGTGTTTACAGATCAGAACTGTGGTTGTTGAAAACAAGAGAGAGAAGAAGAGAGAATGTTGGCCAATTATCTCCAAAGAAATATTTTACAATGACGATTCCAATGACGATATCAACCTGTCCCCCAAACTACATCGAAGACTATTGATACAGATTATCTCCATGCCAACTTCCTTCAAAAGAAAAAAAGACTAGAGCTATAGCTAACAATGAAAGCATGACAACAAAGTTATAAGATTCATAGAAATAAACATGGAATACCATAAGAAATTATTCAAGATAAAGTAGTGGAAGTGAGCGTTAAGAGATTTCAAAAGAAACTCTTGCAGAAGGTAGCAAGATTGAATAAAAGCAAAAAAGGGGTGTGTGTGTGTGTGTCGCTACTAGTATATATACTAGAGTTGCAGAGTCTTGTAGAAAGAATGCAAGCATAAAAATCGCTAGATATCAGAGGATAAAGATGTACAACAACCAGACATTAATGACTGATCAATTATTTGAGAGAAGCATGCCATGTAAAAGTAGATGGCGGTTAACACATATAAGTCATAACATAGATATAATCAGTGGAAAATCTTAATAAACTAAGATTTAGGACTGGTCTAAATATCCTAAAGTCAAATCAGAAACATAAATTTTTTGCATAATGACCAAATCATGACATGGACAAACAAGAAAATTAAACATGAGAAATAATAGAATCTTGACATTAAACCCCAAAAACGACCGATTAAACACGGAAATAAATACCAAGATCAGTACTAGCTAGTAGGATCATTTCTGCCAGCCACTTGCCAGGCGTGGCTGCTACATATTGTTGCAAATTAAACTCTAACAAGTGAAAGCATAAAGTGAATAAGAGTTTGTTGAAGAATTTTGAGAAAGAAAAACAAACCCATAATGCGCAATCATTATCGTTACAAATCATGATTTAGGCCTCCTTTTGAAGGGTAAATAAGTCATGGAATCAATGTATTGCTTAACTGCTTGATACTCAATTAGTGATTCCTACTGTAACCTATCAACTACAAGAAAAGGTGAGAAATTCACTGGGCATGCAAGCTATTTTCCTATATCATTAAATCTTTATCTCTGGATTGTGACGGTGAGATTCTCAGACCCACATCCTCTAATATATGCAAGAAATAGACCACATTAGATGTTACATAAATTCCTTGTTAAAAAGTTTTATTATTTTTTAACAGAAAAACTTTTTGCTGTATTGAAGTTATGTTTGGAACAACCACCGGAGAGCTCCTGCAAGATCCTATTTCTCTTTTAAGTTTTTATTTTTTATTTTTATTATTTATAAGGGCAATTACCAAATTGGTCCAGGACTTTTTTCTTTATTCCAAATTGTTTGTGACTTTTACAAAAGTGACCAAATTGGTCCCTAACTTTTTAAATTGTACCAATTTCATCCCTCAATTAACTTTATGTTAGTCAAACCTAACAGTCAATGGTATTTTAGTCGGGCAATTACCAAATTGGTCCTGGACTTTTTTCTTTATTCCAAGTAGTTTGCGACTTTTACAAAGTGACCAAATTGGTCCCTAACGTTTTTATGGAGTACCATTTGAGTCCCTAACTTTTAAGAAACAACCAAAAACATCCCTTATCATTAACCTCGGTTATTTATACTGTTACTTTGATTATGTTTTACTTTTAAAAGACTAAAGTACCCCTCAAAACTCTAAAGTTAAAAATGTTTAAATAAAAATAAAATAATTATTTAAACAAGAATGTAATGAAAACAAAATAAAATAAATTATCTGCAACTCTCTCATTGATTCAAAAATCACTACCGAACTTGGAAACACTTACTACCAACAACTTGGAAAGTTAATTGAGGGATGAAATTGGTACAATTTAAAAAGTTAGGGACCAATTTGGTCACTTTTGTAAAAGTCGCAAACAACTTGGAATAAAGAAAAAAGTCCAGGACCAATTTGGTAATTGCTCTTATTTATAATTATTTTGTCTTCTTTTGATAAAATCCAGATCTCTTCTCCTAGCTTTCTTTTTGATTTTTTTTTGTTTGATGAAGATCTTGGAAGTTCTTTCTAGATCTCTGAGAAGTTTTTGTTTTAATATTTATTCTGTTAATTTTTATTTTTTTTTGAAATGAGTTGATTTGTGTTTTGAATCTTGATAATTATATGTGCAACATTTTACAAAAGTAAGAGGAAGTTTGTGAATATATGTCTAAAACTGCCATATCCCTGTAATTTGATTTAACCTCAGGAGACATTTGTGCAATTACCGCATTGTATTACAATACAGTTCTACAGAACCAAATAATATTAAATGAAAATCAAATTGAATAAAAATGAAACCAATCAAGTTGCAAATTCCATTCATCAATTCATGTTTCATAATAATGCACAATTTCAGTGTCATCAGCTATATTACAAGGAACCAACCTTCAAAATTGTTGAAAATCTACTGTACAAATGGAAAAAGCTCTCTTGCATTCTCTCATTTTGGTTACAATTCTTTCAAAATGCGAAGGAAGCATTGACAAATACTCCATTGGTCGCTATGTGATTGTCGTGTCATTTACAGTCAGAATATTTTATATCAACTCAATATGTTAGCACTGATTCCCTAAGCAACAAAATTTAGGGAACCGGAAGCAGTAGCATCAGCATAGAAAATTTATATGGTGGCAGCACAGAATTTGCCAAGGCATGAGAACTCTGTCACAATCGCTCTTCTGCTAAGATCCTGTCTATTTATCAGCATACCAGTTTTGAGCCCACTTAGCATCAACGTTTAGATCAATGCTAAGAATATTCTTGCCATTGAAGGGTTTTGACATGCACTCAACAACTATGGCCTTAGCAGCTTCAGCTGATTCACTTGGACCTTCCAAGATCACTTCATCGTGAACCTGATGTGTTAGTCGGTAATCAGTTTTTGCAATATAATTCAAACTTTAGACCATTCAATGAGATGTCGGCGGGAAATGGAAAGTGCAAAATTAATGCACTTTGCAGGAACATATCAGACATTCAGACTAAGAGAAGATATCAGACTAAATGTTTTGCAAATTATGCATTTTTATAAGGAAATTTGACCGAAAACTTACAAGGTGCATATTTCATTACATAATGCGCTTATTATTTTTGTCATTGAACTACTTAAAATAGTGTATTCTTCCTTTGTTAAAAATTCTAGGTAATTTTAAAAGGTTTGCAAATTATGCATTTTTATATAAGTAAATAAGGGAAATTTGACCGAAAAATTATAAGGCGCATATTTTTTTACATAGTGCACTTTTATCCTAATTTTTTTTTCCATGGAACTACTTAAAATAGTGTATTCTTCCTATGCTAAAAATTGTTGGAAGTTTTAAAATTTTTGCAAACTATGCATTTGATAGAGGTTAGTAACATAAATTTGACCGAAAAATTACGAAGCACATATTTTATTACATAATGTGCTTTTATCCTAATTTTTTTGCATGGAACTACTTAAAATAGTGTATTCTTCCATTGTTAAAAATTCTAGGTAATTCTAAAAGTTTTTCAAATTATGCATTTTAATATAGGTTAGTTAAGGAAATTTGATCGAAAAATTATGAAGCACATATAATTATTACTTAATGCGCTTTTATCATATATATATATATATATACGTATTTTCTATCATCAGTTCGAACTGACAATATACTGACAATAAATATATCAGGACGAAGAATATGGACCACTAGATTTACATACTTTGACTCAAAGTGTATGCACTTGTCAAAACTTCTCCATAATCCGTGGTCCACATTCTTCGTCCTGATATATTTATTGTCAGTTCAAACCGATAATAGAAAGACTGTATATATATATATTGCATAGAACTACTTAAAATGGTGTATTCTTCCTACAATAAAAATTCTAGGTAATTTTAAAATTTTTGCAAATTATGTATTTTTATATAGTTTAGTAAGGGAAATTTGACCGAAAAATTATGAGGCGCATATTTCGTTACATAATGATTTTTTATCATTATTTTTGACATTGAACTACTTAAAATTGTGTATTAATCTTCCTATGTCAAAAATTCTAGGTAATTTTAAAAGTTTTGCAAATTATAAATTTTTATATAGGTTAGTAAAGGAAATTTGACCGAAAAATTACGAAGCGCATATTTCATCACATAATGCACTTTTATCATTATTTTTATCATTGAACTACTTAAAATGATGTATTCTTCCTATATTAAAAATTCTAGGTAATTTTAAAAGTTTTACAAAATTTGCATTTTTATATAGGTTAGTAAAGAAATTTGACCGTAAAATTACGAAGCGCATATTTCATTACATAATGCGCTTATATCATTATTTTTGTCATTGAACTACTTAAAATGGTGTATTCTTCCTTTGTTAAAAATTCTAGGTAATTTTAAAAGGTTTGCAAATTATGCATTTTTATATAGGTAAATAAGGGAAATTTGACCGAAAAATTACGAGGCGCATATTTCATTACATAATGTGCTTTTATCCTAATTTTATATAGGTAAAATAGTGTATTCTTCTTGATGAACACATAAAAGTGCATAATTTTACCTTCTAGATATTGCATGGTTTTAATTATACCGGCTAAGGATTCTTGATTCATTGTAGTGATTGGCACAATGAGTGCTTGAAACCCATTGAATCGAAGAGTGGGTAATCCTTGTAACTTAATTAAATGGAAAGATAATATAACTTCATATATGTTCAAATGAGCTTAGATTGTTATATTGTCCGATTGGAACCTCCTTTGTATGTGGATTCCAATTGAGTTATATAAAGAGTTAAATAAACCTTTATTTTATATACCAAGAGTGGAACCTCTATCCTTAGCATACATATTTTTATCTGAGTAATTTCATCATTACTTTTTGTCCATCATTCATCAATTAAATTGTTTTATTTCTCTAGATAACTCTTGAAATTACTGTTGGTTTTTGTGAGCATTAAAACTCCTTCCCTAAGGATCGATCCCGTTCTTACCGGGTTATATTATTACTTCGACACTCCTGCACTTGGGAGTAAAATCCTTTTTCTGGACTTGTCACTTCATTTGTTAAAAATTCGTGGAAATTTTAAAAATTTTGCAAACTATGCATTTTAATAGAGGTTAGTAAGGGAAATTTGACCAAAAATTACGAGGCGCATATTTCATTACATAATGCGCTTTTATCATAATTTTTTGGATAGAACTACTTAAAATAGTATATTCTTCCTATTTTGAAAATTCTAGGTAATTTAATTTTTTTTACAAATTATGCATTTTTATAGAGGTTGTTAGTAAGGGAAATTTGACCGAAAAATTACGAGGTGCATATTTCATCACATATTGCTTTTTTATCATTATTTTTGTCATTGAACTACTTAAAATGGTGTATTTTTTTTTTTATGTTAAAAATTCTAGGTAATGTGTTTTTTAAAAATTAAAATTATGCATCTTAATAAAGGTTAGTAAGGGAAATTTGACCGAAAATTACGATGCACATATTTCATTACATATTGCGCTTGTATCCTAATTTTTTTGTGGAACTACTTAAAATAGTGTATTCTACCTATGTTAAAAACTTGAGGTAATTTTAAACTTTTTGCAAATTATGCATTTTTATGGAGGTTAGTAAGTGAAATTTGACTGAAAAATTCCAAGGCACATATTTCACTAAATAATGCACTTTTATCATTATTTTTGTCATAGAACTACTTAAAATGGTGTATTCTTCCTATGTCAAAAATTCTAAGTAATTTTAAAGTTTTTGCAGATTATGCATTTTTATAGAGGTAAATAAGGGAAACTTGACCGAAAAATTACGAGGCGCATATTTTATTACATAATACGCTTTTATCCTAATTTTTTCCAAGGAACTACTGAAAATTGTGTATTCTTCCTATGTTAAAAATTCTAGGTAATTTTAAAAGTTTTGCAAATTATGTATTTTTATAGAGGGAAATTTGATCAAAAATTCTTGGTGCATATTTCATTATATAATGCTCTTTTATTTTAAATTTTTCCATGGAACTACTTGAAATGGTGTATTCTTCCTATGTTAAAAATTCTAGGTAATTTTAAATTTTTTGCAAATTATACATTTTTATAGAGGTTAGTAAGGGAAATTTGATTGAAAAATTACGAGGCGCATATTTCACTACATAATGTGCTTTTATTCTAATTTTTTTCCATGGAACTACTTAAAATAGTGTATTCTTCCTATGTTAAAAATTCGAGGAAATTTTAAAATTTTACAAATTATGCATTTTTATAGAGGTTAGTATGGGAAATTTGACCAAAAATTTACGATGCGCTTTTATCATTATTTTTTTCATTGAACTACTTAAAATGGTGTATTCTTCCTATGTTAAAAATTCTGAGTAATTTTAAATGTTTTGCACATTATGAATTTGTATATAGGTTAGTAAAGGAAATTTGACCGAAAACTTATGAGGCACATATTTCATTACATAATGCGCTTTTATCATTATTTTTGTCATAGAACTACTTAAAATGAAGTATTCTTCTTTTGTTAAAAATTCTAGGTAATTTTAAAAGGTTTGTAAATTATGCATTTTTATATAGGTAAATAAGGGAAATTT
Organism: Acer yangbiense; assembly: GCA_008009225.1. NCBI lineage: Eukaryota > Viridiplantae > Streptophyta > Magnoliopsida > Sapindales > Sapindaceae > Acer > Acer yangbiense. The sequence continues at coordinate 69,291,367 of CM017762.1, forward strand.
GACCGAAAAATTACGAGGCACATATGTTTTTTACATAATGCGCTTTTATCCTAATTTTTTTTCCATGGAACTACTTAAATAGTGTATTCTTCTTATGTTAAAAATTCATGGAAATTTTAAAATTTTTGCAAACTATGCATTTTGATAGAGGTTAGTAAGGGAAATTTGACCGAAAAATACGCATATTTCATTACATTATGCGCTTTTATCATAATTTTTTTTGCATGGAACTACTTAAAATAGTGTATTCTTCCTATTTTGAACATTCTAGGTAATTTTAATTTTTTTTGCAAACTAAGCATTTTTTTAGAGGTTAGTAAGGGAAATTTGACCGAAAATTTACGAGGCGCATATTTCGTCACATAATGCTTTTTTATAATTATTTTTGTCATTGAACTACTTAAAATGGTGTATTTTTCCTATGTTAAAAATTCTAGGTAATGTTTTTAGAAAATTCAAATTATGCATCTTAATAAAAGTTAGTTAGGGAAATTTGATCGAAAAATTACGATGCGCACATTTCATTACATAATGTGCTTTTATCCTAATTTTTTCATGGAACTACTTAAAATAGTGTATTATTCCTATGTTAAAAATTCGAGGTAATTTTAAATTTTTTGTAAATTATGCATTTTTTATAGATGTTAGTAAAGGAAATTTGACCGAAAATTCCGAGGTGCATATTTTGCTAAATAATGCGCTTTTATCATTATTTTTGTCATAGAACTACTTAAAATGATGTATTCTTCCTATGTTAAAAATTCTTGGTAATTTTAAATATTTTGCAAATTATGCATTTTTATAGAGAAATTTGACCGAAAAATTACGAGGCGCATATTTCATTACATAATGTGCTTTTATCCTAATTTTTTCCATGGAACTACTTAAAATTGTGTATTCTTCCTATGTTAAAATTTTTAGGTAATTTTAAAACATTTTCAAATTATGCATTTGAAAAGAGGTTTAGAAAGGGAAATTTGACCAAAAAATTACGAGACGCATATTTAATCACATAATGCGCTTTTGTCCTAATTCGTTCCATGGAAATACTTCCCTTGTTAAAATTTTCACGTATTTCTAAAAAAAATTCAAATTTTAGAAATACCATTGTTTCTGGCATAGAAGTTCCTATAAAAATGGGAAATGCCCTATCTTTGAGTGCGGTTTGAACTATTGATTTACGTAATAGGAAGTAACCAATTAGGTTTACGATGAAACCTAGAAATCGATCACTGATCCAATTCGAGTATCTCTACAGGATAGTCCTCAACAAAAAACTTAAGAGTAATGGCAACAAGTGATTCAATTCAGTAGTTCCTCATATAAAATTATTGAAGCTAGAGATATAGTAATATGGAGAAGACAAAATTGTTTCAAGCACCAACAGAACCAAAAGTGCCCCTTATTTCAAAGAGAAGAAGATAGGTTATTCACATTTGATTTGATGGTTAGAGGCGAATTGAATGCTAAACAATGGTAATTCTAAAGATTTCCTAGGGGAAAAATAGAGACGTCTCCTACGTTACCCATAATATGTGGAAGTATCGATGTAATTTCATATAGTCATCCGGTTTGAATGCTACATGAAGAACATAAGCCAAATGACGGAACAGGAAGACCTAGGGTGTAGAAGATCAGAACATGAGTGATTCGGCATATTTGGATTCTATATATCCACTCATGTGGTACTTCATTATATATATATATATATATATATATATATATATATATATATATATATATATAAGATCCATCTGTATAGATATCATCATCTACATCTAGAAAGCCGTATGCTTTGGAAGAAGCTTGTACAGTTTGGGAAGGGGTTTTGATTGATCAAAAAGACAAATCTACTTCAACTGATATGCCCTTAGGCACAACCATACATAACATAGAAATCACACTCGGAAAGGGTGGACAATTAGCTAGAGTTGTGGGTGCTGTAGCGAAACTGATTGCAAAATAGGTAAAATCAGCCGTATTAAAATTATCCTCAATTCGATGGAATTGTTTGATCTTAAAGGGGATCTTCTATAATTTTGCATGTGAGGGGTTATTTCTTGGTTTCGTCTAGTCATTAATAACTTGATTATTTTTAGATAATAGTAGATAGAAACAACGCTCGTAAGGAGTCCTATTGAAACCAAGAAATATAGGCCTGTCTGCCATCCAGATCAGAATAAATAGAGTTTTCCGAAAAAACCTGCTAGTGTAGGAAGACCTCCTAGGGATAAGATACATAGAGCTAAAGAGAGAGCCAAAAAAGGATCTTTTGTGTATAATCCTGCATAATCTCGAATGTTATCAGTTCTGGTACGTAGACCAAATGATAGAATGCAAGCAAAAGTTCCTAGATTCATGGAGATATAGAACATCATATAAGTTATCATGCTGGCATATCCACCATTTGAGTCTCCAACAATTATTCCAATAATTACATATACGATTTGACCTATGGACGAATATGCAAGCATAAGTTTCATGCTAGTAGGGAAATTTTACAGAAAAATTACGAGGTGCATATTTCATTACATAATGCACATTTATCCTAATTTTTTCCATTGAACTACTTAATATGGTGTATTCTTCCTATGTTATAAATTCTAGGTAATTTTAAATTTTTAAAAAATTATGCATTTTTATATAGGTTAGTAAGGTAAATTTGACCGAAAAATTACGATGCGCATACTTCATTACATAATTCTCTTTTATCATAATTTTTTCTATGGAACTACTTAAAATAGTGTATTCTTCATATGTTAAAAATTCGAGGTAATTTTCAAATTTTTACAAATTATGCAATTTTATAAAGGTCAGTAAGGGAAATTTTACTGAAAAATTATAAGGCGCATATTTCACTAAATAATGTGCTTTTATCATTTTTTTTTTTTTTTTTTGTGATAGAACTACTTAAAATGGTGTATTATTCATATGTTAAAAATTCTAGGTAATTTTAAAAGTTTTGCAAATTATGCATTTCTATAGAGGTTAGTAAGGGAAATTTGACCGAAAAGTTACGAGGCGCATATGTCATTACATAATACGCTTTTATCCTAATTTTTTCCATGGAACTACTTAAAATGTTGTATTATTCCTATGTTTAAAATTCTAGGTAATTTTAAAATTTTTGCAAATTATGCAATTTTAAAGAGGTTGGTAAAGGGAAATTTGACCAAAAAATTACGAGGTGCATATTTTGTCACATAATGCGCTTTTATCCTAACTTTTTCCATGGAACTACTTAAAATAGTGTATTATTCCTAGGCTAATAATACTATGTAATTTTAAAATATTTGCAAATTATGCATTTAACTTAAGGGAAATTTGACTGAAAAATTACAAGGCGCATATTTCATTATATAATGCGCTTTTATCCTAAATTTTATCATTATTTTTGTCATTGAACTATTTAAAATGGTGTATTCTTCATATGTTAAAAATTCTAGGTAATTTAAAAAGTTTTGCAAATTATGCATTTTTATATAGGTAAATAAGGGAAATTTGACCGAACAATTACGAGGCGTATATTTCTTTACATAATGCTCTTTTATCCAAAAATTTTCCATGGAACTACATAAAACGGTGTATTCTTCATATGTTAAAAATTCGAGGTAATTTTAGAAGTTTTGCAAATTATGCATTTTTATAAAGGTTAGTAAGTGAAATTTGACCGAAAAATTACGATGTGCATATTTATTTACATAATGCTCTTTTATCCTAATTTTTTCTATGGAAATACTTAAAATTATGTATTCTTCCTATTTTTAAAATTCTAAGTAATTTTAATTTTTTTACAAATTATGCATTTTTATAGAGGTTAGTAAGGGAAATTTGACCGAAAAATTACGAGACGCATATTTCATCACATAATGCTTTTTTTATCTTTATTGTTGTCATTGAACTACTTAAAATTTTCTATTCTTCCTATGTTAAAAATTCTAGGTAATTTTAAAAAAAAAATCAAATTATACATCTTAATAAAGGTTAGTTAGGGAAATTTGACCGAAAAATTACGATGCGCATATTTCATTGCATAATTCGCTTTTATCCTAATTTTTTCCATGGAAATACTTAAAATGTTGTATTCTTCCTATGTTAAAAATTCTAGGTAATTTTATTTTTTTTGCAAATTATGAAAATTTATAGAGAAATTTGATCGAAAAATTACAAGGTGCATATTTCATCGCATAATGTGCATATTTCCTAACTTTTTCCATTTAACTACTTAAAATGGTGTATTATTCCTAGGCTACTAATTCTAGGTAATTTTAAAACTTTTACAGATTTACAATTTTATAGAGGTTAGTAAGGGAAATTTGACCGAAACATTACGAGGCGCATATTTCATTACATAATGTGCTTCTATCATTATTTTTTTCATTGAACTACTTAAAATGGTGTATTCTTCCTATGTTAAAAATTCTAGGTAATTTAAAAAGTTTTGCAAATTTTGCATTTTTATATAGGTAAATAAGGGAAATTTGACCGAACAATTACGAGGCGTATATTTATTTACATAACTTTTATCCAAAAAATTTCCATGGAACTACATAAAACGGTGTATTCTTCCTATGTTAAAAATTCGAGGTAATTTTAGAAGTTTTGCAAATTATGCATTTTTATGGAGGTTAGTAAGTGAAATTTGACCGAAAAATTACGATGTGCATATTTATTTACATAATGCTCTTTTATCCTAATTTTTTCTATGGAAATACTTAAAATTATGTATTCTTCTTATTTTTAAAATTATAAGTAATTTTAAATTTTTTACAAATTATGCATTTTTATAGAGGTTAGTAAGGGAAATTTGACCGAAAAATTACGAGATGCATATTTCATCACAAAATGCTTTTTTTATCTTTATTGTTGTCATTGAACTACTTAAAAATTTCTATTCTTCCTATGTTAAAAATTCTAGGTAATTTTAAAAAAAATAATTCAAATTATAACATCTTAATAAAGGTTAGTTAGGGAAATTTGATAAAAAAATTACGATGCGCATATTTCATTGCATAATTCTCTTTTATCCTAATTTTTTCTATGGAAATACTTAAAATGTTGTATTCTTCCTATGTTAAAAATTCTAGGTAATTTTATTTTTTTTGCAAATTATGAAAATTTATAGAGGTTGGTAAGGGAAATTTGACCGAAAAATTACAAGGTTCATATTTTATCGTATAATGTGCTTTTATCCTAACTTTTTCCATTTAACTACTTAAAATGGTGTATTATTCCTAGGCTAATAATTCTAGGTAATTTTAAAACTTTTACAGATTTTGTAATTTCATAGAGGTTATTTCATTACGAGACGCATATTTAATTACATAATGTGCTTTTATCATTATTTTTTTCATTGAACTACTTAAAATGGTGTATTCTTCCTATGTTAAAAATTCTAGGTAATTTAAAAAGTTTTACAAATTATGCATTTTTATATAGGTAAATAAGAGAAATTTGACCGAACAATTACGAGGCGTATATTTCTTTACATAATGCTCTTTTATCCAAATTTTTTCCATGGAACTACATAATTTTAGAATTTTTGCAAATTATGCATTTTTATGGAGGTTAGTAAGTGAAATTTGACCAAAAAAATTACGATGCGCATATTTATTTACATAATGCTTTTTTATCCCAAATTTTTCCTTGGAACTACTAAAATTGTGTATTCTTCCTATTTTAAAAATTCTAGGTAATTTTAAAATATTTGCAAATTATGCATTTTTATAGAGTAAGGGAAATTTGACCGAAAAATTACAAAGTGCATATTTCATTATATAATGGGCTTTTATCCTAAATTTTATCATTATTTTTGTCATTGAACTACTTAAAATGGTGTATTCTTCCTATGTTACAAATTCTAAGTAATTTTAAAAGTTTTGCAAATTATACATTTTTATATAGGTAAATAAGGGAAATTTGACTGAACGATTATGAGGTGTATATTTCTTTACATAATGCTCTTTTATCTAAAATTTTTCCATGGAACTACATAAAACGGTGTATTCTTCCTATGTTAAAAATTTGTGGTAATTTTAGAAATTTTCAAATTATGCATTTTTATGGAGGTTAGTAAGTGAAATTTGATCAAAAAATTACGATGTGCATGTTTATTTACATAATGCTCTTTTATCCTAATTTTTTCTATGGAAATACTTAAAATTTTGTATTCTTCCTATTTTTGAAACTCTAAGTAATTTTAAAGTTTTTACAAATTATGCATTTTTATAGAGGTTAGTAAGGGAAATTTGACTGAAAAATTATGAGACGCATATTTCATCACATAATGCTTTTTTATCTTTATTGTTGTCATTGAACTACTTAAAATATTCTATTCTTCCTATGTTAAAAAAATCTAGGTAATTTTAAAAAAATTTCAAATTATACATCTTAATAAAGGTTAGTTAGGGAAATTTGACCGAAAAATTACGATGCACATATTTCATTGCATAATTCGCTTTTATCCTAATTTTTTCCATGGAACTACTTAAAATGTTGTATTCTTCCTATGTTAAAAATTCTAGGTAATTTTAATTTTTTTTGCAAATTATGCAATTTTATAGAGTTTGGTAAGGGATATTTGACCAAAAAATTACGAGGTGCATATTTCGTCACATAATGCGCTTTTATCTCAACTTTTTCCTTGGAACTACTTAAAATGGTGTATTATTCCTAGGTTAATAATTCTAGGTAATTTTAAAACTTTTACAAATTCTGCATTTTTATAGAGGTTAGTTAGGGAAATTTGACTGAAAAATTACGAGGCGCATATTTCATTACATAATGTGTTTTTATCATTATTTTTGTCATTGAACTACTTAAAATGGTGTATTTTTCCTATATTAAAAATTCTAGGTAATTTTAAAAGGTTTGCAAATTATGTATTTTTAGAGTTTCTCCAACCCAGTGCCAAACCCTTCGCCATCGCCAAGTTGCCGCAAAATCAGCCTCCAACCCATCGCCAAACATTGCGCCAATGGTCGGATGAGGAATAGTGTCACGCAATATATTTCGCGACACTATTCATCTTTGTGCAGACATTACGCATTTTTGTATTTTTTTTATCCCTCAACTTTTATACAATCACATTTTGACCCTATTTTTTAAAATATATTCTGATTATATCCTTTAGTTAAAGGTTTTGTTTATTCACAGTTTTACCCTAATCAATTAAATTTATTCCAATTTAATGATTTTGTTTTGATTTAATTATTATTAATATTAGCATTTATAATAAACTAAAATGAAGTGTATAATTAAAAAATTTCAATGCCATTTTCTTTTTTTAAATAAATCACTTCATTCCTACATTAATTCATAAGTTTTAAATGCATTTTTTTTTTAAATAAATCACTTCATTCCTACATTAATTCATGAAGCAAAATACATTAATTCATAAAAACATTAAAAACGAAATACAAACTTCATAGTGATAAAATAAATTACCACTAATTGGAATACTCTAAAATTAAGGAAAAATACAACATAAATTACAACAATAATTTAGTAGTCTGGAAGACCATTTCCAGATCCTCCGATATTATTGAAAAAATCACCAAAAGACCCATATGAATTACCAGATCCATGGCCTTGTTGCCGAGCATGTTTTGATATAATTTTTAATTGTTGTTGATTCACAAACCCGCGCTTTCTTGGATCAGTTATGGAATCCAAATCTATCATTATAATTTTGGTTTCCCGCAGCTCCAATTTTCTCTCCAAAATATCGTTAGTTCTTTGCGTCTCCCGATTGTTTTTTTCAAAAACTTCCATGAGTTTATCTTGTCCTTTTGTAAAAGTGGCAACAATTGTTGAATATTTTTTTTCCACAACCCTCTTTTTCAGTTTTGCTTTTTTCACCCCAATGGGGGCCGTTAAGATGAACTACCCCCGGCGTCATCACTAGCTATATTCAGAGAAAATGAAGATAGCCCGGGAGATGCTGTTGTTAGAGACTCTAGAGTTAGAGAGTCTTATTGTGATGATACATTATGACCACACGGCCTTCGCAAGGTTTATGTTGCATTATCATTATCTGAAAATTTCTGCATAACCTTGAGAATGGACGATGCATGGTCAAACTTGAAACCCTTTTTGTATTTCTTATCTTAGGCTAATAAGACTTTTGCTCGGTTCATTTGCAAAATGATACAAATAAATTTTTGTTAAAATTTAATATTAAATATAATTTTTCTACAACTTTAATTTTAACAAATACTCACCATATCAGCTTCAGAGGCATCACTAGGATTCGGACTTTTGATATGTCGTAGGCATGACTGCAGTTTCCCAGCCGTGGTAAGGATAGTCGCCATTCGACACTGCAAACTTCTAAAGTTATGATGGTCAGTGATAAAATCCGGTTTGGTGTTGTTGTATTCACCCTCAACTTGAGCCCAAAACATCTCTTTGGATTGGTAAATACCTATGATCGGGTTTTGAGAAACATCAAGATATATGTGACAAAGGTGTGTGTCTTCTGCATGTGTGTATGAAGAACTTCAACTTGAAGACATTTTTTAGAAAAAGTGATTTGAAGGGAAAATTGATTTGAAGAGATAAGTGATTCGAAGGGATAAGATATTTAAAGGGATAAGTTTAATTTAGTGTGGGTTGATATTTATAGAAACTGGGAGAAACTATTTTCAGATTTAATCCTATGGTTCATAAGGTGAGGAAATCCATCCATTGGTTGGATTTGATGATGATCAGATTTCTTATCTTCAGATTTTGGGAAATGTGAAGATAAGAATTCTGGACAAGTGTAGATATTATTTTCGAGATTTACTCATACGGTTCATATGGTGATGCAATCCATCCTATGGTTGGAATTTAATAGCCCATATATCTTATATTGATATTTTGGGAAAATTGAAGATTAGATTTATGGAAAAGTTGAGAGTGGACCCCACAACGAAAACTGGATGTCTAGGTTCAATGAATCTGGTTCACGCGTTGGATTTTTTGAATTAAAGTGTTTTTGTCTGTATCTACTTTTTCCACATGAGCTTACAGCTATTGTCGGCCACGTTCTGAGTTGTAACCAGTTGGATACAGTTGTCATCCACTCACCCTTCTAGAAGCACGTGTATCGAAATCACTATTTTGATTAATGAAAATTAAAAACTACGGGTCTAATTAACGAAAATTACCAAAAAAGGCAAATTTGAGATAAATGCGGAAACAAATAAAACTAAGAATTCTAAGCAAGCCATAATTGACGGAAATCGATTTGGACTTGGAAAAATAAACTTATTGCGAAAACAAAACTTTCCTAAAATGGCAAAAATGGCAATTTCAGGGCTTAAACGATGGAATTCGGCCAAACAAGGGCATGCCTCATGACCAAAGGTCCTGAATTTTGAAGATCTTGACGATTCGCTTCATCTGTGAAAGTTTCACGCCATTCCGATTTCGACACCAGCACTAGTAGAAATCATTTGGTTCAATGAATATGGTTCATGCATTGGATTTTTTGAATGAAAGTGGTTTTGTCCGTATCTACTTTTTCCACGTGGGCTTGCAGCTATTGTCGGCCACGTGTATGAGCTGTTAACCTGCTGAAAACAGCTTTCATCCACTCCCACGTTCTGAGATGTTAAGCAGCTATATACAGCTTTCATCTACTCCCACGTTCTGAGATGTTAACCAGCTGGATACATCTTTCATCCACTCGCCCTTCTAGAAGCACGGGTTCACAAAGATAAATAGCCTACACCAAATTCTACTAAAACTTATTTAATTCAACTCCAAGCGAAAATGAATTTTGATATCGGAGCTCTATCTAATTTCTCATTTTCATCTTCCGATGATGAGGAAGAGAAACTTCTGGCAAATCTTGAAAAGATTGATTCAGAACAAGATGCGTTAATTGCCCACCATGGTAACATCCAACGAACCATCACTCAGTATCTCAATCAGCAAAACAACCCAGTGACCCGTGGGTATAAACAACCCGTGGGTATCTCAATCAGCATTAATTGGTTTACCGGGTATGAACAATGATATTAATGTGTTGAAGGCATCCCATCTTTTTGCCAACATCGCTCAAGGTATTGCTCCTCCAGTTTATTATGTCATTCAAAGAAAAGAATTTAATATGAGTTATTATTTAGCTGATGGTATATACAATTATACACATAATGGTCTACGCTTGTACAAACTATTCACTATCCACGTGGTCTGAAAAATAAATTATTTTCAATGAAACAAGAAGGATGTATAAAAGACGTTGAATGTGCATTTGAAGTTCTCCAATCACGGTTTGCAATTGTGGCAGGATTGACGCGTTTTTGGCATAAACATGTTTTACATAGTATAATGACTATGTGCATTATTATGCACAACATGATAATCGAGGATGAGCGTGATGTTGATGCAGCAATTGAGGATCATACGGAAGCACCAACTCCGGAGATGGTGTTATATGAAAATACCCGATTTCAAGAATTCCTAGCTCGACATAGAAAAATCAAGGATAAAGGGGCTCACATTGCACTCCGAAATGCCTTAATAGATCATTTGTGGGATGAATATACTAATTCAAATGATTAGATGATGATCAATATGCACTTTTATTTTTATTTTCTTTTTTATTTTATGAAATGTAATGTTTAAGTTATTTTAATAATGAATGCAATATTTTACCGAATTAAATTTAATTTCTATTAATGTATTAATTTCATAATTTTGTATTGTATTGCAATATTATGTTAATTCTGGGGTGAAATGTTAATTGTAGAGAAATATTTAAAAAGGGGAAAGAAATGGAATATTCCCAGGAATATTCCTTATAGAGTAAAATTTGGTGATGTGGGTTGGAAATGGAATATTAGTGAAATAGTGTGACTGTTGCACTATTTTAGTGCAAAAATTGCACCAAATCCACTATTCGGGTTGGAGTTGCTCTTATATAGGTAAATAAGGGAAATTTGACCGAACAATTACGAGGCACATATTTCTTTATATAATGCTCTTTTATCCAAAATTTTTCCATGGAACTACATAGAACGGTGTATTCTTCCTATATTAAAAATTTGAGGTAATTTTAGAATTTCTGCAAATTATGCATTTTTTTGGAGGTTATTAAGTGAAATTTTACCGAAAAATTACGATGCGCATATTTATTTACATAATGCTTTTTTATCCTAATTTTTTTCCATGGAACTACTTAAAATTGTGTATTCTTCCTATTTTAAAAATTCTAGGTAATTTTAAAATATTTGCAAATTATGCATTTTTAAAGAGGTTAGTAAGGGAAATTTGACCGAAAAATTACGATGCGCATATTTCATCACATAATGCTTTTTTATCTTTATTGTTGTAATTGAACTACTTAAAATGTTCTATTCTTCCTATGTTAAAAATTCTAGGTAATTTAAAAATAAATTTCAAATTATGCATCTTAATAAAGGTTAGTAAGGAAAATTTGACCGAAAAGTTACGATGCGCATATTTCATTATATAATTCGCTTTTATCCTAATTTTTTCTATGGAACTACTTATCTTCATTTTCCTCGCCATATCTTCTTCATCTCATCCATTGCACGTTTTTTTCTTTTTTCATTTCTCCATCTATTTCTATCCACAATAAAATCCAACTCAACACAAACACCACAAACTCCACAATCCCACAATCATCAAACATCACCCAACCTCTTCTAGTCTTCTTCATCAATTCCAAAAATTAAAAATTAAAAATAAAAAAAATCTCTAGTTGACTCCATCTAGTCTGCGAGATGTAGCGTTCGCTCCATCTTTGGTTTGAGATGGACGGTCTTCATATCTTGGAAGTTCTTTTCGGATCTCTGAGAAGTTTTTCTTTTAATATATTATATATATATTTGAAATGAATTGATTTGTGTTTTGAATCTTGATAATTATTTTTAAATGGGAAAGATTATGTATTGAGATCTTCTCCTTACCATCCATAAATTATCTGTTTACACTCCAATTTTATTATTATTTTTATTTTTATTAATGGCAATTTTTACTTGAATTAAAATTACTAAACAAGATAAAAAGATTCTAATGACACTCCAAACTAATTAAATTATTAAAAAAAAGAAATTCTCTCATAAATCATTAGATTAAATATTACGTATTAAAATCTCTCTCTCTCTCTCTCTCTCTCTCTCTCTCTTTCCATTTTTCAAAAAAAAAATATCCTATTTTCATTCATTCTTGATCAATTTCTGATCAATAGTTAAAGAAGAAAAAACTTATGAATATTTTAGTTTTTCACTATATATATATATATATATATATATATATATATATATATACATATATATTAAAAATTCAATACAAATACCTTGTTTTTTTTTAATAAAAAAAATAGATATATGAAAACTTGATTTGTTGCAACTAGATTTGATTGAATTCATAATTTCTTAGACTAATGAATGAAAGAATTAAAGTTCTTTAGGCAATCACATACCTACAAAAGTAACAAAAAACATTTTCATATTTCGGTTTTGTTTTTTGAAAAATAGGGTACTATTTCTTATTATTATTATTATTATTATTTTAATATATACATATATACGGTTCCTAAAAATCAAGCTTATTCGTAAGTTTTTTTTTTCTTAACTGATAGTCTTGCTTGAGAAAGAATGGAGATAGAAAATTAGAGATATGTATTGGAGGAGAGAGAGCTTAAAATGGTAATTAAAAATTTAGGAGAATGTTTATTATGTAATATTTAATATTTAATCTAATGATTCAGGAGATATAATTTCTATTTTTTAATAATTTAATTAAAAAAGATTACGCTTCGGATGAATTAAAAGGTTGTGATGGTTCATTGGTTCGTTCTAACTTTTATTAAAATAAAATGAAATGTCTTTAGAAATTTTTTTTTTTTTAAATGGAGTGTCTTTCGAATAGGAGTTCCAAAAGATAAAAAAGATAATCTTAGAACAAAAAGAAGTGTCTTTAGAATTTTTTTAAATTTAAATTTTGAGAATGGAGTGTCTTTAGAAAAGAAGTGTAAAAGAAAAAAATTGAATTGTTAAAAGATACTCTCTTATGTAAGTTTAATATTGGTAAAAAAAATACCATTTTGCCCCAACCGTTAGGAGTTAATAGTAAAAAACTACCGGCATGTGATGTATGTGCAACATTTTACAAAAGTAAGAGGAAGTTTGTGAATATGTCTAAAACTGCCATATCCCTATAATTTTATTTAACCTCAGGGGACATTTGTGCCATTATCCCATTGTATTACAATACAGTTCTTCAGAACCAAATAATATTAAATGAAAATCAAATTGAATAAAAATGAAACCAATCAAGTTGCAAATCCATTTCATCAATTCGTGTATCATAATAATACACAATTTCTGTGTCATCAGCTATATTACAAGGAACCAACCTTCAAAATTGTTGAAAATCTACTGTACAATTGGAAAAAGTTCTCTTGCATTCTCTCATATTGGTTACAATTCTTTCAAAATGCAAAGGAAGCATTGACAAATACTCCATTGGTCGCTAAGTGATTGTCGTGTCATTTACGGTCAGAATATTTTATATCAACTCAATATGTTAGCACTGATTCCCTAAGCAACAAAATTTAGGGAACTGGAAGCAGTAGCATCAGCATAGAAAATTTATATGGTGGCAGCACAGAATTTGCCAAGGCATGAAACTGTCACAATCGCTCTTCTGCTAAGATCCTGTCTATTTAGCATCATACCAGTTTTGAGCACACTTAGCATCAACGTTTAGATCAACGCTGAGAATATTCTTGCCATTGAAGGGTTTTGACATGCACTCAACAACTATGGCCTTAGCAGCTTCAGCTGATTCAATTGGACTTTCCAAGATCAATTCATCATGAACCTGATGTGTTAGTCGGTAATCAGTTTTTGCAATATAATTCAAACTTAATGAACTTTGCAGGAACATATCAGACTAAGAGAAGAAGCAGTGTTAATAAGTTAAAATAAAAAGCAATGAAGGAATAGGCAAGTCATGACTGAAACTTGTTTCTTGAAGCATTTTATATAGACAACAAATCTACAAAATTGGAAGATAGTATCCAAGTTACCGACTAGTTGGAAGGAAACTTGTTTGTCTTTGCCTCATTTGTTACCCGTAAATGCAATAGACATTAATGTCTATTGCATTTACGGGTAACAAATGAGGCAAAGAAAAAAATTGTGGCAAATAGTGAATGCATCCAAGTGTGAGACCACCATTGATATCCAAGATAAATTTGAGTTAAGTGTGAGAGCAATTAAAGATTAAGGTTTTATGCATATGCATTATAGATCACTGAGACAGAATTGAAATTACTACTACAATACCTAAGGAAAAACCAAAGGAAACAATCATGATAAAACAAGGACATGGACTAAACCTGTAAAAGCAGTGTGCCTCCAAGTTCCTTCAAACGTGCATTCTTTGATATTTCTAACATGGCACACATGGCAACATCAGCTGCACTACCCTGTGGCAGTCACCTAAATATATGAGAGAGAGAGAGAGAGAGAGAGAGAGAGAGAGAGCTTAGTTGCAGGTTAAAGAAGAGAAACCTGCACTGGTGCATTTATGGCAGCCCTTTCAATACCATCCCTATCAGCCCGTGTAACAGAACTGAATGATTGGAAATGACGGGCCCTTCCTAGCAGCGTTTGAACTTCTGAAAGTTCACGAGCTTCTCTTTTACAACCTTCTTGCCATCTGAGCACCTCTGGTCTTTTTTTATACCAGCGTTCAATCGTGCGCTTTGCTTCCTCCACAGAAATCTGATTAAGAAGGATGGCAACCAACATGTTTTGCGGATCAACTTGTTGAATTTAAATTAATTGGAGCCACAAATTTAGGTCTGGTAAACAAGCATACCTTCAAAATCCGAGCAAGGCGCTGTGGAGTTATTCCATATGCAATGGAAAAGTTAAGCACTGACATGAAGGTTTGTAATTCAGTTAAACAATAATTGAAATCGTTCATTTTACTATTACATTTAAATTAGATGATGATAGTTAAGATTAGATTCATATATTAATCTATTTTAAACAAACTTTCAGGTTCTTGGACATATTTGGACACAAAAGAATCAACAAAATAATAAGCAAATGCCAAAGACAGCATCTCATATCATTAACTCTGTTTCATCTATAAACTATATCCTGCCACCATCTCTCTTTCTACATCTATAAATCCTGGGATGAGAGCTTTCATTGATGTTGAAGCTCATGCTTATTTTACTGTAAGACTGAACTCAACTTTGGCTTCAACTCTTCATGCTCATGCATTATTTATATTAATATTCATTACTCTCCTGAGCTTTCCCTTATTCCTTAGGTCCTAAACTGGGGGGTTACCGTCACTCTGTCAGACTCTACAACCTTGATAGTCATGAGACTTGTACGATTTTAATATCCTAGGTAGGTGACCCAGTGGGGTTTTGAACCCTCGACCTCTTGGTTGAAAATTGCACCCCTCAATCACAAGACTAACCGTTTGAGGTTCAACTCTTCACTAACATTTAATCTAACCAGCCAATGATTATTTTAAATAAAGGTCTAAAGAAAATATTAAGAATTTAATATCTTCCAAACTTTTTTCCAGTCTCATAAACCGTTGCCAATGCAAGTGTGCATTCCCCACCATTTGTCCGAACTCAAAGTACTATCAACATACTTTATATTTTTGAAAAACTTGGTGCTTACTCTGATGCCAAGATTTCTATTTGATCCCCCCAATAGTCTTTTAGGTCAGTGACCTAAAAGACTATTGGGGGGATCAAATAGAAATCTTGGCATCAGAACCAATTTCTTGTTTACCATTTGCAAATATAAAATTTGATAGGAACCATTTGGAAATTTATTTGCTATCACATTACAAGATGATTTTCATGTTTACCTTTAATAATGGAACGGGGGGTTTAGTTTCACCAGGTTGAGGAAGCCACTCAACAAGCACTTGCCCCATTTCAACAGCTTTACGAATATGAGGGTACATATCCATTGCTGTTCTTGAATGGAAATCTCCACCAGCTTTGAAGGCATCCAACATGCTCTTACAATAAGAAAGATGTGCGAGAATCCTAAGTTCCAGCTGTAATATGAACAAACATTTCAAATAACAAATTAAATTCAATAAAAACAAGCAGAAAATTCAATCAAATACCTGCCCATAATCAGCAACAACAAGAGAATTTCCAGGTGCAGCTATGAATGCCTGTCGGATCTTATAGTGATCCTTTTCCAGAGCAGGCTGATTCTGATTACAGAAATAAACTTTAATCAGTAGTTTGTGTCATATTCAAGAATTTTTTTTTTTACTATTTCTTATAGTTATATTCTTTTAATATCATATTAGGATATGACTACCGAAGCGACTCAAACTAGACTACAGTCTGATCCCCTCGAAGTATGGAGAAAGAAAAAATAGTTTCTTTTGGAGTTGAAATTTGGAATTACCCTATCTCATAACTCATAAGCCTTCAACTTTAGTGTATATACACCTAAGGCTGGCAGAGCTTTCCTATCAATCTTAGAAGGAAAGCGGGGGTTGAGATGTTCAATCATGATAATGCAATTTGGAAAAATCTTCCAAAATTAATTGAGATTATAGTTATTCAGATATTATTTTTACACATGGCAAAGAAAAGCTAACCTGTAAACTTGGCCTCCTAGCAGACAAACGCCCAGTTTCTGTGTTGATATTTAATGAACAATGAACACGCCCATCCTTGCCAGCTATATCACTCCCCTGTTGTAAAAAGAAACGATATCGTCACTAAGCACTTAACAAGTTCAATATCATAGAGTAGAAGGAAGAAAAATAATGCTGAACAACACAAGGCACTAATGTAATGAGTACTCCTTCATAGAGTAGTAGAAACCATATATATCATTTATATGAAATGATCTTGAAACACTGAAAATAGTTCAACACAATAACAGAAGAATTATGCCGGGTAGAAATGAATCATGTGAAAAAAAATATTATTATCATTGCAAAGCTTACGTCTTTTCTTTTCCTGTTATTTTTGGACAGGCAAAGAGTGGACAAAAATACTAAGGCAACAACAAGAGATTAAAATTAAAATGGATTACTTGGGACAAATCCCACCGAAGAAAAACAATATTATTTCCTCTTACTTTTGTTTCTAGTATATGATTGTTGATTTTAAACTCCCTTATTGATCGTGTTTTCTTGATAGACTACGATGATAAACTTATAGGATAATGATATGCGAATATGCGGAATAAAATATGAACAATAAAGAAAACATGCCACACACACAACACAAGAATTTACCGAGGTTCGGCTAACTTTGCCTACGTCCTCGTGTGATCTCTCTTGAGAAATCACTAGAACTATGAAGAAAAACGCTTGGTTACAAGATACTTATTGAAACCCCTTAGCTAATTCCCCAAAACCTTGCTAGAACCTCTCTATCACTCTTGCTCTCTACCCCTTGTATGCTTGCTGTTTTTGTGTTAAAAATAAGCTCCCAACAGCCCTATTTATAGATATAGGACTTGGGTTACATTCCTTGCTAGAATAAGACTCCTAAATCCTCATAGAATAAGAAAAGCTAACTTATTTCCTAATCCTAGTTGATTTGGGATTCTTGAGAAAATATAATTTCCTAATCCCAATAGGAAATTATGTGCACTTTATTTTCTCCTAATCCAAATAGGATTCCTTCTTAAGCCTTGACTTGGGTTTTGATGAGCCAAAAAACACAACAATGATACCAATATATAGCAGTAGAAACCAAGCTATCTTTCATAATCATCTACCAATTGGAAATCTATCAATCCTAGGTCATAAGTCATGGGTCAACTATTACAAATAGGAAACTAGAAGATAATAGAATTATTTACAGAATACCTCACATAAATGTGAGATTCGATATGGTCAACTTTCTCTCTTTGGAGGGAATTTACTAGATTCTCCAACACCCACCACCCAAGTTTTATATTGCAATAAAACAACAATTACCATGCATCACCAGTAAAATATGGCAAAAGAAAATCACCTGCAAAGGGAGGATGAAATTGGATATCATGGAGTCAATTGAGCAAACTTTGCATAAAGAGGCAATGGCATGGAAAGCCTCCTTCCTCTCCTGCAGTGTATGAAATTTCATTTCAGAATCAGCTTCATCTACATAAGTCATCACAGCATTGTCAGCATCATCTTCTAAGAGCAAGTCAGCAGTCTCATCCGTAAAATCATATTGTGCGGAAATTTTTGTAGCTAAGCCCTTTAAAGCATCTTGACCAACTGAGGGCCGATTATTTTTTGTGTAAATCTCAATAGGAAATGTAATGCCAACAGGATGCAGCTTGATATTGCGGAATTTGGTGGGAGTCTTCTTGCCTTCTTCAATCACTCCTTCAGTGTTGGGAACTTTGAAGATTCTCACATCTTCATCCTTACTATAATAAGAATAAACAACTTTGGATATCTAGAGCTTTCCTTGGCGCCATTAAACTAGGAAAAACAATATGACAAAGTAGTATTTCTTGTTTGGCATTGTTCTGACATTTGAATCATATAAAATTCTTTTTAAAAAAAAATTCAATTCACCCACATAGCACTTATGCAAACAGAATAAATATCATAACCAATACTGAAGAATATTGAACAGTAAAAATTAAGAAAATATGGCAAACACCAATGTAGAAGCATGAATAAAAGAATTTGATACAACTTAAATAGCCTAAAGAAAACAATTTACTGACATTGCAGTATTTAATACAATATTCCAATAACACAACACTCTTGAGATAATATGGACTTAATTCCAGGACAAAAAGAAGGGGAACTGAGTTACTTAATCAGTATTCCCCAACTTTGAAAACATCAAAAACCTTATAAATGAAGATGACTCAAAGCTAACAAAAACATTATGATGTTGATAATTATCATCTAATTTGCAACGTTGGATTAATATATTGCAACTGACCTAGCAAAGATTTTTATTTTCTTATATATTGATCATTTCTCAAGTAGAAACAGCACATTATCATCATCTTCTACGGTTGAACCTGTAACTGCCCATTAAAAAATCGGTAGTACAGATACCAGTGTACCTGTACCTGAAATACTGGATTTGTACCTGTATGTGGTTCCACCAAATAAGAGATGGCGCAGTTGTGTATCACTTCCTACATTCATATACTTGGCATCAGGACAATTCTTCGAAGCCCAGTTACGAAATGTGTTAACAGCTACCTCTCGATCTGCTTTGGCCACCTTCTCAATATCGGCAAGATATGGCCGATCAACCAACATCCCTTCAGTTTCAATTTTTACTAGAATCTCACCAAATTTCAGCCAGTATTCCCGATAGAAATCCAACATGGATTTTTCTTGAAGTGTTTTCTTGTCGGGTTTACATGACTTCACTGCCAATTTCTTTTCCAAGCTCTCATGAAGCTTCCATGTGCTTATTGCATCTAAGGCAGAATAACAAATCCATAATCTTCGCTCTTCTCTTTGGAGCTCTTCTACAGGAGGAATCATTGAAGTTTTTCCTTCTGATCCATCTTTTTTCAGCTTTTTCCGGGTAAAGATTGTTTTCATTGATATTTTACCAATCAAACCTTTTTCATGTTCTAACTCAGCTCCAGACATGAATCTTGGATCACCTGTAAGTTTCTCTAGAGAGTAATCATCCTCTTCTAGTGATGAATTCAACAGTCGCGCCATATGCTTTGTATCTGCATGCAAACCAGAAGGTTTAATCCCATAGTTCTCAATTACATGGTTGTCGAAGCTATAGTTGTGAAAAACCTACAGAAATGGAGAGTGACATCGTCAAATTCAAATTGTGTCCAAAAAAAGCAGACAAAGTAATTTTTTACTGTCTCAATAGAATTATAGGAGCAAAGAGTCAAAATTCTTCTAGATAATTAATGAAATTGGACCATTTACATATATATTACTGCAGTAGTTACAAAAAAACATAAAACATAAAAGAGAAAAAGAGAAAAAAAAAAAAAAGAAGCTGCCGTCAGTCTGTAATTATAAGTAGGATTTCTCAAAAGTACTGCATCTACTGAAACTATAAGATAAATTACAGCAAATATTAGAAGATAAATCAGAATCTGAATACACTCATCCAGAAAATTTTCAAATAGAGTTACCAGTTGCAGGCTCCAGTCCATGAATGATTCACAGCTAGTTTAATGACAAAAATAGTCAAAGAAGTTATCACAAGCCATTTCTCAACAATGCTAAGTGCCAACATATTATAATTATGCTGATACAAGGTGTAGCAGATCAAGAGAACCATAATGATGAAATAATTGTGGTGATTGGGGGAGAAGTGTGGGTGGGAAGATCACCTTTTTGATGGCTGGATCTTGAAAAAATGGGGCGAATTCATTAAAAAGGGCACTGCCACCGCCGTCAAGAACATCTACCCAGATGCAAGACTTCCCATCTCCAAAATCTGCTTCCGGTCCTGAATAAATACTGAAGCATATTACCTCTCCATGATCAATTGGTGTCTCCTTCACATTAATCTTGGTCACCTGTCAATAGCTACATCAGCAAATAGACAGTAGCTCATGTATATACGGAATTTCAGAATGCTTAGAAGTAAGCATGACTTTATACGTTCATAGATCTAGAGAATGTATCTTGAGCAAAATGTATGCTTCTCTCAGGGATGCACAGCTACATAAGAAAACATAAAATATAATGTAACTAAGACATACCTCAGTATCGCATGCATGGACCCAATGCCTGTATTGACCTGTAAGCTTCCTAACAACCTCCTTTGCAGCAGCAATATTATCAACAACCCGAACTTTGCTGTGAAGGCTACTAAGCCTTTTGCAAAAATTTTCCAGGGTTTCGGCATCTACTTGTCCACTCTTTTTAGTTTCACCTTTCTTTTTAGCTGTATAATTAGTTTGTTTAGGAATTTTTTTTTTCCAGGAATTTGGAGTCTTCCTTGATAATTTTGCATTGGGCTCCTTGGCGAAGTGATTTTGGCTCGAATTGTTTTTCTTTGAATCACCATTCACATAATCTACAGCTTCATTTTCAAAGCCAATATCCTTTGGCTCAGTACCAGATGGCACAAAGCTTGAATGACCTGGCTGCTTGGAATTCTGTAACAATCTTTGTATTGATTTGGGCTCTGGAGTCTTCCTTGATAATTTTGCACCGGGTTCCTTGGCAAAGTGAGTTGGGCTCGAATTGTTTTTCTTTGAATCACCATTCACATAATCTACAGCTTCATTTCCAAAGACAATATACTTTGGCTCAGTACCATATGGCACAAAGCTTGAATGACTTGGCGGCTTGGAATTCTGTAACAATCTTTGCTTACAACTCACAACTTCTTCATTGTAAGAACTACCATCTTGCAAGCTCTCATTCTTATGATAGGGAGATATTTTTCCTTTCATCATTTGTATAATCTTCCTTTCTGTATACCACCTATCAGGCATGCTGGTTATAGAGGGAGAAGCAGCAGTAGCCAAAGCTGCATTTTGGATACCGTTATGTCTGCAAGGATTATTATGCCCGGTCTCTGGAACTGGTGGACCACTATGATTTCTAGAACCTCGATGACTTTTAAAATCGAAATCTGGCCAGGGTTTTCGCTTCAAACTATTCGGATCTAAATAGTGGGACGTCGTCTGAGTAGAAGCATCCATCATAGGCAAACAATCATGTTTACTCACGCAAGAAGTTTCTTTATGGTAAGATGAACAATGGGAACAAGGGATACGACTCAACATGATGATGTTGAGAATGGTACTGCGAACATTCTGGATTGTGTGGATTTCTCTTCTGTAGGTTATATCAGTGCAAAAAATATATATAAGGTCAGCAGAATGTCACAAACTTTTCATCACAATAGAAACACAGATTATTCTGTCTTTTATATTGAATTTCATCGGGTGTTAATTTTCTAATAGGCAAACCTTCTTTAGGCTTAATATCATTTTTCTGTGGGAATACTTCATTTTTAGTAGGCAAAATAGGCAACTTAGATTTATAATTTCCAAAAGAAGTAAATGACTTCATTTTTTGAAGCTTAAGATCCACCTCAATAGCAAAAGACATGGCCTCCTGAACTATAGCAGGATGAAGCAATTTCACATCATGCTTAAGTTCCTCCTTCAATCCACCGATAAAGCAACTTAAACGAAAAGATGGACTGAGATCTCGAATACGAGTTGCCAAATGCCGAAATTTAGAGATGTAATCTCTCAAAGATCCAGATTGACGTAGCTTGAACAAAGATTCAGCATAATCCACAAACCCATGAGAACCAAATTCTCTACAAAATGCTTTTGTAAAATCTTCCCAAATTGGAAATGTCCTGTCACATTCTTCCCATTGATACCATCGTAAAGCCTCTCCATTCAAGTGAAAAAACACCATCTTAACCTTCTTTTCTAGGGAAACTGCGAAATAATCGAAATACTGATCTGCTTTGTAAACCCATTCCAACGGATCATCTACATCATAGAATTTAGGAAAATCCATTCTAATAATCGGAATACGAGGCTCATGGAAAGAACCCCCTTCCTTGCGATTATCTTCCTTATGTCGCTGAGAACCCTCCCCGTCATCTTGATGCGAAGTGGTCTGAAAAGCTTGATTAGATCCTTCGCGGTGAGTCTTTAGGGAGTCCAATCGTCGATTAACCAACTCCGATCGCTCCTCCATTCGAGTGAGACGAGCCTCGATGCATTGCAACGCAGCAATAACCACAGAAATGTCTGAATAAGATGATTCCAAAGCTGTAACGCGAGCATCCATGGCGACGGATCGAGTACGAACACTAGCACGGGTCATAAACCAAAGGAACAACTTAGAGGATCACTCGGCTCTAATACCAAAATGATAGAACCCTGGCTTTCTACCTTAGCAAATGACTTTACACAAAGAACAAAAGGTAACCATTTCTTATTTTATTTCTAACATGCTCTTACAATCAGCTGAAGGTAGCTTAATAACCCAGCTAAAATCAATACAATACAAGGACTCACAAATGAAACCACAATTGGGTGACACATGTCCCATTAGTAAATTGTATTTTACTAATTACAAATAAGACCTTATCAAAGATTTGGGTGTTGGTGTGGTGGTGATGTGAGTGATGATGGCCGATTCACAGTCACGGGTGGTGTCCGCCGCTAACGAGATCGTGGGTGGGGTTGGATGAGTTAGTGAGTTTTTTGATTTGAGAGCTTTTGATTGGGTGGGTTGGATGAAGATGAAGTGATGAATGTGACTGGGTTTAGGTGATAGAGGGAGAGAGTCTGGATTCTGGAAAGAAAATCAGATGAAGATATGGTGAATTGGATGGGTTAGTGAGTTTTCAAATTAGGGATTGGGAATTTGGGGTAACGGGTCGGGTTGACTGATCAGCTATCTGTGATTGGGTTATTTGAAAAAAAAAATAGAACCGAACGGAATTGGACTGGAACCTCCTTGAAGTCGGTTTCGGTAACGATTCCCCTTACCCCAGAACCTGTCATGTCTAGGTGTGAGCATTGTATCCAAAATACTGACTCCACCAATGGGAGTGTTTTTTGGCCCTACCAATGGGAGTGTAGTCCGTAACCACGTGGTTACTGATGTGTCAATATTTTGTTAGGGTCAATATTTTGGGTACTGAAGTAATGTTAGAGCATCTTCGATGCAAGCGTAACTTGTGAAAAAAAAAAGATTCCACGTAGGATAAATAGACTTTATGTTAATAATTGTGTCTCCAATACAGCCATGCATATTCAACCTCAAGCTGACGTGGTAAAAAAAATATTAGACATTGTCAACATGACCGTTCACTATCAGACTATCTGTTGCACAACTATTTTTTAGGTTGACTTAGCAAACATTTAAAACTGATATTAATTTTTCATATATTTTTGGCAGGAAATAAAAAAAAAATAATAATAAAACAGGAAAAAAAATGGACATGTCATTAAAAAAAAATTGTGTTTTAGACGGAAGCATTGGAGACCAAATTTTGAGTTGATTGTTTATCAAATCTATTTTTATGCTACATAGAAAGCAAGTCTCTTGACATTGTTGACATGTCAACAATTATTGGTATGCAAGCCACTCTTGTATTGGAGATGCTCTTATACATCACAACTTTTCAATTACAACACATGTTGTTACTGATGTGTCAATTGGTGAGTGGATACACATTAATAATGATTTATCTCACTTACCCATGTATCTATTCACCAATTAACACCTCATTTGCCACATGGGTTGTGGTTGAAAATTTGTGATAGTAGTTGTGATGTATAACATTATTCCATAAATAAATATAAAAGAAAAAAGGTCATGCGTTACACTTCCATTGGTGGAGTCAGTATTTTGGGTACTAACGCAGTACCCAAACATTATTCATTTGTTTTAGAGAGTTGATATTTACACCAAATAAATATAATAACTAATATTCTGAATGAATATAAAATCATTTTTATTTAAATTAAACTATTTATTAATATATTAAATAACCATTATAAAATAGCTTTTTTAAAATTGGTGCCGATATTGACACCCAAAACCCTATTAGTACACATATATTTTATTAAAAAATTTAATTACAAAATTATACCAATAAAAATTTATCAATAAAGACAAATTACTTTAATTAATTTGGGGTTTTGGGTTCAGGGTTCTGAGTTTAGGGTTCAGGGTTCTGAGTTTAGGGTTCAGGGTTCAGGGTTTCGGGCTCAGGGTTTAGGGTTTCTCCCATCAGGTCGTCCTGAAATTATAATTTCAGGACGATTAACCACAGCCACATGTTCAAATGTGTTTGTTAAAAAAAAAAACAGCCTTTTATTTAAACATGTGGCTGTGGTTGGTCGTTCTGATTGATGAGAGAACCTCTATATATATATATATCCAGCGTAATGATATCAAATAAACTATCTTTCTTTATTTGGGCTTTGGTCGCAGTCGAAGGAGTTGGGCTTGGATTCATTGGGTTGTTAATGTAACTATTAAAACAATTCAGGCCCCAAAATATTTTTAACACAATTTTAGCCCAACAGATATTCTTTTATTTCAATTGGGTCAAAACCAAGCAATTACTGCACTATAATTTTAGTTTAGGCCTATTGTTTTATTGAATTTAATCTATCGGGCTTATATCATTTCAATTGTGCTATATTAGCAAGATAAGTTTGCTTGGGTCAAAACCAAGCCATTACTCCACTATGATTTAAGTATAGGTCTATTGTTTTGTTGAATTTAATCTATTGCGCTTATATCATTTCTATTGTGCTATATTAGCAAGATAAGTTTGCTTGGGTCAAAACCAAGCAATTACTCCACTATGATTTAAGTTTAGGCCCATTGTTTTATTGAATTTAATCTATTGGGCTTATATCTTTTCAATTTTGCTATATTAGCAAGATAAGTATGAGCAAAAACTTTAAAGGCGTATATTTCAATACAGAATTGTGATTTTAACCAAAAAAATTAATATAACTACTAAAAATAATTTATTCCAATTATAATTTTTTTCGAAAACATACATTTTTTTAGAGGTTTGTTAGAGAAATTTAAACGAAAACTTACCAGTTGCATATTTCATTCTAGAATGCGAATTTATAAAAAAAAAAAAATCATTGAACTACTTAAACAATTCATTCTACTTATAAATTTTTGGAAAATTCTTTTTTCCCCTTTCATTGTTCCTCTTTCTCTCTTTCGACATCTTTAGATTGTCCATCAAATGAGAAAATCGTTGCTTTTGTTTTATTATATTCATTATATATATATATATATATATGGATTTTCTATTATCAGTTCGAACTGACAATAAATATATTAGGACGAAAAATGTAGACCACTAGATTTACATACTTTGACTCAAAGTGTACGCACTTGTCAAAACTTCTCCATAATCTGTGGTCCACATTCTTCGTCATGATATATTTATTGTCAGTTCGAACTGATAATAGAAAGACTGTATATATATAAATATAAATATAAATATATATATATATATATATATATATATATATATATATATATATAAATATATATATATATGCATATATATGGGGTTTTGTCGGAATTAAAGGAGTTGGGCTTGGATTTTTTGGGCAGTTAGCATAAGAGTGACAATATTAGCATACCTTAAAAACTGTATATATATCCCACCCTTTTCGTAAGCACACCCCATTAAGAATTTAAAAAATTTCTAGTCCATGAATAAATCCCATTTAATGCCAAAAACCCTAATCCCATTTAATGACAAAAACCCAAAACCCAAAACCCTAAAATTGGTTTAGGGTTTTAGGGTTTAGGGTTTAGGGTTTGGGGTTTGGGGTTTGGGGTTTGGGGTTTGGGGTTGGGGGTTTAGGGTTGGGGGTTGGGGGTTTAGGGTTGGGGGTTGGGGGTTTAGGGTTTAGGGTTTTAGGGTTTAGGGTTTGGGGGTTGGGGGTTTAGGGTTTAGGGGTTGGGGGTTTAGGGTTTAGGGTTTAGGGTTTAGGGTTTAGGGTTTAGGGTTTAGGGTTTAGGGTTTAGGGTTTAGGGTTTAGGGTTGGGTTTTAGGGTTTAGGTTAGTGTTTAGGGTTTGGTTTAGGG